>CM075872.1:22791693-23539193 GCA_038021265.1 Cyprinella venusta | reverse complement strand
ATCGAAATAAAGTGTTACCTATTTTTTATATATACATTATAATTTTTTTATATATACATTATAATTTATATATATATATATATATATATATATATATATTATTATTATTATTACAGAGAGTGTAATATATTTTTAAAGTACATAAACAATGTTATATTCTCCCACCTCCACCCCCCCTCTTCGGAGGACAACTTTATTTATTTATTTATAATATAATATATATATTTTATATATAACCATCTGTATTTTAAGGTGATGTACTTGCATTGTACTTCCTCAAATAAGTCATATGAATTAACTACATGTACTTACTATCCTATGGCATTACTGTTAGGGTTAGAGTTTGGTTTAGGGTTAGTTACTTGTAATTATGCATCATTTACAGTTATTATAGTAAGTAGATGTAGTACATACGTCACATTTAAATAAAGTGTTACCGGTAGAACTTTATTTTACAGTCCGGTTTCCCATGTACAACGTACATATTACAGTAATTATAATAACCACGTACTAACCCTGAACCTCCACCTAAACCTACCCATAACCCCTTGAAGTAACCTTGCATTATACTGTATTAATATGGGGAAAATAATATTAATATTTGCTGAAAACAAGCCTAAAGATATTTTTAGTGGAAAACAAGATGACAAAACGGTTTAAAATAATGTTCAAGAAATAAGGACTGTGGATTTACCATTATTTGGCTTGACGGCGGAGTGATCTGGATCAGGCTTCTGGGTCCAGATCTGCTGGAGGGGTGAAAGGCTCCACATCATCCACAGCACTACAGTGACAGCAGCAGCCGAAATGATGTCTCATAGCCTTCCACACCCTCCTGAGGAAAATACGAATTCCTTTCCTCTTCCTACATAGTGTAGGTTTTCCTGAAATGAAGAAAAACAATTGAAAACATATCTTTTAGAAACATCTCTAACCTCAAATTAAACAATGTCAAAATGACACTCAACTTTTACTGTTCGATTCTTATCTGTAATGTTACAAATCAAAATAATGCACATATATTATACGACGGCCCTGTTTCTGCTTAATGCCTGCATCAATGTCCCAAAGTCTTATTTCACAATATTAAGTAATAACATCCAGTCTTGTTTTTTTTTTTTTTTCAATGTGTTAATTTTTTTTCTTCTTGATAAATGTTAAGGGGAACAATCCCTATAATAATTTTGCTAATATTATGGGAATGTTACTTTTGATTGTTCTCTGAATGTTCTGAAACATAAATATATGTTAGATAAACGTCTGACTAAAACATTTTGGATAAGGAAAAATCGGAAAGAAAATTTCAGCTAAATATTGCTGAGCAATGGTAAATATGACCAGACCTTCACCTGTTAAAAACTTGAAGCAGTCTTGCGCTCGAAATAGCAAAATCTCTGTCAGTACACTTTACACCTCCCAGCCTTATTTCAATCTCACCTGTTGAGCTCCTGTTCGCAGGAGACGCCTCCATGGCACCCTGAGCTGTTGGGCCAGTTGAGGTCACTGTTGGCTCCACAGGAACTTGACCTGGCAGTGGAGGGCACATCAACTCATCCTCTGGGCTCAGCTGGCTCCTGCTCTGCCACTTCCTCATGTGAGCCTGCTCTGTGAACACAGAAGAACCAGAAGACAAAATACAATCAAAAAGAAAAAAAAAATGAAAATAAAAAAATAACTAAAATAAAATAAAAATACCCTGAGAAATACTCCCCCCCAAAAAACAAACAAAACAAAAACAAAACAAAATCAATTAATACAACAAAATAATCAAATCAAACACAAAATTAAATAAAACTCCAACTCCTAATATAAAACAAGAAACAAACAATGAGAAGAAATAATATGAACAATTTAAAAAATAAAACTAAAGGATATCCTTCGGTTTCCTCCTAGAAATCGTCCGAATAGCTTCGAAATCTCAAGATCTGGAAGAAAACACTTGGAAAAAGTCTCTGAAATCGCCTTGTCTCAACCAACAAATCTCAATTGTTTCGTGTGTATATATTTGATTTTGTGTATATTCGTCGCTATGGCAACTAAAATTTGAACCAAATCGCGCGCACCTGGATTCTGCACTTGCAAAACAACCCGATTCAGAGCAGCGCCATGACAGGTATGAAAGTGAGGCTGTGAGGGATAGACTTACCGTGTTTCCTATGGCATCCGCTGTAAAAAGTTGAATAAAGCTCCTAGATTACTTACAATTTTCCACAGCTTATATTGTCGGGAGTTTTTGTCAACTAAAATTTCTTGGAAAGATATTTTTCCAGTGTTTCATGAGCAGAACAAAACGAAAACACATTAAATAACAGTACAGCCCATTGAAGAGATGCATGTCTGTCCCTCACAGCCTCGCTTTCATTCTCATTAAAAATCAAAGATGGCGCTGCCGTGAATAAGGCGTCAAAAATGTCATCAAAACAGGGGCGTAGGAGCAATTGGCGACAGTAAATGCTAGGGGGGTCTGGGGGTTTCCCCCCGGGGAAATTTTTTTGAAAAATAAACCATTAAATGACACTTTCTGGAGAGGTTTTGTGCAAAGAAATGGAGAAATTGAGGCTTACATGATATGTAAACTGCAAGGTTGAGGCATTACATTACTGTTAGTCATGTACTGATTAACTCAAATAAATGGCTGATTTGATTTTCATTAAATATAAAATACTAAAAAAATAAAATCAATCTATCCCTTGTGGAAAGGTTGCTTGGTAGCTAAAAGTAGGTATAGCAATTATATTTCAGGTTTTTCACATAGATCAAACACAAATATGCTGACTGAATAGATTGCTAGTTTATTTTGAGTAGCCAGCTAGCAGTTCTCTTGGCAGTTTGCTGATAATCCGGTGCCCGAAGTAAAATACTCAAAACCTCTCCTGAGAAAAATACCAACCAGTCTTGGTTTGGTTTAGTCTTATTTTCCTTACCTTGTCACTCAAGGCCAGGGCACTTTTTGTACATTTCTGGAACTTTTGCGCGCTTCCACATCCCGTGCAACTACAGGAACATATTATATTGATGTGTACTACTGTATATTGGCCGTGTCACCTAGAAGATGTGCATGCCGCGATCATGGTCGACTGAAGATATAACGTTAAGCAGCTGAAGAATAGGCTACCGGCCGTTTTTAAAAATTTAATTATGTATTTAAAAGTTCTAGAATGGAATAATTGGGGGGAAATTAATTCTAAACAAAACTAATTCTAAACAAAATTCTAAACAAATAACAAACAAATTATCCGAACATGAACATGACGTATTTGGATGCTGATGACCAATGACTTCTAAAGCCCGGCGACACTTGATTTCATATAGGCCTAGCCTACATTATTTAATATATAAAATATAATAATAAAATAAAAATCTGAAGTGTTAGATGAAAAATTCACAGTCACCTTTAATTTTATTCTTCATCAGGAGTTAATCAGGAGAAAAAATAATTTAGAAAAGACAGGGACAGACAGACTGTTTGTAGATTTTCTGTTTGACCACTAGGGGACAGCAGTGATGTTTTTTTTTTTTTTTTTTTTTTTTTTTTTTTACTTTATTGTCCCCAGGGGGTTACAGGGGTTATTCTTTTCCACAGCACTGCAATTGTGTAATACACACAACATAACCTATATAATACAAACAGACATGACACAGGAAAAGAGAGAGAGAGAAAAAAACATGCAGTTGAATAACACTCAGCGTTGTCTGTTGTTAAGGAATGTGATGGCTGAGGCTTCTTCCAAAGCGAGTGCTTGGCTTCTTCTTTGCATCATCACAGTGGTTGGCTGGACCCCTGTCAATCAGTACGAGCTATCTCCAAACAATTAGGATGCCATTATAAAGACATCTAAATCACGTGATAAGATGTTTATTGGTTTAAAGTGTTGATGCCAGTTTAGTCTGTTATTCTGACAGTGGTAACTGGTCTGACAAAGACAATGAATCATTTCTTTTACAGTAATGGGGTTTTTCAGTTCATTTAAGACTTACTCTCTCATAAAAATAACCTGTGCCGGAGCAGTTTACATAGTTTGGCGGAGATGAATGACCTGCCTGCGCTGTTTGATATTTTTGGACATTGGTTTCTCCCAGCAATCAGTTAAGGTCACGAGTTGTTATCTCTGGTGTTTTGTTCACGTGTGTGAGGTCATGCATGTTTCCAGACATCGCTGTAATCAATCTTTCCCCGAAAGTCCATTAAACGGAATCGGCGGTTAACACTAAAGACAGGAACTCTGCCCTGGTGAATAGGGAAATGGGAGCAATCAGACGTTAGACTGATTTCCTAATGGGACATGCTGACGGAATGGCTGATGTTCAAGTGGCCCGCACTTAACTCCTGCTCTCTAACCTCATAGTCGAAGTCCAATTTTGTATGGGGTGTGTCAAATATCGGCCCACTCGCACATACTTGGTCTTCTCACTGTTTTATCCAAACACAAAATCATTCAAGTCATTTGATTATCTATAGGTGTTTCTGAAACTTTTTTCACTTATGAACCAGGGGTTTATTTTATTAAAACAGATTTCAGCCATTAATACATATTTATAAATATAATAATCGTAGCCTAATCTAAATTAAACCTGAACCAAACCAGTGTGTATTGTGTGAAAATGATTTATACCAAAATTTAACTTGTGACTGTCTCTCAAATATGACAATTTCCACCACAATTTGTGTGTGACTTATGAAGATATTGTACTCATTTACCAAGGAGACTGTGTCAGTGAAGATCTTTAATTGAAATATGATGCATGTCGTAAATTGAAAAATGTATCGTCAAGATCACTTAAATTAGCCTCGTGAGACCATCCTGATCTCGCGAGCTTTCAAGGTTTCACTCGCAGATCAGTCTGGATCATAGACTGTAAAAAAAGATGGACGACGCCCCCTCGCTCTTTTCCATCAGAGAGAACTGAGGCCGCCAGTGTCTCGATATGGCGCTGACATCTCGAACTTGAGTCTGCGCACTTGCGTGTTTGGGGACCAGTCATGCGCAGTCGTGAGCAGGAAGTAAAGCCGCGAAATCAAGGCCCCGCCCTCATTCTCGCTGAATCAAACGCAAGCACACGCCCCGCACTTTCATTAAGTTGCTCTGTCTGCTTCGTTCCTGTCCAATGATGTCTGCCGATTGCAGAACCTTGTTAAAATAAGGTAAATACAACTACTAACCACATAATCAACATTATTAAAAACGTTCGCTGGTGCTTCAGTGACTACCTCGCACAGAGAACCTGTCAATCACAGCTGTCAATCATGATGTTAGAGCACCGTTATTTTATCATCACATAACTAACTAAAAACAAACTTATTTTAAAAACGAACACTTTAAATTACATAAACGTGATAGAAACTATAGTAAATGACAGAAACTATCTTTGGAAAAAGGATATGTGAAGTGTAATTTAATTGTTTAGTTGGTCTCGCGTCCCATTGAATAACATGGGGAGGCGGGGATTATGAGCTATACTAGGACCAGTCACAGGGGGGCGATCGAGACGTTTTGGCTTCACTTTTGAGGGCTGGTGCGGCACGCTTGGTCTGGATACTTTCACCAGACGAACGTCCAATCAGCGTTTTTTTTTTTTTTTTTTTTACGTCCAATCAGCGTTGGCTTTGAAGCGGATTGAGGTGTGACACAACGAGAAGCGCGACAGTTCAGTCTAAAGAACATGGCGGCTTCAGCGGATGAAACTAGCATCAGCGTGGCTATCGAGCAAGTTTTATCGGAATTACAGAGTATTTCTTCACTGAAAGAAGAGCAAAACACTGCTCTGGAGGCTAGAAAAGATGTTTTTGCTCTTCTCCCGACTGGTTTCGGCAAGAGTTACGGTACGTCATATGCTTCGTTGATCTGATTGGTTGATTTGGTCCGTCTATCACCAACATAGGCCAATCAGCTAACCAGTATTTTCGCCCCTTACCAAAACTACTTCAACGGAAGGTTTCCAGATGGATATGCGGAGCAAATCCATCTGGCGGAGTCAGGTTACACTTAAATCACTTGTGAAATGAATATTTTTGTGTCATTTCCAACATACAGTAGCTACAATTTTGTAAAATGAATAAAAAATAGTTTCAATTAATATCTGTAGCCTATTTTTTAGTGCTATCAGTTTGTCTTAGCCAGACAAATAGGTTTGTTATTATATATATATATATATATATATATATATATATATATATATATATATATATATATATATATATATATGATAAAAGAAAAAAACATTTCTCCTGTGTTGGATCTATATACATTGCATATTGACAGTGCCTAGCCTATAGATAGTGGAAGAAAAGTGGTAGAGATGCTCACCCTTGAAACCATATTGTTAGGCACAGATCACGGGAATAGCAAGAACAGACAGACACCACAAGGTGGCGCTATACATAAACACTGGCCCGCTGAAACCTTTCATATCTGAGTCACTTGACTTCAGATCAAGTGGATATCCTTTTATCACAGGCCAACACTGCTTTGAAATGAACTCACAAAGTGTTCTTTATATATTTGTTGGCTGCCTTTTTTGTTTTTGTGCCTTTCATACATTTGGTTGTGTTTTTCAACCAGTATTAGATCTCCCTGTGGATTGGAGGCAGATAGTGACCTCATCAGAGCGGTAGAGCAACGGGAAATAACATCACTCACCAGGGGTCATTACCTTCATCCCTGGGAGGAACTTTCTAATATGCGTAGTGTCTAAAAGTAAAGTCAGTAGTATGTAGTAGCTGTCTTTGATATCACATGACCAAAAACACTGTATATATATATAAATTATATAATTATATATATAATTTAGTTTAGTTTAGTTGTTACTGTTCACACTATTTTTGTTTGTAACATAATCCGGAATACTCATTTTAGGTAATGTATTCTAACTACTTTTTGATTGCTTTCAGATTTCTTTTCACCTAAGTCATTTATCACTTAGATTTGAATGGGATTATTGTGTACCATTCTTGATTTTTCCTGATATTTTCCATTATTTGTTATCAACAACATAAAAGGCATTAAGCATTATTATGACAGGGCTTCCCATTGGGTTTAATTAAAGAACTGCAGTGGGATTCTGAGTTGTTGAAAAGCTAACGATTAATCGAATCATAAAAATGTCAAACGAAAAATAATATATATATTTTTAGAAAGGACCATTTAAAAGGACCAAAGAGTAAATTGGAGAATTACTGTAGTTAGAATCAATAAATTATGAATAATTTACTTAGCCTGGCTGCGCCCTCGCACTTCCGCTCAATTTCATTTTCCTTCAGTACTACGTCTGGGACTGCTGTGTATCCTTAGGTTTCCAGAAATCAATTTTTTGTAGGACCAATCAGCGAGTAGAGGGAGTGGCTGAGAACGATGACGTTGATGTAAGCGCGTCAGTTCAGTTTGAGTTCAGTAATGACAGCGGAGCGGAGAAAGACGTGAGAAAAGCAAACTGCCGAATATACAGAATTTAAAGCCGGATTGTTATCGTCTCACCTCTTGTTGCACAACAGAGGACCAAGTGAAGGAGGCAGAAAGTTTGGAAGTTTATGCTGGGCAGCTCGTGCACGATGATGACCGTGACATTTTGGACTTTAGCCTGGTGTTCGCGGTGTTCGGAAGCCCCGAGTCCTGGCTGCTAAACTATTGTTGAAGATCCGCTCCGGAGTCATGTCAGTTGCTCATATTCCCAACTGTAAATTTACTGATTCTTGTGATGAATAGAACATTTTGAGCCCCTTTGTGTACTCGTGCTGGAGGTTGGTGTGTCAGTTTTATATGTTGTAAATCATACAAATTGGTTGTGATTTTTTAAAAATAATTGTCGTAAATGAAAATGTCGTAAATGAAAATGAAAAAACCATACTTTGAAGATATTTGATTTTCAGTTTTAGATGGCAATGGTTGATTTGTTTTAATAAAAAAAACAAAACAAACTAAATGCCACATAAAAATGTACAAACACATACTATGAAGACCATAATTAAGGTAATTAAGAAACAATAAGACGTAATATGAAAAATTGTTGTTTATTACACATCTGCAGATAGAGACAGACTGATCATTCACTGTAGCAGCTAACGTTACAGCATTTGCGGCAGATCAGAAAATGGCCACAGCGGCGTATTTGTAGACACAGCTTCCACCGTTAAATGAATATATCACTGTCCATCGTGCCAAATACGTTTCGAATTAATAATTGTAACAAAACCTGCAGCTCTCGTTGACTGAAATCCTATTGTAATTGTAAACATAATCCTCTGATCATTCGGACTTGTTGTTTCCAGCCATTTCGGCGCGTGACATACGTCACTCACGACCACACGTTAGCGATTGGCTATGGCAGATCGTGAGTGACTTTGGGCAGATCCAATAGATTTGAACTTTAATAGTGAATCCGCCTTCAAGGAAGGAAACGTTTCTCAATGGAGCGGTTCACATTATTTAAAGTGCAGGATAAACAGACCTCGGCTAGAGGTGCCGTGGTGCGCGTTTGCACGTTTCCGGAAGCAATCGGAATCGTCTTTCCCGCAGGCCCTCATTCCGTACAGGAATAACAAACGCGGGTTTGCACGATTTTAGCTGGAGTACAGTGTCCCTTTGTGCGAGTGGGCAGCTCTCACATGTCTGAACCTGTGGCACCGAGACACCAACGTCAACCTCAATTGAAAACCTTTATTCGTTTTCTCCGCAGTATTTTCGGCGCGTGACATACGTCACTCACGACCACACGTTAGCGATTGGCTATGGCAGATCGTGAGTGACTTTGGGCAGATCCAATAGATTTGAACTTTAATAGTGAACCCGCCTTCAAGGAAGGAAACGTTTCTCAATGGAGCGGTTCCAGAGCAAGGGGGTAATCCATCAGCCGGAAGCTGAAGCTGCCTCTGGGGGTCGTCATTGTAGCGTACTATCACCTGCTGTTAGCATCCCCTTGACTCCCATTCATTTTGGCGTCACTTTGACAGCGAATAACTTTACATCTGAGGCGTCCAAAGACTCAATTTATCCATTATTTATTTCTAAAGAAACACGACAATGTATAAAAGGCTCCATTACTTTGTATGTTACGTTATGGCCACGTAGAAGCCGTTCTTGTAAAAATAGGCTAAAAATTGCGTCATAACCCATCGACTGTCCGTCGCACAGTTGAGAATTACCGCATAGACGGAAAGAGAAGCTCACACACCCTCGCGGGCAATTTTTACTGTCTAAAAGTCAGCCCATAGCATAAATAGAAGCAAAATGACAAAAATAACTAATCAGAATACTTACCAAAAGTTGCTCCAGGTCGCGCTTCGCCGTCTCTGTGCACGATTAAAATTTCTCTTGGCACGGCTACTATAAGTCAGTCAGTTTGCTCACGTGACTTCTACGTCGTCAAACTCAGTTTAAGCCTGCGCAGAACGCTCGGCTATCAGGAAGTGAGTGCCCATGTTGAGCTTCAGCTCTCTCCGTTGAAATCAACGGGGTCGCTGTGTCCATTTCTTTTACTGTCTATGTTCCAGAGTCTATGTGCAAATGAAATGTACTAGAGTCTGGTTGAACCAGGCTATAATTTACTACCATTGTGTGAATATGTAATCATGTAACCCATAAAGAAAGTAACTGTAGAGTGATTTTGAGCATTTGAAAACGTAATAATCTGGGAATACAATTTGGAATCTGAATATGTAATCCCTTACATTTACTCAGGTACTACCCATATGCATAACATTAATTATTATATTTTAACTGGTTTGTGAATAGCCTACATAAATTATATATACCTAGTGGTTTCGACAACACATTCTCAAGATGTCATCTAACTGACGCTTTTGACCATACGTCAACATCCGACGCTTTAGGGCACCCTTTAACGTTAGTTAGATGACGCTATCCTGGGGCGTCATCTAACTGACGCTTTACCTTTAGCGTTAGATGACCCTATCTAACCCTAACCCTACCCCAGACCTAAACCTACCCTTGTCATCTAATTGATGTTAAAGGGTGCCCTAAAGCGTCCGATGTTGACGTATGGTCAAAAGCGTCAGTTGACGTCTTGGGATGAGAACAGACTGGTTTCGAAGATAAAATATTCCACAAGCATATAAGAAATGTTACTTGAGCACCAAATCATATTAGACCGATTTCAACTGTGACTTTCTTGTCTTTTTGGGGCTGCGTGTCCTGTATAAAAATGTCTGATATAGTGTCTGTCTCTTTCTAAAGCCTAATAACTCTCTCTGTCATTTCCTCCTTGTATTTGTCCATTGTATAACTTTCACTCTCTGCAGACTGAGGCCCACTTCTCCATTTATATTCCCTCTTCTTTATTCCACCTGGAATGGACTCCAGATGTTGCTGAGGGAGAGGGAGATACTGCTTGCTCGGCGATATGAGCTAGAAAAGAAAAGCAATGGGGGAATTGGAGGGAGTTAGTGAAAGTGAGCACTAGAATGTTGGAAGGACATAAAAGTTTGTCTGGATGCCATTAAGTACAATTTGATGTAATGTGCAGTTTGGGACGTGACATTTTAAATGGAAACTGCGCACCAGATGAGGAGTGTTTGGGGGTCTTGAAGGTGCGGAGAGAACGTGTTCGAAACGTTATTTAAAGTGCAGGATAAACAGACCTCGGCTAGAGGTGCCGTGGTGCGCGTTTGCACGTTTCCGGAAGCAATCGGAATCGTCTTTCCCGCAGGCCCTCATTCCGTATAGGAATAACAAACGCGGGTTTGCACGATTTTAGCTGCAGTACAGTGTCCCTTTGTGCGAGTGGGCAGCTCTCACACGTCTGAACCTGTGGCACCGAGACACCAACGTCAACCTCAATTGAAAACCTTTATCCATTTTCTCCGCAGTATTTTCAAAACGTTGCCTGGGTCTGTTTTTTAAAGCCCGAGCCACGGTTTCCTATTTCCCCCGCTTCTTGTATTTCAAAAGGGGTCGGTTTTAAAATGAAAAGTTGCCGTTTTAAAATAAGACAACACTGTTGGATTTCAGCTCTGTTGGAAACAAAAGTTGATTTACAGTGTGAGTATCAAAGACCTGAGGAAATTAAGTCTCGTGTGTGTTGGGAATTTTACAGCATGGCCCATAAACATCTCAGCGGTCCATATCTGGTTCCCCTTTCCTCTTTTGCGTAGTTACAACAGTTTTTTTTTGAAATGGGAGGCATTTTTCCCTCCATAGCAAATGCCTGATAAGAGGATTTTAGTAGCAGCAGAACAGACACACATTGTTTTTAGAATGATGACAAACAGAAATTGTTGGAAGAACGTCGTTATGCCCTTCAAAATAATCCTTCTGATTCTGTCTCTGTGGTTTTCTTTTGGTTCGTCTGAAGGTTAACCTCAAGCAGCCTGTGTATACTGCATGACACATGGTGATCATCCACACATTTCTCCTTAGTGGTATCCGAGCGTTGAAATATAATTGCCTGGCGCTCACTTTTTGGCTCGGTTTTGGAGGTCCACAGTTTGTTAAACAACACTTCATTGGAGCGTTTTAAAGCTATTTTTATCATCAATTCGTAATCCAGCATTAGTGTAAACATAATTAGTCAGAAAGGGAAAATATAGTTTTGAAGAAAAAGCTTATAACTTTGACAACAATGATTCCAAAAGGGGGACATTAGTTCGTGCATGTGTGTGGTTCATTGTTATTACGTGTTTACAATACTGTAATAACACAGTAATAGGTTACTTGCGATGGTCTTCTGTAGTGTGCTTTTCATTTCCTCAGCTGCTGTGCATTTATGAAGTGTTGACACAGCTGTAAGGATAAGTCAAATACTTATGAAATTCTTATGTGAAACCATCTTACAACTGCTTACTTAAATCAACAAGTTCTGTTGAATTTGTTCTGTCAGAACCATGAGAAACAAACTAAGAGGCAACTGTATATCTATCATTCTTGATGATCTGTTTCCTGGATGTATTAAATTTCTCCTCTTCGGTTCTCAGACCCCATGTGCTCTGTACTCATTGCAGCCAAAGCTTCATTCAGGCTCCTATGGCCCAGTTGCACGCGAAGATCCAAGGAGGCACCGACAGCCCCATGGACTGACCAACTGGGTCATAGTGCCTGATTTGTAGTCAGCATTAATTACAAGTCAAAGGCCAAGCCCAAACATACATCTATTAGTTATATTAAGAGAGAAAGAAGGAGTTATTAATGAAGAATATGAAATGCTGCCATTTCTCAGGGGTTTCACATAGTCATTCCTCAAGTGTTGGGCATGTAATTAAAACCTTTTCAAGATTCATAGTTTTAATGTGACACCATTTTGACACCAATGGCACCATTGCCATTAAAATTAGGCAAAAATTCACATTTAAATGTTCACCCAAAAATGTATAAAAAATAAAGTCGTTCCCTCATGTCGTTCCAAACTTTAATTCTTCTTCAGAACACAAATGAACACCTTTTTGATGAAATATGAGAGCTTTCGGTCTTATAGACCGCTATGTAACTACGAGTTTGAAACTTCAAAAAAGTTCAAAAGAGATTGTAAAACTAACCCAAATGTATTGAGCGGTTTAGTCCAAATTTTCTAAAGAGACTCGATCGCATTATATTATGAACAGAATGAATTTAGGCTTTTATTAACATATAAACATTGAGCAAACATAAACAGAACCTCCTTGATGCGCGAGAATGAAGTTCATTTGTTCTTGAGGAAGTTCAAACGTGCTGCGTAACATGAGAATGAACCTTATTGGTTCTCGAGGAAGCTCAAACGTGCTGTGTAACACAAGAATGAACCTCATTGGTTCTTGAGGAAGCTCAAACATGCAGCGTAACATGAGAATGAACCTCATTGGTTCTTGCTGAAACTCAAACATGCTGCGTAACACAATAATTAACCTCATTGGTTCTTGCTGAAGGTCAAACATGCAGCGTAACACGAGAATGAACCTCATTGGTTCTCGAGAAAGCTCAAACGTGCTGTGTAACACAAGAATGAACCTCATTGGTTCTTGAGGAAGCTCAAACATGCAGCGTAACACAATAATGAACCTCATTGGTTCTTGTTGAAGGTCAAACATGCAGCGTAACACGAGAATGAACCTCATTGGTTCTCGAGAAAGCTCAAACGTGCTGTGTAACACAAGAATGAACCTCATTGGTTCTTGAGGAAGCTCAAACATGCAGCGTAACACAATAATGAACCTCATTGGTTCTTGTTGAAGGTCAAACGTGCTGCAACATGAGAATGAACCTCATTGGTTCTTGCAGAAGCTCAAACGTGCTGTGTAACACGAGAATGAACCCCATTGGTTGTTGCGGAAGCTTAAACATGTCGCATAACACTAGAATTAACCTCATAGATTAAGCGAACATGCTCAAGCCTCCGTATACCAGATCAGATCATGTGCATTGATGAATGTTTATTTGTGAAAAAAAGCCTAAATTTAATCTGGTGATCATATAAAGCAATTGTCTCTTCAGAAAAATTTTGACTAAATCGTTCAATTCACATGGGTTATTTTTATGATTTCTTTATGAACTTTTTTTTTAAGCGTCAAAGTGGTAGTTGCAATTGGGACGACAGAGTAGTTAATGGCATTTTCTATCCCTTTAAAACGGTATGACCTCTTTCACTTGATAAACCAGATACATACATCTAAATCATAAAATATTGAATTGAGATTGTTTTAAGAAAATTAGCCTACGTTGTGATATTGTATACAATACGCACAACCGGCGCTGCGTCATCATAGAATGTTCACACCCATTTTTGGGGGAAAGAAACTAGACTCGCCATAGACTTCAATACAAAATAACGGCAAAACCAACGTCCGTACACAGCCGACAGGCGTAAATAACTTAAGAAATCACTTATATACACCGGATGTCCAGCCTGCCTGCCATAGAGCGTGAAAGATACATTTTTTATGCCCGTTATCAACTAGCCCAGGCTACCTGCCATCATCATCATAAATTCATGAGATATACATTAAGGTTTTTTACTTTAAAAAGCTAAATAAAATCATTCAGGGTCTTACCTCGTGACTCGACGAGGTAAAAATAAATGTCCGGGTAAGACACCTCTGGCCACTGGGTGGGGTTGTTACCCCAATTTGACGCTGGGAGAATAAAGGGACATGTTTTTAAATTGACCAAATTAAGTTTGTGTATGTATTTTTCACGCACTATGGCAGGCAGGGTGGACATATAATTACTTGACATGTTTTATATAAATGATTTCTTAAGTTATTTACGCCTGTCGGCTGTGTACGGACGTTGGTTTTTGCCGTTATTTTGTATTGAAGTCTATGGGGATTCTAGTTTGTTTTCCCCCAAAAGGGGGCGGGGACAAAATTGACAGTTAAGTTCCCGGATGTGCCGGTTGTGCGTATACAAATAGAGCCTGTTCACATATCGCGTCTTTCACGCGCTCAAGTTCATTATTTCAAATGTAGGTGTGGGGTATGCGCGCTCGATGGAAGCGACGCAGCCATGGTGCGACACACTTGTTTTTTTTTTCCAAGCATGTCTGCGCCACATCGAGATAAAACATCTCAACTTTTCAAGAAACAAGCACAGCAACGAAAGATGCCACCGGAGCACAACCTAGGCTTTTGGAAAAAGGACAACGAGAATGCAGTGCGCCTAGCGTACGCGTTTTAGACGCTATGTGAATGGCGCCTAACACTATAGGCCTATGTAAGATAATTACTTTTTTTTTTTACATTCACTTGCCCATTCCCCAGTCTCTCATAAACGTAGGCCTAAATACATAGTACATTTTACTACCATAATAATGATTTAGAGTAACATAATCTCTGGAATGTAGGCTAATAACTAGATTTATTTGGGAGGCCTGAAATTAGCTGCGCTAGGACCGCGCGGCTCAGGGAGAGGAATGTGCGCACTGTGGCTGGAGCTGAATGTGAGTGTGACAGGATGGCAGAGGAAAAGCGCCAGAGTCCTGGAATTAGGATCTGCACCGTTATTCAAAGTCAGATTACGATTTACACCACACGGACCCCGGAGCGCAGCGAAGCAGTCCGTCATGTTTGCTGATACGCGTCCGGAACTTTATGACCAATCAAAACGATTTTTTCTGTGAAATACTGCTTGGAAAAAGTATGGACAACAGCTGCTTTGAGGACTCCTAATTGCGCTGCGCTCAAAAGCACAAGAGTAACAACTTCTCTTTTCTTAGAAAGGCGACAGAGTGACATTTCTCCGCGCCGTTCGTTTGCGCGTCACATTCGAAAAGTGCTACAAAATTATTCCGTTTCATATTGGACCTGGAGGAAAGAAAGTGCATGATGGAATAATGGCATGATGGATATAATTTATTGCTTCAGTGACAGGAGTGCTGTCATTTGTTAACAGAAGTGAGTGTTGCAGTATACCGTGGTGATCTATCCATTCATACTCAGAAAGGAGTAATTGTCTCTGTCTCTCAGCATTGATACTTTGATTATCACCCAGAAAAGATTGTGCCCTGATGTCATGGGCTGACCTGGGACCGCACAGTTGATAGTGTGGGGGACAATGTCGGGACCCTGCGTCCGGATCCCGTTTTGGGTTCGTGTGTTTCTCCTGCTGCTGCTTCACAGAGTCTCTGCGGGCTGTCCGGAGCTCCTCTCCAGCGGCTGCAGCTGCGCGGAGGACCGCGGTAAAGCTCACCCTGCGCCCGGAGCGCGGAGGAAAGTCAGCTGCGTTGGGAAGGAGCTGACCGAAACGCCAGAAGTCAATCTGCTCCCCAACAGGACCGTCTCTCTGTGAGTGTTTTGTTCATTTTTCACTATTTAGCAACTCTTTATCAATGTTTGTCTGCATATTTCATGAAAACACAATTGTACTCAAGTACAATATTAAGAAACTGTAAAGGAGCTACGATACTAAAAATCAGCTTCTCAATAATTATATATTGAGCTTATGGTTTGTGCTGTAAGTTATACCTGAGGATGTGGGGTGTTGTTTGGGAATACCATTAAGCCTGATTCTCTGAAGGAGAAATTTCAAACAAACATTTGAAGATGCAGAACTTCAGCAAAGGATTGATGGCACAGAGGTTGTCTTAAGATACAGAAACATGGGTCATTGAACATATTGATTAGACAATGTATGTCTATAGCATCTCATAAAATTATTAATTGTGACAGCAACTGTCTGGAATATTTAAACCGGTATTACAAGATTGCTAAGACAAAGTTCGGTCACTTCTTGATGACTACTGTACAAGATCTCAGACAGCAGCTTTGAGCAGCTGTCAAAATTTAACTCTATAGGGGCCAACTGTAACATTTTTTACTTTTTACTCTACAATTTTTTTCACAACTCACTTATTACTACGAATATATGTGCCATCATTTGGTATAAGGAAAATTTACAGTAACATCAATAGACTTGCAATGAGAGACTCATAATATCGGAGTTTATTCAGGTGTTTAGATGTGGTTATCGTTTATTGGAACATGATTAACCTCTGTTGAAGTAAATTAACATTAAAATAGATGATATTAACTATCTCAAACAAGAGCACATCTCAAAATAATAAAATAACTGGTGTACAATAACTAAGTGGCTTTGATTATTAAAAATGGCAATACTAATTTTTATTTAAATCAATTGATTCTTTGATAAAATCATTTTAAAGGTTACATTTTTAACAGTCTACATTGTTAAAGGCGCTATAGAAATGATGACAATTTATTCATATTCATTTAGATCAAGTTTTGTTTGCATGTATCCAACCTCACAGCCGTAAAACATTATTATATGGTGAATACTGTACTGAGTACAGAGATTCAATCATTATGCGCTGTTTGACCAACATTCTTTGACTAACAATCATTTTTGTTTTGGCTTGAATGTTTCACAAAGTGAAACAATCAAACTCTACTGAGTGTGACGCTACCAGCTCATTGTTTCGGCTCATATTTTCATTCAGATGTGAGATGTGGTGAGAATTATGAACAGAGTGAAGCATTGAAGAGGAGTTTGTTGCAGAACTCAAAACTGATGTGTTGTCACTCACTTTACACATGCCTACCATGATCTGACAGAAAAGGAAACCGGTCTTCTGTCCCCAAAAATACATATGCATGCACACAGGTCCTTTTGTCTTCAGCTGACTTGGCCATGCTAATGGAGAATTAAAAAGTGCACTTTAATGGCCATCCATCTCCTTCCTTTCCCTGCGCTGTAATATCCCAGTCTGTTCATAATAGACCATATTCATAATGTCTGCACAGGAAGGAAGTTAAACCCACTCCAAAGTGTGGCTGCAGCTAGTCTTGACCTATTGTGATATTACCTGGTAATCTGGATGACTATTCTAGAACTTCAGATACTTTCGGCGCCTGTACAAAATACTTGTCGGACAAAGTATGCACTTAATCCCTGTGTGAGACAAGGGAGATCATTTTAGAGCTGTGTGTATTTGTTTTGGTGAGGAGACTGCTATTTTTCGTCTGTTTCTTGACACGGACACCCGTGCAGCCATCCAACGTCTTTGCTAGTATCCGCCCTTAAAATTGGTGTGGAAAAGCAGGAATAAAACACTCGTCGTTTCAGAACTCTGCCTTCCCATGATGCCCTTCTGCTCCCCTTCCCAGCAGGAGCAGAATTCGCCTGCACATGGCTGTCGTAAAAACATAAACATTAAAAGCACTCGAAACGCTGCGAACAAGCCCAGGAGAGGAGTATGCAGCCCGAGGATTGGTCCCCTCGGAGGAGGAGGCCCGGGGTAGCCAGGACTCCATTTAAAGAGGCTAGTGGTTCTGCTTAATAACTGCTCACATCTGCTCAACACATTGCCTCTGCGAAACCAGAGGAAATGGACTTAAAAAAAAAAGCTAGGAAGGGGGCAAAAGTAGGCTGGGTGGCAGACGGCGGAGGCGGTCGGATACAAGTTCTCATGAGCCTTTTGCACCTCTTACCATCGTTTATTTGTTTTCCGAGCATGTGGAAAGCGCACCGTGTGGCAGTTTTATGAGGCTTTGTATGTTAGAAGTATTCATAGTCTCCTGCCCCCTGAAGGGAAAATGAGCAACGGTTAATGAAAATCCTGCACTCAGCACTAGTTTAGTTGGGTGTTTTTCAAGCTAATTGATCTAACTGTTTCTTGGGATTGGCTTTTTGTCTGTTTAGATGCGATGTTTGAAATTGTGTCAATGGTGTTGTTTTCGTGGACATGCTTTGATTGTTCAGAGACCAGATGCACTCTGGGAATCATCACCTGTCTTTCTTGCTCATCTCTTTCAGCCGCTCTTCAGTGCACCAGGAGAAAATGTGGAATGTCTGTTTAAAAATAGTTCTTGTAGAGGTGAATGATACCCTTTAAGGCAAGCCAGTCCACTCAGTGGCCATTTTGGCTCACACCTGCTTGAATGGGACCAAAAACTTCAAAGCTGCTTGTCAATATTTACCAATCACCAAAAAAAGGTTGATTGGCTCCTTTATTTGAAACGTGAGACTTCTATTCCTACGGTGTGCCAGACTGATCTCATGAAGTAGCGTGTATATGACACGCCAATTCGTATTTGCATTTTTGGCGTGCTATCAAGACGCATAATCGCTTTTCAGTGTGTTTATGAACGCCGTTGACTTAACGTTATATAAATATATGACTTACCTCAACCCTGTCCCTAAACTTAACCATAACTGGGGTTAATGGCATTTATGACAGTTCCCTTACCATCCTAGTGAAAAAAAAGATATGACTTACCTCAACCCTATCCCTAAACTTAACCGTCACTGGGGTTAATGGCATTTATGACTGGACATTTGACGCGCGTGTTCTGACACGTGGAATGACGCGGACGTTAATGGCGTAGACATACACGCATACACGCGTATACACGCGGATAGCTCAAAATGCGTAGAGATAACATGCCACTTGACTCGAAAGTGGCGTGTATGTTTACGCAAAAGTCATGATGTCATGTTGGGTGTGCTGACATGAGCTGTATTCCACTTCTCTCGCTAACTTGCCTACGGTGCATTGACTCGGATGTACGTCATTGCTTACAGAAGTAGCAGGGGTGCCCACTACTGGCGGAACCCCATGCAATGGGTTCAATTGGAATGTCCTAAATCCTTAATCACTTGGAATCTGCTATGAAGCTGATGTATTATTTTAGTTTTTTTTTTTCTTCACAAACAATTAAATATCCCCCAAACCTGCACATTTTGGATCTCATAAGGCACTCACAAACTACAAGATAATCTGGCCGATTTTGGGTCCAGTTCTCTCATTCCGACAATCCTAGGTAAAGTCCGGATTATCTTGTTGCTTCTACAGATTATTTGATCAGATCTTCCTGTGGTGCGAGTGATTGAATCTGCTCAGAAAAATGTTGTGGCTACACCGATCTCAAATTGTAAATATTCAACATGTTGAGTATTTACTGTAAAAAAAATCCTGGAACCCCGATGACAAACGCACTCTGTAGTTTGTCACGTGGAATGAAACGATACCAAATTAGAAAGCGAGCTGACAGAAGGAAGAATAACACGACTTCATCTAAACCATTTTCTTTTATTTCCGCAAATGTTCTATAAAAAGCAGTCCAAACAAAGAAACACTATTATCTCCATTTCTTCTTGCCCATCGTCCGCCATGTTTGTTTCTCGCTCTACAATATAAACCGCCCTGTAAAGTTGTGGTGCGGAACTCCTCTGTTACACAGGAAAATGCTGAAAGCTTTGGAGATACCATTTGAACACCATATGAATACTTTACACTGAGGGTGATTTTTTGTAACTTGTAACTGTAATTCCCAGTTGGTGGCGAGTGCGCTCCAGTGTGGCAGCAGAGCGCGAGTTCAGTCTCTATAGTCTCTGAGGAATAAAATGAAAACGATGCGTTTCATTACACACAGTAGGCGAGCACCTATTTTAAGTCCATTTTATCATAATAATTTTATAGTACTTCTACATAATTAAGTGTCCAATCCAGTTTTTGTTTTAAATGGATTGTTGTCATAAAACTCTACAGATTCTTTCAAACATACATTAAATTTTAAAGAACCGTAAAAAAGAAAGGTTTATGTACTGTAATATGGTGCATATATTTAGCAAAATGCTCCTCTTATTAGTTATTTTTCTTGCTGACTAACAAGTTTATGGTCAACAAATGGCTTTTCCGAGGTATAATGTTACGTGATATTGTTTGCAATACTGATTGAGTGATTACATGAGATATGATACGGATTTCAGTTATTGTACTGTATCTTTTAAAGGGGGGTTGACTGCTTTTTTTCTTTGCATGATTGTGTTTATGGGGTGCAATTTAACATGTATTCATGGTTTTTCTTTTTTTAAAAGTCTTATTTTTCATAAACTTCACCTTTATTGTCAGCCGCGCTCTCCTCTGTCCCCTGAACAAGCGGTTCACTTCCTGATTCTATGAAAACATTCCCTCAGCAGACTGATCTCATGAAGTAGCGTGTGTATGACACGCCAATTCGTATTTGCATTTTTGGCGTGCTATCAAGACGCATAATCGCTTTTCAGTGTGTTTATGAACGCCGTTGACTTAACGTTATATAAATATATGACTTACCTCAACCCTGTCCGTAAACTTAACCATCACTGGGGTTAATGGCATTTATGACTGTTCCCTTACCATCCTAGTGAAAAAAAGATATGACTTACCTCAACCCTATCCCTAAACTTAACCGTCACTGGGGTTAATGGCATTTATGACTGGACATTTGACGCGCGTGTTCTGACACGCGGAATGACGCGGACGTTAATGGCGTAGACATACACGCATACACGCGGATAGCTCAAAATGCGTAGAGATAACACGCCACTTGACTCGAAAGTGGCGTGTATGTTTACGCAAAAGTCGTGATGTCATGTTGCCCTCAGAAACACGTAGTGGGCTCAGATTGGTTAGTTTGGGCCGGTGTGTTGTGATTGGCTAAACTGTCCCTCACGTTGTCCGGAAGGTTTAACGCCCATTACCTTTACGGGCGAAACATGTATGTCATGAGCTCCGGTCCAGATGTAAATATGTGTCGAACTGCAGTATCAGTTTCAGGCAGAATCAGAGAAAGCCGCGATGCAAGTCAAGCAGAATCTCACCACATACTACAGCTCTTACTAAACGTTTCTGAATGATAATTTGCTACATTTTTTTTAACTTTATACACGTTTATTTTACACAATAGCATCTGACTGCAACAATAGCAACTGCTACTAATGTCATACTCAAACAGCGTTGGCATGTTTACGTTCTTGATCAAATCGAAAATAACGTCATAAAGCATATATACATGAAAAATACGTTTAAAACATTAGTACTTATAGAAAATTCAGGTCCATAATGTTTGTACGCGTTTGTCGTAGACACAAAATAGCATAGGCTAATTAGTAGTGGCTATAAAGCCAGCGCTGGCATTTGAAAAAAAATAAAACACAAGGCTACGTCTGGAATTATACATGCAAATACATTTAAAATGATGAAGTCTTAGCCTACTTACAGATTGTGGCCCAACAACTGCTGCCTCTGGTTTTAAAGTCGGAACTGTTTCATGTTTACAGTTTCTTGTTGAATCCGGTGTTGAACTCGTGGAAATTCTGTAAGCTAGCTAGTCTTCCGTAAAATGCGCAGCACAGAGAGCTAGATTACGATCGTCATTTTCAGGAACATAATCAAACATAAATTGTATCCATTGTTGAGGAAGTATAGCATCCATGGGAAGCCCGAAACACAGAAGACCTGACAGCTGCGTGAACAACACACTCGACTAGTCGACGTGCCTCATGCCATTTTCTGCATATTCTGGGGGAGGGGTTGATGCAAATGTGTAGGTTAGTGACTTACCATAACCTAGCTGTAGTCCCAATCGAGTCGTTTTTGTAGGCAATATACTTCCTGATTTTTAAAAGACGATATCTCTGCTTACACTGAACTTTCATCGCTGCAACTTTGCAGATACTGTTCATGCACCAACAGCAACATTACACACTATTTAAAATGAAAAAAGTGAAATCACAGTCAACCCCCCCTTTAAAATATTTTCTTTCTGAGACATGTTTTGAAACCGATGGAGACGACAGCACAAGATAAAGCCACACGTGTAGCCTCCTTAAGTTTCTTCCACGTCCTTTATAAGATGCAGTAGCCAGCCAATTTGTTGTTGTAAAATGCCACTTGCATAACATACTAATTTAGTCTGTAACCTACACAAGTCACTTAACCATGTAATCACAGTAGTCCTTACACTGTTTCATCAGGCATTACACACAGCACATCCTTTGGTCCAACTCTTTTAAAAAATAAAGCTTTGACGCCATATAAAAGAACCATCTTGGGTTCCCCAAAAGAAGCTTTCAGTGAACAGTTTACAGAACAATTACGTTCTTTGTGCGAAGAACATTTTAACAATCTGAAGAACCTTTTTTTCCACTATAAAGAACCTTTTGTGCAATGGAAAATTTCCATGGATGTAAAAGGTTCATCAATGCCCATAAAGAACCTTTATATTTGAGAGTGAAGACAGGCTTGATTAAACGGGTGGACTGAATTGTTCAAGACACTGCCAAATCCAAATCTATCTCATTCATTTTCCTATGAGTAGTCCGTATCTTCCCCCTTATGCTGTCTGTGTCGGTGTGTCAGGCAGAGAAGGGGAATTATGGGTAGTGCGGTACATTTGTTAGTGGTTTTAGAAGTCTCACAGTAGAATATCCACTGATACTGTATCTGAGTACTGTATGTTACTTTTTTCATTTCAGTTTCAGAGTAATCTGACTGAGAAAATCAGTTTAACAATCAGTTTAAGCTCCAACCGTAAATAAGTGATTGTTGTATCTCACCAGCTCTAAACATACAGGCCTCAAGAGGTCAGAATGTGATTTCTGGGGTCAGTCATTTTAGTAAAGGTTATCTGTTGGACCAGCTGCAGGCCTGCAACACAACATCTGGCATTCCTCAGCTGATTAGGTTAGATAAGCAGATGGCATCCCTTAATCTGATTGGTGGAGAGGGAAAATGTGGAGGAGTGACCTCAGTAATTACCCCAAATCGTATTCTCCATCCTTATTGTTCATCCATAGACCATAACCTGAATGAATTAGGGAATTGTGGCAGTAGAGATTGTACATTTAAGTAAATATAATGCTTTTTAAATACATTTTTCTTTGGTTGTCTGCGCGACTCTTGATTTCTTTTTATATATTACTTTTGCCTATTTTTGCTGTTTTATTGTTTTTGCCTAACATGACAGTCCACATTATGGGTTGTTGGCAGTATCAAGATATAACATGAACTGGATTTAAATTCGCCGAACCCCACTCAATGTGTCGGACTCGGAGAACGTGCGCTAACCTCTCAGCCGCTGCTCCGACTGCTTCTTCTGTTTCCTTGCTCCCCACATTTCGCCTCTGCCCTTCTTTTAAATATATTTAAAACTGTAAATCACCCAAAGCACTCGGTTAGGCGCAGGAGAGATGCGGTTTGTTCAGTGAGAGCCTTTCATTGGCTGCTTCTCGTTGTTTGTCAAGCAGCTCGGCAGAGGATTTGTGGCTACACCTCCATATTAGAGTTTAACTGCTTTGACCTCTGTGGGTAACTGATCGCTTTCTGTGCGTGCGTGTGTGCGTGCTGTTTGATGCCGTTCCACACGTCAGCCTTCTCCAGGTTTCCATTACATCCTAAATTACTCATAAATCCTCTCCGCATTAGTGTATACCGTTGGCATATACAAGTCATTTGGTGCTACTTTGTGGTATGAAGCCCAATATATTTACCATAAACGGCCATTTTTCCACTTTCTCCCCCTCTCCGCACAAACTTAAACTCTCTTTCCTCTTGCTCCTCCCCTCTATCATGAGTTCATCCATACACAGTGAGTCTGAACCTAAATATTTAGCTGTCCTGGTAGGAAACTGCCATGCCTAAACTCTTTCCAGATGTGGGGGAGAGCAGTGCGCTGTTTAGAGCTAATTATGTGCGGCTGCACAGTGACTGAGTTGATAGAGGGGGAGGGAGACCAAGAGAGTGAAAGAAGGGAGAGAGAGGAGGTAAAGAAGTGGAAAGTGTGAAATAGAGGTAGAGATCAAGGAAAGGAACGAGATGATGTGGAGGGGATGAAGGAGAGTCATTTTAGTTGAATGTTTGTTTATCTGTTGAGCGAGAATGAAATGGGAAACAGTGACTACGTTTACATGCAGCCAATTTTCGGGTTATGGTCGGGTTAAGGTCACTTTTCGGGTTTCTGAAACATTAGGGATAACCCGTTTACATGCGTGAGCCGAGAGAGTTTCTCCTGTATACATGGTATTACAATATCCCGATGTAAACGGCGACGCGCGGTTAGCGTCTAGACGTACGGACAACCTTAAGGCCGTGTGTCCACCAAAGCGTTTTTCCACGCGCCTGGCGTATGTTTTCAATTGTTTCCAATGGGAACGCCGCGTTTTTTAAACGCCATGAGCGTGACGTGGCGCTGAGCGTTTTTTTCACGCTGAAGCGCCGAGCGCCCGGCGTTTTTTACTGGTCGCCGAGAGTTGAAAAATGTTCAACTTTGGAAAAAACGCAGCGCTCATCACTGTCAGTTCTTGCCCAGCCGTCCAATCACAGTGGAGGAGGGGCGGGACTAAACCACACCGACCAACAGTCACAACGTTTAAACTGTTGCGGATATTCTGTATCATAGCAACGAAACACCTCAACGAAAAAAATGCTGCGCTGCCAAAACGCTCTCAAGCGCTCAAAGCACGGCGTCTTCTGCAGAGCGTGTAGCGTTTTCAGCTGGCAAAAAACGCTTTGGTGGACACACGGCCTGAGACGCAAAATGCGTCATTTCCGATTCTTCTTCCTCTATCCAAAGACAACAACAACAGCAGTATGCGGATAATGAATAGTTCGGTGCAGATAGCGATCGCCTTTGTTTGCGCTTAGATGCTGGTAACGTTACTGAGCTCGTTCCAAAAGTATGCTGTGCTGCGTCTCGCCTCGTCTCGCCATGTTTACTTCCGGAATACTGCACGCGGATTTTTGTATGCGCCGAGAAGTTTCTCTACTCAAAAGACCAAGATTCCTTGCGAATAGAACATGCGCAGAACACAAATCACTATGGGGATATGCCGATACGCGTTTACATGACCAAAAATTCGAGTTAGAAAAGGGGTACCCCAGGTATAATATCCCGGTTTTTAAAATCCGGGATATGAGCATTTTTCGGGTTTTTGCCAGTGTTTACATGGACTTTCGCGACCGGGTTATTGCTAATATCCCGGTTTTGAACGGGTTATTGGCTGCATGTAAACGCAGTGTGTGAGAGAGTGTAATGAGAGTTGAGTCTGGGTTTTGCTTCATGAGAGTGTTTGTGAGTGTATGTATATGTATGCATGTATGTATATACAGTATATATATATATATACAGTATATATATATACACATACATATATATTAGTAAAATTTTTGTAAGGCTGATAAAAAATGGAAGGTATTTGTGAAATCATGAAAATGAAACATAAACTTGTGCAGAGATTATTTTTCTTTGCACGTGAGAGTTCATTAACATGTGGTGCCAGTGGCGGATGCACAGAGTTCAATATTTTTCAAGACATCACAAAAGATGAGTGAGGAGGACAAAAAGTGCCATCTACACCTGAGCCCGCTTCACCTTCCGACGAGGAGACAGTGAGTGAAGCGTCACCTGTCTAAAGTCTATTTTTATTTCTGCACACTCACAATAAAAAAACAAACTGGATGCCGCTTTCTGCCGTCTCAGATTAATTTCCGTGAAATTAGTGGAGCACGTCAGAAAAATAATGGAAGTATAGGCTACTAGCCAGCTTTTCCATGCCATCTGAACTCTTAAGTTGGGATTGTCACTTCTTCTTCTGCTCTTTTCTTCCCTGTTGTGGTGGTTAGGATTTGAACATGATTGGTTCAAATCATATTTAGCTGATCGGACCCAGTTTGTTCGGATTAAGACTTTTAGATCGCGGATATCTCAGGTAACCAGTGGTGTACCTCAAGGGTCAGTCCTAGGTCCTCTACTGTTCATCATATATTTATTACCACTAGGACAGATTTTCCGCAAATTTAATATAAATTTTCATGGTTATGCAGATGACACCCAGCTCTATATATCGTCAAAGCCTAGTTCAGTAATACTACCGTCTTCTCTTGTGCTTTGTCTTTCTGAAATCAAATCATTCACACAGAATTTTCTCAAGGTCAATAGTGCTAAAAACTGAAATTTTATTAGTAGGCACCAAATCAAAATTGCGTAACTGAGGAAGTTTTAAACTTAATTTTGATAGCTCTATTATCTTTCCTTCAGCCCAGGTAAAGAGTCTGGGTGTCATTTTAGACAGTACTCTGTCTTTCGAGGCTCACGTAAATAACATCACCTGGTCCGCACTCCGCATACTATTACTTGCGAAGTATTAATCGTCTTCGACCATCCTTATCTGCTAGTGGAACTGCCGTCCTCGTGCATGCATTAGTGACTTCCAGAATTGACTATTGTAACTCTCTGCTTTGTGGCGTTTCACAGAAAATGATTCACAAACTTCAGATGGTTCAAAACTCAGCGGCTCGGATCATTACACGAACATCACTGAGCGAGCATATTACTCCGGTTTTGAGACATCTTCATTGGCTTCCAATTAAATCTTGTATTCAATTTAAAATCCTACTTTTTACATACAAGGCCTTACATAATCAAGCACCTTTGTATCTCAGTGAACTTCTTCATGTGTATGTTCCTGCTCGATCCCTCCGGTCTTCTGCTTCTGGCACTCTTGTTATACCACCTGTGCATCTAACTACTAGGGGGGGTAGAGCTTTTAGCTATAATGCTCCGGTGTTCTGTCGATTTTTGCTTCCTTGTCGAAAAATGCTACCGTAGCTACCGTGTTGATGACAGAATGCCGATTAAAGTCGTATGAAATACAATTATAATACAATTCTAAATTATGAGTAGCTACTGTATACTGTAGACGACTATTTTTACTTTTAAAACGGTGTGAAAAGTAAAAATTCTCATAAAATATTCATCTTTGACTTGTGAAAGTACACCTTTCCTCATAGTAACTGAAAATTTCAGTTATTCTTTTTCAGCTGGCTGACCGTACAAATATTCATATGGTAGTGAGCATTTGTTAAAGGGAAATTATATATTATAACAGGAAAATGTACCTTCTGTAAAAAAAGAAAAAAAAAATCTAAGTCTGCACATGCGCATAACCGGTAAGTAGCAAATCTCGATGGGTAGCATGAATTGTCAGAACACCGCAACACATATACGCAACAGTCTGAGTCTTTCAATTTTTAAGTCATGCCTAAAAACTTATTTATTTAGGCTAGCTTATCCTGATTGATGTTAGTATTGTTACTGAGTATTCTTCTCATGAATTATTTTATATTGTTGATAGTACTATTTATTGTATTGCTGTCTTCTTTTTTATAACTATGTATTTTATCCTTGTAAGGTGTCCTTGAGTGTCTTGAAAGGCGCCCCATAAATAAAATGAATTACTATTTATTATTATTATTGTTAGCAAAAAGCGTTGCGCCCCCCCCCCCCCCCCCCCCCTTCTGGATTGGTGTGTGGATCACCTGAGACTGAGCAATGAGATCAGAATGAAAATATGTGTTTGTGTGTGTGTGTGTGTGTGTGTTCTTGATGTACCGTACTCGGACATTACTTTTGCAAAGTTAGAAGTCTAAGTCTGATTGGCTGACTCTAGGATGTCACTGTCTTTAATAGTCCGCCAGGAAACATGAACGCTTCACATTCTAGGCGTTTCTCAATGTCAAGGAAGGATCCTCGGAAGCTGGAATTTCGAGGATGCTACGTCATCGACATCCGTCAAAGGAATGTTCCAATGTTGAGGATCCTCAGAATTTCAACCAAGGACTGAGTCCTTCGTTCGGAAAATATCCCATACACAGGAAAGGATACATATGTGTAGCCTTCGCGCTCTCAAATCACCCACAATCTTTGGGTGCTATCTTGTTCAAAAAAATAAAAAATGTCGGACGATAACGGCAATATGCTTTCAAATGTAAGGTTTAAGTATAATTTCAGTTTTGCCATTTATTTAATGTTTATTAAACTATTAAACAGCTTAACTGATTTGTAGAGGGGGGATTTAAAGCTGTTCCCTTTTACTGGTGATTCACTTTTTACTTCATATAACGTGTTTTAACAGCTAGATCATGTTGCTATGGACGCAGTTCTGTTCACTCCAGTAATATAATCGTTTTTAAGTTAATATTTTGTGTCAAATTATTGATTTATTTGGTAGGGAGCCATGTTATAAGTAGGAAAATGTATAGCGAGCCTGTTGTAACAGCGAATACAACCCCCGGTAGAGTTTGCAGGGTTGTATTTGCTCTAACAGCCGTCTCGCTATATATTATCCCTTACTTTTATTTATTTATTTCTATGAGGGCTGACAAGACAAAATAAGGACTGTCGAGTGTGTTTAAACCATTTTTGCAGCACCGAAAGCGGACCTTTCACTGATGTAATGACACAATGACGTGCACTTGCTAGCCTGTATCTGTTTACTTGCATGATATGGGAGAAATATAATATTTCAAGCTTTGCTGGCCCTTTCCAACGTATGAAAGGATACCAGAGTGATCTCATTTATCTCAGTCTGCAATTATTGCAAATGACTAGAGATCACCAGGTAATACTTATCCCCTGCAAATAGGGCTTTTGCCTAGTTTTGACATAAATTGGCTCTAAGTTACAACTTACTCACTTCTATATATTTTTTCGTTGCACCATTAAACTTAGTTGAAGCATGACTCTATGTAACTAAATATTTACGGAAGTCTCCAATCAGGAGTAACGGTTGGAATAGAATAGCAGACAGACTGAACTGCATCAATTAGCTCTTTCTTTTACCTGACAGACTTCAATTCTTTAGACCTATATGATAATGCTTACATTTATACTTGCTTACATTTTAAGAGAAAGATTATGTAAATAGATTACTTTGTCAGCGGCCCATCAACACGAACCCGTCCTAACAGCACGCCGCTGTGTGCATCTGTCCCGACAGTCAACATCCCAACAGTGTTGAGCATGTTATTATGTTACATAAAAAAAAAAAAACGTATTATGTTATTCATAAGGAAACTGTACGCGAGGCAAAAGAAGTTATAATGAAGGATAAAATCCTATCCTTGACCTAAAAAAATCCTTTATCCTTTAAACTGAATTTAACGCATTTCAACACAACTTCTGCTCACATATTTGAAGACTGCTATATTGGATCATGAGGGTAAACGTCATATTATGCAACTACACATTTATTAACAGAGCTGACGACCTACTTGCTATGTTCTGCCTTATGAACAAATGGTGCAACAGAATGAAGTACAAAGTTAGTTACAAACTAGCTAGCAGATACTAAGCCTCTAGTGTGGATTTTACCTTCCCATTTAAGAAATAACTTCCAAATGGCTGGTCCAACCCTACAGGTGATAGATCGAGTGATTTTTTAATACCTCGCTGAAAAGGTAATATATGCAGTATGAAAGTACAGAAGCTGACATCACAGCCATTCATTATAGTATGTATATGTCATTATAGTATAGATACATATAGTATCATCAGAATTACTTGTGGGCACTAAAATGCTCCAAACAGACATGACTGTTGATAAAATGCACACCATCTTATGTTATGCAGATTGTGTAATCTTTTGCTTTAAATTTCGATATTGAATGAATGACAAACAGTAGTTTCATGCAGATGTGTTAATGACTTTTTTTTAAACAAATAACAGCCTTATAAAGCCACGATAGACTTATTTTTATTGCTAATCGTGGTATTAAGAGGTTGGGCATCCTAATTCTAAAGTGTATTTGATTGGACAAAATTAAGCACACGCCCCTGCGAGCGAGATTAGTCATGGATATTTTTGGCCTGTTTTCCCAGAAGAAAAGATCTGTACATTTTAAACGTTTATCTACTTAAGGATCATTGTAGTATACTAGCATAAAGGAGACCTAAATGCTAATGCGTTTGATTTCTTTTAAAATGTATAGTCTTTATTAAAAATAATATAATAGGTGTTTATTCCACAGATCAATGTTGATACAACGATAAAGGAGCAGCAACAATGGGCGTCAGTGTTATTGACACTGGCGTTTCTGTGTGCCAATTTCTTATATTTAGCTGACGCTAATCTCCCCCACACAGCCAAAGAGTACACATTGTGTTGATCTCCATCTTTTAGCATAAAACTGTGATAATGTTTTGACAGTTACGCACCATATAGATATTTCTTGACTCAGTGTTGATCCACAGACTCAACAGTCGTAAAATCAATGTTTGTTCAACGTTGTGTCAGCATTATCCTGCTACAGATTCGAGCGCTAGCGTGCTAGGGTGTTTTCGATGGCTGTAAGAATGTGGGTGTGAGCTGAACTGGCTGTTGTACATGTGTGCGAGTGTTTAGAAAGCTGTTTTGAGATACCAACAATTCCAACTTCATTGGTGACCTTGAACCGAAGCCCCCTTCAGACAGCTGCAGCGAGTTTGTGTGCATCTGTCCGACTATGTCTATTTTTCCAGAACTGACATGATGAACTTTGGAAAACTGGAGCTTTATTGTGTTGTGCGCTCATAACTCAGCATCTGTATGGATATATGCACGTGGTTCTCCTTGAGGTCAGAGTGTGACGAGAGGGGAGTGTGTTTTGAGAAACCTTCCTGACAGACATCCGGGGAATTGTGTGGAGGGGCGTCCTCGGAACGCCGGCATTCCAGGAGGGTTTATTTTTGTGGGAAAAGGCGACAAGAGTAGAGGAGGGGAAGGGAGGGGAAAAGCGCACGTGTTTCTGAGAAGGGGCGGCGGTCCGCAATAAATCAAAAAAGCAAACAAAGACCCAGACACTGGATACCGTGAGCCTAACCCATCACACCTGCCCCTGCCACACACGCTTTGACCTCTGACCTCCATCCCCAACATCTATGCAACAGTCAGCACTCTTTCTGAGGAAAAACTTTCTCTGTGGAATCATTAAGCAGTTATGTGTGCTGTGTTTATTTGTGTGTCCGCTTCGGATGGGAATTTGCGGATGAAAAAATCCCCCAGCAGTGTCTTGTCGGGCTGAGAAGGAGAGAGAGAGAAAGAGAGAGAGGTAGAGAGAGAGAGAGAGATGCTCCTCTCGGCGCACAGCGGGAATCTCTGTTTGGATAGTTTTTCCTTTCACTCTACTCGTCTTAACTGACTCCAAGTATTGTTGAACTAACTCTCTTTCTGTATCTCTCTCTTCCTCCTTCCCTGTCCACGGACTCTCATTCTGATCTCATTTCTTTCTTTTGTCCTCTGTCTCCAGCTGTCCCCCCTCTCGTTCACCATAGTGCCTCTGGTGGCTTGTATCTCACGGATGTGTCTTATTGTACTGTGGTCATCTCAGTGACTCGAATCTTTTGAGTCCATTCATCAAAAAGATTGGTTCAGATTCATTGACTGATTCCCTTTTTTCCTGGTTGTTATTCCATTAGAAAGTGACAAATGAGGATTGGATCACTATTGCAGTTATTATTATATTTCTAGAATGTCATATGTTTGGCAACAGTTCTTCTAACTGTAATTGATCAAGTGTGTAGCGTATCATTTCTTAAATAACCATGTAGGAAGACGTCTATGAAAACACATCTTGGCCATATGATGTTGACAATGTTAAGATTAATCAGGCTCAAACTGTGAAAGAATGGTTGGGATGGAGCATAAAGAATCAACATCCAGACCTTAAGTTCATTTAAGGTTTTTAAAGCCATTTGAACAGTTTGCAGTTTGTACTGAAATTGTCTTTTGGACCTTGAACCGTTTAGTTCCCACTGAAGTCCATTGTATGGAGAAAAATGCTGGAATGTTTTCATCAAAAACCTTAATTTCTTTTCGACTGAAGAAAGAAAGACATGGACATCTTGGATGACATGGGGGTGAGTAAATTATCAGCAAAAGTTTTTTTTTTTTAAAAGTGAACTACTCCTTTAAGTACAATTTAGTTTATTTCATTAATATTATATTATAAAAGTTGGCATGAAACATATGTTGTGATGGTCTTTTCTTTCCTTATTGTGACTTGCTATAGCAGAGTGAAACGGCTTATCCAACAGGAAAAATGCATTGTCCCGTCCTTTCACTGGTGAACGTCAAAGGATTTATATTAAAGGGGTGGTTTACTCCTCTTTTTCTTTGCATGATTGTGTTTATGGGGTGCAATATAACATGTATTCTTTATTCATGTATTTCTTTTTTTAAAAGTCTTATTTTTCATAAACTTCACCTTTATTGTCAGCCGCGCTCTCCTCTGTCCCCTGAACGAGCGGTTTACTTCCTGATTCTATGAAAACACTCCCTCAGAAACACGTCGTGGGCTCAGATTGGTTCGTTTGGGCGGGTGTGTTGTGATTGGCTAAACTGTCGCTCACGTTGTCCGGAAGGTTTAACGCCTATTACCTTTACGGGGAAACGCCAGCTCCGGTCCAGATGTAAATAATGGTGTCGAACTGCAGTATCAGTATGACCCAGAATCAGACCGAGAAAGTCGCGATGAAGCGAGTCAAACAGAACCACACCACACACGGCTCTTACTAAACGTTTCTGAATGATAATTTGCCATATTTTTTTAACCATATACACGTTTGTTTTACACAATAGCATCTGACTGGCAACGATAGCAACTGACTGGCTACTAATGTTAAGCACAAACAGCGTTGGCAAGTTTACGTTCTTGATCAAATCGAAAATAACGTCATAAAGCATATATACATGAAAAATACGTTTAAAACATTAGTACTTATACAAAATTCAGGTCCATAATGTTTGTACGCGTTTGTCGTAGACACAAAATACTAGCATAAATATTAGCCTAGTGGCTATAAAGCCAGAGCTGGCATTTTGAAAAAATAAAACATAAATAAAACACAGGCTAACGTTACGTCTGGAATTATACATGCAAATACATTTAAAACGATTAAGTCTTAGCCTACTTACAGGTTGTGGTCCAACAACTGCTGCCTCTGGTTTTAAAGTTGGATCTGCTTCATTGTTTATTAACAGTTTCTTGCTGCATTGAATCCTGCATTGAACTCGTGGAGATTCTGGAAGCTGTCTTCCGTAAAATGCGCAGCACAGAGAGCTAGATTACGATCGTCACTTTCAGGAACATAATCAAACATAAATTGTATCCATTGTTGATGAAGTATAGCATCCGTGGGAAGCTTGAAACACAGAAGCCCTGACAGCTGCGTGAACACAACTCACTCGACGTGCTGCAGAAATATGCACATGCCCTTTCCTGCATATTCCGAAGGGAGTGGTTGATGCAAATGTGCGGGTTAGTGACGTACCATAACCCAGCTGTAGTCCCAATCGAGTCGTTTTTGTAGGCGTTTACACTTCCTGGTTTTTAAAAGACAATATCTCTGCTTACATTGAACTTTCAGCGCTGCAACTTTGCAGATACTGTTAATGCACCATCAGCAACATTACTCACTATTTAAAATCAAAAAAGTGAAACCGGAATCAACCCCCCCCTTTAATTAAATAATATGAGGGCACATGATTTTTAATAAAATTGTCATATAATATCATATCATATAATAAATTCTGCAATATTCCATTTTCAGTTAATTTTGACTTAGCGACTAATCCTTTGTACTCTCGTTATTAAAAGAATATTCTGGATTATTAACACAATGTTAACTAGGCGATCCATATGTCTGTCCACAGTGAATATGAAACTACTGTGTGGCGTCACACAAAAAGAAAATACAACATATTTAATGTGGAGTTATGAGGACTTTGGACTAATGAGGCATTGTGATCACAAACGGAAAACATAGTGGCTGTTTGCGTAGAGTTTACGTTTTATTTAACCCCAAATATTTCTTCAGTACAGACTTTTTCCTCTTACATTGCTTGTTCACTCTGTCTCTGAACCAAAACAACACACAACAGAGCAACAATTGTTTGTTGTTCACCACTTGACCAGTGGCCTGTACATAATCATAAGCAAAAGTCCTGGTCCTTTATGTGTACAATGAGCATCCAAACCAATCTTTTCTTGTTATCTGGGTCAAACCATGAGCACACACTAACACACAGACCAGTTCCCAGGAGAACAGCTTTTTTTCTTCTTCTGCAATTTGACTGTGATGGTGGCCTTGCGTGGTTAACATTGTTTAGAAACCTTTGCGCATTCCAAAGACAGCAATTAACATTCACCCAAACTACTGTAGTAGCATTTCAGAAAGTGTGTCTTCTGACAGATCCACGCACGTTGCTCTATTTACAAAAGCACACTGTCTTTTTATGGTTACTTGTTGTTATATTTTCTATTCTGCGGTGGCTTGTATAAGACTGTATTTATGCACATATGTATTTTTTGTTATAGTGAGTGTGTGTCTGTGTGTACGAGAAGGGCGTTCATGGCCACAGTTCCCCAAAATAGTGCATCATCTCCTTCTCCATAATTAGAGAGCGTTTATAAAACCCAGATTTTAATTTTAGGCTATGGAAAAGCCCAACATATGCACACAAACAGACACACACATACATGCAGCCGCTTGCGCGCTCTCTCTCTCTCTCTCTCTCTCTCTCTCTCTCTCTCTCTCTCTCTCTCTCTCTCTCTCTCTCTCATACACACACGTGTCCCAAACACAGTCTGTAATTTTTAAATAAGCTGCAGCTTGAAGACTGCCTGGTTTTCTGGCCTTCAAGGTCACTTTTTATCATACACTCACTCACACAAACAGATAATTAATGTCTTAGATCTGTCTGCGATTCCCAGCAGCATTGAAAGTGAAGATCGTTCACCTTCTATAGTATGCTTTAACCATATAACAATCTATTTTATTAATATTCATTTACAAATAGCTTAGATACTGCAAAATGGAAGCTGGTTTGACACTTTTGTCTGTAAATAAACATAATAAGTTTTATTACGAATTTTTAACTATAAATATCCAATGCATTCTCATCCTTTAGCATCATATAGAACACTACTACTACTAAAAAACGGCGCTATACTACGCACATGGCACCCGTTATCGTTAATATAACATGCGCTGTGATGGGTAGATTTAGGTGTGGGGTAGGGTAGGGTAGTCTCATGTTACGCTAAAGGATTTATGACGACTTGGGTTCGCATGTTATATTAACGATAAAGGGTGCCATGTGCGTAGTATAGCACCGTTTTGTCATATAGCGTTCTATGTGACGCTAAAGGATGAGAACGGGCTGAAATATCACAATGGTGCTCAGTAATATGGTGTGACCAATCACTGTAGAGACTTGAACTAGTTACAACACAAAATAAACACAAATGAACATCAGAAGGTACAGTATGTAAGATACCAAAATGCGTATCCCGCCACTTATGTGCAGTGGTGGAGGAAGTACTGAATCTCAGTACTTAAGTAAAAGTACAAATAACCAGATAAATATTTACTTTAGTAAAAGTAGAAGTAACACAATGACAACCATACTTAAGTAAAAAGTACCTTATTTTAAATGTACTTTAAGTATTAAAAGTAAAAGTACTTGCATAACAATTTATTCTCTTAATGACTATTTTCTAATGATTAATGAAACATTTAATTCTAACTCATTCAACCTAATACTCCTATAATAATGTTCAATAATGATGGAAAAAAAATGTCACCATTTCTGAAACAAGCTTGCAATTAGGCAATATAAACCATGCTTATCCTTACTATATGTTAATAACTATGTTTGGCAGTAAACGAGATTAATTTATGGTGTAATTCTGAACCTCTTGGCTTGCCATAATCCTAACCAAACGTATATTACGCACGGTGCGTTTCCTATGCACGTAAAAACAAATTTTCACGTATAAATTGCTCGATAAACACACTGCGTGCGAGACGCATTTAGTGTGACCGGGTTGATATGCTGTATCTATGCCAACCAAACGTCACTGATGAGACAAACGTGCAACGAACGGACGGTCAGATTACGTTTTGGCAGGGGAAAAACTGATCAGAAAATGTAATGAAAATGTAATAGAAGTTGTAGAAATGTAGTGGATTAGAAAGTATAATAATTGCTGCAAAATGTAACGAAGTAAAAGTAAAAAGTAGGCAATATTTATTCTACTTAAGTAAAGTAAAGATACGTGAAAAATGTACTTAAGTAAAGTAACGAAGTATTTGTACTTCGTTACATTCCACCACTGCTTATGTGATCACTTTATCAGTTTCAGCTGCTGAAAGACATCAATAAAACAGCTTGTAAACAATGCCATGTTATATTTATCTCAGAAATGCAATTCAAATCTTGTTAATCAGCTAGAAAAAGTAACTCTAGAGAGCATTTTGCTAAATACAGTATATCAACTATGTTGCATATTGGTTGTATTCTTAATTAAAGCTGCAGTCCGTAACTTTTTTGGGTGAAAAATGATCCAAAATAATTTTTTGAGCAAGTACATAACCAGCCAGTGTTCAAAACGATCTGCTTGCCTTAGCTCGATTCAAAACGGTAAGCTTGTAATAATGTTTTTAATTCCAGTGGTAATGGTGGATTTCCCCGGGAGATTCGAGCATGTCTTTGCGTCATTACGTCATATCTGTACACATAAAGAAGGAGTCTTGGCTTGTATAAGCTATATTGGATGTGAGGATGTTGGAGGTGGAAATTTATAGTCTTTTCTCACAGCACTTGATATAATTAAACTTATAAATTTGATGTCGTATCCAGAAAGGTTCAAACGACAATCATCAGTGACAACAGATTCCCCCGCTGTAAAACGCAAGACTTTGGACTGAGCGTTTGGAAAAAGAGATTGCAACCGGGCCCATGTGAAAACAAGAATAAATATCTGAAGGGCTTTAGTCACGCAATGTTGATGTTGTTAACATTAATAATTTGAGAACAAAGTATAATTTGCACGGTTTGACGTGATATGATAAATTATTGTTAGATTTAATCAGTGCGATTTACTGCAATGATTTTTATCCCTTATGCCGAGTTCAGACTGCATGATTTTAGCCACGATTTTGGCTCGCCGACAGGTTTTGAGAAAATTGCCGACAAATGCCCGAAATCACAGGCAAATCGGCACTCGTTCACGCGAGTGACAATCACGCAGTGTGAATGAGCAAAGACGCGAACTGAGAGAATCACCGACGAGTCGCCGACGTCCATGAGATATTTGGCATGTTAAATATCTGGACCTGTCGGCGATTCAAAATCGTGCTGTGTGAAAAGTGTTTTGACTGAAAACTACATCAACAACATCTACATGCCGGCGATCACCGGCAGCCAGTGAGAGAGCAAGATACAGAGCAGCAGGGAGTTCGGGGAGGAGTTATAGATCACATATCAACATGATATGGCATTGTTTCAGAAATAAGCTTCTTCTCAGTCTATTTGGACACAATAAATAGAAGAAAAAATAATAGAAATTTGGCAGGAGCACTCATGTCTGTTTGACGTTTCACCCGAGCTGGACCACAACCAGGTCGGAAAAAAAAGTGTCACGTGAGAACTCCGGTCTTGCACGTGTGGTTTCGCGTTGTTTCCTTTTCTCACGTGTGTTTTGAAACGTAGTTTGCGCGCAGCGTGCTAGATAGAGTCTGTCGGCGATTTTTCCTATTGTCATGCAGTGTGAAACCTTCTGTCGCCGATCAATCGTCCAGTGTGAACACAGCAGTGACTGAATGCTGGTCAAGATAGTCATGCAGTGTGAAAAGAACAGCGACCCGACTACTTTGAAAATCGTGCAGTCTGAACTCGGCATTAGTTGGTCAGAAAAAAAGTGGATGTCACTTACTAGTTCAGTTGACATTTTAGGGTGTGAATTATTATGTTAGTCATACTTTTAAAAAGTAGAATCTATGATTGTGAATGCCAATATCCACACTGCGCGGTAACTGACAGCTGCACATTCTCTTCAAAACATTGTGTTCATCCACGCTGTGAGGTGCCGAGTTACAAAGTTGATAATTCCACAAATGACTGCAATTGCAGATTTCGAACAGAGATGGCGACAAAGAGGAAAAACTGCGGACTGCAGCTTTATCCTGTTCTTTTGTATTTCTTGAAAAATGTATGTCTATGACTGCCACCTTTTACGTGTTTATATTAAAAAAATCATCAAAAATGTATTATTATAACATTATTATTATATAAAACAATTCTTTATGTGTAATTTAAATGTAAGTAGCCAACAAGTCGGTTAATTTTAACCTAATATTATAGTAATGTACAGTTCCAACTGGGGTTCCTGTATAGTTTACAGCATTAATTGAGAGAAATGTTTTTCTTTGAGGAAATGTCCTTGTACTGTACCTTATAAATGGCACAGCGAGAAGGTCCCCGGTTCGAGTCTCGGCTGAGTCAAGATGCCTTTCTTCTGCCTGTGTCTGTATGGGTTTCCTCCAGATGTGTGAGTCCTAAACCATGTAATGGGGGAGGGTTGGGATAACACCCGAAAAAATCATCGCCAAATTCATGGACAGTCTCTTGTGTATGGCAAGAGATGACCCATATGTTCGCTGATCGGCTGATATGACTATGATCAATGAATGAATGTTTTAACTCATAAGCCCTGATTAATTAATACTGAATTGAATCGCAAGCTTGTGAATCAGAATTGAATCCAATCATGAAATCTGTCAATGCTCCTTCCTAATTACTATACTCTATAATATATATGTGTGCACAAATGGCTTTCACACTACAGGATACAAATGTACATTTTATGATTAATTGGTATTTACAGTTAATTTCTAGTGTTGTAAAGTTGTACTGTAGGAAAAGCTATTATATTTTGAGCTATTTTTTTATGTTGAATGATTTCTATTCATGGCTGATGTGGTGTCTGCCGTAGAGATCAGGACAGTGACATGCTTTCTTTGTCCATATCTGAGAAGAACTTGTAATCGTCTTATGATTCTGGATAACTCAATCAGCAAACAGTTGCTGTACAATTACATGCATCCACTTCTCCGCTGACAGACTTAGAGATGGATGGGGTGGACTTGGCAAAATCTGTCTTTCTCTGTCTTTGTCTATTTCTCTCTCTCTTCCTGCAGGCTGACTGCACAAAGACATGCATTCACATCTCAAGATGCATTTAAGCACTAAGTGCTCATTGTGCTCAAGGCTTTTGGACAAACCGTGTGTGTGTGTGTGATGGTTTTTATCATACTACAAATAAGATGAAAACCTTTTTATGTGTATTTGTGTGTAATTATTTGGTTCAGTAATTTGTGTGAATGACACTAACAGCAAGAATACGTATGTGAAAGAAAGAGTTAGATCTCTCTTACTCTAAAACAAAGATTATACATAACTAAGTAAGATTGGCGAATATGCAGATTCTGATATGTTTTTTTTTTGTTTAAAAACCTTGCTGAACCTTCTTGTTTAGACTTGAGAATCATCAAGTAGCCGATGAGATTATAAGTGGTTTCAATAGTCTATAAAAGCCTGAAGCTTAAAAAATATTTAAAACAAAAATAGCAACGAATTTTAGGTATTAATAACTCTGGCAATGTTGTGTTAATTCCTCAGCTGATAGCAATGACGTTATCTCCCACTTTGAATTTGGTTGTTTGTTGTGTACTGCTTTTTACACAGAAAATACTGTAAAAATGTAGTAAAATTGGCTTAACTTAATGTTTGTTGGTTTGTTTAAAGGGATAGTTCACCCAAAAAATTAAAATTACTCCATGATTTACTCACCTTCAAGCCATCCTTGGTGTAAAGTACATTTTACTTTCAGACGAATAAAACCAATGTTATATAGGGCTGCAGCTATCGATTCTTTTTGTAATCGATTAATCTAGCACTTAATCGATCGATTAATCGAGTAATCGGATAATTTGTTTATGTGTGTTTTTAAGCAACCAAAACAAATAATATATTACTAAAATGATAAGGTGTTTGCCTTTTATTTCTTTAAAAAAATAGAGGTATTTATTGCAACTCCAACATTTGGCTCCACAACTAATTATTTCAATTTATACCCATTTAGTGTTTATAAGTGCCAGTGCCAACAATTATATAACAGTACAGTTAAAACAATTTACTGTAAAACCTGTCACATGTAGCCCATAACATGTACAACTTTGAATACAAACTTAAATATTAAAGCCCATTTTGGCCTTCCCAGTTTTGTCTTCTTAATACAACATTACAAAAAAAAAAGGATTGCACCTTCTGCAAATTACCCACCTGGAAACACAAATAAATTAATATAAAATATCTACCCAAACAGGCACACAAATGTATACAATTTAAAAAAAATAAATGGGAATAAAACAATTATAAATAAGAATCAGACTTTTTCAACTGTAATCTCAAGACAAACATCAGAGAGTGTGTGTCTCACAATATTTGTTCCACCATCACATCCCGGTGTATACAGTGTGAATGTATGCTGAAATGTTTGTTGCGTGACTACATAAAAGTTTAAGCATGATGAATTGCCGCAATTGGTTTGACTGGCGCGTGAGAGAGACATGGGTTCACGCGCTCGCTTCTCTGTCGTCATGCGCAGATTACAGGATATTTTAACTTGCGAATTAATATGCGGCGGTAAATCTAGTCGATCGCGAGTGGCTCAACAGGTAGATCTTTAGGCAAACTCATCTTTCAAGCATTTGACTGAAGGGATTGACACTTCAGCGTGAGAAATCGGGGGTATCGCGTGAGTGAGAGCTCAATTGCGCGAGTCTCACGCTGAATGCGTGAGAGTTGGCAGCCCTGGCAGGTATACTTTGCAGTAGACACATTGCATCTTGTTCTCTCCCTTTATAAACATATAATGATACCAAACTTTCTTCTTTCAAACATTCTCTGCCATTTATCAAGTCAAATTTATCATGCGCTATGGTGTGCTTCCTGAACAACGGTCCGCGTGAAACAATCAGATCCCCGCGTGCGCATATTGTGCGCGTCATAGGAATTTAACGAGGCTTCGAGGCAGATTTTTTGCCTCGAGGAATTTTTGTAATCGAGTAACTCGAGTAACTCGAGGAATCGTTTCAGCCCTAATGTTATATTAAGAAATGTCCTGGCTAATCCAAGCTTTATAATGGGATTGAATGGGAGCCCAACATTTGAAGCCCAAAAAAGTGCAACCTTCCATGATAAGAGTGCTCCACACAACTTAACAAAGGCCTTCTGAAGCTAAGCGATGCGTTTGTGTAAGAAAAATATCCATTTTTAAAACTTTATGAACTAAAAATACCTCATTTTTTATATAACTCTTTTTTTATTATATAACCTTAATTGTGTAAATGTGAAAACACAAAAATACTCACTCATTTTAGTTGCATTCTCTGGGCCTTTCTTTCGGCAAATTCTTCCACGTCTTTGGTGTTTAAGAGAACTAAAACGGTGCAGATGTCGCTGAAGCAATAGAGTTGTTCTCAGCAATCAAAAAACTGGCCAGATCTTGAACTGTTGTCATCCCAGAGATAGGTCTTTTGAAAGCTGCATGGGAATGCGATTAAGTGTTACGGAAGGGCTGGAGACAAGTATCTGTTTTATCTCTCCACTAACCTCAGTGCCCTTTCGAATATAGTCCTAGGACCACTCTGAATTCTCACAACTGATCGCAAAGTTGAAAATCGGCAACTTGGCTGGGATGTCTAGGCAACCGTTAAAAAAAATTACCCTGAAGTAACTTTCAGCATCAGCCAAAGGCTCATCCCGACAGAATTCATCTAAATGGCTCTTTGCCCTTCTAATTATTTCATTTTCAAAAGTTTGTTTCCCTCCCCACTTCTCAGCCATGAATTGTGAGGTTGCTTTTGCCTCCTCTAAATTTTCCATGAACCTTGTCAACTCCACGATGTAACCTTGCAAGTAATTCTGTTGCTTTATGAAGGTCAGCATCCTTCGCCTGCAGCATTTTTGAAATGACATCGATCTGTTTCAAGACTTCACTTCGAAGGACGCTAATAAAAACGCAGTCAAATCTTTCCATCTGCTTTATCAAAGCCATGGCCTCGTTGCGCTCATCTGCCTTTTTACAGTAACATTTCAACACGTCAACATATCTGTAGTTTGCAGTCACGGCATCATTGCGCGATGCCCACCTAGCAGCGCACAGTTTTTTCAGTCATCTCAACCAGTACATTCCACCTCTTTATACTGTGCGCAAAAAACACGTGCAAGTTTTGTGTGGTTTTGTACAACTTTTTCAGCTCTGTTATTGACTTAACTGAATTATTAAAGGAGACATATCATGCAAAATCCACTTTTTTAGCCCTTAAATGCATTTTGTTGTATATTTGGAGTGTTTATAAGTACAGAAAAGATGAAATGATTCTCTTCAGGTGCTTCGTTTATATCTTTATATTCTGTTTTGGTCATATTTTTCATCCTGTTCGGATTTTCCTGTTGTCTATTACGTTTTTTGAACAATTACGTCACAGTATTTGCAACGGAACTGACAAATAAGGACATTGACTACCGGTCCAACACTTCGAGCAATCCGCCATTATTATTTCTCGCTCCGATTTTGTAGTCCAAGCTCAATGATGCAGAAGTTACAGGAGGGCTAGTCAAAATGTTCGGTTGTTGGATGTAGTGACCTGAAGCACTTCAAGGATCCCCAATCCAACAACCTCCGCCAGTATACAGAAGGGTTTGCCGATCGACTTCGTCTGAATGAGGGGTAAATCCTTCTATCATTAGCTGCTGTGTTTTCTGACGCTTTCTAAACGCAAGTTATCATATTATTATCATACAGATTTTTAGTGGTAAGATCAGACCGCAGTCATTTATCTTGTCAGAGTGCTTGTTTTAACAAGAGAAATAGTCGACTTTCACTAATAACACAACATAGTTAACTTAACTTTACATACCACTGCATCCATATGAAGACGTTGTTCTGCAGGTTCGTCGTCGTCTTTTTCAAATCGCTCGCTCTGGCTCGAATACGTAACGCTTGATGGACAAGTCTTCCGTTGTTGACATTTTGTTAACGTGTGAATAAAAATGTTCTTTGAAACTATAGTAATCGTTTATCTCTTATCAAACTACAATAATGGCTGAACGCGGGGAGTTGAACCGACCGTGAACTCAGCGACCTGGAGAGGGGGCGGGGAAAGACGCAACTCCTTTTTATTTAAAGGGGACGCTTCGAAACGGGTTGCTCAAAGACGCACATCAGAAAAGGGGTAGAAAAGGGGCCTGTTGAGCTATAATAATGAGGAATTCAGACCCAAGCATTGCAGTTATGCTTTATATAGACCACAAATGTATGATTTATAAGTAAAAATGAATGATTTAAAAGCATGATATGTACCCTTTAAGGACCAGATTTAAATTGCAGTGTACATGTGTCATTTGGTTGTCTCTCCTGTATCCTTGCCTGAACTCCCATGTACATGCCACTGATGTTCGCAGCTCTGTTCAAATCCTTGGCTACGACATTTTGAAATATCGAGACCTTTTTCCTCAACTGAATGTATCATTTTATTAGCTATTGTGCCAGCGGATGAGTCAGGTATTTGCAGAATTCCCAAAAAATATAACTTCTTTCTGGACAGACTGAGCTGAGCTGGGCTGAGACACGTAACCAGTCTGAACAGCTCCTTCAAATATGGATCACACTTTGCCAGTAGATCGATGATGGAGAGAAAATTATCTTTGCGGACACTCATTGTTTTCAGTGTCCCTGAAATGCGAGGTTGTTTGATGCCAGAGTTAAAGTGACATAAATGATTCGGTCAAGAACCTGCCTCCAAAAATGAACTTGTTGATGTATTTGCAGTTCTGACGTCTCATCGATAGTGCAACGCAGACGCCACTGATCATAAACACTGCAAGCTACACGGCACTCTGCCTTCATGCTTGGACATTTTATTCGACAGGGTTTGCCATCTTCTTATTGCTTGTGTCCATGTCATGTCGTAGCTTTTGTGACTGTGGTTTGCAAATAGCCAGAATGGTTCACAATATGCTGGATCTTGCTTCAAGCTACACTGTGTGATTTTTACCCCCATTTAGTGGTGAAAAGATATATGACCATCCAGTGAATATTAGTTTCTGTTCCTCTCAATTCCGATTTCATTTTAACTCCTACGGTGGCCAATGTAGTCCAAGATTAACATGGCTTCCAGTTCGACCTCGTCCATGAGTGTTAACTCAAACGTAAACGCGAAAGGCAAAGCTTTAATTAACGGGTATGTCCCTCTTTGGCTAATGTACTTTCAAGATGGAGGGGCAACACGCGAAAGGCGAAGCTTTAATTAACAGATATGCCCCTTTTTGGCTAATGTACTTTCAAGATGGAGGGGCAACATGGCGACCGACATTAGAAGATTAGAACCCCTTCCCCGTATGTATTTTCAATGGCATATTATACACTCGCGAGAATAATTTATTACTTGAACGAAGTAAATATACATTAATGAGCACATATATTTTTGAAAGAACTAAGTGTTTTTAGCTAAGAATAAACTAAAAGAGTTCCACAGTGTAGCTTTAAATCTTTCATATCTATTAAAAATATAGATAACAGTAGCTTCGTCATCTAATAAAAGCTTATGCTTTTAGTAGATGTTGTTGGACACTTTTTTCACAATGCCATTATTATTGTAAATTGTACACTGACTTGAGCATTAACACACTCGTACACACACGCACATTGCATGTTGAGGACAGATACAGACCTCTCAGACACGCATGGCTACTTTTCTTGAGTGGCTTCTTGTTCTTGCTGCAAAGTGCTTCTCCAGACAGCCACCCTCCAGCAGCACTCAAACCCCAACACGGGTGAGGGGATCCTGGCTGAACGCTGGAGCGGGATGGGGGTAGAGGCTGGAGCTTCAGAGGCAGTGAACTGTCAGACAGCAGCCGTGGTACTTGAAGAACTCTAGAGAGAATAGCTGCCCTTTAACAAAGAGCAGAGCGGCCCAGCTTCTGTTCACACACACGCACACACATTCATACACACATACACATACTCGTATACGCAACTGGACTTTACAAACACGCAAAAATGAGTATAAAATGTGTGTGAATAAGCAGACACAAACACACAGAAAACACATTCATCTTAACAAATTTATACAAACCAGGCATGTATACACACACACACGCAAGCACACATACATGTAACTGGACTTTACAAACATGCAAGAATGAGTAAAAACATGTGCATGCATAAGCAGACACAAACAGACTGAAAACACATCCATCTTAACAAATTTATACAAACAAAAAGGCATGCACGCACACACACACTCTCCTGGCTGCTCCCGCTGTTAAGGCTGTGTAATTGGGCTCTTAGGCTTCATTAGTGGCACAGCTGAAGGGATCTCTCTCTCTCTCTCTCTCTCTCTCTCGCTCTCTCTCTCTCTCTGTGTGTGTGTGTGTCTCTCTCATATATGGATTTTGCCTGTCCTGCCTAGTATCCCCTTTTTCTTTTCTCATCTCATGTTTTGTTTGCCATCTGAAATTTGAGGTTGGTGTGTCAGTGTGTCCGTAAATGTAAATTTATGACCTATGTTTTCCACTTCTGATGTCATTTCTATAATAATAATTCAATATTTGCTTAGATGTCACCAAAGCTCGTTCTATTTTGCTCTAGGCCAATTTCGTGAGGTGTCTTAGTGCGCAAACACTGCCTACAATATCATTGCCTGATTAGGAAACAAGGCAACAAGTCATCTGCGTAACTTTTCAGACGCAGCCAGCATCTTTTATGTGCTTGAACAATCCTTTCTGGTTTTAAAGGGATTCACTTATCGCAACCTTTTGTAACATAGTCATGGTGTACTATGACCACTGTAGGATTAAACGTCCTGTTTCTGGCAATGTTTACCTTTAATTCTTCTTCATGAGGAGGCTGCAAAGATTATAAAACTGATGCTAAAATCAGATTGGATGAGCCAAATTTGAAGTAATTTTAAAATAGCTGTGACAACACTTAGTAGTTTAGCTGTGGTTATTAACAATATAGCTATTAGTCTGATTTGCTGTTTACCACAATTACCATTCTTTAGACACTCTTATTTATTTAATAATGACATAATGATCTGTTATGCTTTTGTTCTGATTTCTAATAGTAACACTGAGCTGAGATTACAAGGTTCGTATGATGTCCTCGGACAGTTTCTAAGTAAGCCGGTTTTGATCTGGGAGCATTACAGCAGGAGGACTGAAGGTCCTTTGAGGTTAAGGGTATTTCAACATGCCACATTTGCTAGACAGAGTACTTTCTTTTCTGATAACCTCCACTTCAGTGTGAGGCCTGTGATAGGACACACATACACACACATTGTGTAGTACAGAGACTAGTGGCCCCACTTAAGCTCAGAAACCCACAGTCAGACAACAGAGATACGGGTTCCCTATGATCTCCCTCAACTCTCTCTATATGTATTCATCATGCTCCGCTTCATCACTCCTTACCTCCTCATCCCTCCTCTTCCCTTCCATCTGATATGGTTTAATGTATACAGCATGGTTTTGGAGACCACTGTCATTATTGCCATTAGAAGCAAGGAAAGTAGGCAAGAGAAAACAACTAACGGTACAACAACACAAGACGAAAATGCCAAAATAGTGTGTACGACCAACTGCAACTCCAGCTGATAAAGTTTCAGATGGATACGGTGTGTCCTTTGAGCTCATTTTGTTCTCATTGAGAAACTATGCCGTTTACTCCTGGTATTAAAAAATGCATTTTCGATCACAAGTGGACGACGCTGAATACAGGTGGAAATGAGGTCTGAAACTTTTGAGCTTGCCCACTTTCGACCACTCCCCGAGTCGAAAACGCATTCCGTCGCCTTCCGTTGCATTTATAAAGTATCGGAAGATCTGAAAAATCCCAGCCATAAACCCCCCTCTCAATGTAATAGGGGAGAGCGGGGCACAACCCGCTTTTTGGTTTTGGCTCAATTAGTTAAAAAATAATTAGGTTAGATTAATACTTTTTTTACACAAGCAACATACACATCTCTGCTACAAATGACCAGTTAAAGTTTTTTTCTAGGACCTACCATTTTCGTACAGTTACAATGAAAGTGACAGAAGTGCAAATGTTACAACTTACCCCATATGCGGGGTTAATTGTAACAGACAGAGGGGTTAGTTTTAACACTTGTGTAACAAACACACATAATTCAGTACTATTTTATTAGTATAGTTTGATGTTGTTTGTGCATCTGTGTAGAAAGATATCCATACATCCATCCCTCATCCAATCATCCTTCTATTGTGGATCAATATCATGGATAGAGACATAAAAAAGGGCAGCATAGTTTTGCAATAAATAATAATAAATAAAATTATAAATATTGTAATTGCAATTAAATTAGATTTGTGTGTGGCAGCTGCATGATGTACAATTATTATTATTATTAATAACAGTAATAATAATACAAATGAGTTTAAAATAAAAATTTAAACGGTTTATTGCATTAATAACAGGCCATATTTGTAATAAATAAACAAGTTATCATTCATAGTACACTAAATTTTAAACATTTTAAATTCCAACATTGTTTGTGAAAGTCTAGCAAAGTTAAATGTATACTCAAACCTGAAAAGTTGTGTGGCTCCGTTTTCATTTGATCATTGTACACTTGGCGGCTTAGTTGTACCGCTCTGTTAGAACCAACCCCGCTGTGTATTACATATTTTAAACCTAGCTAACAGTCGCTAGGAATTGCTGACATGTTTCAAAACTGTGCTGTGTTTGAGCCAACAAGACACTGATTAAGGCAATATAAAGTTAGATTTGGAAACGTACACACCTAACTCAGAAACCGAAAAAAACCTATGATGAAAAAAATTACTTTCATGGTGTCAAAACACTCTTTGTCAAGTATCTTCACGAAATCAAAACTTTCCGCAAATTCGCGGGAGATCGTCTTCTGGCAGCAAGAGAAAAATTGCGGAAAGACAACGTGCTTGATCCTGACGAACTTTGCAAACGGTCCGTGTTACATTTAACCCCGCGTTAGGTTGTGCCCCGCGCTCCCCTAAGGACAAAAGTATTTGAAAGTGCAAAAGAGACAGATTAAATCACTATAGGTGTAAACAGGTACTGTATGCGTCTCCCTGTGATCTGATTGACCAATAGGCTGACCAATATGTATCTAATACCAGGTGTAAACGGCCCAAGAGACTGACACTAATAGAACAAAAGTCTGTTCCATGCCTAAGAACTAAGTCTACCAAACTAAATTGAAAACTGAATTTAGTAGGGTCACTCGGTGGCTTTAAAGCTACACTGTGTAACTCTTTTAGTTTATTCTTAGCTAAAAACACTTAGTTCTTTCAAAAATATGTGTGCTCATTAATGTATATTTACTTCGTTCAAGTAATAAAGTATTCTCGTGAGTATATAATATGCCATTGAAAATACATACGGGTAAGGGTTTCTAATGTCGGTCGCCATGTTGCCTCTCCATCTTGAAAGTACATTAGCCAAAGAGGGACATACCTGTTAATTCAAGCTTCGCCTTTCGCGTTTACGTTTGAGTTAAGACTCATGGACGAGGTCGAACTGGAAGCCATGTTAATCTTAGACTACATTAGCCACCGTAGGAGTTAAAACGAAATCGGAATTGAGAGGAACAGAAACTAATATTCACTGGATGGTCATATACCTTTTCACCGCTAGATGGGGGTAAAATCACACAGTGTAGCTTTAAAGGTTCACACTGCAGGCAAAAGTGGGACAAATCTGAATTATATTATTTGCTCTGTGATCTGATTGCTATCATTTTCAGAAATGGAATTTTGAGAAAAACAGGTTTAATTAATGGTCATGTCCTGCTATCGGGACAACTTGCGCTCCCTTTTTTATTGCCTTTTTTTCATATCACATATTTTAGTAATCATCTTTAGAAAGCTTACGAACTCAAAATTCAACCTGTGAAAACCGTTTTGAAATTGGACGATTGAGAGGCGAGCAAGGTCTTTTAAATGAGCAGCTTCAAACTCTGTTGTTCTCTTGTGCTCCGCATCACACCACACGATAACGCTGGATAAAAATAAATGAATAAAAACTTGCGGGCCGTTGTAGTTCACCCAAGACTGGACTTTATTCTGTTACTTGGTTTATTTTGATAGGTGAACTGTCTTTGTAGTGTTAAGAGAAGGAGAGCTAAACGAGAGATTTGTGTTTCGCCCTCCGCTCCGCTGCTGTGTGTGTTCTTAAAGAGAAACACAGTCTTTTCAGCTGGACATTATAAATCGCTATTTTCCTGCACTAAACTAGTGAATCTTCCCAAGATATGTTTAGAGATGATAAACAAGATGTTATAGAATAATAATTTAGTAAAAACCCAATTTTGACAAAAAAATGACATTCAATCTATATTTAGACTCTACTGAAAACGTACCTGCGCGACATCCGACGGGCTTTCCCAGATCGCATCACATATATATTTGGTAATACTTTAGAATACGGTTCCTTCGTTAATGAATAACTACACAAGAACCAATAAGTAACACAATATTAAAAATCTAGTAACTATTATTAACTAACTCTGATTAACAAACTAAGTAATAGCGCACAGATGAAAGTGGTACTTCACTATTAACTAATCAATAACTACTATTTTTTAATGCTTCCTAGAGAACTACTGAAACATATAATTAACAATCTATAACTGCCATTACATAAAAAAAACCTCTGATTAACAAACTAGTAAGTAATAGTACGCAGATGAAAGTGTTACTACATACTTCTGAGGGAATTACTAATTATTTGGATCTGTATTATAAAGTGAAGATCATGGGAACTAACTAGTAATGACTAAAGTGTTACTAAAGACATTTTTCTAAAAGTATACTAAAGTTCACCAAAAATCTCAAATGCTTGAAATGACTTTGTTTGGTTACAAAAATCATGACTAGATCATGTAGTAACACTTGAGTCATTACTAGTTAGTTCCAATGATCTTCACTTTATAGAAATCCAAATAATTGGTAATTCTCACAGAAGTAACACTGCGCACTATTACTTACTAATTCATAATCAGAGTTTCTTTTTAGTTAATAATAGTTACTAGATTGTTAATAAACTTTTTCAGTAGTTCTATGGGAAGTATTAAAAAAATAGTTATTGATTAGTTAATAGTGAACTAACAATTTCATCCGTGCGCTATTACTTAATAGTCCGTTAATCAGAGTTTCTTGTTAGTTAATAATAGTTACTAGATTGTTAATATTGTGTTACTCATTGGTTCTTGTGTAGTTAATTATTAACAAAGGAACCATATTCTAAAGTGTTACCCAGCCTCTCGTACCTTATTGCTTGCTTACCTAAATGTATTACACTGTAACAAGGACAACTTTAAATAAAGTTTTATCAAAAAAAAAAAAAAAAATTCGACATTTGTGTCAAATTAAACATGGCGTCTCTTCTAAGGTCAATAAAGCAGTAGTTAATAATGTGCCGTAGGCGTCTTGGGCAAAGAGGAGGTCTTTAATGGGAGCTTGTTGGCTAAACTTTGCTCAGCATTATTAAATTTAAATCCCACTCTGTGATTCCCATCCAGTCTGCGGTTCTTCTGTTTGGCTCCAGAGGTATAGAGAAAATGAAGTAATATTATGAGACGTCTCTGAATGACGCCGAAGTACCGGTAGACAGCTCCTGTACCGAGAATCACATGTAAAGCAAAGCACACGCAAACTAATACAGGCATGACGAATGTTGGGTTTGCTGCTAATCTCCTTAATTGTTTTCCATTGGGAAACAATCCTGGTAAATATGTTGGTATCTTTTCATAAGGAAGAAAGAGAGGAGATTCTAGGTCCCTTGTAAAAATGAAATGGACTGAAATGTATTTAATGTGCACTTGTAGTGTACTTAGAATATTGAAAACTATACTTTCAAATAATACAATATTAGTGACATAAAGGGCCACTCATGTGTACTTAAAGATTGTACACTTTCATGACTGTTTCTTAACACAGAAACATGTGCAGTTTAAAAAAAAAAACACAATTTGTAATCATGTCAAATTATAAGTTTCATTTTAAAAATAAAACTATTTCACAATTTTACATTATTTTGTTTTAAAGCATTTACAAAACTGTAATGTATTATTTATACATTGAAAGTTAATATGTACTTCTAAAATGACAACTTCATCTTTACAAATGTGTAAAGTTAAGTACAAATATGTATAGATGATGATACAAGTTTCAAAATAATGAAATGGCATTGAAGTGTACTTATTGTATATTTACTTTATAAACTATAAACTAGTTTAGCATACATTTTTGTCAGTACATTCAGCAGTACACATTAACTATATTTCAAAAGCAATAGAAATCATTTTTAAATATGTAACTATCATAAGTGAATTCCAATTTACGTGGGTCAAAAAACACAAATAATTGCATTTAATATTAATAATATATTTGTTCAACAAGTGTCTAAAACATGACAGGACGTAAGCATGTTCTTTTAAAGTGAATTATTTCTGTAATAGAACTCCTTTTAAATATACTATGTTAAAGTTTACTTCTTTTCTCAAGAGGTAACATTGTGCCAATTGACCAATGTGTGTGTGTGTTTGTCTTTTAAGACAAAATTGTCTAATAGGACGTCTGACATTGTTCAGGATGTCCTAAAATAAGTTGTTATAAAATTTCAGGTCTCCTAGGCAAAAGACCATTTAACTGTCCGAGGGACAAACTGACAGGACTGTTGTTTGGTCCCAGAGGCCTTGCGGTTTGAGGAGACAAATTGAGCCAAACCGCTCCAGCGAGTGGCAAAGAACAGGGAGGAACTGAAAACCACTGTAGTCACAGTCCTTGGAAACACTCGTCCTTGACAGACTGCATCACATTGTGCTTCCACACCTCAGCAGGACACTGTGATCTTGAGTTATTATACTGTAGCAGATTTGTGATACAATATATTTGAGCGTGTCTTTCGCTCATCAACCCATCAGGCTGATGTACGACATTTGACATGGCGCACATGGCCTCAACTAATGTACGAAGGGACGCATGAAGACCTTTTGTCCCTGATGTAATTATAATAATTATAGCACGCTGAGTGGTATCAGAGCTCAGATGACTGATGGGGTATGTCTTAAATGTCACTGCTGATTTTGACAATTCAATTAAGGAGCTTTAGACTTTGGTCTGGTTTGTGTAGGTTAGCTGTTTTACTGAGGTCTGTTGTTCGAAGGACAGAGCCACTGCTACTAAGAAGGACCAGTTAAAGTTTGTCTGTTTTTTGTCATATTTCTTTTCCCCCAGTTCACTTACTTTATTGATTCCTTTCTTTCTTTATGCGGTATTGTTCAGTATACACTACCAGTCAAAAGTTTTGGATTGGTTTTTAATGTTTTTAAAAGATGTCTCTTCTGTTCACTGAGGCTGCATTAATTTGATTAAAATTACAGTAAGAATTGTACAATTTAAACTTTTTTTTTCTAAATTTCTAAAAAAAAAATTAATTTATTCCTATTATCAAAGCTGCATTTTCAGCATCATTACTCCAGTTTTCAGTTCCCCATGATCCTTCAGATATCATTCTAATAGAGTGCCGAAGTTACGACGTCACTCTGTTGGTCAAAACGTGGAAGTGAGTTAGCATTTTAGCACTCCCGGTTCCCTCGCTCTAAAGTCTATGGGATTTTTGAATGGGTTTTTGCTAAATCGCCTGAAATAAGGTCTGTGGTGAACAAAGCGTCTATTATATTTTCACGTTTTGATCTAAGGCATAGAACACACAGTTATAACCTGCTTGTGTGTTTTTTTTTAAACTTTATTGTGTCTGCTTGTGTTTTTTAAAAACTTTAAATAGGCTTCAAAATGTATAAATTTTGGATTAACTTGCAAAGATTATCTTGATAGACAAAATGTGTAAGGGTCACAACTCTTTGTTAAACACAGATCTTATTTTTTTTTTTGCGATTTTCCAAAAGTCTATGGGGAAAATGCATAGCTTTTCGACTGAGGGAACCCATGCGCCACTAACTTCAAAGTTGTCCTACAAAGTGACGTCATCACTTTGGCACTCTATATGATGATTTGATGCAAAAAAAAAAAATATTATTATCAATGTTGAAAACAGGATTATTTGATGAGTAGACAGTTCAAAAGAACAGCATTTATCTGAAATATAATCTTTTGAAACATTATGAATGTCTTTACTGTAACTTCTTATCAATTTAATTCATCCTTGATGAATAAAAGTATTGATTTATTTTATTTATTTCACCCCCAAAAATTCTTACTAACCCCAAACTTTTGAATGGAAGTGGTAAATGTTACAAAAGCTTTCTATTTCAGATAAATGCGGTTCTAATATATATATATATATATATATATATACTGTATACACACACACACACACACACACACACACACACATATATATATATATAATTTTTATTTAAACTTCTTTATCAACGTTGACAACAATGAGAAATGTTTCTTGAGCATCATCATGTGACACTGAAGTAATGATGCTGAAAATTCAGCTTTGCATATTTTAAATTGAAATAATATTTCACAATATTACAGTTTTTTAAAAGCTTACTGCTTTTTTTTAAAGCTTTTAATAAATGGAGCTTTGGTGAGCTGAAGAAGAGACTTCTTACCTTATAAAAAATCTTACCGATCCAAAACTTTTGATTGCTACTGTGTTTATTTTTATTTTCAAAAGTAGCGACATACTTTTTTCAATGGCTCCTACTTAACACATGCTGTTCAATTCTGCATTCTCAGCTTGTTATAACGATATTTAAACATGACAGCATTAAACTAAATCATGTCCATTTTGATTTCAAGTAGCAAGACATTTGTTCCACCTTCATTTCTCTCCTTTGATTGCTCTCTTTATATATAACACTCATCCTCTAACTGGATTCCTGTCCTGTTTTCCTGGCTTCCTAGCTTTTATCTTTGTCTTGTCATATCATTCTTATCTCTTCCCCTCATTCTGTTGTCCACCTGCTCTCACTCTCGGGCCTGTCCATCACACAGCAGAGCAGGAAGCGCTCTGGGGTTGACCTCTGACCTCAGTCAGCCAAGCTCTGTATAAACAGCTCATTTCTTCACTTCCTGTTTAGCTGAACAGGAGCACCGCCTGTTTCAGTTTGTTTACAGAGCGGACCGCTTCAAGTTCTTGTGTGCGTGTGTGTACGCAGCATGTTTTTCGGTGTGTGTATTTTCGTATGCGGGTGTCAGTGTGTGCGGATCCCTGCCCGCTGTTCTATTGAGAACAATGCAGTTTGTTTCCTTGTATAAGATCCTATGGAAGTCTGTTTCTGCCTCAAAGTAGAAAACAAACAAACAAAAAAACTATTCTCACATAATATTTCTCACAATTAAGGATTTTTTTTCTCATGACTTTATATCTCACAGTTGTGACGTTATATCTCGTAATTGCAACATTACAACTCAAATTATGAATGAAACCTTTTGTCTTTGCACAGTATAACTTTTTTTTTTTACATTACATAACTGGCAGTTGCTTTTTTCTAAAGTGGCTTATTTGCATTCAAGGTAGGCCTAGACATGTTTTCATGCTTACTTGTGACTTTATCGGACAAATGTGACATTGTAATTAACAGTCTGACTTCATAATTCTTCATATTCATGACTATAGCTCACAATTGCAGCTTTATAACTGACAATATTGCCAAATTTACACTGCAAAGATGGCACAGAAGCGCTTCTGAAGTGGCAGACCATTTAATGTTGCTCAGAGGTGGCACAAATGCATTTATAAAGCAACTACAACTATGCTTTGAAGCTAGGTCAGAGCTGGCATAATTAAATCTGGATCACAATATGACTTCATGCCTCATAGTCACTATATATTTAAATTGTGGCTAGATAATTCAGTTTCATAACTCACAATTGCGATTTGCAATTCGACCCCCTTTCTCCTCAAAACTGCCTTAATTCTACATAGCACTGATTCAACAAGGTGCTGAAAGCATTCTTTAGAAATGTTGGCCCATATTGATAGGATAGCATCTTGCAGTTGATGGAGATTTGTGGGATGCACATCCAGGGCACGAAGCTCCCATTCCATCACATCCCGAAGATGCTCTATTGGGTTGAGATTCTGGTGACTGTGGTGGCCATTTTAGTACAGTGAACTCCTTGTCATGTTCAAGAAACCAATTTGAAATGATTCGAGCTTTGTGACATGGTGCATTATCCTGCTGGAAGTAGCCATCAGAGGATGGGTACATGGTGGCCATAAAGGGATGGATATGGTCAGAAACAATGCTCAGGTAGGCTGTGGCATTTAAACAATGTCCAATTGGCACTAAGGGGCATAAAGTGTGCCAAGAAAACATCCCCCACACCATTACACCACCAGCAGAAGCCTGCACAGTGGTAACAAGGCATGATGGATCCATGTTCTCATTACGCCAAATTCTGACTCTACCATCTGAATGATCAGACCAGGCAACATTTTTCCAGTCTTCAACTGTCCAATCTTGATGAGCTCTTGCAAATTGTAGCCTCTTTTTCCAATTTGTAGTGGAGATGAGGGGTACCCGGTGGGGTCTTCTGCTGTTGTGGTCTGACGCCTCAAAATGGTCTACAACAGCAGAAGACACCACCGGGTACTACTCATCTCCACTACAAATAGGAAAAAGAGGCTACAGTTAGTAAGAGCTCACCAAAATTGGATAGCAAAATACTCAGACCGGCCCATCTGGCACCAACAACCATGCCATGCTCAAAATTGCTTAAATCACCTTTCTTTCCCATTCTGACATTCAGTTTGGAGTTCAGGAGATTGTCTTGACGAGGACCACACCCATAAATTCACTGAAGCAACTGCCATGTGATCGGTTGATTAGATAATTGCATTAATACGAAAATGAACAGGTGTTCCTAATAATCCTTTAGGTAAGTGTATATTTTGAATTTTTTATGTTTTTTTTGTGTGTGATTTTGATATAAAATCTCTTAAAGGGGTGGTCTAGTACTCTTTTTCTTTGCATGATTGTGTTTATGGGGTGCAATATAACATGTATTCGTGGTTTTTCTTTTTTTAAAAGTCTTATTTTTCATAAACTTCACCTTTATTGTAAGCCGCGCTCTCCTCTGTCCCCTGAACGAGCGGTTTACTTCCTGATTCTATGAAAACACTCCCTCAGAAACACGTCGTGGGCTCAGATTGGTTCGTTTGGGCGGGTGTGTTGTGATTGGCTAAACTGTCGCTCACGTTGTCCGGAAGGTTAACGCCTATTACCTTTACGGGGAAACGCCAGCTCCGGTCCAGATGTAAATAATGGTGTCGAACTGCAGTATCAGTATGACCCAGAATCAGACCGAGAAAGCCGCGATGAAGCGAGTCAAACAGAACCACACCACACACGGCTCTTACTAAACGTTTCTGAATGATAATTTGCCATATTTTTTTAACCATATACACGTTTGTTTTACACAATAGCATCTGACTGGCAACAATAGCAACTGACTGGCTACTAATGTTAAGCACAAACAGCGTTGGCAAGTTTACGTTCTTGATCAAATCGAAAATAACGTCATAAAGCATATATACATGAAAAATACGTTTAAAACATTAGTACTTATACAAAATTCAGGTCCATAATGTTTGTACGCGTTTGTCGTAGACACAAAATACTAGCATAACTAGTAGCATATAGTGGCTATAAAAGCCAGCGCTGGCATTTTGAAAAATAAATAAATAAATACAACACAGGCTAACGTTACGTCTGTAATTATACATGCAAATACATTTAAAACGATTAAGTCTTAGCCTACTTACAGGTTGTGGCCCAACAACTGCTGCCTCTGGTTTTAAGGTTGGATCTGCTTCATGGTTTATTAACAGTTTCTTGCTGTATTTATCTCGTGGAGATTCTGGAAGCTGTCTTCCGTAAAATGCGCAGCACAGAGAGCTAGATTACGATCGTCACTTTCAGGAATATAATCAAACATAAATTGTATCCATTGTTGATGAAGTATAGCATCCGTGGGAAGCTTGAAACACAGAAGACCTGACAGCTGCGTGAACACAACTCACTCGACGTGCTGCACATGCCATTTCCTGCATATTCCGAAGGGAGTGGTTGATGCAAATGTGCGGGTTAGTGACGTACCATAACCCGTTGTAGTCCCAATCGAGTCGTTTTTGTAGGCGTTTACACTTCCTGGTTTTTAAAAGACGATATCTCTGCTTACATTGAACTTTCAGCGCTGCAACTTTGCAGATACTGTTAATGCACCATCAGCAACATTACACACTATTTAAAATCAAAAAAAGTGAACCTTTAATGGACCACCCCTTTAATATTACTTCATTTCTTGTTTTAAACTTTACCTCACAATTACATTTTTTTTCTAGCGTTGAGAAAGAAACAGCTTCTTCCAGATTTTGGAAAAGGGATTCACATGACGAAAGTTTTGTACGACTGCATGAAGAAATGTTATGTACTGTATGCATCATATAATATCACAAATAGTATCAAAAACACCGTTGTCGTGCAAATGAACATCCAGAGTGCATTAAAAGTTTTCTATTTTCATTTAAAACTGTTGTATAAGTGGCCCCTAAGTTAATAACTTATTCTCTTTGCAACGGAAGTGAATCGATCAAAAACTTACTTTAGTTGGACAATAACAATAACTTAAATCTAGAGCTGCTGTAAAGCCGAAACAATCTCTGTTACGGCAATTTCCTATTATCCCTGTAAAGCCGATTTGAAATATGATATTGTTTAAAGCGCTATATTAATAAATATGGCTTGACTTGACTTTATGTATATACACAGACATACTGTACTAACACAAGCCACTTACAGCAACCCAAGACCTTACATGACACACAACCTCCACACGTTCGCTTTCTAAACGGTTTCTGACTCATTGCTATCTATAGCTCTAAAGTCTCTGGGTCCAATTAACCGTTTGTGTTTTTGCCAGTGATATCTCTCAGTCTCTCTCTGTATTAAATTATGCAGCAGATCTGTCTGGTTTTCAGCTTTTATCTAGTGTCTGGCTTCAGTTAGTTGACGGTTGGTGTGCCCAACCAGAGCATCAGGCGGGGTAGATCAGGGTCAAAGAGCTATTTGAAGATCTGTTCGGCTGGCCGTGTCCCAGTACTGTGTGTCCTGATCCTCCCTACATCCTGCAACAGTAGGATGACTGCAGTCGGTTAGTGGTTTGGAGTAGTCACCCTTAGTAATGACCCGACAAAGGCAAGATGTCATTTTCATTCACTTTGAGCCAAAACCCAGAGACTCGCTTTTGGGGCACTTGTGTTGGTTCTGAATGTCCCCTTTAATTTACTTTAATTAGATGGCAGGATGTAGTTTAGCTGTGTGTTTGTCCACACATGTGCACATATGCGGGAAGTCATTAGCGAGGTTGCTAGCGTTAGCATTAGTCATACAAAAAGCAGCTGTGAAAAGCTGTTGATAGGTTTTAGGTAATAGCACAACGTCACGTAGTACTGCTTTTTTGTTTGAACAAAGCAGTCTGGACTGCACTACAAATGTAAAAAGACTCCAAAAAACTCCAAAACAGAATAATGGCAAGATTGAGTTAAAGGGGGGGTTGACTGCGATTTCACTTTTTTCATTTTAAATAGTTTGTAATGTTGCTGATGGTGCATGAACAGTATCTGCAAATTTGCAGCGCTGAAAGTTCAATGTAAGCAGAGATATCGTATTTTAAAAACCAGGAAGTGTAAACGCCTACAAAAACGACTCGATTGGGACTACAGCTGGGTTATGGTACGTCACTAACCCGCACATTTGCATTAACCACTCTCTTCGGAATATGCAGGAAAGGGCATGCGCATATTTCTGCAGCACGTCGAGTGAGTTGTGTTCACGCAGCTGTCAGGTCTTCTGTGTTCGAGCTTCCCACGGATGCTATACTTCATCAACAATGGATACAATTTATGTTTGATTATATTCTTGAAAGTGACGATCGTAATCTAGCTCTCTGTGCTGCGCATTTTACGGAAGACAGCTTCCAGAATCTCCACGAGTTCAATGCAGGATTCAATGCAGCAAGAAACTGTTAATAAACCATGAAGCAGATCCAACTTTAAAACCAGAGGCAGCAGTTGTTGGGCCACAACCTGTAAGTAGGCTAAGACTTAATCATTTTAAATGTATTTGCATGTATAATTCCAAACGTAACGTTAGCCTGTGTTTTATTTTATTTATTTTTTTTTCAAATGCGCTGGCTTTATAGCCACTAGGCTACTAGTTATGCTAGTATTTTGTGTCTACGACAAACGCGTACAAACATTATGGACCTGAATTTTGTATAAGTACTAATGTTGTAAATGTATTTTTCATGTGTATATGCTTTATGGCGTTATTTTCGATTTGATCAAGAACGTAAACTTGCCAACGCTGTTTGTGTTTAACATTAGCAGCCAGTCAGATGCTATTTTGTAAATCAAACGTGTATATGGTTAAAAATTGTGGCAAATTATCATTCAGAAACGTTTAGTAAGAGCCGTGTGTGGTGAGGTTCTGCTTGACTTTCTTCATCGCGGCTTTCTCGTCTGATTCTGCCTCACTGATACTGCAGTCTCGACATCATTATTTACGCGTATCCACCGTCTATGTCTATGGTATCCACCTTCGGCATGCCCTTTTCGCCCGTAAAGGGAATGGGCGTTAACCTTCCAGACAACGTGAGTGACGGTTTAGCCAATCACAACACACCCGCCCAAACGAACCAATCTGAGCCCACTATGTGTTTCTGAGGGAGTGTTTTCATAGACTCAGGAAGTAAACCGCTCGTTCAGGGGACAGAGGAGAGCGCGGCTTAGAATAAAGGTGAAGTTTGTGAAAAATAAGACTTTTTAATAAAGAAAAACCACGAATACATGTTATATTGCACCCCATAAACACAATCATGCAAAGAAAAAAAAGAGCAGTGCAAGTAGAAGAGGGGTAACATTGGAGCCGTGATGCGGATTGGAGTGAGGTTTAGGGGTTGACTGTAACGGAGGCCAGCTAAGGCCTGTGTGATTACAGTAAATGTTACTCTCCTGGCCTCAAGAGGCACTCTAGTGACTTATGTTAGAAGCTTTTTTCCCATGCAGGGAAACATCGGTTCAAATCCCACTTGGATCGGTGCCAATTGAACCAGAGGGGTTGCGCTAATGCCATTCTATGCTAGATTTTACATAAAAAGTGTGTTTGCACAAAAAAGTGGCTGCCTTGACTGCTTTTTTGGTTAAATCTGCTCATTAACTTTTGTGACAAGGCAGGAAATAAGATGAACCAGCTGCTGATTTGCAAACGGAAGCAGGCACACACTCTTTCTCAACGAATACACACACTCATACTGCAAACACATTCTTAAGTCCTGATTGGTAACACACTTCCTAACGATAAGAGAATATAGAGCCTGTTATGGTCTATTAGGCTGTGACACATTGAGGACAGACGAAAGAGGAACATGAATCACTAAAGCACACTTTAGAAAGTTCCAGGATTTATACAATGGATAATTACAACTCTAAAATCTGATTGGATAAAGCCAGGTGTACACTATGCATGTTTCAAGTCCTTTGCGATTATATGAGAATACCCCACTGACATCTTGGGTAAGAGTCAAAGCAGACTGTGTAACATCAACTGTGTTTTAGACTGTAAGATATAAATCCGTGATTTCGGTCATGATGTTTACTGTGTCTTTAACTTTGTGTTTATTGTTGTCACTCTTTGACAAGCACAACCCTGAAGTGTCTGAAGTCTGATGTGGGCGAGGGAAAGAGGGAATTTTCTCTATGCTTTATGCAACATATCAAACCCTAAACATACCCGATAGTTTTACAGTTTTTCTCGATTGTTTACACACATTTACTGAAAGAATGCCTCATATTCTCAGAACTCTACACACAAATCTAAAAACACTCACACAATTGGCAAAACCCCTCAATTCTCCTGCAAAATGAAACTTTACTTTCAAAACAATGTTATTTCTTCTCAAAATGGTATTTTGTTTTCAAATGACACACACAAACCATGATATTAATAGACATTTATAAGAACCAGTTGAACACTGATGTGCTCAATGTAAAACACTATGATCAATGGAAAACACTTCTTCTCCATTCATCATAATGACTTAGGCATTTTTTGTTCAGTGTTACACTTACTACAGACATTACATACATAAGTGTGTTGTAAAATATTTGAGAATATTGTTTTTATACCCAGAACACACAAATACACGGTAACAAATATATTTTATTTTTCCCACAAGATCAATAGGAGATAGATCCCACATTTTGTACACCCCAACCAACACAAAGTTGCACATACAGTGGTCTACATACAAAACAACAGAATTTGTTATGCTGTTAAAGTAAAAAATAAATAAATAAATAAATAAATAAATATCTATGCTGCATCCTCTCTTTGGTTTTGGTATTTTATGCTAAAGCTCTGATTGCTAATTGTAAAACTGTGTGAAATGTGTTTGCCCATGTGACGAGTCAGTGTGAATATTTGAATGGCAGTGTGTTGCTCATGAAAACAAGAGATTTTCTGCATGAAAATTATGCCAAAAGCAGAGAATTGTGTGTAGTGTTTTGAAAAACGTGTGTTTTAGAACTGCAATTTGAGTGTAAAGCAGGAATTGTGCTTGTAGTTCAGCAGAATTGGTTCAGGGGGTTGGTGAATGAGTTACATGTTGTGGTCATTGTGTCTCAAGTACCAGAAAATGTGTGTAAACAATCGAGAAAAACTGTAACAAAAGCAAACGTCTCACATTTATTGAAGCAACCATATCATTTTAGCTGTAGCTATGTCTTTAAAGGCCGTGTTGCAGGGTTAATTTTTCAACGAATTTGTGCGAATTTGCTTATTGGTAATAAACATTTAAACTGTTATCCATTGTATTTTACATTGTTGTGTATCACAAAACGAAAATTAATACAATAAAGTAGGTACTATCTTACAACGATTCTCCTTTCCCCCACAATGCATTGCATTACGTAACCTTGGGAAGAGAATTTACCGAAGCCCGCCTTGAGAGCAAGAGTTAAATACATAGATGTAGATAGACTAGATATATAGATAGACAGATCGATAGATATTGATATAGATAGATAGGCTAGTATAAAGAGAGATAGGCAGACAGCCAGATAGCATAACGTTAGCATAGATAGATAGATAGATAGATAGATAGATAGATAGATAGATAGATAGATAGATAGATAGATAGATAGATAGATAGATAGATAGATAGATAGATAGATAGATAGATAGATAGATAGATAGACGCGGCGGCTACGCGTTTACAGCAACATTTTCACCATAGGAAGAGATAATCGCTTAGAAACGCCCATATAGCTAGCATGATGCCTTCTATTTCTAGATAAAGACAAAGTTTACCAGTACTACGACACAATGACAAAGGTTACCGGTACTTATCTGGACAAACGTTATGATCACTGCCACTAAATATAAAGAAAACATTGATTTTTTCACTCACTTCAGTGCTATTCAATGACAGTAAAAAAAATACAAATAAACATTTGTTGTTTTTGTGTTCTGCTGCTCATAGACTAGCTCCAGTGCTCAATGATAGCAACTCACCAGGGGCCTGATGTATAAACGTTGCGTACGCTCAAAATGGGCATAGAAATATGCGTACGCATTTTTCCACGCACATATCGGGATTTATAAAAAATAAACTTGGCGTAAATAAGTGCGCACCGTAAGGATGCTCTTGACCATGCGTACGCACTCTTTTAGAAGAGTATGTGTTTTGGTGACACCGATGGTGAGCTGGAGTTAAGTGTCTTTTTGCTCACTATTAGACAGAGAATCTAAAGAAAATTATACATTTACAGAAATATAATTCAAATATAATTTCACAAACCTATCATCACTTGAAGCAAACATCCATCCCTTCTTAAATGACCGCGCCACCACGCACGTTGGGCCGTTGGTGAAACTGACGCACATAGCCTATAATCTAACGGCAAATGGAGTAAAACCGTAAATCTTCATTATGAGTCCAAATCATAAATACAGTGCATGTTCAAAATATCAGTTTAAATAAATAAAAGAATGATTTAAACTATGTTTTACTTCTGATATTAACATTTAGCCTATGTTATATATGCCATTCTCATTAATGGAGTTAAACACTTAAACATGAAATCATTACTGAGAAGTTACAAATATATATATATATATATATATATATATATATATATATATATATATATATACATATATATATATATTCAATAAATAGACCTATTTGTTATGGATGCAATGCTTGTGAACACTTTTCTTCTGGCATGCTGTGTTTTAATGTTTTAACTAGAGATAATTGCTAATCATGATAATAGCAGATTGTCTGAGAAAATTGTTTGTTTCGTGCAAATAATGCACTACCATGTCTATCTGTTTCCATTAAAATATAAATCAATTAAAAATACTATTTGGCCAGTGGCAAAGATTGAGAAAATCTTTCTCTGAAATGTATTTAACACTATTTGATTTATTTATTCAAAAACAAGGCAAGGCTACTAAAAAAAAATATTTTTGTAATAATGTGACGGTACATCCGCATTTCATATTTTCCTAACGTCTTGTACCTTTAAACTTGGTATCACGTGGATATATAATCATATGCAAATGATATGCAGATGAGGATATGCATAGTAAAACTAGGCGTTGTAATCTCCATATATGGTTATTTCAGGGAGGAGACGCATGTGCGCGCAATCTCCCGCTGACTGGGATTTATAAAGTGAATTCTGCGCAGGTTCTGGCGTACGAACGGTTTTATAAATCTGAAAACTTTTGTGCGTACGCAAATTCTGCCTTATGTGCGTACGCACACTTTAAGGATGAAATCTACGCAAAGTTTTATACATGAGGCCCCTGGACACTTCACCAACTCTCCACTTATTCTCATCGGACCATGCATTTAACTGGCTTTGACGGCCATCAGTTCTGGGCAATTCCTCCTTTGCCCTCTCACGTCTGGCAGGTTCGAAATTATACGGCCATCATGCATGTTGGCTCTGTCCACCTCTTCCTCATCCCAGTCAGTCGCTAGTTCTAATACTAGGCTGAGGTTGCCTTTCCTCCACTTCTCCCCAATGTGACGTCATCACCAAATTGTGTTAAAAAAAATGTTTATACCAAAACCGTAAAAAATTGGTCTTTAAGACCATTTTTTGGACATTTTAAAAATGACATACATATCTTGAGTGATTTATGTACCCATTAATTGACAGTGGTGCAACCCTGCAACACGGCCTTTAAGCTCTAATTCGTGTTTCACTGGACTCACTGAACGGTAAAATGTATTTGTTAGAAATGATGCACTATCGTAAAAAAGTTTTGAGTCCATAAAATGGTATTGTGCAAGGAACCGCCTCATGAAAATAAACCTTTTTGATAATCATAGGCTATGTTTTTATAATGTTGTGTGAATAATCTGCATTGATTTAGCAAAAATGTAGGTGGAGGAATGTTTTTGACTATTTTGAAAGGTTTAGAACAAATTGCTGTATTATTTTGCTTGAATAAACAGTTGCGCTGCAGGACCAACAAAATATACTTTAGAAAAGTTGATCTATATTGATCTAACGTGAAATTTTTAAGTCAGCAGTAAATGATTCATCCCGTCTGTTTTTTTTTTTGTTTGTTTTACATCTTATTGTGAACAATTCATCTACTCATGTTTCATTTTTTAAAGATGTTTTGACCTTGTAATGTTTAATCAAAACACTAGACCTTCTCTAGTGACGTTTCAAGGACTTAAAGTTCACTTAAACCTCACTCCTGCTGATCTGTCACTACTTCCATTTCATTGCAACTTTAACTCACATTCCTGTTCCAGTCCATGCTGCTCCAAAGAAAATAAATCTTAGTCTTTGCAATCTTTGATCAAAAAATAAAAGTTTGCTTTCCTGTGAAATTATTTTCCTCTTCCGCTGACGTCTCTTTGGCCTATTTTTTTTTCCACGTAGACTTGAAAATAAATTATGGTCCGGTTTCACAGACAGGGTTTAGGTTAAGTCAGCATTAGGCCTTAGTTCAATTAGGACATTTAAGTAGCTTTTATAAACGTGCCTTAGAAAAAAACAAAAAAAACATGGTGTGGATCTTGAGACAAAACATGGTACTGGTATGATTCTGTATGTCAGTGCAAGTTGCATTTAAGTCTGGGACTATTTTAAGCCTTGACTGTGAAACCAGGGGTACATTTATTGACAGTAAATGAATCTCGCTGTTATTTTAATTCCGGTTTTACAAAGTCTTAGACTTTTGGACCCAACTTGATCTTGAAAAAGTGAATTTGCATGTTATTTGTTGACTGATAAATTATTAAACAATGTTTTTATCATGTTGCAGTGGCTGCTGTATAAACACTTTGTCTTGCCTAAAATGACCCGTAAACTGTGGGAAAATAACTGCAATGAATGGCCTCTTTGATTGCTTCCGTATATGATTTAATAACAGACAGAAATAGATCTGACATATAACACGCACAACGGCGGGATCAGTTTACTTGCATTTGTTTGTTTTTGTTTGTCCATGTCAGCCACAAACCTAATGCAAACCGGTTTTACTCGTGAGCTTTATCCATACCAACATCCAAACGTCTCTCTCTCCTCCTCTTCTCTTTCCTCTCTTCCTTCTGATAAGACTCTCTCTGGTCTCAGGCCCATTAGCCAATGGCGAAAGGGATAATTGTCACGGAAAAGAGCCGGGTACGCGTTTGATGTGGACCTCGACTTCCTTTTGATGTAAAAATGTATCCACTGTGATTATCAAGATTATGGCTTCCTCCCCCTCCTCTTCCTCATTCCCTCGCCCTTTCCATCCCTCCATTAAGCCGTGAAGATTAATTGGAAACAGCCCGGTGTGATGGCTGAAGTTGATGCCGTTGTCTTCATACTGTAGCTGTCGGGTCACTTAATTTAAATCGTGTTTGGGCAGCATCCTTTCCCAGACGACGCTCTCTTGTTGGTTAAACACTGTCTTTATATACAGTGTACACATTACATAATATTATATTAGTGTTTATTAATAACTATGGACACTTTTGTGTAACTATAGGCACTTTTTCTGTGCATCTCTGAAATAACAATCTGACTTAAGGGTTTAGGGTCAGTCCGATTTTTTTGTTAAAAAAGTAATAACTTTTATTCAGCAAGGATGCTTTGAATTGATCAAAAGTTACAGTAAAGACATTTATTATGTTACACATATCTATTTCAAATAAATGCTGTTGTAGTTTCTATTAACAAAAGAGTCCTGAGGAAATGGTTTATGATTTGGTATATGTATGGATCTACATAACTAATGTCGTCTGGCTTGTATTTTCTTTTACTCTGTCGATTGGTTTTCGAGAATGAGAAGATTTCGCAACGATTCGGTTCGATCAACTTTCCTCTAGCTTGCAAAACACGCAAAAATATCAGCAAATTTAATAGTTTATTAAAAGGATTTACTGTACTGCTGAAAATAAAAAATTCCACATTTCCAAGTACAATGTATAAGGAATATATGTATAAGGAACATAATTGAAGAGTTCAGATGCAAAACCCTCTAAGTGCCATTTGAAATTTTCTTCTAGAATGATCATTTTTATCAAGGTTGAATATTTCAATTCAGTAATTTCACTTAAATTGCAATGAAGATTACCTATTAATTGTCATTTAAGTGAAATTATTGAACTTAAATATACAAGCTTGATAAAAATGATCATTCTAGAAGAAAATTTTAGATGGCACTTAGAGGCTTTTGCATCTGAACTCTTCAATTCTACACCCAAATACTAATATAAATCTACGGTATCAACAAAAAAGTTTTTCTCCATATTTTGCAAGCTTTTTTAATATTATTATTGCCACTGCCCATATACAACCACAGACAACAGTTATTTTATCGACGGGCAGTTTACACAGAAATGTAAGATTTGTCCCATCCTCACCCACCTCATCATAAAATCCGTTAAAAATTATCATACGACGCCTCCTCGTTCGCTGCTTTGTCGATGGCGGCCGCGGTGCGACACCGGTGGCTGGTGTTGCCAGATTGGGTGTTTTTTTCGCTACATATTAAGGCATATTTACGCGTGTTTTAGCCGGGTTTTCGCCTGGAAGGCTCTATAGAAATCTGCCACCCTATTGTACGAAGTCAAACTGAGAGAGCGTTCGTTCACAGACACCAAAATGAACGCATTCAGAGTAATGTCCATCAGGCAGTAATACAGTACGTTCAGTTCACGTTCGCCCAAAATATGAATGCGTTCAGGCACTGAACACTGGTAGAAGTAGGCATTGATCTTCTGCATAGATGCAATAATGTGTCAAAATACAAAATGAATCGTTTTCTGGGCTTGGCTTCAATAAAAGTTGCTTTTGGACAAACTAGTTTTGAGTCCTGAAACTTATTTTTATAGTACAATGACTTTGTATATGTCAAAAGATCAAGGAAATGTTGATTTCTCAATTCATGAACCCTATAAATCAATGATAATACATTATTTGTGTTTTCTTTGTGCGTATCCCAGAATCTAATGCTGATGTCATGGGGTTTGAAGCGAGTTGTCGAGTTTATTTGTCTGAAGTGCAAAACAAACAGATCCACATCACAACACACACACACACACACACACACACACACACACACACACACACACACACACATATATATATATAAACTATATAAACTTGTATATTTAAGTTCAGTAATTTCACTTAAATGACAATTAATAGGTAATCTTCATTGCCATTTAAGTAAAATTACTAAACTTAAATATACAAGCTTGATAAAAATGATCATTTTAGAAGAAAATTTCAAATGGCACTTAGAGGCTTTTGCATCTGAACTCTTCCTATATATATATATATATATATATATACACACACACACATCAAATTCTGTCATGAAATGCAAACTAGAGACAATTACACTGATTGGTTTCTGTTGCCTCTGCAGCCAATGAGCTGCTGCTCAAATAGTTGGTCAGTGTTTGCTTAAGCAGTTTGCTGCACTATCAGAGTTCTGTTGAAACCCTCCGCCTTCCCCAGCTCCCCCTGCATAGAAAATTTCATACAGTATGTGCTATTTGTGCAGCAGCAGTAGCTCTTATGTGCTCACAGCAGTGTGTCTGTGTATGCACTGGCAGTAGCAAGTCTCTCTACTTCTTTCTTAGGTGTATATATACCCGAATCTAAAGCCTGCAGTCTCAGGGTTTGAAGGCAGCAAATGAAGAATATGTGTGAGAGTTGGCGAGCGTACTTGTCTGAGGTGCCTAGCCATATAAGTACGTTAGTGTCAGGGTGTTTACTGTTATATGTGTGTTTGTGTTGGACATGCGCTTGTGTGTTTTGGTTCTGCATGCGTGTTGGCAAGGGTGTGTATGACAGTGTGTGAGTGAGGCCTGTTTTCATTGGATGCATGGATGGATTCTATTTTACATCGCTGTCTGTGAATGTGTGATTAGTGACTGTCATCACAATGACTCATTTCATCTCTGCTTTTGCATTTCTTCACAGAAATCTGAGCAACAATCGTATCCGTGTGCTGAAAAATGGCTCCTTCACCGGCTTGTACTCCCTCGAGAAGCTGTAAGTAAATCACTTTCTCGCCATCATCTTCATCACCATTGCAAGGCTTAGTGGTGTCTTTTGAGTCATTTTAGAGTCAAGTACTAAAACATTAAAATGAGTAACCGGTTACTTAACAATAAAATGTAACACAACCAATATTTATTTTATTCATAGTTTTTTTTTTTTTTTGTGGAAAAAACTGTGGAATGCAAAAACACGTTCTGTGTGAACCCGAGACCCGAAGTGTCTGGGTCTGTTTCCTCTTTGCTTACCTCTTTCCAGCGTTTTTTTTAAAAAAGTTGCCAGTCACCGCCAGTATTTATGATCATTAAAGGTTTCATGGCCTCCACAATATTTTGTTTTATGAATAGTATCTGGATATGTGATATATTAAAAGAAAGAAGAGACCCTCTGCTTTTAAAGCCAATTTTGATTTATGAGCTACTTAATGTTGATGATCGCGTTATTTTACACTCTAAAAATGCTGGGTTGTTTTAAAGGGGTCATGGCTTTTTAAACTGGCTTTTTAATATTTTTTTTATATTGTTGTCTGAGGTCAACTTATGACATTCGCTTGGTTATTACATTAAAAAACATCAAAATGAATAAGTAGTAGGCTATTTTCTGCCCTAGTTTTGAGCCCAGCTCAAAAACGCTCGGTTTTTATGGGCGTCTTGCGTTGAAGACTTGGAAGTAAACACCCACTGCTGTGAGTGGATAACAGTTTTGCATATTATGATGAGTTTCACTCTCGACCCGGTTTGTCATCACGACGTAGGCATCTATGTTATTTAGCTATGCGTGTAATGTGCGAATCGGTGGGTGGGACTAAACCTGCAGTGTTGAAGTAGGCGTTGATCTTCTCCTGTTTTATCCTCTTTGACGTCATAGTTCCCCACTTTGAAAAACAAGTCGTTTGCTGAGGCCTGTGTCAATAAAAGCTTTTATTGGACTAACAAGGATGTTTTCAGTTCTGAAACTTACAGGATATTCTTATAATATGATGACCTCTTAGATGTCAAAAGCTCAAGGAAAATTTGATTTCTCAGTTCATCACCACTTTAACCCAATTTTGGGTCAAATATGGACAAACTCAAACATTGGTTTAAAAATGTAACCCAATGGCTGGGTTTGTCCATATTTGAGCCTTTTTAGAGTGTACATATTCATCTGCTTACATAATCTATCACTTGTTTCTGCTTCTTTTTCATCTCTGTTTTAAATCAGGAGATTCAGTACTCTTTCAGAAGATGTGTAATAGCGCCCCCTAACGTATAAAATTTAAAACAATGTCAATGGCGGGGAAGAGTAGTCACACAAATAGCAGACATTTTCATCAATAGCGGGGAAAGAGTTAAATTCAACGAAGAGCTAGTCCAAATTATTGTGATAACAGCATTTTACTTTAATTTGAACCATAATGTCCTTTAATTTTGAATAGAGACCTGTTTGCTGCTATCTGTGAGTGTGCTGATACAGTAGGGAGGAAGGGTCGGTACGCGTGATTATCACAAACTCTAGAGGAAAGAGTCTCATTACACCTCCATATATCACCCTGTGAAAAACTACTCAGTCTGGAGAGATAATAGAGGAGGAGGAGGAGAGGAGGCTCTCAGGGATTGAAGGAGGAAGAAATATGTTCTGTGGCTGACTGACCTGAAGTATTGTTGCATGATACTGACAGCTAGGCTATTTATTTTAAAGAATAAAATGGTCTTGTAGCTCTTTATTGGCCTGTTCACAAAGTACGCATTTTTGCTGTTAAAAACACAAGACGAGGTCAGTGGAATGATTAAAAAAAGCACAAGGTCTAGAGACAAGTTTTATTAGAAGTTTAATTTGAGCACATCGTTTTAGAATGCCGTGTCAAACAAGAGATGCTGAACATGTAAAGAGGTCATGACATTGAAAAACAATGGAAAAGTAGCGCAGTGGAATGAAAAAAATCCATTCTGTGTGAAGCCCGCGTACAGTATATAAAAATGATGACATGGGGTTAAATGGCTTAACACAACATAATACTGTAATATTATTTTTAGTGGACTAAAACATGTTTTATAATTCCAAAAAGTGTGTTTTTTATTGTGAGTGTGTGTGTATGAGGTCATTTGTGTGTGCACGTGCGTGTTCTCGTGTTCATGTGTGCACGTGTGCAGTGATTAGCCATGTGTGTGTAAGACAGGCCTGCTCTCTGTATGTAGGTGTTTTGTTTGGGGTAAAAGGATCTGATTTGCTTGTTTTTGCAAGTGCAGACAAGACCCCCGGGGAGCTGGGGAGGTCAAAGGTCAGAGAAACTGGAGCCGTGCCCACAAACAGGCACTCGTACCTGGGATTGTAGTTAAACTGGGTTAGGATGGGGGTAGGAGTGTTTAAGTAAACCTATACGGATGTTAAACCTCTATTAGTAAAACATAATTTCCTTTCACTTTATATTGAAAATCCTCAAAGAACCAATTGTATTCTGCATTTTTTGGAGTCTTTCCTTGTTTCCCATGCTGATATGCTTTACATACAGTTTTGCAGTATGTATTACTTACTGTAATGCAGTTTTACATAATGCAGTTAAAATGGTTATACTTTATAAGGTGTCCTTGTTACAGTATAATTATACATTTAAGCACTGAGTAATATTTATTAACAACATCTACTTATTATAGGGTTAGAATAGGGTTTGGTTTAGGGTTAGTTGCATATAATTATAAATAATGAACTGTTACATTAACAAGAACACTGTAAAATAAAGGGTAACCAAAACTACTTGGCATACTATAAAGTCAGAAAGGAATAAGTACCATGTACTTATAATATTTGTATCCGCAAAACTAGAAACACATTTCTTATGCAGTTGGTCTGTAATAAAAACATCACAAAAATAGCATGGCATGCTACGTTAAGAAAACAAAGTTGCTTTACAAGTCTTTGGGGCTTCTTTTTTTAGGAAGCCCAATTATATATCATTGGCTACTCCAATTCTAATGCTAAATTCAATCTAATCCGATATGGGATGTTTTTTCGTAGTAGATATCACAGGCTTCCCTTTATAAAGACTTCCCGTTGCCAGACATTCTTAGGATGTTGTATAAAGAAACAAATTGCAATGTGAGCATTTGCTTTGCAGGTGCTTGATCGTCAACAAAGATGTCTCCTGGCAACCAAATTGCTGAGTATAAATGATGGTATGCAGTACTAGCATTTGTTCTGCAGATGTAGTGTGATTATGAACAGAATAGTTCATTAACTGGGTTTTAAATACCTGTGACCTGTCTCAGCAAACAGACATTATCATCACATAACGCAAGAGCTTTGACTGATCCATACGTAATTTTTGTGACATACATCTTTCCTCATTTCTGAATGAGAAAACTGAACTGGTTTCAAATCAGATTTCAAGGCAGAAAGTTTTAACTTTTAGAGTTGATTCAGAATGCAGCATTTACTTATAAGTAACTTGGAGTGTTCTAGTGTGCACTTGTAGTGTTCTTAAAATCTTAAGAAAAAAATGTGCAGATAAGATAATACTTATAAAAATAAAAGGCCACTTAAATATACTTAAAGAGAGTACACTTTCATGACTGTAACATTCTAAAGCACATGTAAATTATTTATACTTTCAAGTGTAGAGTGGTATAATTGTGTATTACATTTAATATATTTTGAATATACTGAATTACATCTTTATTTTTACAAACGTGTAATTAAAAACACATGACAAACAAGATTCAATAGAGATGATTTAGTTTACCATAAATGTTTGTCAGTAAATTCGTCGGTATACTTTAACCACATTTCAAGGACATGCAATATAAGTAATTTTGAAATCACACTCAAAGATGTACTTAAATTCCACTTAAGTTGGCCAAAAAAGCACTTTAAAGTGCAGCTAATTGCATTTAAGTCAAATGTAATCAAATTAATTTTCATTTAATTGCACTTGTCTGAAAACATTACATTCCAGCAGTTTTGGGAGGGTTACTTTAAAGGTGCCATATAATGTAAAATTGAATTTATTTTGGCATAGTAAATAACAAGAGTTCAGTACATGGACATGACATACAGTGAGTCTCAAACATCATTGTTTTCTCCTTCTTACTTAAATCTCGTTTTTGAAAAACACCCCTGAAAAACAGGCGAATCTCCACATAATACCGACTCTGACGTAAAAGTCGGGATCATTAATATGTATGACTCCAAACATTTGCATATGCCAGCCCATGTTCAGTGACAGACGAGACGGAGCTGTGCAGCCGAAGCATGGCAGTTGATCCAACCCGATCACACTAAATGCGTCTTTATAGCACGCATGTGTATTGTCGTGTAATATATACGCTAAAGTGAGTTTTTACGTGCATATGATACGCATTGGTTGGTTAGGTTAAGTTTAGGTGTGGGGTTGGTTGCGTGTGTATTATACGTTTGGCTAGAATTAGTGGTGTGGGGTGCGTGTGTATTATACGCAAATGAACTGCGTATCAATTGCACGCGAAAAACTGCGTCTCATATGCACGTAAAAACTCATTTTCGCGTATAAATTACACGATAAAACACGATGCGTGTTATAGAGACGCATTTACGTGAGAACAGGCTGGTTGATCAGTGTTCGGATGTAGCTACACATGAATACAAAAGTATATTTTAGTTCCTTCAACCGAGCCTCTGAAGAAACAATGGATTAATTTTATTTTCTCTGGAAATTTTCAAACATTTCACCGACGACTGTTTCCTCAACTTGAGCAAAATTCAATACTGTTTTTGCATCAGTAAGTCAGGCCAGTGATTAAAAATCAACTTCACATCGTTTCTTTTAGTAGGATGAAAAAAAAAATCTTATTTAAATTGTGAATTATATACAGAAAGAAAGCGATCAAAGAACAATCACAGTGCGAGTTTATCTGGACACTTGCCAAACTCGTTATGAATGACGCACGTTACACTGCACAACGAAGCTCTAACGTTAACTGTATTTACATCATCGTGTCTGCTGCATTAGAGAGTAGAGAGACTGCATTGCAATGATAAGATCTTCATTCTCGCGATCGACACACTCACTGTCCTTTGCTTGCTCAATCACAGCAACACTTTATGTGATGGGAATAGATCTAAATACTTCAAAAACATCTCACGATTCGTTAATCTCGATGGCTGTAATAGTAAAAACCTATAATAGCTGTAGTAAAATTATTCGAGAGATTTTCACATGTAATAGGCTACTTAGCTATTTCATATGCCAGCATGTCAGCCAATCACAGCAGAGGCTGGTTACACACAGCCAACACATTCTCACCCCAAGGCGTCACCTTTGACCATGCTTCAATATTTGACGTTTTAGGCGCCCTTTAGCGTCATTTACTTGACGCGATCCTACGGCGTCATCTAACTGACGCTAAAGGAAAGCGTCAGTTAGAGGACGCGGTTAGGTTTAGGTGTGGGGTGGTGGAAGGGTACACGCGATCCTGGGGCGTCATCTAACTGACGCTAAAGGACGCCTAAAGCGTCAAATATTGAAGCATGGTCAAAATGCTCCCAAGGCGTCAGTTAGGTGACGCCTTGGGGTGAGAATGGGCTGACACAGCAGACACGCCCCTTCAAACTGGGTGTTCAAAGCAGAGGCTAAAATCAGGCTATAGGAAAAATGCCTTTTATTTCCAAATTATGACTATTTTTGATCTAAAAAACATACTAACATTATAAGGGCAACCCAGGAAACATTATAAAATAATTTAAAAAAACATTATAGGGCACCTTTAAAAATGTACTCCATTACAGTTACAAATTACTTATAAAAAAAAATCAGTAACGTAATACAAGCACCACAATATGAAAGTAATGTAATCTGATTACTTTTGGATTCTTTCAAGGTCACTTATGTAATTAAAGTCAAGTAAAAAGCAGTATGTAGGAAAATGATTGCGTGTGCACCAGAGGTGTATTACGTCATGACTGGCAACAGAAGTTGAGATGTGATTGAATGTCAAACATGTTAATATTTCAATGTTGGTAAACCTTATTATCAGAATAATTTCCGTTAAGCTTGTGTATAATTTTATAAAGATATTAAGATATTAATTTGCTTGGTGTTTTATATAATGCCCATTAGGTGGTCATGACTGGTTTTCCCTGAAAAAGATATACATTGTTGCTGTATATATTATAAAAGTGCCACGTTCATTGCGTTTTACCGTGAAACGAGATTTCCCTGACTATATTAGAAAATCAACACATTATTGACTTCTCTTATCAACCTGCGACCCACCCGGATTTAATTGGAATATTATTTTTTTAATTACTTGGCCCACCCAACCCGCAAATTATCAACAGTCTCCACGGATATAACCGTGATCCGCACATCACTACTGTAAATATAGCATTATAATGGCAAAATACTAATTGATTTAGCTTTAAAGGGATTCTCCACTTTTTTTGGAAATAGGCTCATTTTACAACTCCCCCAGCGTTAAATATTTGAGTTTTACCGTTTTCGAATCCATTCAGCCGATTTTCTTAAATTTTGAAGATGAGTAACCAGAGAGTTTCTGGTCTTATTGACTTCCATAGTAGGAAAAAAATATATACTATGGAAGTCAATGAGACCAGAAACTGTCTGGTTACTGATATTCTTCTAAATATCAGAAAATCGGCTAAAAGGATTCGAAAACGGTAAAAACTCAACTGTTTAACTCTGGGAGAGTTGTAAAATGAGCCTATTTCCAAAAAAAGTGGAGAATCCCTTTAAGTGAAACCATTCCTGATAGTATCCACATTTTTTACAAAATGTTACCGTAATCTGCTTACATTATTTTTTATGTAGCTGTAACAGATTACAGTTACCATTTCTTTGTATCCTGATGACGTAACGCTGTTACATGTATTCATTTACTCCCCAACCCTGGCCCACACACATATATTTCCTAAATGTATATTCTTTTTGTAATATGTCTTTTTAAAATTATGCTAAAGATTACTTCTTTTTCACAAGGTAGATGTTAAAACACTGATAGATCGGTTTAGTTTTCCTCATGAGAACATGATTACAGTTGATTGTATGCTTCGTAACAAAAAACTTTTTCCTTCCCTGGGCCTCAACCTCCTGCGGAGTGACAGGTCTGCGTGATCTGTTCTCATCCCATTGTTACGCAGTTTATTCTTGTTTTAATACAACGGCTCAGTGTGTGTGTGTGTGTGTGCACACATATCTCTGTTCATTGTTTCCAGCTTGTACAGTGTGTCTGTAGTGTGTAACATGCTGCCGGGAGCTTTTCTTATCTGTGCGATCTATAGACCAGTCATCCCAGGACAGCATGATCTTACTGCTCTCTCTACTACCCAAAAACTGCTGATAACATATTTATGTTTAATAGTGTTATATTAAATATCAATGACAGATCTGACTACTGACATGCTGACACAACTTTTTTCACCTTTTCCTCTCTCTCAATTCAAAGGGTGTGTTTATCAGCAAAGCTGTTTCACTGAAGTGATGTCAAAGCATTCTTTATCATGACACATATGTTATCAATATGACACAAAAACTGCAGCACTTTCTCTTTTTGTCTGGCTGTGTTTTCCTCAACCCATGTGTTGTGTGCTGTGCATCCTATTATGGAAATTTCTCTCAAACTGTTCTGGCATTGCTTCAAGGCTCTAAATATTCTCTAAACAGCCATCTCTACCTCTCTGTCTTTTTCTCTTTTCTCTTTGTATTCTATGTATATATACTCTTAAGACATGGGTTCCTGTAAAATCACACATAGCAGAGAGAAAAATGGGAAAATAATCCAGATTGTTTAATTTAATTCAGTGTCAAAATCATTTTAGGTCACTGGCCAGATTTTATTAGTTAAAACCTTGGTGTACTCATTGACAGCATTTGCACAATACATGGTCCTCTCAAGCTTATAAAGTCCCGAATCAGATGTTTTAATAATTTATAAGTGTGTAAAACAACAGGAAAGCACAATGTATTTTGTTGATTTTGTTCAAACAGTTCAGTCATGAAACTCTAGCGGGCACAGGCTGATAGGTTCTTTGCATGCAACCATCAAGCAATCACATCATTTCCGGATTACACAAGTTTATTGGCCTTTGTTGATCCTGCAGCCAATGAGATAGTCTGGTTCAGTGTTTGTTGCAGGCTAGTCCTTCAGCGTGCTGTCAGAGTTCCTCTAAAATCCTCCACCTCCCCCAGCTCCACCTGTCTAGATCTGCTACGGGATTTATGTATTTATGCAGCAACATATCCTACATGCTTACAACAGTATGCCTGTGTATTAGCAATAGCAAGTCCATACTTGCTCTTTAGCAGCAGCAGAAATCATTTACAACAGCAATGTGGCAGATCTAGACCAAATACATTAACAATGCCATATTCAATGACATGCTAGTTTTCAGAGTTGTCATAATTGGAATGGTTTAGATTACACATACATGGGAACTTGCTAATCAGAAGCTGTGTCTGGGAGTTGTTGTCTTTCATCTACATAAGCCAAAAATACATTTTCTGGCTTTTCTCAGTCTAGAAAGCTCCAAATTCAAAAATAATTTTACATTTCTTATACATAAATTACTCATTTTAAATACACATTCATCTTTCCAGAGGTGGAATGACCCTTTAAAGTCCCCCTGTTGTCAATAATCTTATCCCTTAAAACTCATCTTTGTTCACCAAAATGACATATTTAAATGTTTTTCCTTAAAAAAAAATAAAAAATCATGCCTTAAAATAGCTTAATTAACTCTACACCCATGCCTCATTTAGTTTACGCAGTTCTATGAATATGCTAATTAACCCCGCCTCCACTCATTCAAACCAGCTCAGAGATCCACTCGCTGACGATCACACATTTAAGTGATTGGTTACAAGGTAGTTTGTGACGTCAGAAACATCAGCGATTTTAAACTGCGTTTTTGAGAATGTCTTTGGTTCACTGCAGTTTTAAAGCTACACTGTGTAACTCTTTTAGTTTATTCTTAGTTAAAAACACTTAGTTCTTTCAAAAATATGTGTGCTTATTAATGTATATTTACTTCGTTCAAGTAATAAAGTATTCTCGTGAGTGTATAATCTGCCATTGAAAATACATACGGGGAAGGGGTTCTAATCTTCTAATGTCGGTCGCCATGTTGCCCCTCCATCTTGAAAGTACATTAACCAAAGAGGGACATACCCGTTAATTAAAGCTTCGCCTTTCGCGTTTACGTTTCTGTTAACACTCATGGACGAGGTCGAACTGGAAGCCATGTTAATCTTGGACTACATTGGCCACCGTAGGTGTTAAAACGAAATCGGAATTGAGAGGAACAGAAACTAATATTCCCTGGATGGTCATATATCTTTACACCACTAGATGGGGGTAAAAATCACACAGTGTAGCTTTAAGGAGGAAATACTCAGTAATGGTGTTGTTAACTTAATGATTTTTCACATGGTTTGTCTTGAAGCATCTTAAAAACACCATATAGATATTTAAACAACATTAAAAGATGGATTTTCTGATTTATACTTTTAAGAGAATATAAATCAGCTCTTCTGAAATGCAGAAATTGAATATAAGATATAAAACAATACATACAGTGTTATATACACTAACAATCACAATGCAAAGCTTCTCCCAAGTCTAACCATGACCATAAAGTAAACTGCAAAAACAGGTTATGTGGAACATGTCACAGTTATGACATGCTAGCACATGACCGACCATGTTTATATATCAGTGCCGCACCTTATAAGTGGACTTAAAGATTTATTGCTGTTGAATCTGCTTTATCAAAATATGCCTTCTTGACCTTCAGTCACACATTTCTCAGGTGTGATACGATTTGACATGTTCTCTTTGAAGTTAGCACATTCTTAGATATTGTGAAATGAATTTTCTTCAGTATATGCCTCTATAAGGACCACAGTGTGGTAGTATTACAGTAATGCCAGAGGGCAGAAGGAGAGGCCGGTGTTGGTTCTCTGGTAGCTCCTCACACAGTCCTCCCTTTCATTAAAGCAGACCTCCTCAAAGAAAAGAAGTCCTTCATAGCTCGCCAAACCACCCAATGAGAGCGATGTTTAGCCATGTTTGTTTTATACCCTTATAGAACACAGCGGGCTGCTGTAGGATGTCGTGAAGGCCACATGTTAGCGTGCCTGTGTGTAAGTGTGTCTTTGTGTTGCCTTGGCTTTCATTCACGTACTCACCAGCACGTTATATGAAAAGAGCAATTTTCACCTGAACCCAGCCAAAAGCCCGTTTTTTCCCTTGATCTACTAAATTGAATTTTCCACCCAGTGCCGTCCCTTAAAACGGCACACAGCCACGTACACACACACATCCTGTAATGAGGCCGGCCCCTGCTAACGAGCGGCGACTCTAACGAGTGTGTGAAAAGATCACAGCGGCCTGTCCAGCACTGATTTGAGCAGAGCTAATGAGAATAATGAGAGAGAGAATGAACATTTAGAGGCTGATAGAGTGAACAGGATGACAAAAAGTAGAAGCAAAGTGTGCTTTCATATAGAGAATGAGATAAAGACATTGAGATAGACTTTGACCCTGTCACAATGTGAAAGTCTATAGAGATGGATTGATATATATATGTGATGATATGATGGATGGATTGATGGAAGGATGGAAATAAGATATGGGTAGAAGGTGACAGCAGTGCAGTAATTCACAGAGGCCGCTCCAGATCCAAAACACTACTTATCTTTGTTTTGTAGCATAGATTTGGACATAGAAGCAACAGATGATCGCGTGTACCATTGCCAGACAATACTGAGATATAGAAATCATCCGGAAATCAACAAATATGATGACTTGCTACGGGGACCAGGCCTCTTGTCCTCTGATTCGTCTGCTGCTGTTGGCCGGGGAAGGGGACATAAAGCGAAAGCATGGCAAGCTGGCAGGAGCCTGTGCTACCGGCACTTTCCCATCTATCCAGTTGGAGGATGTCTTAAGACACCTTCAACCTCTCTCTGAGCTGGGCCGTTTCAATGTGCTTCAAGGCTACCACTATTATCCACCATTCCAAATACGTATTCTGTGTCCTGCCTCAATGACTACCGTCCTGTGGCACTCACACCCATCGTCATGAAGTGCTTAGAGCAGCTCGTCATGAGGCATATCAAGACCCTGCTGCCCCCCCTCGTTGGACCCTCTGCAGTTTGCATATCGTCCAAAACACTCCACTGATGATACCATCTCCACCGCACTCCATCGGGCCCTCATTCACCTGGGCAATAAGGACCCCTATTCAAATGGTGCTCAAAGTCCAGTGTTGGGAAAGCTCACTTTCTACATGAACTAGTTCAAAGTTCAGTTCACACATTTTAAAATGAACTATTTCAGTTCATAGTTCTTTTTTTCCATATGTTGCGAGCTTCTTTTTTTATTATTATTTTTATTGCCACAGGCACAGCCCATATACTAGCCTCGTGAGACCATCCTGATCTCGCGAGCTTTCAAGGTTTCACTCGCAGATCAGTCTGGATACTTTCCGTTAAAGAAAATTTGGGAGCAGTTCACCAAACGAACGTCCAATCAGCGTTGGCTTTGAGGCGGGTTGAGGTGTGACGCAACGAGAAGCGCGACAGTTCAGTCTAAAGAACATGGCGGCTTCAGTGGATGAAACTAGCATCAGCGTGCGTGGCTATCGAGCAAGTTTTATCGGAGTGTTTCTTCACTGAAAGAAGAGCAAAACACTGCTCTGGAGGCTTTTCTCAGAGGAAAAGATGTTTTTGCTCTTCTCCCGACTGGTTTCGGCAAGAGTTACGGTACGTCATATGCTTCGTTGATCTGATTGGTTGATTTGGCCCATCTATCACCAACATAGGCCAATCAGCTAACCAGTATTTTCGCCCCTTACCAAAACTACTTCAACGGAAGGTTTCCAGATGGATATGCGGAGCAAATCCATCTGGCGGAGTCAGGTTACCCATATACAACCACAGACAACAATTATTTTATCGACAGGCAAAGTTTGGACAGAAATGTAACAATTTTCCAACCTGATCTCACGGGAATTCGTATGAATTTTACGAGGTGGCTAATTTGTATCATTTCGTACGACCTCACTCGTACGAATTAGTAGGATTTTTGATAAATCGTATATATTTTACAAATTGGTCAATTCGTATGAATACATACAAATTACCTACCCCTGACCCCGCCCCTAAACCTACTCATCACGTGGGTTTAGACAAATCATACGAATTCGTACGAGTGAGGTCATATGAATTAGCACAAATTAGCCACTTTTTAATCACTCGTAGGAATTCGTACGAATTGGTCGTGAGATAGCGTTCGATTTTTCCCATCCTCGCCGAACTCGTCTTAAAACCCTTTTAAATGATCATACGACGCTTCCTCGCTCGCTGCTTTGTCGACAGTGGCCGTGGTGCGACACTGGTGGGTGGTGTTGCCAGATTGATTGTTTCTTTTGCTACATATTAAGGCCTGTTAACGTGTGTTTTAGCCGGGTTTTCGCCTGGAAGGCTCTATAGAAATATGGCACCCTATTTTACGAAGTTAAACTGAAAGAACATGCGTCCACACACATCAGAATGAACACGTTCACAGAAGCGTTCATCAGGCAGTAAAGTACGTTCAGTTCATGTTCGCGCAAAATATGAACGCGCTCATGAACTATCGTTCATTGAACACGTTCAGACACAACACTGTCAAAGACTTTAACTCCTAATCATCCACTGGATCTTGGACTTTTTAGTTGGGAGACCTCAGTCAGTCCGGATTGGGAACAGCACCACCCTACTGAGCACTGGGGCCCCTCAGGGTTGTGTGCTCAGTCCCTTGTGGTTTACCCTGCTGACTCACAACTGTACAGCAATGTACAGCACCAGGCAGCCACATCATTAAGTTCGCCGATGACACGACCGTGGTTGATCTCATCAGCAAAAACGATGAGTCAGCATTGGAAGTGCAGACGCTAAAGGACTTGTGTAAAGCAAACAACCCGTTTCTGAATGTAGACAAAGCAAAAGAGATGGTTGTTGACCACTCTCTAATCAAGATCAACAAATTCCTCTGTGTCCATCTTGTGGAGAACTTCACCTGGCCCCTCAACACCAGCTCCTTAACAAAGAAAGCAGCGACTCAACTTTCTGCGAAAGCTGAGAAGGCTCAGCTCCCGCCACCATATCTAGAGCATCTCGAGCAGCTGCATCACTATCTGGTAGTCTCTCCTCTGTCCGTAATAACATTTACACCACATGCTGCATCCAAAAAGCCACCAGCATCGTGGCTCACCACATCCACTCCTGACCCTCCTGCCATCTGGAAAAAAGTTACCGAAGCATTCGGGCTCTTAAATCCAGACTGTGTAACAGTTTCTTCTCACAAGCCATTCGACACCTCAATACAAAAGTTCCGGACTGTCACACACTTAATGACCACCCACAGTGAAACTTTTGCACAAACAACTTTGCTGAAAAACAACTATTTTTACATGTAGTTCATTTATTATTAAATGGATTAATTTGCACATAAATTCTTGTCTACTGAATAAAATTACTATACTTGCTGGTGCACTGTCACTGTTCATAATATCTTTATATAACGTATATAACTTTATATAACGTTGTTTCATTTCACTGTGAACTGCAATGAATAATTACTGAAATGAAGAATGAAAGCCACTTGACTTGACATGAAGAAATTAGATGGATGGATGGATGAATGAATCTATATGTATTTTCTGTTGAACACAAAGTATATGTTTTGATTACCACTGACTTCCATTTTATGGATTATATATATATATATATATATATATATATATATATATATGATGCTGTGAACTGTTCCGTTAAAATTTTGTCTATAGAAAGTAACTTTAACCATAATGAGAATAGATTTATTTCCTACAGTATCTGCCACCCAAAGTTAAGAAAACATACTCTTTTATTGAGAGTGTCTGAACAGGATAAAAAAAGCAATTTTGCCCCAACTCCCTAATTTAACATGGGTTCATTATGCTGTCTTTGGAATTAAGATTAACATTGTTTCCAATGTAGGTAAGGATATGGCATTATCCAGAGTGGGAGTGCAGTGTGTGTACTGTTTGTGTGCTGGTCACTGCTAAATTTCTTATTAAATCTGAAGTGTAGTGGCAGTGAATTTAACCATCTTTCCTCTAATAAACAAAGCTAGAGAAAGACAGATGTGGATTCAGTCAGCTTCTTATGTGATTAAAAGTCCAACAATAATGCATTGATTGACCAGAGTATAATACTTAAAAAAATAGATCTCAGTGAGACAAAAATTAATCCAAGCCCAAAAAATATGTTCATCACAGTGTTGGAGATATTAAAGTCAAACACTTTTCACAACCCATTTTACTCATATAATCTGATATACCTTTGTGAAAAAGAAATGTGCTTCATGTACTGAATGTGCACTTGTAGTGTACTTCAAACCTTAAAAAGTATGTTTTGACTGTTTATTAACACACTTAAGTACACTTTCTGTTTCTTAACTTTAAAAAAAGCACTTTGTCATATTGTTAAATGAAAAGTTGTCCTTTAGCTATACACTTATACCACTGTTATTACAATATTTTATCATATTTTAAAATAGACTTATTTTAATTCAGTTGAGTTAACTAACCTTTTAAAGCACATGTAAAGTAATAATTTTAACTGTTGCGCGTTTTTTGATATTATACGTAACCTAAAATATTTAACTGAAATGTTTTAACAGAAATTACATTACCATAAATGTACCACCAGTTATATTACTAGTTATATTACTACAATACATGTAAAGATGTACTTAATCCAAAATAAGTGTGTCAAAAAACAATCTTACTCTAATTGCATTAAATATAAATTTAAACCGTTTACATTTTAATTTAACTACAATTAACATGTAATTAAATGATTTTACATTCAGTTCACACTTAAGTATATTCTTTAAAGTATATATTTGTTTTAAGTACGTTTAAAAGTATGCTAAAGGTATTTTGGAGTTAAAAAGATATTCAGTGAGAAAAAAGGACAATTGGGCAGACTTGATTTCATCCATCAGTAATTGATTGAATTGTAAAAAGAAGAATGTTTCTTAAAAATGAAAAAAAAAAAACACATTTCAGTTGTAATATCATAACTGAAATTTGGAGGTTTTACTAGCCTTGATTTGACTTGATTAACTAGGCCTCACTGTTTACTCAAACACTCCTCCACAGCACAACAACAGTCCAAGTTCTTCTTCCAGAGTTCATTTCAAGTTCTTGTTGAGATGTTGAGCCAATGAACACGCCTAACAGCAGGGACTGAATATTCAGTTATCTCAGGCTTCATATCCAGTAGCGACACGGTGAAGAAAGTGTTAAAAGTGCGGGACAGAGCAGGAACAGAGGAGTGTGTGAGGAAGAAGAAGGGGGGCTGACCGCTGGGGTTGATAGACTCCAGATGTGACTATTAGATAAACTCAAGGCAAGGGGTGTGTTTGTGAGTGTGTATATGTGTGCTAGTGTGGGTGTGTTTATGTTGCTAGCGGGACTCGATAGCGTCTGGGCTTTACACGAAATGCAAAAGCAAGATGGAGTGACAGAGCGTACGTTTGTACCGAGAAGTCGGTGAAAGAGCAGACGAGAGTCGTTTTGGGGAGGGCATTTTCACTGTGTCTGTGAAATGCACAGCTGAGCTGAATTAACAACTTGGTTTTTTTTCTGGCATTTGCTCTGTTTCCTCCTTTCACGTCTGCAAGAAATCCTTTTCATTTTGCCCTCCTAAAACCCAGACTGACTCGATCTCGAAGTCCACCCACATGCAGCAGTGTTCACACATAGCTGGCCATTGTCCTGCATCCATTCACTCATATTGTCCTCTGTTGCTGTCAGACAGCTGTTTCTTTGTACTCACACTGGCCTAGACAGTGCTTCAGTGCTATAATCTTAAAATATTGTGAGCCGGTCCAACATGCAGAACTTTCGATTGATATTTGCTTGATTAAATATATAATCTTTTTCTATATGACTTATATTTATGGAAAATGCAGTGAACATTCTATAATAACGTTCAACAGTCAGGATCTGGAAGTAAAAACCCATTCATTTTACCCATAGGGGATTTTTAATGATAACTTGTAAACCTTCAAAGATAGACCTACTGTGAGCTACGAGATTGTTAATAATGGCACATGCATATGGCGAAGCCATCAATGTACATTACTTTAACTCTTCTTTTTTAATAATTGTGCTTAACAGCAACATTTCGGGTAAGAATCTGAATTACCAATGATTCTGCAAAGAAAAAAAAAATATCTCCAATCAGAGGTGAGCGAATTGTGCCGAAAGATAACTCATCCAGTGCACGCTTACTCCCATGAAGCACTGCAAATTATGTAATAGAGTCAATCTCCCCAATTTCTCAAAATACTTATGTTTTTTTCTAACGCTATCTCACGGCCAGTTGGCATGACTGAGTACGAGGTGGCTGTGATTTGTCAAAACCCCAGTGATGGGTAGGTTTAGGGGTAGGTCATTCATATGAATTCATGAATTGGGTTACGAAACTCGTAAAATATGTACGAATTAGCTAAAAATCTTACAAATTCGTATGAGTGAGGTCATATGATTTCGTGAGATCGGGTTGGTTTTTGGGAAAAAAGTACGCTTAAAGGGTTAGTTCACCTAAACACCCTCATGTTGTTCCAACCCCGTAAGACCTTCGTTCATCTTTGGAACACAAATTAAGATATTTTTGATGAAATCTGAGAGCTGGATCACTCCTGAATACTAGTCCATAGGCTTCGTGAGGGATTGAAACTTGCTGGCCTCGAAAAGTTATTAAAGACATCGTTGAAATAGTCCAAGTGACTCCAGTGGTTCAATCTTAACTTTATCAAGCGACGAGAATACTTTTTGTGCGCAAAAACAACCAAAAATAAAGACTTTATTTCAACTATTGACTTCCTTCTCTATGGGCCTCTAGTCAATTAACGTAGTGTGATTGCGTAAAGCTACATGTAGGCTCACTATTGGCCGACGCTGGTCATGTGTGTGATGCGTGTGACGTACAATAACAGAAGCTTACGCTATTAAACTAGTAACCTGACTTGAGGCAGAGAGAGAAGTAAATGAATAGTTGAAATAAAGTCGTTACTTTTGTTGTTTTTTTGCGCACAAAAAAGTGTTCTTGTCATTTGATAAAGTTAAGATTGAGCCACTGTAGTCACTTGAACTATTTTAACAATGTCTTTAATAACTTTTTGAGGCCTGCAAGTTTCAATTCCTCAAGAAGCCTATGGACTAGAATGCAGGAGTGATCCAAATATCTTTATTTGTGTTCCGAAGATGAACGAAGGTCTTACAGGGTTGGAACAACATGAGGGTGAGTAAATACTGACAGAATTTTTTTTATTTTTGGGTGAACTAACCCTTTAATTGTATTGAATGTGCCCTTGTTAGTAAGGTTATAATTCAGATCTTATGTATATTAAAGGTGCAGTAAAAGATTTCTGAGAAGCGCTTTTGAAAGTGGGTCGGACAGAGCGCTACAACAGCACCAATATTTTTAAATTCCTTTTGAAAGTTTATTTTATTAAATATAATATGTTTGTGACTGGATGCTGTCTCTTGTTTATTTTGTAATTAGATTGCCAGATTGTCATTTATAGGCAACCGTTGACTTTTCCTCTTACTGTATGTTACTTTCCTATCTGTATCTTGCAATTCTTTGCCTAATTTTGTTTGTTTTATCTTTCTACTATCACTTATTTTTATTTTCTTTCTTATATATTTTGCTAGTATTCCTCATTTGTAAGATGCTTTGGATAAAAGCATCTGCTAAGTGAGTAGATGCAAATACACATGCACTGTTCTTGTTAGTCTGTAGCTAATAAAGGAATTACACATACTCTGAAAATTATATGAAGTAAAACTGGGATTTGGCATTAGTTCTCTTTTATTTTTGAGTCTCTTCAAATGATTTGACAGTAAATGATACAGAAGTCCAACTGAAGCAATATTCTAAAAGCATAAATGGTCTTTTTTTAATCCATGTGTTCATTTATTTCTGGTAGTGTACATGCTCCAAGCACAGGGCCGAGCAATTTTCCACAATTCCGGTCCCAACGTTTATCTTGGCGGAGTACCTTCCTTCTGCCATTGAACAAATATATAATCAACATAAACCACAGAAATCCAACTCTTCAAAAGTGCACTTTGTCTTTATAAGTAGTGAAAATCCTGGTCAGGAAACGGTCTGGACTTCACATTACATGTATACTTATTTCAAGCTCTTGAAATACGCTAAATATTTCAGTCTAAAGGGCCAGTCCTGAACTAAGGATATTGGTTCAATTTTTCTGGATATTAAAATGAATGACATACATATATCCTCAGACTACAATGATAGATGTTTTTGTGTGGGTTTGGGTGATAAGCTGCAATCATTTCAATACAAATGCAACAAAGTTAAATGCTGTTGCCTTTGACTCAGGATGGACTGGATAGAGGAAAACTATTCCAATAATCTGAGGAAGGAGAGGAAAAGCAGGAAATGAGTTGGAAAAATAAGAAGCAGGCAGATCCAGATTTCCTGTTTGGGTAGGAGTGGGTCGATGTAAATTTCAAGGCAGCGTTATAAGGACCCCATTGTGTGGCCATTACATGGGGTCAGTACTGACTCCCCCCCCCCCCCCCCCCCCATACATACTCAGGACTCCGGTGATATGGGAAAAACAGAGTTTAAAAAAATAGAGAAAGAAAGGAAAGCGTAAAAATAAATGAGAAACAACCTCTGTGCAGGGACAGGAAAAGACATGCGGCACCAAAATGGCTTCCGCTATTTGCACCTATCTACAAAGCAACACCTCGCCATATCCCTCCCTATGTTAATGTGCCAAATGCACTACGTTTTCTGGAATACAGCCTATATAAATTAAGGAACTACATGACTTGTCAGAACAAATGTTGATTCTGATTAAGACCATTGTTAAAACCCTGCTCTGAACATGTACCTGTCCTCAAAAATGTGAAGGAGACCAATCGTTATTGTATCATTCTTTTGTTTTCAATATTAATTTGGTGACCTGATATGAGGAATATTTGACAAATAGATTTAATTTATTCTTGTGTTTTTTGTATCAATGAGGTCAGACTATCATTCAATTTGATTAAAGCCAGGTGTTATGTTGCAGTTTCTTATTAAATTTACAGTTTTAGTTTTACTCGCCAATGACATTAAATCTAATTTGTTGAAAAATCTAGATAGTGCGCATAGAGCAAAACAGTCCCATTTATTGTCCTTGAAGGGATAGTTCACACACACACAAAAAAATGAAAATGATGTCATAATTTATTCACTGTCAAGTTGTTTCAATCCTTCATGAATTTCTTTTTTCTGCTGAACACAAAATAAGATATTTTGAAGAATGTTGGTTGATGGAAAATAGTTTTTTTCCTTTTTCTTCATACTGTGGAAGTCAACTGTTTGATTACTGATATTCTTCAAAATATCTTTTGTGTTCAGCAGAAGAAAGAAACTCATACAGGTTTGGAAGAACTTGGGGGCGAAGAAATGATGACAGAGTTTTATTTTTGGGGGTGAACTATCACTTTATGTGAAACAGATTTTATAACAACACTTTAAAAACATTTCAAGACAGATCGAACTTGAGCTCTGAGGTTGTTAAGGGATGAGATATTCTTGTGGGGAAGCCACAAATTAGAGTGATTTCAAGTTTAAATAAATCAACTTTAAATGAAATGACTCAATCCTGAATAGAGATCCAGTAATCAGACAATTCACTGTTACCATGAAAGTGAAACCATCTTATATTTTAGTATAATGTGTATCTAAATATTTTGAAATAAACTTTTTTTTATACTCACTAAGTCAATAATAAATAATAAAGTCAATAAATCAATAGTATTATAGACTATTGTAACACTGTTTTTAATTTGATTATATCATTTGCAATGCTTAATGGAACGTTATGAATTCTTTTTTGTGTGTCTGATTTTCATATTTTCTTTTGCTTTAAGTCAAAGTTTTTCCCCTCTGTGATTAATTACCTAGCTGACTGGTTTAGTTTATGGGCTGCAATTTTGTCGCTTTGTTCAGAATTTAACTTTCAGTCAATCATAGCAATGTGTCAGCCTTCCTCGTCTAAACATCTGCATGTTCGAAGACCTATCATCATGTTCTTACGTAATGTCTTACTAAACCATGTGCTTGGAGAAATTTTTGCTTGGATTGAAAGTGATTTAAAGACACTGATCAAACATTATTCTTTATAAATCCTTTGTGAACTTCATGAAGGTTCATGAATCGTTAGTGTGTAACGACCCATATGAAATCGCTTGATGGGTGCTGTTTTCTCTCATGTGTTGACTCACTTCCGATTGAAACATGAAGTTGGGCTGGGACGCCAACTGAGTACGTCAATGCCATGAACATGTTTTGCTATTTGATGTGAAAAAAAGAACACTTTAGCATTCTTTTAAAAAGAGTACTTATAATGGAAATAATATACTTTAGAAGAAGAATGAATTAAATGTCATTTTTTCAGACACATGAAATGAAAATTTATATGTAAATGCAATAGAGTGTAATAGTGCCCACTTTTTCTGTGGTTCCAGAAGTATTTTCCCATTCATTTGTCCCATACTAGGGATTTCAAAAAGAGTGTTATAATGGTGCGGTTATGTCCTCCGTGGAAGTTTGTGTTTATGAGGTGGGAAGTCGTGTTTATGACGTCAGGTTCTTTCAAGTCACTTTCGTGGGCTGGGAGCAAAATGGCGGTTTTAATGAATGACACAAAAAACAGCAAGGTTTTATCTCTGCTTCTAGAAAATGAAGAACAAAGAATGTGCTTCAGGTGTGTTTTGCCTTTTCATGCTTTTAATTATATTATGAAGCCACTGTACATTTTATTGTTACATATTATATTGTTATTACAACGCTATCATAGTTTGTGCTATCTTACTTCGTTGTATGTCAATGTCACTGCTAAATACTGCTATATACCTTTATAATATTGTATATAGCAGTATTTAAAGTATTGTGGTATTCCACCATGTTTCTCTCTGACATTTAAAGAAAAGCCTGAGTTTCAAACTCGAATTTGCGCCATTGTGGTGGCTTTCATGTGCGTTCAACTCATAAAGGCCATCTTTCCGACATGACTTGAACGCACCATAAGCCATGTACCAAGCCAACCAGCGAGGAGGTGAAGCATAACATTACAAACTTTGATTTGAAGCAAAAAAGTATCTAGTAACGCTGTCTCACGACCAATTCGTACAAATTTGTACGAGTGATTAAGAAGTGGCTAATTCGTACTAATTAATATGACCTCACTCGTACGAATTTGTACGATTTGTCTAAACCCACGTGATGGGTAGGTATAGGGGCGGGGTCAGGGGTAGGTCATTCGTATGAATTCATACGAATTGGCCAACTTGTAAAATACGTACGATTTAGCAAATTTGTACTAATTCGTACGAGTGAGGTCATGCGAATTGTTACGAATTAGCCACCACGTAAAATTCGTACGAATTGCCGTGAGATCGGGTTGGAAAATCAGAGAAAAAACATAAGACTGTGTACTTAACTTCTTCAGTGACAGAAAGAACTACAATCCCATGAAGCATTGCGGACAGCATTTTCAAATTAAAACTGACAGAGAACTATAGAACTACTGATTTAAAAACATTGATTATATATTTAAAAACAATATATTTTAAGTTGCAAAATATGCACAAATAACAATTTAACAATTTTGAGAGCGTATGGAGACTCTATGTCCTTTCTGGTGTTTCATGGGAGTAGCTATTTTGGTGTGTTTTGTTTGTTTTGACTCTGATTGGTGCATTTTTCTGTACAGCATCATGGGTAATGTATTTTATTTTATTTACCATGCATCCGCAGTTAAACATGATTATATTAAGTTGAAATACTGTGGGCCAACAGCTTGAATAAAAGCAAATGTTATTGATTATGGAACAACCTCACAGCTCAAAGTAGGTCTGTCTTTAAACGTTTATAAGTTATTGTTTAAAATCCATTTTTACTTGCAGAACCCACCTGTTGGACTCTTAAACTTAAAATGTAATTTCATAATTTCTCCTGTCTGTGAAATGTGGTTAAAGTGTACTGCTTATACTGATAGTCTATGGCAAATATTTTAATGCCACTTCTATGGATTTTAAATATATTTGTATTTATACTTTTGTTATTTTGAAATTGCATTTCAAATATATGAATTTTAAATGTACACTAAACACACTATAATCAAGTTCTTTCCATTTGCTTTATTACATTTACATGTATTCATTTAGCTGACGCTTTTATCCAAAGCGACTTACAATTGCTATATGTCAGAGGTCGCACACCTCTGGAGCAACTAGGGGTTTGCTCAGGGACACATTGGTGTCTCACAGTGGATTCGAACCCGGGTCTCTCACACCACAGGCATGTGTCTTATCCACTGCGCCATCACCACCCACATTATTATGTAAGTCAACACATCAAAATAAATATACTTCTGAGTCATCAATATTGTGATCTAGAAAAGAAAGACTGCACATGTATAATATGTAAATGTACTAAAACATTTTGTCAACGCACACATATTCAAATCCACAAAACTCATAATTCCATGAGCCATACTGACACTGTGGTTTTGCATTGTGTGTGTGTGTGCGCGCTCCAGACTTTAGGAAGAGAACTCTCCCTGTTCCACATTCCCCATCTCAGCGATAAGAGAGTGTCTGTGAGCCGTTGTGTTGATCTTCACACACAGAGAGCACACTTTGCTCTGACCTTTACTCTAGCGGTGTGTGTGTGAGGAAACAGTGGGTAGAGTCTCCCTTTTCATCACAGTGCTAATGAGGGTTAGGACACGCTAGCCAGGAAACAGCTATTGTTCCCTGTCCAAGAGCACTGCTACTGGCACACACACACACACACATTTGTGAGCAGGTTCATTCAGCAGCTCACATTCATAGACAGGAATAGTCTACAATATATCCAATTTACCCTGGTATCACACTCTTTGTATTCAAAGGAATTCAAACACGTGGACTTAATAGTGCATAACTTTCTCCTGTGGTCACTTTCTCACCTTGTACCCCTCTCGCATATTCACCCTGATAACTATTAATGTGTCAATCATGCAGCTCTCACTGGGTTATACAGATGTGACAGACTAGCACTTTACTGCATTCTGTCATCCCGGTGTAAATGTCTTGGTTCCCTGCAATAATACACAGCATATCTGTTATCAAGCTGTTGTGATGATCATGTTTATATTGAGCACATGATATCATGCTGAAGTGTTGTTTGCTATACTAGCACTGACAGAGCTGCTATACATTAGGACAGAGGAAGCTTGCTTTATTAGTGAGGTTTATTGCTCGTTTGTTCAATGTTAGGAAATATTAGCCACATAATTCAGTGCTACATCACATTGTACGATACATATAAAATGAGTATATTATTTAATAGGCTCTATGCGCGAACCCTGCTGACGTATGTTCGAACGAATCTCAGTCAGCGTCTTTACTTCCGGAAGCGCGTTCTGCAGGCCAAGTGTATAGCGCCAAAACTGTAATAAAATCCGTTTTCTCAGAAACGGAGACAACGATTTCAGAAACGCTGATTCGCTAGTCGAATTTCGTACGATATGAGAGAATACTAACACTGGAAGTTGTTGATTTGGCTCGAAATATATAATTTAAATAACTTCTCTTTTTTACTCTTGTGTGACAGCTAACTGCCTCACAGTGTTGTTAACATCATTCACGTTAACCGGAGGACGTTTTTATAAACAGCAAGTGTAATTTGACACTATCTCCACCTATCGCAAAACCGGCTTCTGACCATAGACTGACGCAGCACCGGAAGTAAGTGGGCGTGCTGAGACAAATATGGAAGCGATCGTGCATAGAGCCTATTAATTTATAATGATGTTTGCGTAATTATTTATTAATTTTAAACGTAGCGTATTATGTAAAGCATACAACATTAGCATAAACCAACCTTGGGCGTCATCTAACTGACACTTTTGACCATGCGTCTAAATCCGACGCACATGGCAACCTTTAGCGTCAGTTAGATGACGCGGGTAGGGTTAGGGTTAGACCACTAGGAGGCGCGTCTCATATTGACACTAAAGGGTGCCATGTGCGTCGGATGTTGACGCATGTTCAAAAAAATGTAACCCAATGGCTGGGTTTGTCCATATTTGACCCAACAACCCAGCAAATTTAGAGTGAATCATGTTTCAGGAAGTTCAATAGAAGTGTACATAATTCTTTTTTGGAGGTTACGCCATCTTTAAAAGTTACATTATGTGTGTGTATCCATATTTTGATGGGCGAATATATGCTGATAAGTGGTTCAACACATGGACATAAGCAAACATCTGTGCTAGGACAGAGGTTTCCTGAAACACTACCTTCAAAGCTTGTACTGGAAATGAATATTTACAGACTCATGAAGGTGTAAGTTTATGTGGGAAGATTCACTTGGTGTCCATGGTTTAAATAGGTCATCTCCAATTTCTCCTGGTCCTGATTCCCTCTGATGTTTGTCTGTTTTCTCTGCTCGGGAATCTGCCTTGATTTTGAGCCTCAGGACCAGGTGTGGTTTGAGGTATGGTTAAAAAAAAAAAAAAAAAAAAAATCAGGAATTTTCTTCCTATCGCAAACAGGACAAAGAAAACGTTAATGCAGGACAAGGGTCATGTGGTCATTGGCATATAAAAGTATATTTTATGCTGATATTTTTTTTTTTGTACTTCAGTGATGTTCAACATATACAAACATGTAACTTCCTTTTCTTTCAAAGCTTGTGCATACCTATTCATCTTATCTGTATTTTTGTAATATATTTTGTACAAGAATTAAAGGCACACATAGCGTTTATTGCTTAAAAGGGAAAGAGGTTGCTATTAGTGTAATGCATGGGAAATCTGTTTAAACATAACATGTAAGTTGATCTGCTCAGATGTTTTATTTGTCTCTTCCTCAGGGATCTCAGGAATAACTTAATCAGCACCATCATGCCTGGAGCCTTTCTGGGTCTCACAGCTCTTCGAAAACTGTAAGTCATGATCCGTTTTAATAACAAGACATCAGTTACGCACTTTTACCAATAATTAATGCAATCGTTTTCACTAACAAAACTACTTGAACCTTGATACGCAAGAACATTTACTTGCTTGATCGTCAGTATTGTAGGTGGCGGCAAATCACTTTATGAGTGAGTCACTGAATCATATATTTAACCGATTTGTTCGAAGCATGCTGATTCATTCAGTAAAGAAACACTGTTGTGTGTTTCCCGGAAATTCACAACAGTTCTTCTATGGATTTGTCTATTCGATGCCGAAATAGATTGTCTATATTTGTCTATTGTTAAACTATTGTCTCTAATGTTAACTTGTTTATTGAAAGTTAACTTGTTTATTTGCAATCATTTATTTATTCATATTTATTTATATCATGCTCATATTTGTAAAAAAAAAAAACAGCTCTCTTACTGTGATATTGCTTAATTATATCATATATTAAAACAAGATCTCATACAAGTGCTTTTTTGCAATCATATGTTGAATTTTGTGGGCATTTGTACTCATTTTTATGACATTTTTGACACAACCCCTTGTTTTTTTGATAACAAAAGAAATCAAATTAGAAATGTATTGAAGTTATTGCTTGCATTCGAACCAGGACGTTTTACATCCAATTAAATTAATGATCATTGCAAATGAGTCAGACAATGCAATGGCAATTTAGTGAGATAAAAAAAAAAAAACTAAAACAAGACTGAGTACAAATGTGGGCGGGACTAAGACAAATACAGTCCCGCCCCCATAAGATAAGTATTGGTACTTATGGTATTGGTCTTTAATATTAAAGACAAAAGATAAGTATTGGTAATGGAGCACATTACCTGTTCCTACTCTGTTAGAAACTTGCTTCATACATCCAATATCATAAATCAAAATCACCTTGAGAAATGGCTTGACTGTTGTTGAACAAATGAGCTTATAGTCTAAAAAGCTATAGTTTCAAAGTTGCACCATTGCTCATTGTATAATGATTTTGAGTTTAATTTTCTGAAGCACTGATATGTCTTGCAGAACTGGAACACAAAATAACATGTATCTCATTTACTGTAATCTGTACAGTGACCTCTCCAGTAACCGAATTGGCTGCCTGACTTCAGAAATGTTCCAGGGACTTACCAACCTCACTAAATTGTAAGTCATTATTTCTGAAACAAATATTTACTGGAAGGCTAAAACACACAAAGCGCCTCTTTACAGGATAACCTACAGTATGTCTGACAGTTTCATTTTTTTAAGATGATATTATGCACTACATCTACTGCAAATACTGCATTTTATGATGTTATTATGTCATATTTAGACAATGAATGACATGTTTCATTTGGGTTCCTTTATTGTAGAAACATCTCTGGAAACATCTTTTCCTCTCTGGACCCGAATGTGTTCATGGAGTTACACTCTCTAAAGCTGCTGTGAGTTCAAGTGAATGCTTCTGTGGTGCATATGCTCATAAATCTTTTTTTTTTTAGATTGAGGTGTTCCTAAGAGATCACGCATAGCCACTGTCAGTGATGTTGATCTTTTTTTAAAGTGCTCTTTTTCTAATATAACCTTGCATGCAGAATGCAACTAAAACTGAACTAAGAAACTAAAACTGAACTAAGAATCAGCGTTGAACCGAATTAAAGTGAACATCAACTTACATTCAACTTTACATCAAACTGAGCTAAATCAACACTGAGTTGAATAATGAATGCCGCTATTATTAACCATTTTTAAGAGCAGCATTACAGTAGAATTGATATGAATAAAAGGTGGACTATTTACAGTGGTGTTATCATAAAACTGAAACTCTCCTTTACCCAATTAATAGGAGATACTGAACGTCTTTCATTGCACGAATAAATGAATAATCTTTCTGGAGAAGTGTCTAAGACTGAACAACAAGCTTTATCTGATTCTTACCTCCAATTGTGTGCTTCTCAGAAACTTTCATTCCGAGTTCCTGTCATGTGACTGCGGTCTGCGCTGGGTCCCAGGCTTTCTCCGCAGCAGTTCCGCTCGGCTTGGGGATGAAACACTCTGTGCGTATCCCAGAAGGCTTCAGAACAAACCCTTACGTCTCCTTAGGGAGAGTGACTTCAGCTGTGGTGAGCTAAATGAATATCAATCGTACAATATCACATTTAGTGTAAATACAGTATGCACATCTGCATGGAAATTACGAATAAATTTACTTAATAAATTGTAAAATGTATACATATGCTCCATATATGTTTTATTTAGTGGATATACAGGGGAACAGGGCTAGTTGTCACAATTTTTACTTTCTTTGTTGTTGTTGTTGTTGTTTTTTTTTACTAAACTATATCAAAATTATTATTATTATTAAATAATAATATTATTATTTATTATTTTGAATTGTATATATATATATATATATTATTAAAATAGTTAAATAGTTTTATTGGACTTTTTGACAAACCTAGTTACTGATTTAGCCCTTGTGACAACTTCTCAAAAATTACGTTTCTAGTATTGGTATATTGCAAGCTTTTATATATATATATATATATATGTGTGTGTGTGTGTGTATATATATATATATATATATATATACATACATATATATATACTGTATATATATCCAATCCTTGATTCTGATTGGTCAATAGCTGTCCTAAATTCATAATAAAACACGGCTATGACCGCTTCACGGTTCTATTTATCACTGCGGTTCCTATGTAGTTTTTATTTGAGGTTTCATGCGTATATATATATATATATATATATATATATGTGTGTGTGTGTGTGTGTATATATATATATATATATATATATATATATATACATACATATATATATACTGTATATATATCCAATCCTTGATTCTGATTGGTCAATAGCTGTCCTAAATTCATAATAAAACACGGCTATGACCGCTTCACGGTTCTATTTATCACTGCGGTTCCTATGTAGTTTTTATTTGAGGTTTCATGCGTATTAGACATTGGAACGTTGTTGCTGTTCACGGTCAGGGACTATTTTGTTTTAGTGGAAGGAAGGCTTTTAGTGATTTTACTTCATGAAAGTTGCACTAATATTTTTTTTCTTTAATATTTTTATTGTGTGGTAATCGTTTTATAAAAGCAATAAGGTACTCGAGGCAAGTGCTGTATGGTGAATAAATAACGGCTGAAGGGGTTACTCAGCTTCGCGTCGTGCCTAACAACGCCCTTCAGCCGTTACTTAGGCACGATACAGCACAGCCTCTCGTACCTTATTGCTTACATACTGTATTTACTATGAACTATTCTTTATTTATTTTTTATTATTTTAATTTGAATATTAACAACACAATTTAGAGGGTTTTTTTTTGGACTCTTTACTCTATATACTGTATGTATAGTATAATTTATCAGAGGTGCGTTTCCCGAAAGTATCGTTAGGCAACTATGGTCGCAAGTTGGTCGCAATTTCCATTGAACTCTATTGTTAACGATGGAACTTGCGACCATAGTTGGCTAACGATGCTTTCGGGAAACGCACCCCAGGACAGTACCTCATCAGTCTTTAATTGGCCTTGGTATTTTATCTGAATTGCAATGTTGCTCAATTCACGTGTTTTAGCCAGCTAAGATCAAGAATATTTGTTTAAAAATTCCCTTTTTCTCTGACTTTTGCCACTGGGGTCTTATTATATTTCTCAGGGACTTTCTGTTAAACCTCATCTGATCTTTTTGTTAGACATTTGCTGCATTTTTTCAAGTCCTGGGCCTCAAACCGGGGCTCCTGTTACTGTTTTAATATCAGCTCATTTCGCCATCTCTTCCTCCGCTGCCCTTAAACATATTTATGTTGGCCAGAAGCGCATAGCTGTGACCGAATAGGAAAGATCCCCCTGTGGGTCTGCTATTGTGAATGCATATCCTCAGCCCTCGACAAGAGTCTGATTCACCCAGGCTGTTTCACAAGCAAAGCTGATTTCAAATGATTACATGGCAACAAAACACCCAAAGAACTTACACCTCCTGCTATTTGTGAATGAGAACTAATATGTTTGAACTTGCTTAGGGTATTAACAGATGTCCAACAATGCAGTCTATTTGGATTAAAGAGGAAAACATATGAAAACACAGAAATCATTTCTGATCCATAGAGAACCGAAGGCCTAATCTCCCTACACATAATATGCACAACAAGAACCAGAATGGCCACTTCACATAATATGTTATATATATAATTATTTAATGTAATATAGTTATGATTACATGGACATATATTGACAATCATTGACATATATTTAAGGAGGGATAGCACAGTTGCAGACAGTACTGCTTTGTAGAGCCTCAGCATGTCTTACTTGCTCACAGCAGTTTTGGAAGTAGCAAGTCCCATACTTATAATAACCATCCAGAAGTTGCAGCAGCCGAGTAACAGATCTATTTCGCCATGACCAAACATTGTCATATCCATTATCATGCTGAATTTTCAGCAGCCATTCCATTACTCCAGTCTTCAGTTTCACATGACCCTTCAGAAATCATTATAATATTCGAATTTGATGCTCACGAAACATTTCTTATCATTATTTATGTTGGAAACAGTTCTGCTGCTTAATATTTTTGTTGTTGTTTTTTTTTGTCAGGGTCCTTTGGTGAATTTGAAAGTTTAAAAGAACAGCATTTCTTTAAAATAGAAAACTATTGCAACATAATGCCACTTTTGATCAATTTAATGCATTCTTGTTGAATAAACGTAGTGATATTAAAGGACATTGGGCCCTATTTTAACGATCTGAAACGCAAGTGTCAAAGCGCATGGCGCAAGTAACTTTGTGGGCGGGTCCCGGCGCTATTGTTATCTTCCCGGCGGGATAAATGCCTCTTGCGCCTGGCGCAAATCTAAAAGAGGTTGGTCTGAAGTAGCTTCATTATTCATAGGTGTGGTTTGGGCGTAACGTGAAATAAACCAATCGGAGCGCCATCCAACATACCCTTTAACCCTAATATGGTCTCTGGGGTCAGTATGACCCCAATCGACTTTTCCGAAGTAAATAAACATGGTTCCCTTCATCTCAGTTGCATAAAATTTTGTGACTTTTCCTACATTATCTATCTATACACACACAAAAAAACTGGGCTTGATTCGGTTGTTCTAAAGGTATGTAAAAAAAAAAGTCACACTCAGTGCCTTTTGGGGACAGTATGACCCCAATTGAAATTAATGGAAAAATGGAAAAAAATGTGTTTTTTATTTTTCATTTGTAAAAAAAAATCAATTAATCCAGAATAAATCAGAAAATTTCTATACCGCAATGAAGTCCTGGTACTAGAGCACAAATGCAATGTGGAACGAACATGATCACTTACACACACACGTGCACACACACACAAACACACACACCGGTGCGACTCCAATAGACAGCATTTTTATAGAAATTGGCAAATAAAATCAATAATTCCAGCATAAATCTGAAAATTCTCATATATAAATGAAGGCCTAGTACTAGATCACTAATACAATGAGGAATGAACATTGTCACACACTCATGTGCGCAGACACACACACACACACAGATAGAGAGAGGTTTCACTGCAATAGAGAGCATTTTTATAGAAATTCGGAAATAAAATCAATAATATCTGCATAAATCTAAAGAAAAAATCACACACAAATGAAGGTATGGTATGAGAGCACAAAAGCAATATGGAAAGAACATGACTACACACATATCACACACACAGAAAGACACACACAAACAAACAAACAGGTGTGACTGAAAAAGAGAGCCTTTTTATTGAAATTGAAAAAAAAAACAATAATTACAGCATGAATCTAAAAATCTTCACATAAAAATGAAGGCCTGGCATTGGAGCAAAAAAAAAAAGTGGAATGAGCATAATTACACACACACGCACATGTGCACACACAAACACACACAGACACAAAGATGTGTTTACTCATTACTCTTTACTGTTCCTATCTGCCCATAGCTGTTTGTTTTTTGTTTTTATTTACTTTTTAAAAATTCATTTCTTATTCTAAAGTTAATTATTTTATACATTTCGATCTTTGAAATAATATGTAATTGCAATGAAGTGTTTTCTTTTAGTGGTAACTTATGTGGCATAATTGCAAATTTATGTGGCGTTACTGCAAATTTATAGAACATTATTGCAATAACAAAATGCTTCAAAAGACCTAAAAAACAACAAAAATAATTCTAAACTTTGACAAAATACTTATTTAATGTATTTTAAATGTTTAAATATATATATTCATAACAAAAGCTGTTATAAGAGCAAAAAGTCACATCCAGAAAAAATGAATGGATCTCTATGGGGCCTCTGCTGGAAGTATATGGTAATTACACTTTCTGGCTAAAACTATATTATCTACAAAAAAACATCTAACCAGCAGATGGCAGAATTATGCATCTAACACCTAGATCAATATCCAGAAACAACTCATATTTAAATTTGATCATCATTAATGTGTTTTTTTCATAAAAAATGTAATATTTCATATTTATGCTAATGCTGTAGTTGAGGAATTCGGCTGTAAATAGGTACAAAAGTACTTCATATCCCCCAAAACACAGCATAAAAATATAGATGAGAAGTAACTGAAAAAAATGATATATAATTTGTATTATTAAAATGTATATTTTTTGTACAATAGCTCTATGCATCTTTGGGGTCATATAGTCCCCAAAATACACTGAGTGTAAACAGGAAACTAAGACCATATGAGGGTTAAGAACAGGTGCGCATGTTGCATGACGGATTGTTATTATAACGGCGGGTTTACCAGGCGCGCGCCAGGAGCGTTCACAGCCGATGAGACCGACGTTCTTGTCAGGACAGTGAAAGACAGAAGTGACGTTGTATGGGGATGCGAGAAACTCTTGCACATCAGCGTCGGTTATAGCCTATACACGTATGTTTCTTGCCACTATTGGGCAAACAGGTCTTTTCCTTTAGTACTACAATAGCCTTAAGAAATGGGTATTTCGTTTTTTCATGTAAACCACAATGATTTCCCTCTTGTGTTAATATTTTTCCTTGTTATAATGTATGATTTGCAAAAATAAAAACTACTGCATCTATGTTGATGAGAATCAGTATATGCGCGTTTTGTACCCGCTACATTAGCCTATGGCCAAGCATGCGCGCTTAAAATAGCATTATGAACAACGCGCAACGCGCCACTGACTTTAGACCAGGTTTTTTCTGGTCAGTTGCGCAATTGTGTTCTGGAAGTGTAAAATAGCACCGGGGAATGTTTGCGCCGAAACACGCCTCCTTTTTGCGCCGATCCGCCCAGGAAGCGCAAGTTCATTTCCTAGTTTACCGACGTGCTTCTGTGGAGGGGGAAATCCCGCTTTGCGCGCGTGCAAAATAGGAATGAGACATGCGTTTGTGTATAAAGTCATTTGCGCCGGGTGCAAGATAGGGCCCTTAGACTGAGAAATCTACAATAAATCATTATTTTATTTCTGAATAATGTTTTTCTCTGTGAATCTTAATGTTTATCTTTCAATCAATTTTGTTCTTTAGAGGGTCCGTTGGAGCTGCACACGCTGTCTCTGTTACCCTCGCTGCGACAGGTCGTGTTTAAGGGGGACAGACTGCCTTTTCATTGCACTGCATCCCTGGTTGACAAAGTCACTACCCTTCACTGGCGACACAACAGTCAGCCTGTCACCAGTGACCCTACGAACGGGGTTCATTTAGAAGAGAGTGTACAACATGACTGCACATTCATCACCAGGTAAAACATACAGAGATATACAGGGTATACTGAACATACAGGGTGTGTTCAGACTTGGCATGGTTCGATTAAAACTAACCCTAGAGCGATTTCTCTGTTAATGTGGTTCATTTGAATACGTGTGAATGCTGTCATCTGAACCCTGGTGTGCAATGAACAAGCGGATTGAGACTGTTGAAAATATGGGTCACGGTCCACTTCCATTTGGTTCGGACCAAATACAGTGTTGTTGTTGTTGTTTTTTTCATTTGGCGTGGTTCGTTTTCACATTGCCTTTAATGCGAAGTAAACCAAAATTTGTAAACAAAACTGTACGTGTACTAAGGTCATCCATTCATTGGACAGAAATTTGAGCCGTAACAGAGTTTGTTTTGAACCGGACCGAGACCACCTCTTCAGCTGGGTCTCGGTACAGTTGTTCGGTCCGCACCCAAGTGCGATTATTCAATCGAACCAAACAAGTCCGGTATGAATACCCTAACTCTGGTGTGGTTTGAATGAAATATGAACACAACACAAACCAAAGACAAGTAAACAAACCAAAAACAGGGCTTGATGTCACAAGATGCGACCCTATAAAGGAAAGAATGCTCAAGCATACCATTTTTTTTTTCATTACGATTTTGCCCATTACAGTTCGGTACAAGCACCAGCCGATCCTCATTTGTGTGTGTGTGTGAGTAAGTTCTCAGCTGGTCAAAATGCCATCATATGTGGGCTACGCACATACAACAAGTGCATTTAGCCCAGAACACAGCCTTGTTTTGGATGTTTGGTAAGTTTCGTCGTAAATATATGCGTAATTAAAGCTGACTAATCAGGTTGTGAAGATATCCCTATGCCTTTAGGTTGGGTATCTTTAGTTTCAGTGTTAAAATGACAATGTGAATGCTAAGCGGACCAGGTTTAAATGCTTTTTCCCACTCGGAACAAACAACGAACCACAAGTGTGAAGACACCCATGTGTACACAAATTTTTTTCAAAATTTTTTTTTAAAGAGTTCTTGTGCTCGCCAAGGCTACATTTCTGTGATCAAAATAATAATAAAAATAGTATTGTAAAATATCTTTACAATTTAAAATAGCTAATTTCTACTTTAACATGTTTTATTAAATATCACTATTCTTGTGATGGAAAAGCTGAATTTTTCTGCATTATTATTCCAGCCTTCAGTGTCACATGATCCTTCAGAAATCATTTGAATATGGTGATTTTGATGCTTAAGAAATATTTCGTCACATTTCTTCTCATTTCTTTATCAATGCTGCCTAATGTGTTTGTGCAAAATGGGATGAAAAGATGTTAAAATATAATTACAATAGTACTGAATGCCATTGAACTAAAGAGGATAGAGGATTGCATTAAGTTCATGAGTCTCATATCTCATATACAGTACTCTTAAGTAACAGCAGATCGTTCTGTTGATCTTTTAGTGAGCTGATCCTGTCAAATGTCCACGTTGAAGCGAGTGGTGAGTGGGAGTGTGTGGTGTCCACTGGCCGTGGGAACACCTCACGCAGTGTGGAGATAGTGGTGCTTGAGAACAGCGCCTCCTTCTGTCCGGAGCAGAGAGTGACCAACAACCGAGGGGAGTTCAGGTGAGGGAGGTGTCCTACAGCTTTACATGTGGCTAAATAATGCTTATCTTATGGCAAAATGTCAACTGTCCCCTTTTTGGCTTCAGGTGGCCTAGAACTCTAGCTGGCATCACCTCCTACCAGTACTGTCTGCATCTGCGCTATCCCTCCTTAACTATAGGGGGCGGTGTGGAGCAGAAGAAGGCTTCGCGAAACTGTGACCGCTCTGGACGCTGGGAGGAGGGAGACTACTCTCAGTGCCTCTATACTAATGACATCACACGGGTCCTACATACCTTCATACTGGTTAGTGCAGAGTCTTGTGTTTTAAAATAAATATTTATTCAAATGTGGAACAAATTACTAAGATGTGAATCCATTAAAACGTCTCCTTGTGAAAAAAGTACACTTTAGCATACTTTTAAAAAAGAGTATTTATTATAGAAATAATATAATTTGCAGGAATGTACTTAAAAGCAAACTGTTTTAATTTTTAAAAAATGAATTATTGTTTACATTTATATTAAATGCAGTCAGTTGAACTTTAGAGTGCTTTTTGACCACTTAAGTAGGACGTAACGTAAGTACATTTTTATAATTAATTTCACAATTATTTATGTTGTTTTTGAAGTATGGTTAAAATGTACTGCCTAACGTACAAGCATTTATGGTAAACTATAATATACTTCCCTAATGAAACTTGTATGTCGTGAATTTACATTTATTTGTAATTACACATTTGATATAATGAAATTGCAATTTGTTTATTAAAATTTTGTAATATTTATTATTAAATAGTTATTATTTTATTATTATTAAATAAATATTATTAAATTGTTATTAAATTGTTAATTGTTATATTTATTAAATTGTAATATGTATTTATTATTTATTAATATGTATTTATTAAATTACAATTTATTAATATATTTGTTTTAAAGGTAATATCGAATGACACACTACAGTTACAATTGTAATCAAAGACTTTACATGTATGTTAGTCAACACTTCAGAATAAGTGTACTTCCTTAAAGAATGACAAAAGATTATTTAAACATGACGCTTTAAAAAAAGTGTACTTAAGTGTGTTAAGAAATGTACTGTAGCAGACATAAGTGGCCATTTATTTCATAAATATGATATTTTCTGCAAGTACAGTGTCAACTTATAAGATACAAGTGCACATTAAGTACAATTAAGCACAATACAAGCACCAGTTATGACCCAGTTGTGCTGTGAAACAAGAAAATTAAGAAAAACATTTATTTTCAGTTTAGCTATTCTAAATTGATCAGTTATATACATTATATCATTTTAAATTATATTGTCAGCAGAATAAGTCAAGTGAAAAGTTGAACTAAAAAATATGCATGAGTTTGAGAAAGGCTCAGTATTTGATTTATCGCCCCTTTGCTTTAATGAAAGCAGCCTCAATCTCATGAATTTCATAAGTTTGTGTTAAACCTAGTGATCATGAGCATGGTTTAAGAATGAATGTTTCCCCTATAATAGACATAATAACCATACAATGATTATCTGTGGTCAAATAATGCAATACATTTTTTTTGGGTTAATTCTGCGCTCCTCTCTCAGATGCCCATCAACTCCTCCAACGCTGTGACTCTGGCGCACCAGGTGCGATCATACACTCTGGAGGCCGCCGGTTTCACTGACACGGTGGATGTTCTTTGTGTGGCTCAGATGATGCACAAATTCAAGGACTATATAACAGAGCTGCGTGAGGTTAGTAGAAGATGGTATTCAGTTGTGTAGATATTGCACCGTGCATTTGTGTCCTGACATGCGCTCCTTTGTCCCAGCTGTCTGAGGTGCTGGTTGAAATGGGCAGTAACCTGATGCAGGTAGATGACCAGATCCTGGCTCGGGCTCAGAGAGAGGAAAGAGCCTGCAGTTCAGTCGTCCACACACTGGAGACTCTGGCCTGGCCTCAGCTGCACTCGCACGCACAGGACCTTTCCAAAGTACGTCAGCGTCATACTATTACAATTTCAACTAAGATTCATTAAAGATTCCTGAAAAAAATGCACTCCAAAATATATTAAGCAATACAACTGTTTTCACCATTGATAATATTAAAGGGATAGTTCACCCAAAAATGAAAATGACCCCATGATTTACTTACCCTCAAGCCATCCAGGTGTATATGACCTTCTTCTTTCAGACAAATACAATCAGAGTTATATAATAAAAGGTCTTGGCTCTTTCAAGCTTTATAATGGCAGTGAATGGCCGGTTTCTGTTTTGGAGTCCATAAAAGTGCATCCATACATAATAAAAGTGTTCCACACAGATCCATATAGGGGGTGCTGTTTGTAAAGCGGCTCACTCTGAAAATAAATTTTGTCACATTTAACTTATAACTATGTTTAAAAACTGGTATGAATTTTTTACCGTCACTTTTTAGCACATTTACATCTATATTTGTCAACTTAGAGATATTTTATGTTAAATTTAATGTTAAATCTAAGCTATTTTAATGTTAAATCTAAATGTTAAATCTAAATCTAAATGTTAAATTTAAATGTTAAATCTAAATGTTGACTCTAAATCTAAAGGTTAAATCTAAAGGTTAATCTAAATGTTAAATCTAAATCTAAATGTTGAATCTAAATGTTTCGAGTGAAACTAAATATATATAAATTGAAAAAGCTGGTAACTGGAAGTTCCAAAATAAAAGCCTAAATGATAATCCATGTCCAAGAGTCCATTTCCCCGGATGAGATGGTTTTTATTCATTATTTGACACTATAAACACTGACCTCCTCAAGCTTTTATTTTGGAACTTCCGTTACCAGCATTTTTAATTTGTAGCTAAATATTTAGTTTCACCCGAAATATTTAGATTCAACATTTAGATTTAGATTTAACATTTAACATTAACATTTAGGTGTAACATTTAATATTTAGATTTAACTATTTAAAATATCTCTAAGTTGACAAATATAGATGTAAATGTGTTAAAAAGTGACCGTCAAAAAATCATACCAGTTTTTTAAACATAGTTTGAAGCTAAATGTGACAAAAAGCTGCTGTTATTTTCAGCGTGATCCGCTTTACAAATGGTGCCCCATAGATTAATAGGTTAATAAAGGCCTTCTGAAGTGAAGCGATGAGTTTGTGTAAGAAAAATATCCATATTTATAACTTTATCGTCTAAAATGGGTAGCTTCCAGCAGACGGCCGTACACATAGATTTCGTCATCGAGCGCAGAGGATAGATCAAAACAAAATACCAGTCAAGAATTAGAAGTCTAAAACGAGAATTTTTAAAGAGAAATATCAGAGAAGCTTGAGTTTGTTGCCTAGCCCTGTTTGTTTGAACCGTGAGAGGCGTCAAATCTTACGCTACTTCTACATCCTACATCGTCAAGTGTTACTCTTTTAGCGTAAGTCGGCTTGAGTAGGCCGTCTGCCGGAAGCTAGTTATTTTAGTCTATAAAGTTTTAAATATGGATGTTATTCATACACAAACCCATCGCTTCGCTTCAGAAGACCTTAATTAACACCCCAAAGTCATGTGGAGCACTTTTATAATGGATGGATGCACTTTTGTGGACTCCAAAACAGAAACCGGCCATTCACTGCCATTATAAAGCTTGGAAGAGCCAGGACTTGTATATATATATATATATATATATATATATATATAATTTCGATTGTAATCCGCCTGAAAGAAGAATGTTATATACATCTGGATGGCTTGAGGGTGAGTAAATCATGGGGTCATTTTCATTTTTGGGTGAACTATCCCTTTAAGAAAGGATTATTGAGCACCAAAGCGTATTTCTACTTTCTTAGAATTCTCGTAACATTGTGATGGAGGCTCACTTGATTCGCCCTGCTCATTTTACTGGCATGAGCTGCACGGTCTATCAGAGGCGAGAGGGGGCAGGAGGGAGCCAGGTGCATGATGGGATTGAATTTTCCCTTGAGCAGCAACTGCGATTTCGCTGCACCACAGGAACACATAACACCTCTCTGAACGCTTTCCATCTCAAGGTTAGTTACATTTGCATATTTTGAGTTTTGTGTGTCTATATACCTAGTGTTGATCCAATATGTCTGTGGAATATACCTACTTTATGCACTATTGTTGCTGACATACTTATTATACCTTTGAAAAATAAGTTGCTAATTGTATTGTAGTGCTCTTCAAAGCTGTACTTGCAGATCATTAGTAGTAACACACTTAAAAGATGTGATTTAAAGGTAGTTTTCTAAAATAATCTTTAGTCATGCTTTACAGTACACTTATTTTTATGTGTTGACTAACATACTAAATCTATATGTAGAGTACTTGATCATACATTCCACTGTATTATACATGTAACTATATTACATTTAAATAAGTATATTTTAAATGTACTAAATTGAAACTTCATCATTAATTACCAATGTGGAATTACAAACAATTAGGGGTAATTATTAAAATTACATATAAACCTACTTAAGTGCTTCAAAAAAGCCCTCTTAAGTTCAATTGCATATATAATAGAAATTCACTTTCATGTTATAGCAAATAACATGCAATTTAGGAAAAAAAAACACATCTACGTATATTCTTATAAAATATAAAGTGTATTATATCCATAGTAAGTACTCTTTTTGAAAGTTTGCTAAAGTGTTTTACAAGGGGGAACTTTTTTGGTGTAATAATTCTGTAAAAAATAATCCTGTAAAAAACGGTAAGCTACTGGCAGCTGTGGTTACCAGCATCATACCGTAAAAATACAGTGTGTTACTGTTTTTGAAATTAACAGCTAAATACTGTATTGTCAGCTACAGTATAAAACTTTAATTTAACAGCTATATGCTCTAACACAAAAACAGTAACACACCGTATTTTTACGGTATGATGCTGGCAACCACAGCTGCCAGTAGTTTACCGTTTTTTTTACAGGGTTAGTTTTTCACAGTGTAATCATTGTTGTCTATCATATTGCTACTGCTGCTGTTTTATAAATCTAAAAGTCCTTAAAGGGATACCCCACCGGTTTTCATATTAAACTATGTTATTCCCTTAACTAAGACGAGTTGATGCATACCTCTCTCGTCTCAGTGCGTGCACTCTATCGCTCTGTATTGCCGCAAAACTGTGTTAGCACTTAGCTTAGCCCAGTGCATTAAATATGGGCCCAAAAGAGAAGCGCCCAAACACTTCCTCGTTTTCCCTATTTAAACACAGTTACTCGATTAGTGTAACTCGACCTGGGCTGGTGACACAAAATAAAACGTTGTGTTTTTCTAAGCGTTTAAAATTAATGACTATATTGTATGGCGGAATACCATGAAAATTGCTTTAGAGCACTTCAACTTGGCGCAATAATACCTTTACTCGTGAAAAGTCCTCTTACCTGCTCCCGCTTCCTCTCCCCCTCCCTCTTATTTCCGTCAATACCATAGGTCAATACAACCAACGTGACATGCGACAAGCGCGAGCCGGTAAGAGGACTTTTCACGAGTAAAGGTATTATTGCGCCAAGTCGAAGTGCTCTAAAGCACTTTTCATGGTATTCCGCCATACAATATAGTCATCAATTTTAAACGCTTAGAAAAACACAACGCTTTATTTTGTGTCACCAGCCCAGGTCGAGTTACACTAATCGAGTAACTGTGTTTAAATAGGGAAAACGAGGAAGTGTTTGGTCGCTTCTCTTTTGGGCCCATATTTAATGCACTGGGCTAAGCTAAGTGCTAACACAGTTTTGCGGCAATACAGAGCGATAGAGTGCACGCACTGAGACGAGAGAGGTATGCATCAACTCGTCTTAGTTAAGGGAATAACATAGTTTAATATGAAAACCGGTGGAGTATCCCTTTAACCATGGTACAATTACTGCAATGCCTCAAGTGCCTTTTTGCTTTAATAAACACCTCTGCCTTGCCCTCACATTGTATTTTTCCCCCATCTCTTTCTAGAATGCAGTGGCTCTTGCTTCAGTGTCTCTCCCTGCATCTCTTTTTCCTCCGAATGCTCCTCCTGACTGTAAGCTGCAGTTTGTGGCATTCCGCAATGGAAGATTCTTCCCATTTACCAGCAATTTTACCGGACCTTCGGAGCTTGCCCGCAGACGTGGCGTCAACACGCCAGTTATCTATGTTGGCCTTGGTGGGTTGCCTTCACCTCAAACTTTCAAGGGATTCAAAACATTTAAAAAATTTGAACAATGTTCTGAGTACTTGGCTGTATACTGTTGTAGAACATGCATTTTGAGAGAAGACTAATATAATTCATCCTTGGATTTAAAAAAATCTACAATTCAATTTAGTAAATCCATGCATCTCATTTTCAGAAACAACTTTCCCTTCCTTTCAGATGGATGCAGCATGTGGAATCAGTCCGATCCCATTATTGTGTCTCTACGGCACACCTCGCCTGGAAATTACCCTGTAGCTGCCCATTGGAGCTTGCAGGCGCTGGAGCATCATGGGAGTTGGAGTCTAGATGGCTGCCAGCTGGCCCATAGTGATGCGTCCACCTCTACACTGCGCTGCTCTGTGCTGAGCAATTATGCAGTACTACAGGTAACATTGTGACACCTTTATAAAATACTGATATTCTGTATTTATAGATAACAAGTTCCAAATAGAATATATAGAGTATAGGCTGTACCAAAGAGTAGGCATTGTAATTTTTCTGCCTCTTAAGATACCTTGTTTTGGGCCAGGATCTCTTCACGGAGAATACATTTCAGAATGCAGTTCTGTAAAAATAATTCAGAAATGTCCAACAAAGCAAAATGAATGACAATGAACCCTTTTCACAGAATGTGATGACCCGTTTCCACAGTTATCAACAACAACAAAAAAAATATTTACAATTTTTGAAATTTTAAATAAATGTATAACACTTTGCGTCATCTTATCTTGGCAGTAAATTACAGGGAAAGAAAAAATACAAATTCACTGATTCACTGATTCTTCCTGCTGTAATCAGTCTCTCTATATATTTTGTTTCTTTTGCTGTATGAGCAAATGAGAATACAAAAACTATATTTTCTGTCGTCTCGCATTCACCACTATAGAAGTTTACCCAACTATGATGGCTTTTGCTTTGGAGAACTCTGGAAATATGTAAAGGGCCCATTTTACACTTGATATTTCGTTCAGTACTGAAAAGTATCAATAAAATGGTTCAATTTAAATTAAAAACGGATTATATTACCCAATATTTGTGTTTCCCATATATCAGTAACCTAATAAGCTGACACCAAACTCAGCTGTAATCAGTCTTCCATTCAAAGCTCTGAATGAGTGATACATTGGGTTGATTTTTATGTAGAACATTTCTACGAATCAAAACCATGATGTTTGTTGACAGTTATGAGGTTGCATGGAAATGTAGGAAGTAGACAGCGAGGCAGCTGGGTTTTTGAAACAGACACCAATACAATGAAATGAAAAAATCTGAAATATGTCAATTTTATTATTACTCGGTAAAGTAAATGGTAACCAAGTGCAAAGTACGTCAGCTTATTGATTAATAGCCCTGTTGTAGAAAGTCTTATAATGCTAAAGCTAACTCGCCCACCCTTAGAGAGATATAGAAAATTCTTTACTTGGAAGGACAGATCTCTCATTACAAACCGATACTTTACACTACATTTCGTTAGCACTCTTTTTTCATAAACTTTTAAATTTATGTTCCCTATATGCATTCTATACTTCGTATGGTAATTGCAATAACTGGGTAATAAGGTACTAACACTGAACCTACCCCTAAACCTCCTGTAACCTTAACCCCTGTATTTACCTTACAAAGCTAAGAACTTTCTTACACTGTAAGTACCAATAAGTGCAGATGCTGTAAAAATGTGCAACCTACATATCTTCGTACTGACACGCGTAAAACGATTTTAATGTTCATATAGGTCCTATTGGGTGTTATTGGGAAAACTGTATGAATTAACACAGTCTCACCCCAAAAAGTCATATAACTGACGTTTTGGGACGTCTTTTGACCATACATCAATATTTGCCTTTTTAGGGCCCCCTTAAACGTCGGTAGATGGCGATCCCGGGCCGTCATACAACTGACGCTTTACCTTTAACGTCAGTTAGGTGACGGGTTAGGTTTAGGGTTAGGTTTAGGTCTGGGGTAGAGTTAGGATCCCATAACCTCATTTACCGACGTTTAAGGGGGCCCTAAAAAGGCAAATATTGACGTATGGTCAAAAGACGTCCCAAAACGTCAGTTATATGACGTCTTGGGATGTATGAATAGTATTTGATAGATCGGATTGCTTGGCACTGAAGAACCCATGATTCACAGTATTGACAATGACATTAGCCAATTTCTCTGAAACTTGTTTATGATGATTTTAAGGTGTTCTTGTTGTAGTGTAAACCATTTAAGTATGAGTTATATTAATTAGTTATATCCCTATAGGGTTTGGTTTAGTGTTAGTCGCATACAATTATGCATACTTTTTAGTTATTAGTAACATGTTGACACTGTAAAATAAATGCTGTATTTAAATGGCTATAATTACAAATGTTATCCCTATAAATCACTAGATAGATAGATAGATAGATAGATAGATAGATAGATAGATAGATAGATAGATAGATAGATAGATAGATAGATAGATAGATAGATAGATAGATAGATAGATAGATAGATAGATAGATATCCTCACACTTGTTTGAGAGTCCTCGAGGTGTAGATACGCAATAAAGTTAAATATTCTCACCATTTCCTCAATACTTATCAATATTTCAGGAGATGCCAGATTTCCCAGGTTCACCTTCAGTTCCAGTGGAAGTGCTCCATCCAGTGATCTACACGTGCACTGCAGTGCTACTCCTGTGTCTCTTCACCATCATCATCACCTATATACTGCATCACAGGTATTTCTCTCACCTTGTTAGAAATGAACACACACATAAACTAAAGAAAATGTCTTGCAAACTGTTGCCTCACGGTAGTAAGCACACCATTCTCTATAATGTTGCTATCTGATTGGTTATTACTGGAATAGCCAAACCTGTGGACATAAAAGATGCTTTCTTTGCCATCAGCTCCATCAGAATCACAAGGAAGAGTTGGCACACCCTCCTGAACACTAGTTTCCACATCGCAATGACGTCCGCAGTATTTGCTGGAGGCATCACTCTGACCGGCTACCCAATTGTATGCCAGGCAGTAAGTTTCCATTTCTCTTACGTAATAATGTTTTATTTTATTAGGCCACTTTTCCTGCAGCTTTTTCAAGGTCACTTCACAAACACATAAGAAGTGAACACGCCTTTGAGTCACAAATGCAGCTGGCAAACAAGAGATCGACGTGATATTGTGGAGAATCAGTGAGGGTCTAGTTTTACAGTGCAAAAATGCACAAAACAGTAAAGGAAAATGATTTTTAAAATAGTAAAAAAACTTATATAAAGTAAAAAGGAACATAAATGATTAGCTTTTACGTGGCATTGTACACCCTTGAAAAAAAGGGGTTTCTATATAGAACTTTAGGGTTTTTGACCCTAAATGAGAAGAAATGACTTAAAACAGATCGCATAATGCTTTCATGTTTAACATTTTATTTACAATTTGAATTTAAATAGAATTAATTCAGATGGAATCAATAATTATCCCATGATGGGAATGTTGATATTAATAAAATACGTTTTTGTGGCCGATTGAACATGTTGAATCGGTGAGAGAGAGAACAGAGCTCTTCATTGGCTGTTTAGCGGACCAGAATAAAAGTGAAAGTGATGAAAGCGAACAAAGAAGTCAGGATGGCACATGAAGTCAGAACAGCATGAGTCGCCTAGAATGAGGAAACTGATCAGCATGATTGATATTCAAAATGGTAATGTGCAGTCCTAGATTCAGTTTCAATTTTTGAATGACAAAACATGGACTATTGGTTCCTGCTGATAGACGGTTATTTCCTTACACCAGGCGCAGAACGCACACGCTAGTTGACAGTTGACTGTAGTCATTTTGGTGTGTTCAAGCACAGACTTAAAGGGATAGTTCACCCAAAAATGAAAATTCTATCATCGTTTACTCAACCTCAAGTTGTTCCAAACCTCTATGTGTTTATTTGTTCTGCTGAACACAAAGGAAGATATTTGGAAGAACGTTTTAATCAAACAGATCACATTCCCCATTGACTACCATAGTATGTAGTTTTCCTACTAAGGAAAGTCAATGGGGATTGAGATCTGTTTGATTAAAACATTCTTCCAAATATCTTCCTTTGTGTTCAGCAGAACAAATAAACACATGGATATTTGGAACAACTTTAGGGTGAGTAAACGATGACAGAATTTTCCTTTTTGGGTGAACTATCCCTTTAAGTGTGTCACAGACTTAGTAATATATTATCTCAAAAATGTTTATTTTTTCTAATGCGGTAACTTGTTACTTTACTTGTGTTACTCATGTATGTGTATGTTTGTGTCAGGTGGGGATTGTTCTTCACTACTCTTCTCTGTCCACTTTGTTATGGATCGGTGTTAGCGCCAGGGTAATATATAAAGAAGCTTTATTGAGGACTCCACAACAAGTGGAAGGCGAGACCGCTGTACAACCAACCCAGCGGCCCATGCTCAGGTCAGTCAAGTCATCATGGAGGGTTTGGGAGCATTTGATTAATAATAACCAGCTGTTTTCCATAAGTTATCTTTTACAAGCACACTCAAACTCACAGATATCTGGGGGTTTTTCTCTATAATCTGACCTCAGTGCCCATAAAACCCACGTTGAACAAAAATTCTTTGTAAACCAATCAATAGGCCCACACGGGCTGTAATTGTTTTACATGAGGGCATGAGGTAATTTTAGTATTTAAAGGTGCAAATTGGACTTTTTATTGCTGTTCAAATCGGAAATGTCAGTGTTTTTGTCCAGCCACCCATGAGATCATTCTAGGCTGAACAAACACAAACACAACTGGTGTCAGAATCAACATTCTTAATCATGAAAATATTACTGTTCAAAAGGCTCGGTTAAGATTTCATAATGTCTTTGGAACAGGTACTCAACAAGGCCGCATTTTTAAATCAAAAACAGTAATATTGTGAAATATTTACAATTTAAAATAACTATTAAATACATTTTAAAGTTTCATTTATAACTGTGATGCCAAAGCTGAATTTTTCAGTCTTCAGTGTCACATTAATTTAGTGTTCATGGAAACATTTCTTATTATTATCAATGTGAAAAACAGTTCACTGCTCACTATTTGTCTAGAAACCGTGATACATTTTAATTTTCAGGATTTGTATGATAGAAAGTCCAAAAGAAAAGCATTAATTTGAAATATTAATCTTTTAAAATGACAAATTTAACATTGGAAATGCCATTATGGTCATGGTAGTGGATGTTCATTAATGTTTTTCCCATGACATAACACACTCACATTATATTACTAAAGCTAAAAATGGTCAAATTAAACATTTCCCTTTCTTTGCGTTTTCAGTTAATCCTCGATTAGCAAGGTAACAGCTTAGAATGCTAGTTTAGCATAGTTCTAAGTGGTTAAAAAAGTTAAATACGTATATCCTAACACACTACGGGCCAGGTTTACTAAACAGGGCTAAATAGTGTGCGAGAGCAATCCCGTAAAAAAGCTCAGATGGGAGTGGAAAGTTTTGCGGCTGATCTACTGACGACACACAAATTAAAGCGTCTGGTTTAAGACACTTTTTTGGGTGGTAAATAATAGCGCAAATACCAGTAAACAGACTAGTGCAAACCTTAGTAAATCACCTTGCGTGATTCATTTAAATACTCTCCTCCCATAAATTTGGTGTCTGAAAGGGAAACTCTACCAATGCATATGCAATAAAATCAGCCGCAAAAATAACCCTGTCCATGCCTTTTCAGAGCTAATTTTCACTGCGTGTCTTTAGTAAACCCTGACAGTAGTTTTTAATACCAAAAGAGGGCTCCAATCTGATCAGGTATTGAGGAAAGTGTGTAGGATTTAGCAGAGGGATGGTATCTTGACACAACAGAATCCCTTGTCCCTGGTATTTTATAACGGACAAGCCATACAAATATTTCTTTTACATTCAACGTTCATCCTAAGAAGCAATTACTGTTCGAAAGCCTCTTGAATAACTGCTGTTGTACCAGTATGAACATAACATACGATGATGACATTAAAAGTTCCTTCCTGTCATCATCATCAAAGGAAATGTATGGGTTCCATCGGAGCTCTTGCAGTATTCAGAGTAATTGTCATATCTCAAATTGGTCATAAAACATTGGCAGTTTTATGTGCAAACGTCTTATTGAATGAGCTTTTCCTGAGAAGAAACTATTGATAAGCGTGTACAGGAGGAAATTGGGCATTTGAGAGCAACTGAATGGACCACCATGATGAAAAAAAGAAAACGGCCTAATCAAAGACCATCATTGTTCAGATAAAAGCTGATTCCCATCTGCTGTTATGGAGAGTCAGACAGAGGAAAGAGAGCACAAATGGGGGGAATGGGAAAAGATTAAAGTGGACAGAGTTGTAAATCAAATGAGCGGTAGGACTAGTTAAGGCCAACGTTCACATGTCCTCAAAGACATGCATGCAAATATATTCATTCTCTCTAGTCTGTGTTCTCTGTTTTTACCCCAGACCTCCATGCTCTCCCCTAGGGAGGTCTGGCCAGATCCCACGCCTGCCTCCTGGGACAAATCTTGTTATTTTTCCTCTCCCTCCTTCACTGTCTGGAGCCCAGACTCAGCTCTTCATTGACAGACAGTGTCACAGAACTAACCTAATGTATAGACCACACAAATGTCTTTTACGGCAAGCAAAGGGAACATCTGTAGCAAATATAACAGACAGCAGTGTTACTCTATGTCCATTTAACATTTTTAGCAACTTTTTGTTTCTGATTAATAAAGGTATAGTTCACCCAAAAATGAAAATTCTCTCCTCATTTACTTACCCTCAAGTTCTTCTAAACCTGCATGTAGTTACACATTACTACATGTACTTAATAACAGTAAATTATGCATAATTATAACTAACCCTAAACCTAACTGTAACTCTATAGTACATGTTAATTAATATTACTCAGTAGTTATTTGAGTGAATACAATTTAACTGCGTCACCTTAAAATAAAGTGTAACCGAATTTCTTTCTCCTGCTGATCACAAAAGAAGATATTTTGAAGAATGTGGGTGACCAGACAGTTGATGGGCCCCATTGACTTCCATAGTATAGAAAAAAAAATATATGGAAGTATATAAGGGCCATCAATTGTTTTGTTACAGACATTTAAATATCTTCTTTTGTGTTCAGCAGAAGAAATAAATTCAGAAAGGTTTGGAACAACTCGAGGGTGAAGACACGATGAGATGATAGAATTACATTTATGGGTGACTTATCCCTTTAAGTTAAATTAAGTTATGTCAGGGAACAAAATCACCTGGGATTTGAACCCAGGTCTTCATGCTCACTGACATTCTTACACTTATAAAGAGCTAACATATATATATATTTTTTTAATTAAATTATATATATGTATATTTGGGCTGTCAAACGATTAATCGCGATTGTCTGTGTTTACATAATATATGTGGGTGTACTGTGCATAATTATTTTATAAATATAAATACACACACATGCTTGTATATATTTAAGAAATATTTTCATGTATATACTGTATATAGATTTATATATTATTTATATTATATATAAATATCAATATTTTATATATAAATAATATTTTTTTTTCTTAAATATGCACGTATGTGTATATACATATATATATACAAAATAATTATACACAGTTCACCCACATATATTATGTAAACACAAACTTTTATTTTGGATGCGATTAATCACGATTAATCATTTGACAGCCAGCACATATATATATATATATATATATATATATATACAGTATGTGTGCATGACCCTTTGAAAACAGTAAATGAAAGATTGGCTGATAGATAGATCCCTCATTTGAAAATTATTTATAAAATGATTTATTTTTATGTTCATATTAAATAAATTAAAGATTAATTATTTTACCATGGTCACCAAGCATTTGCAAAAAGGCCCCTAACAGTCTTCTTTTCTTTATCTCTGTTTCTCTTGGCAGGTTTTATTTGATAGCTGGCGGTGTCCCACTTATCATATGTGGTATTACTGCAGCTGTGAACATCAATAACTATGGAGACAACATTCCTTAGTGAGTACTGTGTTTATAAACATTAGGGAAATTTTTTTGCTCATGTCTAGCTTTAGATGTTTATATCATCAACAACCTACCTAGTGCTCAAATTAATACACTGATTCTTGATATATAGGACAAAACTCATCTACATATAATTTGAAATATAAATTAAATAGTCAGTTTGTTTGATTGAATATATATATGTATATATATATATATATATCAAAGTGCTATTTCACTATATACAGTATTTTGCCATGCATTCTGTCAGTATTGAGTACCAATAATCAAGAATCTTTACAGCAGCACAACTCAAGCATTGTATCCAGTACTGGATCTAGGCTGCACTGCAATGAAAATTATTTCTTTTCATTTTCACCATGTGATATTTTTGTTACAGGTTTTATGGTGTTTTTGTCACATCGCAGTCTTACAGATAGTCTGGCGACACTTAATATAATAATAAAATGAAATTGACTGAGGTCATCCTCTTAGTTTTTTATTAGCTTCTGTTCTTTCTCGAACTGTCTGATACTTGTTGCAGATTAATTACTCATGCTGGGCCGCTCCTTTACAGGCTCTTTAAAAAGTGTCTGTTTTTGTACAGAGCTTGCTTTGTGTTTTTGTTATTTGACTGATTACCGCCTTTGCCCTCTCTGACCCCTTTTCTCTGCTCTTGACCTTTCTGCAGCTGCTGGTTGGTATGGCAACCCAGTTTCGGGGCATTCTACATTCCAGCTGGATTGATCATTCTGGTGACCTGGATCTACTTCCTGTGCACTGTTTTCTGCCTGAGGCACCAAAACTTCCAGGAGTCCAAAGATCTTCCATGTTCCGCCTCCGACCCCTCAACCTTGCCAGAGAGTCAACCAGCAATCAGTGGCAGCACAAGTCTTCTCTCAACGGACTCTGTCGGCCCAGTGCATGCTGGGACGATCGTGGAGGACCAATACTCATTGAAGGTCCAATGTTTGGCGCTGGTGGCGACACACTTTGTGTTTTTGGGGCTGTGGTGCTGTGGCGCTATGGCCGTTTGGCACGTGGATAGAGAGCGGAAACTCTTCAGCTGCCTGTACGGAGGAACGGCTACTGGATTAGGGATCTTCTTGGTGCTCCATCACTGTTTCAAGCGTTTGGATGTCCAGGCAGCGTGGCTAGGGTGTTGCCCAGGGTACCGTCGCTCCCAACCCATGCCAGCCTATTCCCATCCCTGCACTGCCACTGTAGGCGTCCAGAGTGCCTCAGAAAGGGGCTCCCAAATTTTTGTAGGATGCCACCCACCGACGGATCCCAACAATTACTCGTCTTCTGCCAGGTCGTCATCTACTCAAAGTGGAACGACAAGCATTGCCGCTGGGCCTTGCAAACTCACCAACCTCCTCCAAGTGACGCAAGACAATATGATCAATGCCACCCGGGCACCGACGGGAACCAACACCAACTCGAGCACAAACACGGAGAACAACAAACCGGCCAACAACCAGCTGCCCACTCTACTGCCTGTCCAGCAACCTCAAAGGAGGAAGGCTTGTAGTAGAACCAAGGGTGGCAATACCCAGTACCATCACAGAGGGGACGCTAGAGGGCACTACCGCCTGAAAGCTCTCAGAGCGGGTGGAGGAGGTAGCATGGGTGCTTTGGGACCCTCTGGGACAGAGCAATCAAACATCCACCTCCTACACAAACATGCTTCCAGCGAGAATGGAAGTCTACGGAATAGCCATTCAGAGAGCCAGAACGGTCTTCTGACCAATGGACGGCACCGAGCGGAGGGACTAGTGACAAGCCCTTCGGAAGGAAGTGATGGAGGTAGTAGCGGAAGTAGAAAACCTTTTCCACTGTTGCCTTCTGTGGCAAGTAGGGCCGCCATGCAGCAGAACGCTCAACGGCGTAGCGCTAGCAAAGACAATCTTAAAACGGCTGCCGCAACTGAGAAAGAGTCGAAGCGGAGCTCGTTCCCACTAAACGTGACATCAAATGTCACTGCGACGCCCTCATTGTCGACGGTTTCTGCACCAAATGGAACACTAAAGGGATCCGTGCTGGAACTGGACACTAGTGGAACTGACCAATCACAGGGTTCGGTTGGTATGAAGAGCAGGGTATGGAAGAGCGAGACAACTGTATAATAATGGTTAGAGTTGAAAGACTTTTGAGGGTTTCTTGAAGGTGTGACCTGATGCTAAGAGCCAAAGCATGGATTTCCTTCTCCACAACCCTGCTGAATAAACTAGCTTAATGGTTGGCTGATCTTAGTTGGTCTGTTGGCTGGTTTTAAGGGAATTTTGGACACTTTTTCCTCCCAACTAAATGCCAGCTTAGCCACGCCAGCTAAAGCAACTAACACGAGTAAACCAGCTTAGTAGTGTTGTAGAACTTAAGACCGGATGAGTCTGCCTCCATATTTTCATATGTTCTTGTCTCGGACACCAAAGCTGGTCTCAAGTACTATAACACTTCTGACAAATCTGCTGTGTCTCTGGACTCCGGTCCTTGTGACACCGATGGAAATCCAGACTTCATTCACCCTAAAGAAAAGCATACACTGCTTGAAATGTTCAGACCCTGTTTGGGTCTCTGTCTCGACTTGGTCTGGTCTTGTCCAGTCATGAGTACTTCAACACTGCAGGTTAAGCTTGTTCAAATTAGGGCTTTTTTATTAGCAGGGTAGAGAACCATTTGGCTCCTTTATTGATAAATCGCCTATATTTGTAAGTTTCAAAGGTGTGGTCTTGGAACCGTCCAACATGCAAAAAGCTAATGCTAAGCATGCTAATAAGAAGAGGTTATATGAAGAGTTATATATGGAGAAAGAGAAGGGGTGTGTATGCAAAACCTGACTCCTCTTAAAAGAGATTGGTGGAGGAGTTGGTGTGACAAAATATGCAAAATCATTTGGTGTGCTTTTGTTTGCTTGTAATACCACTTAATCTAACAAACTGTTTGAATGCAATGAATATTTTAATATCGAATAAGCCAAGGGACATGAACCTAAAGTTCAGCTGTTTTGATCTTTGCATATCGATCAGGATGGAGGACCGTGTGCTTGTTCCCTTAATTTGTTCCATTTGTGTTTTTTTTTATAAGTTTTTCATGCTATTTCATTTACATGTCTGTAAGAATGTATATTAAGTGTTATGTTTGTATTGTTTGACTATTACAGTGTTAATTCAACTCTCTGGCACTAATAAGCAGCTCTTGGCATCAGTTCGACACAAATATAGAAAACAAACACTTGCCACCGATGAGCATCCATCCCTAACAATTCCTTCCATGTTAATTGGAGCTGGGAATGTCGTTCTTGTTCTTCTGATGTTGTTCAGCAGAACTTGAGCTATTCAGTTTTTTTTTAGAGTATAAGAACCATTTGGAAACCGTTGCTTCATAGTGCCCTCTATTGGTTCTTTCCTGCCATTGATCAAATGCACTGATAATGAATGCTGTTGATGGACAACTTATATAAAAAAAGTGACGGCTTCTTCAGATGCCACTCCAGAGTTACTAAGGGATTTGATAAGGAAGGGCAAGTGTTTGTTCATACATGTTCTGTTCTAGTACCATGTGTAACATGGGCTTTTTAGCACTTGGTTCAGGTTATGAAGATAGCATTTGACGTATTTTTTTTCATAAATAATAACATATTTATATTATACATATCAGTATTACTTTTTTGATGTAATTGTGGTTGTCATTATGCAATTTTGCGGTATCAGTATTTTACAGAGGATTGGTGGCCTAATCGGTTTCATAAACTCTGTTTTTAGTCTAAAAGCACATCACGTCGTCTCACGTTCATGATCCCACGTTTAGCAACAAGAATCACTCATATCCCGGGAATTATTAGTAATCTTTCTAAAGCATATGCACAGTTTTGTTGTCAGATAGTAAGGAGTTTGCAACAAAAATAATTATTTAAATAGGTATTTTGTTTTTCAGCAGTGTTCAAATTACTTTTTGTCATGAAAGCGAATAATGGACACTCCCAACCAAAAGCCAAAGGTGAATTCAGACCTTTGCGCTGACTGTTTTTTCCCCGAAACCCAGAATCTGACTGTAGTGCCACTATTTTTAGATTTCCCTCACATGATGACAGAGTCACAAGCAAAACATAATACCTGTCTTTAGCTTACACTTTAAAATTGTATTCAGGGATGTTTGTATGCCAAAGAAGCTCACAGTTTAATCTTTAAAGAGAATCTTATTTGATATTGTGTAGCCTCCCATTTGTCTTTTACCCTTCAAGCCAGAAATCTCCCTTAAAACTGATAAACATTAAAATTCCACATATTTCTAAAGAACAAGTCCTCCCTTTTCCCCAAGTCACAAGCATTTAATGTCATGATGAACCTTTTGAGATTCATGTAGGTTAAATGTTGATTATATAAAGTGATCACCATTGTGTCATTATTACAGATTTTGTGTGCTATGATTTCATACGTTTTGGTTGTCATTTGAAACTACAACAAAAAAACTAGTCAAATAATAAGTGAAATTTGTGGCCATGGGTATGAAATATGTGTTTTCACTTTAAAAAAGGAAAAAGGAAATTTGGCTTGTTGCATAATGGTTTCATGTGACATTGTGATATTTGCATGAACAATTTTCTTTGCCTCTGGGTAGGCCTAGCTTCTGAGGGTCAGTATAAATTCAGTGTTATCCTAATTATTATTGTTATTATTAAAATCTCCTTTTCAATGTCCGAGATTACAATGGAAGCATGGTTGTTTTGACTAGCAACTGGAAGTAGAAATGGGAGATTTTATAAATAACATGAGTATTTATATTTTTGTCACTCACTTCAATATGAAAATGATAAAATTTTTTGTATTGATTTCAATAATATATTTCCTATAGATGTTAAGATTGTGCCTTATCAATGACCTGATGCAAAATAAAGGTTTGGGGAAACAAATGCCATAAGATGAAAATTATTTTATTTGTTTTTTATTTTTTATTTTGATGTTTCTGTATCATATGTGATCTAAGTGAGAAAAGTCCTAAATTATCCGTCGTTTTCATTTGTCAATTACATAACTTGAGTTTCTATGTAACATGTAAATCAGCATCCCCACAAGAAAAAAAAAAGCCAATCAAAAGTGAGCCTTTTTAATTGACACAAACATTATCCTATCAGAGTGTGGTACATTAGAGATTGGGCGGGACAAACACTGAGACCCTCAATGAGAAGAAAGAACAGAGAAAGAACATAACGTCAATAATAGTGAGTAGGCTACTGACTAGACTGGCCTCTGCAGAAGGTTTAAAGCTGGTCTGGAGCAAAGTCTGCTAATCTGAAAGATGACTAATTGGCTTTAAAATGATTACTCACTGTTGTTTTCTATTTGTGTCCTTCTTGAAAAGATATAGTTCACCCAAAAATGAAAAATGATGAATCATTACTCACCCTCAAGTTGTTCCAAACCTGTATGAGTTTGTTTCTTCTGTTGAACACTGAAGATAGTGTTGGTGATCCTAACAGTTGATGGTAGCCATTGACTTCCATAGTAGGAAAAGAATGGCCGACTATGGAAGTCAATGGGTGCCGCCAAGTTACTAACATATTTTTTTAAAAAAAATATCTTATATTGTGTTCAGCAGAAGAAAGAAACACATGCTGGTTTGAAACAACAATAACGTGAGTAAAAAAAAAAGACTTTTTTTTTAGTGAACTATCCCCTTAAGCTTTTATCTGAGCAATAGGACTACAGTGAATCATAAAGTCTGAGGAAGTAAATTGAGGAAACGCGAATAAGGACATTCTTCAACAGCTTATAAAATCTATTTTAAGGTAAACTAAACTCAGACGTGAGGGGATTTGTGACTGTACAAGTGCAAGAACATTTAATGAGGTTATCAGCTAGTGTCTGATTGGTTGTCTGTTGCTAAACAACTAACTGATACTGTACACAAACCCGCATCGTTTACTGTAGCCTACACCTTTGGCGTCGCACTTCGAGGTTAAAATTGTCGTTTAAAAAGTCATGACCAAAGATTAAAAGTGGTGCAACGTTGTTAAAAGTGATTAAAAAATAATGTCTTCACAGGGTTGAGCCGAGTGTTCAATTAAAAGCTATTCATTAATAGTTTAGTAATGTGAAGAAGAATGATCTGATACCTGCATCACCTGAACGCTGGGTACACAGTAACGTCATGCGCAAGGGGCGGGACTTATATAAGATCTCCCAAACAGTTACACGCAGGAGCCAAAGCGACGCCGGATACAAGACAGGCACCAAGCGGCATCGAACGAACAAAGCGCAGCTTTTCGTCCCGGTTAAACCTGGAGAATGTCTTTGGGTGACCAGCAGTGGTATCCCACTAGCGTGCAGGTAACAGTGCTCAAAGCGAGAAACCTGCGGATCAAGGGCAAAAATGGAACGAACGACGCATATGCCATCATGCAGGTGGGAAAGGACAAGTTTTCCACGTCCGTAGCGGAGAAATGCGTATCGCCCGAATGGAAGGAAGAGGCGACTTTCGACCTGCCGCTCTTCCATCAGGGGAACGCGGAGCGATGCACGCTTTACATCATCGCGATGCACCGAGCCCTGGTGGGACTGGACAAGTTTTTGGGACAGGCTGTCATCAACTTAGTGGACCTCCACGCCAACAGATCACGCAAAAAGATCGAGTGAGTGTCATTCTGTCCTACTGGGCAATAACATTGTATCTTTGCGTCATGAAAACATCCCACTATGACTCAAAGATGTTAAAAGTTAAAGCGATAAGCTTTCAAACAGTTCATCAAAGTATGTTTTGGTCTTCTCTTTTGAATGGGCTGGATTCATTACCCCACCCTTCTAAAACAAATGTTCAAGTAAAAGTACATTTCGTCTCCTGGGTGTTTGTGTTTTCATGAACGTTATAGGCGTACAGTAATATTTACTTTAGGTGTGATGACTTGGATTCATCGAAATGTTGTGATCAGGCAAGCGATTCAGCTACGTCACACATCACTGATTTTTGTGAATTAGTCAAAACTGTACTAACAATGGGAATTATTTTTAATCAACCTGTTCCTCATTTTCAAAGTTCTGTTTAGGTTTACATTCACAAAATGTTTTCCCCCTCTCCACGCACTCAGTATGAGTCAACATAGGCTACTTGGCAAAAATAATTCTGTCAAATAGGCTATGTGTGGGTTGTAAATAATGACACATCTACCATTCACTTCAAAGAATGAATTCTGAAGAATTAACAAACATATTGAATTGTTAACACTGCAACACAGGGCCATAACCACCATCGATTTTGATGGAAATGATTGGAAAGGCCAAATTGTTGCCCTCATATTTACATTGTTTGATGCTGCACTTCATTACGCTCCCACTCTTGTTCGTAGGATGATAAAAGTTTTAAGTTTTTATGCTGGTTTGCCTAAGCAGTATAATAGCGCTCGTCAATGTCAAAGTTCGAGATGGCCAATCAAATCAAACAAGGTTTGTAGTTTTTAAATGTTTTTAGGGATTGACCTGCCACCAGGATGTTGTTATAAGGTTGCTAAGGTGTTCTGAATGTTGCTGTGTGGTTGCTAGGGTGTTGCTACCAGCAAATTCTTTTTATGATCTCCTCCCCCGACATTTTGTCCATGATGTGAAAATTGTAACTATTATCAGAAAAAACTCCCAGAACATCTCAAAAAGCCCCATGATTTGAGCTGTCATTCATTGAGTGAAAATCAGGGACAACTTTATGTATATATGTGTGTGTATATATATATATATATATATATATATATATATATATATATAAACAGAGAGAAGTAGCTCCGGTAACTCTGTTCTTCCGCAAGACGCATGCACTGCAGTTCTGTGTATTAACTGCAATTTAGGGCCGATTTATCTAGTAATAATGCAATAATTAAAGTCTTTATGAATCAATAATTCAAACCGTTTTTAAAAATAATCTATTCTATACACATATGTGTTAAAGCATATTCTACCCCTTCTGAGAGGGTATCACTGTTGCAGATACAATAAAGAAGAGGTCCTAAATTATTCTAGAGAATGCAGATTTTTTATTTCCTTTTTAATTATTATTATTATTTATTATTATTTTTTTTTTTTTGCAAAGATTGATTAATAATATGTTGAATTTGTTTACATTACCAGTCTATTAAACTCATTTGTCAAGTACTATAAGAAATAAACACAAAAGGGATTGTGGATTTTTCTCTTACTAATATTTTTAATTGAATGGGAACCGGAACCGGAATCGTTTGGCGGAACCGGAACCGGAAAATTTCTCACGATTCCCAACCCTATATATATATATGTATGTATATATATATATATATATATATATATATATATATATATATATATATATATATATATAATTTAGGGATGGGCAACAATTAATCGCGATTAATCGTTAGCAAAATAAAAGTTTGTGTTTACATAATATATGTGTAAGTAGTGTGTATAATTAATTTGTATATATAAATACACACACATGCATGTATATATTTGTATATATATACTTTATATATATTTATACATAATTAATATTATATAAATATTTGACATATTAATAACACATTTTTCTTAAATATATACATGCATGTGTGGGTATTTATATATACAAATTAATTATACACACCACACACACATATATTATTTAAACACAAACTTTTATTTTGCTAGCGATTAATGGCGATTAATCGTTGCCCATGTATATAATATTGGCCCTAACCCTGATTATGAGTAGAAGTCATGCTTGCCTCAATGCTAGGAACTGATTATCAATTCTTGACAATAAATATCAAGAATTAGTTCAACAGAAGATTTATAAATAGCCAAGGCAGCACAGAAACAGAACACAAACTTTGTTCTTTTTTTCCCTTGGTTTCAATATAGTCATTGTTTGAGCTTAATTTCTCTCCAGCTTTTCATTTTCACCTTTGGAAATGAGGGCTGCTCATATTCAAAAACAGAAGGCGTGCAAGTTTTTTTGCCGAGGCCCTTTATTTGCATATTAGGTTGGCTTGCTGATTTGTCCAGTCGACTTCCTATTCTGGCCTTTGAGAGTTGGAAGAATGAGAATGGGAGAATGGGAAGTGACCTGTCTTTTAGTCCTGTGGCCTCCGGCGCTTGAGGTCCTGTGCCGTTTGTTCTTGTTGTGTGCCATCAGATTGTCGTACCCGTTTGATTCATTGCTCCAGGGTCTGCTTGTTCTGTTTGAACCAGTGGATCACACACATGATCTGTCCCATGATCTTGACCCTGATTGTGTTTGTTTTGCTTGTTTAGTATTTGTACCGTAAAATAAAAAAAACATTATTATTGTTGTTGTTAGTACTAGTAACTTGGCCCATTGAATCCATCATTGTCATGTAATCTCAAAATGTCAGTGTTTATAAGGGTGAGCTCAGCTGCATTGTAGAATTACTTCACTTTTAACAGAGAAGCTTTTTTTATTCTGACTTTTTTTTTTTAGTCAAGATGATTCCTTCTAATTAGGCCGAGATAAAAATATGTGTGCCATAAGCCCTTTGTAATGTTACTTATAACAGCTGTAGTAGGACAATTATTATTATCAGGAGCAACTGGTGGCAACTTCATTAGCGGATCTGTTAATTTTCTTGGGTCAGTTTTTTTTAATCCTCAGATTATATGCTTTTGATTATTTTAAGCAAGTAAGTAAATGTGACTAATAGAGTAAAACGGTCCATCACAATCTTACACAACCAGTCTAACTGTATTAGACGTAATGCCGTTTTTACATTCCTCTCCACCCTTCCCAGCCCAGTATAACAAAACTTTACTAGTCATTAACTGACAGGCATGAGTGACACCCTAGGTTGGGATGGTGTATATTAACATACATTGGTGTTTACTTTCCACCACCTTTAAGTGTGCGTGTGAACAACACAGTGTTCTTTTCCTTTGATAGATCTGGTTCTTGCAGTTTAGTCAGTTAAATACTAATTAGGGCTGTCAAACAAAGTTTGTGTTTACATAATATATGTGGGTGCACTGTGTATAATTATTTCGTATATATTTAAACACACACATGCATGCATATTTAAGAAAAAAAATGTATATTTAAAATATATATATATATATATATATATATATATATATATATATATATATATATACTGTAAATCTATATACATGAAAATATTTCTTAAATATATACAAGAATCATATATATATATATATATATATATATAAAATACACAGTGCACCCACATATTATGTAAACACAAATTTTTATTTTGGATGCGATTAATTGAGATTAATCGTTTGACAGCCCTAATACTAATCCAACCTATAGACACTAGAGGTACATCATTTATATAAAAACTGTGCTCATATGGCCTTATGTGAAGAAAATTAGGGTTTAAAAGGTCTGCTTGCAATCCATTAGTGTGACAAAATTATACTACAAATATATTATGATGAATGCATGAAAAATCCAATGTTAAATGGAACATTGTGTAACTTTCATATTATATTTGTCATTAATAATAATAGTAATGAGTATAATAACAGTAGTAGTAGTTTTTTGGTAATAAATGTGTTTTTGTACTGTTTTTTAATATTACTGTTAATATTATTTCTCAGGTTCTTAGAACAATTGAATAAGAATAAATATAACACCTTACAATATATATATATATTAAATATAGCACTTGCGTTTCGTTTGGTCACACTCCACAAGGTATCACTGTGGCCTCAAAGCTTCAGCACTGCCATTCTGAGCTCGATTGCTCATGTCTGAGTTAAAACACGGCCCCCTCATTAGCATACGGAGAAAGAAATGTTGGAATAAATAAATGTGGAAATAAATAAATGTGGAAATAAAAAAATTGAAATAAAGAAATGTGAAAATAAATAAATGTAGACATAAAAACATAAATACATAAATGAATATCAAAATAAATAAAAGTGGAAATAAATAAATGAATAAACGTATAAATAAATAAATAAATAAATAAATGTGTGAAAAAATACAATTATACATAAATAAGGAAATAAAAGTATAAATACTCATTTATTTGTACTTTTTTTTACATTTCTTTGTATATTTATTTATGTATTTATTTAGATATTTTTGCTTTTTTACATTTCTTCATATATTTATTTATGTAGTTATTTATTTTTTAATTAAGTCAGCTTTGGCGTTCCATAAGCTTTGGCATTCCATACAACTATGGACAAAGTTGAAGTTGGGTTAAAATTTTAAATTACATTTTTAACCCAACATTTGGGATTGTCCATAGTTGACCCAAATTTGGCTTGAAACCACCCAGCATTTTCAGAGTGTGTTCACAAAAAAGTTTGTTCTTTTTCACTAAGGCTGCTCTTCATTCAAATACAGAGGACCTTTTATTTGCCTATTTGTTTGACTTCCTAGTCTGGTTTAAAACAGAGTGAAAGGGACGTGTAAGATCTGTCTATTTGCCTTGGGTTTGCCCCAGTTCACAGGTTGCCATTTAAAGCAGGTGCCTGACTCTGTATGTAATGGTGAAGTATGTTAATAGGTGTGACGTCAATGTTTGGGTGTATCCATAGGCTTCCAAAGTAAAATAGGAATGCAAAGCTCCTTATGACATAATGAGATAACCACTTATTAAAATGTGTGATGATTTCAAGCAGGTGTGTTTTGAAGGAGGTCTTGGCGTATCAGTGAATGACTTCATTGTGTCTCCCATAATAATCTCAGGTCTGATAAGGCTTGTGTATATCATACGTTTGGTAATCTAAGCACTGAAGGTCAGAGGCTTTATGTTCATTCTCTTCATGTTGTCTGTCTGTGATCCAAAATAGATTAATTTATTGAATATGAGTGGTCCTTCCTCACAGCATCATCATCAAATCCAGAGCCATCGAGGTTTCTAGTCTAATTCATTTTGTAATCAAAAAGGCCTCCATATTAATTTATTTGACCATCTTGAGAAAGCTGTAAATGTTGGCACTGCACTTCATTATAGTATTGTGCACTGCGAGCACTTTTTGCTTATAAAACACTAGCAATCTCTCTTTCTTTCTCGCTCTTTCTCCCTCTCATTACAAACACACAAGGGATTGAATTTTGCCTTCTCTTTTTCTTCGAGCCTGCTGGTGTTGTGTTACTGTCCTACTTCAGGGTAATGTTGATATGGCAGCTTTGACATTGAGGTGCGGGACAGCTGATCATTGTCTCTTCTAAGAATATCCAATATGAGACACAAATGTTATATTATTGCAGGATTAATGATATAGTAGTAGTAGTTAGACAGTTCTTACCTAAATTTAATATGGCATTTTTTAGTCTATTTAAAGTCATGTTTTAGCGCCTCTCCATCTTTTGATTCTCCATCGTACGTAGTTTTCAGTCCAGGATTATTTAGACTAAGGTGTGGTTAATTCCTAACCCCAGTGGATCAAATTTCAAATGATTTTGCTATAGCTTTATCTAGGCCAACTATTCCCATGTCATATGACCTCTCAAGCTCTTTATGAAATCATTTGTTATCCCATAAATAAAAGAGCAGATGAAACTTGCTGCACCCGTTTGTTTTGCAGTCTCGCATGGCTGTGCCCTTGGTTTAAAGTTTCTCTGAAAACATGGTATTGTGTACCTGAAACAAATAAAAGGGAATCGGTGTGAACTCATGGTTCCTGTTAACCCTTACGTGCCCCATTCACAGCCAGGATAGACGAGTTTAATTCAAATTTAAACTAAATTATTAATTTAAATCAGTATTATGTTTATCATTTTTATTTGCTTTCTTTTTGTGAGGAATAGTTTGTTTTAATTTATTTCAGTGAGGATTAAATACTCTGCATAGCTCAGTGTTTTTATTAAGATGAAGTCATCTAAGAGCATTTACTAGTTTAATTTTTGACAATTTCCTCTCATACGGTTACATTTTAATTACTGAATGTGCCATACTGGACTGCCTTTTTGCTAAACTGTGTGGGGATTTTTGGGCTGGCGACCTGACGTGACAATATTAAGGAATTGATTGTAATTGATCTTCATTTTAAAGGTGACATTGGACGTCCCTTTTTCTTTTTAAAAGATGTAAAATAAGTCTGATGTCCCCAAAGTGTGTATGTGAAGGTTTAGCTCAAAGTACCCCACAGATCATTTTTGTTGCATGTCAAAATTGCCTCTTTTTGGGGGTGAGCAAAAATGTGCATTTGTATGTGTCCCTTTAAATGCAAATGAGCTGCCACATTTCAAGAAGAGGGCAGGGCTTCAAGAGCTCATATCACTAATGCCTGGCTCACACTACAGGAGTTTTAGGCCGATTTATGCCCGATTTTCCCTTCAGGAGAATTGCACCTCCCGATCTGCTCTCACACAAATCGGGCTCACTCCGATCATATCAAACATGTTTGATATTTATCGGGATGAGCAAGATTGTGATTAACGTCAGCACTGTCTAGCCAATAAGAAACAGGCTGTCGTGGTGAAGGAATGTCCACTGTTGTAATTTTGAGTGACTCAGCAGCGCGATATGCAGTATTATCTTCATTTATTTATTTATTGCTAAATAAATAAGTGTTGTGCTGTGGTCAACAGGCACGAAGACGAGTATATGTCCAGAAATAAAAACCGAAACTAAATAGCGCATTGAAGTGGAGTAAACAGAAGATACAATGTCAAAATAAGGGTCCACATAATATAATAACAGAATATGAACCTGACAATATGCCTTTTTATGCCATTATAATATAACAGTTAGTTTCGATCCTCGAATCTCACTTTAATAAAGGCTTTGGATATTTTACCTCTCGGCATTGCTCGTCTAGGCTGTCGCTCAGTCCAGTTACATTGTTACACCACTAGGTGGCGACAAGGCACTGTCTTTGAGTGAGTCATTAAACTGTTCATTCAACGGAAATGTAAAAAATGCAGATTCATTCAAATATAGATGTAATTAAACAAGCTGTTATTTATTTTAATATTTCATTTTAACTTTGATCTCCACTTTACAAGACTCAGCAGCATTGCGGTAAGTTACATGGACAACGCGAAACTGACGCTTCACTTCATTGAGATCAATTAAATTTTTTTATTGTACTGACCAGAGCTGACGCCATTCATTAAAAATAGCCTAACCTTAAATGTTAAAAGGATGATTAAAAAAGTTCTCTTTCCTTGGTCACGGCAACCTTTTCACGAATATGACTTGATATGAGGGACAGCTTTTTTTTTACATCCGCTTTTCTGCTTCCAATCTGCTGCGTGAGATCACGTGAGCCACTTCCTCTAGCACAATAATCTTAATAACATTGTGTAGTGTGTGATGCACCGCGATTTTCAAATCTTGTAGTGTGAGCATGTTTAAGATTTGAGGGAAGAAAATCTGCAAGGATTCTCTTTAAGTGTGAGCTGCAACCAGATTTCAAAATCTGTTAGGATTTTAAAACTCCTGTAGTGTGAGCCAGGCTTAACAGAATAGGACAATCTCATGCACTGAAAATGTCAGAAACTGTCAGTAGCCGTGTTTGGTTTAAAGTGGCGTCAAACTAATGCCTATAGAGCCGGAGAATATTATGCTGTATGGAGATAGACCAGCTATAGTCTAGTTTAAATACGGTTATAACTTATGTTGTCATCTTGATTTTATCCACTCTTAATTAGGGATGTAACAATTCACTCGCAACTGGTTGAAAATCAATAAAAATGTGTGACGATTCAAGTCGGTTGAAATGTTAAACGAATCACGATACTTGTTTTAAACAGCAGGGGCGTTTACTGAATAGCCTTCTGTGAAGTTATGAACCTCGCTTTACAGGCAGAATAGCAGCGGGCACACACTGGCGCGAAACTAGCGAGTGTTTTCACTTCATTCCTAAGGAACTTGAGCTTGTGTGAGCACTCATAGTAATGAACTGAAAACACTTGGTTTGCTCCACAGACAGTATAAGGTTTGCTCCGCTTGCGCCGCGCCAGTGTGTGCCATAGACTGTGTGCACGCGCTGTCAAACACATGGCGACGGCAAGCGTAGATGTTGACTCATTCAAATCGGAGCTGTGGCGGCATTTTGACTCTTCGTAGACTAATAATAATCACCACCGTGAGAAGCACATCACCTCCGTTTTCACGTAAAAGTCATTAATATGACAAGTGTGAGAGAGCTACGGAGATACTGTCAATTCAACCCTGTATCACACGAAATACGTTCTGAGGAAACTATTTTGCAAATCGCTATTACGTTACATGCCAACATATAAGCAGTGCTATTACGTTGGTCCTTAACGTAATATGTCTCATTGTTAATACGTAGATACTAATACGTAATTTTCAAATATGTAAAACGTACATATTTTACGTTTTGATAGATGCTAAAAACGTATAATATGGACGTATTTGTAACATTTAAACGTAACATTATTACGTTTTTACAGCTATAAAACGTTAACTATTTACGTCTATGTCATATCATAACGATATCTGTATACTTTCACTTTTAAAGATAAATGTAACAAGATCCCTTAATCCTACTCACAAAACCTAAACATATTCATTTTATACAGAATATAAAAAGGATAAAACATATGGACATAGATGAGTTTTAGCCTATTTTGAGCCACTAACCCTAATCCTACCCCTAAACATAACCATTCCTTAAAACTACGTAGGATAACACAATTATACCGAGAAAAAAAAAACATAACAGACAGACAAGTAACGTTATACGTTTCACAATAATTTATTTATTGGGAAAATGTCAAAACCGGTAACGTTAACATTACCAAAAGTCGTTCACATCGCAGTCCTCTGGCAGTATTATAGTAGTTGTGTATGAGATACAGTGCAGAATTAAAGTTATTAATATTAATCCATGGAAATGTTAATGCTAAATGCTGATTTCGGTTCGCTCTCTGAAGGCGCGCACTCTTCTCTCCATTTCAAATACTACACCGACTGAAACACGGCATATCGCATTCTGTGACGAAGCAGGCGAGAGCCAATGAGCGTTTGATATGACTGCCGTAAAACATGTCGTAACGCTTCTTGAAGGCGCATTTTTTGAATTTGAATTCATCACCAACGCGGATTTGACGTTTGCTTTGCGGTCGCTGCTGGAGAAATGAAGATGAGATCACTGGATAAAATACTGAATTTGGACCTGTTTCTTGCAACCAACGTATGGATTCTTGAATTTGGTTTACATCAAGTTAATAAAATGTATGTCTTTTGTGAATGTATCAGTATGTTGCGTTTTATTGGAGAAAATGCTTTTTGTGTAAATACACTAAATACTACAAAATGGTTAAACAAGGTATTTTTAAGGTTAAAAGTGTATCAAAGTCAAAAATTTAATGCCACGATTATGCTGCAAAGATAACGCTGTAAAAGTATAAATTGTAAAGAAACCTGCTTTGGATGTATTATGTTCAGGACAAACGTAATAGCACTGCAAAAGTATTAGGTTAAGGACGAACGTAATAGCACTGCTTATATGTTGGCATGTAACGTAATTGCGATTTGCAAAATAGTTTCCTCTGAACGTATTTCGTGTGATATATAGTTGCGTCAATGTGGTACTAATTTTACAGTGTGCCTAATTGTACTGTGTCCAGCCTCTTGACCACACAGACAGAAACACTTAAAAGTTGAAACAACCTTGAAAGGATTTTTTTTCTATGTAGTTTTATTATTTGACAAATATATTTCAAAATGAAAAAGAAATGTGCAGCATTTCGTCTGAGAAATAATAAAAGAGACACTTTTTCCATTTATAATTTGCCTTCAATCTCATTTGTTAAAAAAAATCGTGAGAAAATCGTATCGTGAAATCGGTATCGTGAATCGTATCGCATCGTGAGTTGAGTGAATCGTTACATCCCTACTCTTAGTACAAGCCTGTTGTATTGAACCTTGTCTAAATGATGGCCAAAACTTTACTAATGAGTTTACGAAGTTTATTGTACTTCAAGTTCACGCAAATGACATTAAAGTCTTATCCATAATCTTTCTCTCTTGCTATCTCGCATTGTCATCAACATACACTACGAATTACACAAACACATTTGTTACAATTAACAGTTAACAAATATATGCAAACCTTATGCCTTTTTGGGGGATGCTTAACATAAATTGGAAAATATATATTTGTAAAACAACTCCTATGAACTAATGAAGTCTCTGCTCTCACTTTCTATAGTACATACTGTAACTATAGAATCAATTGTTAATGCACATGTAAACGCCAGCGTTTATCACAGGTTCATTTTATAGTCTGTTTAAAGACATTCATATACATTTTTACCTTACAGTTACTGTAAATCCGGCCTCTAGTTCATAAACGCCAGAGGAAAACTGGTCCCCGACTGAGCCTGGGTTCTCCCAAGGTTTTTTTTTTGTTCTCCATTGGGTCACCTGATGGAGTTTTAGGACACCATTAAGTCACTTGATGAAGTTTTTCGGTTCCTTGCCACTGTTGCCTTTGGCTTGCTCAGTTGGGGATATTCAAATTAATTAACCAATCAATAATACCCTTGATGAGCTCTACCAAATGTGGATATTTTTCCACTAAGAAATGAACATTATTATGTTTTGATTGATACTGTGAAGCTGCTTTAATGCAATCTATATTGTGAAAAGTGCTATAAATATAATTGACTTGACGCTCCGGAGACTATAAGCTGTAACAACTTTTTAGGAAAACCTATGTTTTGTATTGACCCTTGTTCACAAAGCAGTCTGGTGTAAAATGATTTGCGTAGACATAATTTAGGTATATGGAGGCGCAGTCCCTTTGAATGTCTACAACTAATCCACTCCACCGCAGTTGCTTACGAAACATTCTTTTTGCTGGAACCTCAACTTTAGTAATCTTGCTGACAGCCATATTTTAGTCCCTCAAAAAGAGTGTGACTAGTAGAAGAAGGCTCGTTCTTAACGCGCATGAACTGATCACTTAAACAAGACTTAATTCACCTTCATAATGCGAATCTGGACGAAATTGTTCAGTAAATCTACTTCCTGGATTTTTGAATAAATGTGACTAATGTTTATCTCTGCAAATGATAGAAGGCTTTAAAGAACACAGTATAGTTCACTGTGCCCTTCTCGGACTGAGTTAATGATTGCAGCTGAATGTAGATTAGGAGCCGCAAATGTTTGTTTGAGTTACTTTTTCCCTGTATAAAGAGAAAAGTGTGTGTGTGTGTGTGTTAGATTAGCTGCGAGGGATGTGTTGTTCACATGAAGTCCATTCGTCAAATTTTTCGAATGTTGTCTCAGAAATCAAAGATCTTTCAGTTTCAGGCACGACCATTTGTATTGATTCCTGAGCGCTGCAAGAGAATGATGTATTGAAGATGAAACAATATAAAAATGAGTTTTACTGCAAGGTGATCTATTAAAAGATCTATTAAAAATAGTGGTCTGTGGTTCACCTCCCTTTAGGTCCAAACAAACTTTTCGAGAAGAAGATAATGTAAATAGGCCTGGGTTATCTCGAAAGAATTTTTCTTATCAAATTCTAAACAGTGACCTTCTGAAGAACATTCCTTGAGCTTCGATTGCTGATAGGCATGATTTCCCTTTAGTCTTTCCCCACCCCGAAACTCCAGATTTGAGTTTCCTGCTGTGATCCGAGTGTATACGGTCCACTAACGGACTAATAGTGTCTGTTTCCTGGTATTGGGCTTCTGTAGTTTTTCCCTTTGGATGAGATTCCAAGCATAAATGAGTATTTTTAACTACAGTATGATTCTTTGAAAAAAAAAAAAAAACAAACGAAATAAAAAAAGCACAACAAAACACTGAAAAATGTACGTACATTCATTCAGGGCTTAATGAAAAGGAAGGAAATATATTGTTATATAAGCAGGGTCTGCGCTATGGTGGGGCATTCGAGGGCCGGGACAACATCGACCCTGGCAAAAAGTGGTGGGGAAATTCGCAAATAATAATTATAATAATAAAAGGTGTTTCGTTTTTTTTTTTTTTTTGCTTCAAAATATTTCTTAAACGGCAGTGCATAGAATATATAATAATGAATTTATAATAAAGGTTATGCATTTAGTCCATTATCATTATTGGACACCTTTGAAGTGAGGATGGTTTGGCTTTTTTAGTGTATGTTAATAGAAAATAGGCTTCAAAGTAATGAGTTCATGGGCCGGTTGCATAAACTGACAAGACTATTTTCACAAGTTTTTTCAGGACTGTTCATTGTTATGTAAAAAAATGTAAATTTGTCTAATTTGATATCAAAACATAAGGCTGATTAACCCTTGACTAACTGCAAGTTGATCATACTAGTACTAAAGGCACAGTCTTAATATAATAGCTGGCCACAATACATTGACATTTGTGTGGAAAAAAAATAAAGCGTATCACTTTATGATTTGACAGCCTGTCCAACCCGATCTCACGAGAATTCGTACGAATTTTACAAGGTGGCTAATTCGTAACAATTCGTATGACCTCACTCTTACGAATTAGTACGTTTTTGCTAAATCGTACATATTTTACAAATTCGCCAATTCGTATGATTTCTTTCGAATGACCTACCCCTGACCCTGCCCCCTAAACCTACCCATCACGTGGGTTTGGACAAATCGTACGAATTCGTACGAGTGAGGTCGTATGAATTAGCCACTTTTTAATCAATCGTACGAATTCGTACAATTTGGTCGTGAGATAGCGTAGGTCTGTCTGCTAATCTTCGATATGTTTACCATTTAAACATTAATTTGAGTGTTCATATTAGGAAATTACAACAAAATGAATACTGTTTTCTGACTTGTATTTAATAAGAATGAATGGTTACGCTTTATTTTAACGTGCCAGTGTTACAGTGTAATTAATGCATTACCTAGTAATGACTAATTTATTTACTTGTTCCTTGAAAAAGTAAGGTATTACTCTTAATTTTTGGCTTATTTAATGAGTTACTTCTGATGTACTTGCATTAATTAGTCTAGACTATAGAACAATTATAATAGTGGATTTAAAATCAAATTAACGTCTAGCGTTTTTCATACAATTTATATTTATTTGAAGGAATTAAAACTGCAGTTTCATGTATTGTATTGTATTGTATTGTTCAACTGATTGTAGGTGATATGGGATTTGGAAAGTAAATAGTAATGAGTAATCCAATACTTTTTAGAAAAAGTAATTAGTGCAGTAATTTAATTACACTATTGCGAGACATAATTTCTAGAGTAACTTACCAAACACTGGTAATTAATTATACATTAAAGTAGTGAGTAATTATAATGAACTATGTACTTGGATTAGAGTTCAGTGAAAAGGTTTTCAAACAATATTTTTATATATTGTTTTCCATGATTGTATATTATTTCATTATTATATATTTTTCCTTTATATAAGTACTGAAATCGATTTTATGTGTTATTCTAAAAGGGAAAAATGTTAATGATGTTTTTTTTTTTCATCCTTAAATTTGTTGTACCATTCTGTCCAAAACTCTTGTCCTGTGGGGGTCCAAACCTAAATGCTTGGAATTCTGCAGCGGCTGCTTCCTCTGAGCACATGCCACGTTTAATGCGATTCATCTGTGGGAGCCGCTGTTTGGTGTCCGTGACTGTAGACTGTCCGCGATCCCAGTGTTCAGGAGTCTATTATGACAACAGTGTGGGTGGATAATGGCTTGTTCATGATTACAGATACTGAACTCCAGAACTCTCCTACCTGCTGCTCTGCTGAACAGATCGCAGAGCAGAAATGAGTGGACAAGCGTAGGCTAAACAAAGACATTTTTTCCCCTTTATTTCATCAGTAGGAGGGCTTCTCTGACCTGGATCATTTACTGGAACAGGGTTCAACTCCAATGTCAAAATCTGGCCTCTCTATTTGTATGTAATTTAGTTTTCATCCCACCACCATTTAATAAGACAAAAGGGTGTCATACATACCACAGATCTTAACCACTTAATCATGTGTGTGCATAGGGTTATGCTAAAGTTATGTTCGACTCTCTATTTAGTTTTGAATGGTCAGGTGCTGCATTTGTTTTGTATAATGAATGCTATGCTAATGATCACTCTGTGGCCTTATTACATACTTGCAAATTATAATAATGGACAACCATCTGGAGATTACAGGGTTTTTCTACAGTTCTTTCCCCACACAAACAAATCTCTCTCTCTTTTTTTAATCTTTAAAAAATATATATGCAACATTTTCTTTACATAAGAAAATTTGCAACAGTGCTTATGAAATGTTTCCAAAATGACACTTAAATCATAAATTACTTGCATAACAAATGCAGTATTATTTTAGCATTATTTAGTATTTGGTAGTATTTAGTAATTTTATGTGCCTTTTTATTACTATTTAACATTTTTAAAACTTTATTTGATTTTTAGTCATTTTAGTGCTTCAACTTCAACTTTTATTTTAGTTATTAACTTTTTTTAAATGTTTTAAAGTGTTATTTTTCTAATATTTATAATTTATTTTTTAAAGTGTTCTTTTTCTAATATTTGTAATTTATTTTAGCTTTATTTTAATAAGCACATATTATAAATATTTCTAATAGTTTTATTTACTTTATTGTGATTTAAAAAATAAGGCTTTGTCATTTATTTGAATTATTTCAGCTTATTTAAAGCCTTATCAGGGACCTATTATGCCCTCGAAGTCTCGAATGCCTCGAAGGGTTACATATTTGAATGTGCAAAAAACACATCATTTTTTTACATATTTTACATTATTGCAACACCTTTTTTCCCTGTCCGTCAGTAACACTCTGTTTTAGGGGTGTAACGGTTCACAAAATTCACGGTTCGGTTCGATACAATACAGCAAAAATGAAATGCCAGAGAAATGTCCTTGATTTATTTTTAAAAAATATTTTTATTAAAACTAACATCATAAAGTTTGATATTTTTTTACTTTGAGCAATGATGGAGCTATACTTGACTTTTCTTAGGAGCGTATAATACAAAACAGCTCCTTGGACAAAATCAAAGGTAATATTGTAGTAGTTATAAACAAAGGTTTATTTTAGTTCAGATTAACATTTGAGGGCAGCAATTGTATTCATAATGTCAAAATGTTGTGGTCATGCCTGCATCACTTGCATTATGAGCGCACTTGCCTCGCGCGAAGCACCTACATTTGCAGACCTGCCAACCTGTACGCATTTTGCGTATCGGTTACGCATTTTGAACTCAAAGTACGCTGATACGATCTGTCACTCTAAACTACGCAAAAACTTGCTGACCCGCTTTTTTTCACGCGCAGTCCTCAAATCAAGCAACAGTAAATGAATAAGAGTTTGACCAATCATAGCGCTGGGTTCATTTCTCAAAATAGCAAGCGGGGATGATTGACAGATGCGTAAGGCAATAAAGAATCCCGCTCGATCCCGCTTCCACTCCCGCGGCCCGCCGTCTGACTTGATTTGAGCGAGGACACGACAGTAGGCTACAGTCACGGTAAAGTTACTTCTGACTACTGAAAGTAAACGGGCTGGGGTGGATGTGGAAAGTTGAAATATTGTATTGGGTTGATCTGGATTCGATTATCACACGGGAGTGATCGCATTATATATCTCACTCAAAATACTCCGGCATTCATGGTAACTCAGATAAGAGGAAAACAACATTCAGCCATGCAAATTATTAAATGCTTAAGTAATGCTGAGCTGCTGAGCAATAAATCTTAATAAAATGAATTGTTATGGTTAAGTGATAATGAAAGTTCTGTGATTTCTGGATGACTGATAAGCGCGAGTCTGGAGAAACAGGCGTTTATTTACTCATTCTCATGATTGAGAAACGTAGGCTAGTCTGCATATTATGTGTTATAATAACTAAAGTAGGCCTACCTAATGTATTTTGTATGAAAATTAGCACGTTCGTTACTTGCGGGTTAAAAAGTACAGTTGTATCAGTGCAGCGCGAGCTCTCTCTCTCTCACAAACACTGACGCGCGCGCGGAGAGAAGATAACTGTAAAATGAAAATTGACGGGCTAAGTTTAAATTTGTATTATCCACCTGTTTTTAGAATTTGTAAAATGATGGTCGTTTACTGTTAACAGACCTTCCTATATGTCGGATTCGTCTTAGTTGATATTCTTTTTAGAATAAGTGATTTGTTTAGCTATTATTGGACTCCTGTCTATTCATTGTCAACTATTTTCTATAAATATGTTTGTATTGGCTAACGTCTATTCAGTAATGCATGTTCTGTTTAAAATGTGCAATGTTCAAATGCAAAGACAGCATGTCAAAAGCCCTTTTTTTCTTTGAGATTTAGTATCATATTCGGGTATTGATAAATTACACACAATGTTACTGTTTTTTTTTTTTTACTGTTTTTTAGGGGTTTCTTAATTTTAGAATAGTTGACCATCACACATTATATACTTTATAATGCAATATTAATCATGAATAAAAAATGGTTTTGAGCAGTATTGAAACTTTGGACTTTAACTGTAAATTGCAGTGCAAGTGAAATTTTCTGATTTGGGTCGAATTAAAAAAAACTTTAGGAGTCAACTAGAATTATGAAGATAGGCATACATGCGTATGCGTATACAAAGACATGTTTGTGTGTGTCTCTTGCATTCTCATAAGATATGCCAATATATTACTCTATATATATTATGCCCAACCAGCCAAAATGACATCAAAGACCGTGGTAAAAAAATTTTTCTGCGTGAGTGCCGTCGTCGACAATAAATCAGTAAATTGCTACTCAAAAAAGTTTTTCAAGGTTGGCAGGTCTGCATTTGAAATAACAAGATTTTGGTAGGCAGGAAAAATCCAACGAACTGTTCGGTTCAAAAATGTGTACCGAAAACCGAACCGAAAGCGTCGTACCGAATGGTTCAATACGAATACATGTACAGCCCTACTCTGTTTAGTTCCTGTCTCTATGAAGCCCCTACTTCTGATAACTGAAAAGTGCTCTGATTGGTTTGCTGTACCGTGAGTTTCAACACACTGCTAGTGTAACTTATGTATGCCTTTTAAATGGAAATTATTTAAATGAGGAATATCATGATGTGTACATTACCGGAAGAAAACTCCTCAAACAGAAACATGATACACTTAAAGTTGAAAATGTCAAATAGCATAATAGGACCCCTTAAACAAGGAAAAAAAGAGCACAACTGTCATGCAATCTAATGAAAACCTTGTTTGACTCTCTTTGCAGTTGGTACAAGCTGGTGGATAAGAATGGGAAACAAGAGAAAGACCGAGGGGAAGTTCAATTGGACATTCAGTTCATGAGGAATAACCTGTCGGCCAGCATGTTTGACCTCTCCATGACAGACAAACCTCGCTCTGGCATTTCCAAGCTCAAGGATAAAATTCGTGGCAAGAAGAAAGACGGCCTGTCAGATTCTGTGTCTGCGATCGTGCCCTCCTCAGTGGGAACCGACAGTGAAGGAGAAGGAGAGGGTGCTTCAGACACTCTTAAGAAGAAATCGAAACTGAAATCCTTTTTTGGACCAAAGACAAATCTCCAAAGGAATGTGTCCCAGTCCATGTCAACCTTGGGCACCCTGCCTGAGAAGAACAGTTCACTCAGCAGCAGCAGATCGTCCGGCCTCAATGTGGACTCTCCTGATGGTAAGGTCAAAGGTTATGCATCTAGTCCAAATATATGAATATAAGTTTCTGACATTATCCAAATACATTTTGGACCTCATGGAGATTCTTTAAAGAGTACCTATTATGGCATTTAAAATGTTCCTAATATTGTTCTGGGAGTCCCCAACAACAGTTTTACAAGCATGCAATGACAAAAAACACTTTTGTTGTCTTATAATATGTATTTATTTTTACCTGATTTGCCCACCGACTCCCATATGAATCGTTTTAGCGAGTCATTTTCCAAAACCCGCCTTTGCGTGACGCTAATCTGCGGTGATTGGTCAGATGACCTAGTCAGTTGTGATTGATATTCTCTGTGCAGAAAAACGGAACTCTTATTACCTTAAATGGGTTCTCAACTCCGGTCCTCGAGACCCAGCGCTCTGCATATTGTGTATGTCTCCCTCATTTAACACACCTCAGATCCTCAGCTCGTTAGGATAGAGCCGGCTCGCGAATCCATACTTTATAGCGTTTAGGTTTGTGAAGCAATCATCTTCAAAATGACGCGAACACAGAACAAGGTTTGGGCTATACTTGTGTGGTATACTTGTATATGAACTGCAGCCACTTAGTCTTCAAATACTCCTCACTTGGCAGGTGAAAAAAGTTCGCTTTTGCGTCGCACTTCAAAACACAGCGTCTCGTCGACATGATTGTTTTCCGAAGCCCAGATCTCGAAAAACGACAGAGTCCAAAAAGGTGCGGTTGGTCCAAACCTCCTTGCTCTCAGACCTCCCTGGCCAGCCCAGGCAGGGTGGCCCGTCCTGGGCCAGTTTCAGATTTGCCCGCCACCCCTGGAGCTCCGGTTTTCCCTAGCGTCTCCGAGCGCAATAAGTGGGCGTTTCTTATTCAAATAACTTGTCAAGTTGATGTCAACTAGACAAAGGAAAAGCATCGTTCTTCGAACGATTCATATCAGCAACTCAGAGTCGACTCTTGTTTTTGAGAGACAATAACTTTGTATACGATGAACTTTCATGTTTAAAACTTTGCAGGATGTTTTCGTTCACTTAGATCTATGTTAAACACTGCATGAAGGGCAATTTTCAAAAATGCAAAATAGGTACCCTTTAATACATATTCTGTTCTATTTTCTCTTGCAGTCAAAAAGAGGTTTAAAATTCTGGGACACAAGCGCACGGACAGCTCAGATAGCAAAGCATCTCTTGGCCCCTTTTCTCTTCTGAGCCGCTCTAAACAAAACATCCCGGAGCAGAATAACTTGTGTATCAATGGCAACCATGTTTATGCTGAGGAACAAGAACCGAAAGCTGCTTTTGGCTCCACACTCAGTCTGAACAGCTCTGGAAAGGGTTCAGTTGAGGATGTTCGTAAACCCCATCAAAGAAATGCTTCCGACATGTCCATCGACTCAATTAAAGGCCTGAGCATCCCCTCATACAAGCCTGAAGTGCTAGACAAAACACCTCTTGCCTCACAGAGCCCTCTAGAGGACAGGAGCCTCAGTAAAGTAGAGGCGGTGGAGAAGGGTAGCAAACCTGGCGGAAGAAGCCTTCAAGAGATGCTGGACCGACAGGAAGAAAAAGAGTCGAGGAAGCAGCAAGAACTAGAAAGAAAACAAGAGGAAGAGAGGAAAACTAGACTTGAAGAGCAGGAGAAGAAGCGCAAGGAAGAGGAAGAGCTGCAGAAGAAGGCCAGCGAGGAGGAGACGCGGCGGGCCGAGGAGCAGCGGCAACACGAGGAGTCCAGAGTAAGCGAACGCCTTTCCTCTCTCTTTGGCATCGGAAGGAAGAAGGAGGAGAAGAGAGAGGAACCAACGAATGAACCCAAACGTCTGGATGCGCCCTCCACCATAAACTCGTTTGAAGACATTCCCCTCACCCCGGACAACTCCGCCTCTTTCCCAGAAGAGAGATCCACAGACCCGCGGAGGGGCGCTAGGACCACCCCAACGCCAACAGCCATTGCTCTCCCAAGTCGCACAGCGAAAGTGTCTGCCGTCAAGCCGAGGTGAGTGCACATATTGTTGAACCTCCTTTTGATAAATGGATGGGTGAATATTCACTAATTAGCAATGCATTTAATAGTGATATAATATTAAGCATTATTGTGATGATTTTAATGCACGATTGATTGACCAGTAAGTTTCCTGTAGTGCTTGTTGTTACACTAGAGTCTTGCATTGGTCCTGTTTGGTGACCGCCCCAAAACCTGCTTTACGTATCAGAACACGACACGTTAATCCAAACCATATCTACATTCAAATAAATCTAAACATTTATATCAGGGAGGGAGTTTAGGAGGGTTTTATGTGCATCATAATCACAGACAGAGGTGACTTCATTAATGTGAAATACATAAAAGGTGTTGGCCTACATATAATTATAATAATTAAAATTTGATCAATTAACAATATGTGACAAAAATGTGTTATTTAGCCTGGAGTATATCCGTGTCTGTTGACTCAGATGTTTTAATAGTAAGTTTAATAGTAATAGCCAAACAACAACAAAAAAAAGCCAAAAAAGGCTTTAGGGCTGGTAAGTTTAATGTAATTTAAAATGTTTAGCAAAAATATAACTAGATAAATATTATAGATAAAATCTGTTAGTTTTATTGTTGCTTAATATTGTATTATTAATGCTTCAACAACACCTTAATTATATTTAAGTACATTTTTTAACATCATTATACACTACTATTCAAAAGTCTTGGGTTATTGAGTTTTTTTATTTTTTCTTTATAAGAAATTAATGCTTTTATTTAGCAGGAATCAATTTAATTTGATTAAAAGTGACAGTAAATATTTATAATGTTACAAAAGATTGATTTTAAAAAATGCTGTTATTTTGAATTTATTCCTCAAAGAAGATATACATTTTATTTCCACAAAAAAATATTGAACAACTGTTACCAATATTAATAAGAATATGAAATGTATCTTTAGCACTAAATCCAATAGGATCATGTGACTTTGACGACTGGCGTAATGATGCTGAAAATTCTGCTTTGCCATCACGGAAATAATTATATTTTAAGAGATTAAAATACAAAACCGTAATATTTCACATTATTACTGTTTTTACTGTATTGTTGATCAAATAAAACATTGTCACATACTGTATTTATATATATATATATATATATATATATATATATATATATTAATGCAGTATTTTTGTTTAATGTAGAGTTTAAAATACAAAACCGTAATATTTCACAATATTACTGTTTTTTTTTTTTACTGTATTTTTGATCAAATAAAACATTGTCATATACTGTATGCAAAACACTTAGATTTGGTAGACTCTTACAACAAAGAGTTTGTTGTAGCGAACTGGAAACATAATAATTACTATATAGATGAGACTTTCCATGTGCTTATAAATTAACTATTATTGTCCTTAATATCAGCCAGCTCTAAATTCACCCAAAGGGAACTATCTGATCATTGTTCTACCTTTGAGCTTCATGTTAGCATGTTGCTTCATGCTTTTCTTTTAAATGGCATGTTTTTAAGCATTCTTATAAGATCTAAAAAGAAACTAAAAATGTAGAGGTCTGTATTATATTCAGCCGACCTCATGCTGAGGCTGCATGCTGAATGATGCGTCAGGCTGCCATGTAATGCAGTTAGTATCTTGCCACCAGAGAGCTGAGGGAAACCCAGGCTGAAACTCGACTCCTCTTACCTCTGTCTACTCTACTGCTCTTAAAGAAGAACTCCTTCATTTAGATTTGAGAAAATTGCTTTAATAGATGATTTAATCGCAGAAGATCTAAAGTTGCGCATAATAACATGTCAAGAGAGTAAGTGCACAAGTAGTTTTAGTGAAACGGCTCAAATTGCTACGCATTGAGGTTGTTACTGAAAGTGTTTCTCGGTCAAAGGCCTGCATTAGCTTTTAGCATTTTTAGCACAGCTGTATCCCATTTTGGAAGTGTGTGTGTATGGGTGTGGGTTTTCTGTGAGGAAGGGATGAAATCATTGATTCTCAACTAGGGGGATGGGGGTGTTCAGGTATGAGTTTCATACCCTTGGGTGAAAGTGGAATATGTTGTATCACAGTGATTTAGTCAAAAAAGCTCTTCATTCAATCTTTTGTTGAGTGGTGTACCTGTAATACTTTGAACGCATACTAAATATAGCCTAATGTATACGTTAATTATAGCATTCAGTGTTTGTTCATTTTTTGACAACAAAGTGCACTCAGAATAGGTTTTATTGTATTAAACAATATTTTGACCCTTTGTAACTAGCTTAACCTGTTTTGCCGAAGGCATTTGATTGGTTAGTGGAGGAAGGAATGTGTACTGGATCGTCATATGGTAATCTTCTGGAATGGAGTGAAACAAGTTGTGAAAGATGATGATCTTGTACTCTTACAGACTGCGTGACTAAGAGACATTGTCTTAGAGAAAATTAGTTTTTCTTCTGGGAGTTCTAGGGATTTTAGGAACTTCTTTTTTGTGGTGATGAACTACTATGGTGAGTAACAAATTTTCAAAAAGCTGAGAATAGAAAGAGACAGGAATATGGTTTGTTGTCGTTGTTTCTGTGGACCTTTTAGATTTGGAAGTGCAGGGTACATTTCCTTGTGTCTGGTTTATGTTTGAAAACTAGAATTGAAGTAAAAGATTAATATTACATTAATAATAGTACATGTATTTGTATGTAGTAAAATGTGTGCATGAATATACAAGTAATTTAATAGTAAGAAGACATTGTTTTGAGTGTTCATATAAAGTGTAGATGTCAGGTATTGAGTCGTGATAATACGCTTTAGACCAGAGGGTCCTGTCCTGTACATATTAAATGGATTGAACTTAGTGTTTTCAGTTGCAGTAGTAATGCCCAGCAGAAACATATTAGATTGTAAGCACTGGTATAGCTGTAAGTTGACCATTTTATGTTTTTACTCTTTGGCAGATTGGCTCTGAGTGTACTGCCTGAAACCAATAATAGCCATTCCCAATCCCCTTCAGAATCTGTAGACACCCCGAGCACTGTCCACGCTTCTCCACTTTCCCCATCCCTCGCTACCGATTCATTTGAGTCTTTAGGCATGTTTTCTGATCTACATTCATCTTTGGCACCTCCTAAACCTCAGAGGAGTTTCATTGAGTCAAGTGAGTCCATGGAAAACCCCTCCGCTCCCAAATCTGACAAGAAGCGAAAGGCTCCTCTACCCCCTGGTAATCATGGGGCCTCATCCAAGACTGAAAGCCATCCTGATAATGGGGGGCAAGTGCACACCCAGAAAGCCAAAGATAGGCCGGCTCTTCCTCTTCCAGACTATGAAACCCTCTTTCCCAAGAAGAGGCATGGGGTGATGAGTCAGACGCGTTGGGACCATATTATTGCAGAGGTAAACCAGAGGAACTGGGATTTCTCTGAAGAGATTAATGTAGATGGACCAGAGAAGCCGATGACCAATAGGTATGCAGTCTTAAAGGACAGAACCTCAGCAAACCTTAACCAGCACCAAAGGAATAATGATGTACCTCCCCCTACTCCTGCTAGGCACAAAGAAGCACTCATTCCACCCAAAGCTCCTGCAACATCAGAACCATCAGTTGAGCCTAATGTCCAACATGGTCATATCAAAGAGCCTTTATATTCTATGGTCAGTAAGCCTAAAAACTCCAATCACATTGAAAAGAAGTCACTTCCCGTTGTCCAAAGTCGACATATACCTCAGGAGATGGAAAGGAAGACTCAGACTCCTGATGCCATTAACCATCAACTCTCCCAGCCAAAAGAGAAGCCTACGCCAGCTGCCAGAGCCAATCAAAATGTCAATTCAAAGACTGATGATGTGGCTAAAGAGGTGCCTTCAGTCAAACCCAGACAACAGTCATTAGTTAAGGACCCAGTCAGACCTGTCCAACCAGACAAGCAAGTAAAAGCTCAACCCATGATGATAGAAAACAACCAAGTTGAGAATCCACACAAGGGCCAGAAGGAAAACCTTTCTACAGATGTTTTTATTGAAGCAAATCACCTTAAAACTGCTGAAATTCCAGAAGAACTACCTTTGGGGAAACTGACTAGTGAACCTGAGGGGAAGGGAATGATTGCTTATGACCCATTTCCAAGTGATACCTTAATATCTAAAGATCCCTGGGCTTTACCACCGCAGACTACAAATGAAGACAGCCTGTTCACAAGGGGCGCAAAGAAAATGGGAAATCCTGAAGATCAAGCGTCAACCATTGATAAACAAGATAACAAATCTGCAAACAAAAGAGCAAGTGATCTATTCACAAATCTTTCTGAAAACACCACAGCACCAAACTTAGAACCCGAAAAAGCATCACTTAGCTTCACTGAACAAGCCAGAGCATCATTTCATAGAAATTTTTCACTTAGAAAGAAACATTCATCTCGCCAGATCACACCTACTGGGAAAGCTAATACAGAGAATAGTAGTCTGGCTAGATCCGTTTCTCAATCTTCACAAGATGCTGAAGACGTCGAGCTGACTGTAACTAGTGTTGCTCCAGTGAGCAGAACCGAACCTAACCTAGTAACATCTGAATCTCCTATTGGGGGCAGGACTACACTTCGTGCTTGCGTCTCGCCATCTGAGGCTCGTCCAGTTAGTAGTGGAAGTGCTGTTTCTAATTCAAGAAGGTGAGAAGTTCTCCTGACCCCTACTAACAACTCACTCTAACAGTCTAACGGTCACCCCCATTGTACTAAACCCATCAGCTATTAAATCAGCAGCTTTTATTTTACACCAATCAATCTCTGCCCTTCGGCATTTGTTCAATTGGTGGCTTAGTGGTGGGTTACTGCTTCCTGGGATCTTGAGGGTTGGGATTGTGGCCTATTGATTGTTGCTGTTTGTGGTTCAAAATGTCATTGTCTTTTAAGAGCTTGTGTAAATAGAACTGAGGCAGTGTCAAATAATGCAGGGGTTTCTTCATATCGTTTTGTTATTGAAGAAATTTTTCACTTGGAAAGAAACATTCATCTCGCCAGATCACACCTACTGGGAAAGCTAATACAGAGAATAGTAGTCTGGCTTGATAACGTGTACGTTTTATGTAACTGGATGCATATAAAAGTCTGTAGATGTGAGATCTACATTACACACACATTGAAGCTTACATACTAAAGTGATGCATACAAGACTTATGAGATCACATGTTAATACTGAAATTGACTGGTGAGCATGAGTGTTGGGGCACAATTTTTGTTCTGAAGATTGTGATGTTTTGCATGATTCTTAATTGCTCTATCACAAAGGTGCTTACGCTTGAGTCTTATATTTCTCTGCTGTACTTTTATCGATCTTTTGACTTTGTTGGGAAATATACATTGGGTTAGTTTGGAATGGTTTACTAACTAATGCCAAGAACTGCTTACGAGACAGTATGTACTTTACCGCAGTTAGTGTGTGTAAAACATAGTATGGAACAAACATTTATAAATGCATGACGCATGTATTCTATTACTACATTGCATGTTTACATCAGCAAGAGGTGTCTAGTTATCATCTGAGATATGATATGTTGTGCACTATGTAGTGTGCTTTGGTTGTAAACGCAAACCTTAGGGTATCTGTACATACAGGAAATTTGCAACCCGACAGTACAAAATTATTAGCATGAGAAAAGCGATAAGGTACGCCCTTCCAAACATATCCACGGCTCCTTAATCGAATACTAAAATGAAGTGGGTACATCTTCAAGGGCCCTTGTTTACTTTATTTACATTGTTCTAAGGGTTGGTTTTATTCTTAAATGTACATCCTCCTCTCGGATGAATGAAAATTCTCTAGTTATTGCTATTGTTTCCAGTAAAGTTTTCATGTACATTTTGATAATGTCTAAATCTCTCCTTTCTTAGGCCTCACCCAGTGAAACCCATGAACGCCACAGAGAGCCAGTCTTCCAGTGTTCTCACTGTGGGGAAAGACCCAAAGACAATCACCATCAAGGAAATGGCTGAGAAGTCAAAGGTACAGTCATTTCTATTTTCTGCCTCTTTGTTGTTAAGCACAGGGGTTGGCAACCTTTTGTCATTAAGTTTCCTAGTTAATCACCGTGCCATTTCTGAAGCAATTTTCCAAATTTTTATTTTATTTGCCAAGTTACTGTTTTCATGTTTATATTAGACTTTGAATAACTTGATTTCAGTGCGACCCTAGTGAACCGCACTGCGTATACAGAGTTTGCACATCAACATCATTGTGATGTGTGTGTGTGGAATATTTAAAAGGACTCTGTGTACTTACTTATCTCCTATCACCGATATTTATAGCATTAACTTTTTTCTTTTTCAAGGCTAAGCACAACAAATGCAGCAGAACAAACTGTAAGCTGTCAGTCAAACAGATTTAACTTGTGTGATACATCCGCCGTCTTGTTCTGTGTTGTGCTTTCAGCGGCTCGTTTGATAGTATTTTTAGCTCCCAACTTAATAGAACAATTTGTCTTACTGTGAGGAATTATTAACTCAAAATGTAGATCTGTATGCAGGTGTGAGGAACTTTATCTAAATGAAATTCATACAACTGTCACTGTGATTTTGCCAAGTAAGACATGTTCCTGGATCAATAATTTTGTTGATCCTAGAAAACCTTTCCTTTCTGAAACTTTAGAACTAACCCTATCCTAAATTAGGTTTAAACCAAATTAGGGTTCTTAGGCTAGCAGAACCCTTTTTGGTGCTAAATAGAACCCATTTTAGAAGGTTCCAGAAAGAACCATGCTTATAGAACCTCAATGGCGTTATAAATAACCTTATCAACAATATTTATTTTCATTAATATTAGTATCTTCATATATTATTTATTAATATTGTTGTTTTTTTATGCCTCTATTTTCCTGGTCTTATATGTTGTTCCCTCTATTTGGGTTTTACATTAAAAATACAGTATGTTATGTCAATTAGGTACTTCTATTTTTTTTTTTATTGATATGGCAGATTGTTGAAAAAATTACAGTGTACTAACTACAAAGGTTAGCTGAATTAATAAATAACAATTGACATTAAACACAATATAGATGTAATGAAGACCAAGTTCCATTGAAAATATCTTTACATTCTTCATTATGTGTGTACTCTGAGTGGCAGTTTCTCTCCGCAGATGATGAGGTTATGATACGTGACAGCAAGTAAAGTGTTACATTGTGTCTCTTCCATTTGATTACGTAAAAACATTTATGTTCACGAAGGCAAAATTAGCAATAACTGATAGAATGATCCCGTTACCATGTTAAAAGGAAAAAGTTACATAACGTCATGGTAATAATAATAATAATTTGTTACATTTATATAGAGCCTTTCTGTGCACTCAAAGGGCTTTACATGGTAGGGGGAATCTCCTCAAACACCACCAATGTGGAATCTGCAGCATCCACCTGGATGATGCGACAGCAGCCATATTGCGCTAGAACCCTGACTGTATGTTTAGGCATAAAGTCATAATAAAAAATAAAAAAAACAATATGAATCATAAATTTCATATCTGATATTTACTTTGTTGAGAAGAGAAGATGAGTAATGTTGTCCTTAACTGAACAGAGCTGCTCACACTTTATTTTCTTTATTTATTGTCACACTACATTTTCTCTTAAACTAAAAGTTTCTGGTTCTTCAGGATGATATGATACTAAATTGAACTGTTACTACATGTAAAGAACCTTGAAGAACCATCTTTTTTTAGAGTATAAAACCTAAACCTACACATAACATATCCCTAATATCAGAGGTAAATGATTAAAGCACCTAACCCCGGCTGTAAGCCTAAACTTGACAGAAACTGTAAACATGTCCCTCATATCTGATTAGTTTATTAGAATGTTGTTCCAGGATCAACAAAGATGTTGATCCAGGAACATGCTGTACTTGATGAAATCACGTTCACCTACAGTACACCTCTCTCGCTTTTGCTCACGTGCTGATGTTGGTACATGTGTCATGTGACCCCTGATTTAGCACATTGAGTTGTTTTAACACACATTAACTTATGGGAATAAAAAAAAAGTGTAACGAAAAACATATGCAAGCAAAATTTGTTTAAGTCTGCTTTCATTTTAAATTTGATTTTGGGCTGTCAAACGATTAATCGCGATTAATTGCATCCAAAATAAAAGTTTGTGTTTACATAATATATGTGAGTGCACTGTGTATAGTTATTTTTATATATATATATATATATATATATATAAACACACATGCTTGTATATATTTAAGAAATATTTTCATGTATATACTGTATATAGATTTATATATAATTTATATTATATATAAATATGTTATATATAAATAATATTTTTTCTTAAATATACATGCATGTGTGCATATATATATATATATATATATATATATATATATATATATACAAAATAATTATACACAGTGCACCCACATATATTATGTAAACACAAACTTTTATTTTGGATGCGATTAATCGCGATTAATCGTTTGACAGCCCTAATTTGATTCTAGTTTTTAAACCATTGGCTGGTTTGGGGAATTTAAGTGTACATGGTCATTTCTTGTATTTTATGTTCACTCACCCAAAGGTAATTTTTTTTTTAATACTTTATTTTTTATAGTTTCAACACATATACAAAAATTATAGTTAACAAAACAAACACAAACCAAAAAAAAAAAAAAAAAAAAAACCCGAACAATCTGGATTACCTTAAAAACCTTTAATCTATTACTAACACTGAAAAATGTAACTTAATTTAGATTCTATTTAATATACTGTATACCATAATGTTGTGACCCTACTTTTACTTGTATCATTTAAAACCATTGATTTTAGTTAATTTTTTTCATTTAATTTTCATTTATTTAATGTGTTTCATGATAAAATATTACCGAATTTTGATATCGGCCAATAACATGTAAATAATTATCGTATCAGCCAAAATGTGAATATCAGTCCATCCATAGTTTTTAGGATAATGAAAAACATCAATCACATGTATCCAAATTTTGATTGGTATACTGTATAACTTATAATCTCTTTTTTTCTCTCTCTGCGCATCCAGATTGGAGAGAGCGGTCCATTCACCCAGCTCACACAGGAGGAACTGATCACGCTGGTGGTAAAGCAACAGGCTGAACTCTCCAGAAAAGATACCAGGATCGTGGAGTTAGAGGAATACATTGATAACCTGCTAGTTCGCGTCATGGAGGAACAACCGGCCATCCTGCTTTCGCTTCATTCCAAGTGTTAGGGTTTGATCAGAACATTTGCCCTGATCATAACACTCAGACACTTTAATATTGTGGGATTTGCCTGGTATGTATAGAAGGATTTGGGATTTCAGGCAGAATGTAATATCACAACTCATAATCAGTTTATTTGCTTGAATATTTAATGTACCACTTGACAATCTGATTTCACCACTACTCTCTTACAAATAACTTATTTTTACTAAGTGGATGTTTAACCGTATATCAGGTCCAACTATTCCAGAATTCTGCAGTTTGTATTGTTTGGTGTTTTTTTTTTTTCCCTGATTGGATCAAGGTACGATCTCCCTCCAAAAAGCTTCTCAACAACAAACACATCCTATTTATTGAGCACCTCATTGTCTTTCTGTGCGCCTTTCCTTTTAGGCAAAGAGAGGGCATCTTAATGCATTATACATTAAAGTCTTAAGTTTGTATTTGAATATTTTCCTTCTCTGAAGTGCTTTGTTTGGATCTTGACTACTGCGTTCATTAATTCCTTCCTTCAACGCTTTATTGCTGTTGATGCGGCCTTACGTCTGTTGTGTCTCAAATCATGGGCAGACATTTACACTATACGCACTTTTTACCTGAACAGGGTGTTTCATTTATGAAGGATGGTGTTTTTATATTTAGTAGTTATCTGAAATTACCTCTGTAGAAATGCCTTAATAAAGAAATATTTTTCTGTATACTTCTGCTTACGTAAGGCCTTTGTACTAACACTGGATATATATATAGTTAATTTTTAGTGCACTGGTCAATATTGACTACATATTTGTTCTTTTTGTTTGTTTTAAACTTAAATTTGACATCTGAATCGGCTGTTCGATTAATCAATCTGATTGTTTTATGCTACATGTTTGTTTTTTATATTATAGTCGACCAGATGTTGACCAGGCATTCTTTAAAAAGCTTGAGATCGATCTTTTGAGCGCATGTACATACTTGTGACAAACTGCGATTGATAATAATGAACAAGCAATAACTGTTTGCAGAGTTGTTTCCTGAATTTCAGGTAATGTGATACTTTCCTCAAACCAGGATCTTTTGCCTGTTGACATTACAAAAGTGTTGAAAGATTTTCTGTTGTGAAACCAAAGATCTTTGATTTGAAACTGAAGTCTTACTGTTTGGTACCGGTTCCAACCTCTTCACTACATGTGCTCTTCAATACATGTGCTATTTTTATTATTAATATTAATGTTTTTAATCAGTGGGTAAACATTTACTTGTTTTTAATTTACCTTGTCCACTTGTGTAACTGAGGAAATAACCATATGTTGTTTATTTATTTGTTTGCTATTAAGGCTGAATTTTAATTAATAGTTTTTCTGTTTTGCAGTTATATAAATTCAGTTATGAGAAGATTCATAATCGAGAGCTTCTGCTGGCTCCTTCAAGTGTTGTCAATCACTTTGAATGAGTTCACTAAACTATTCACTCCAAAAAAAATATTTTATATCTGAATTAGAATCAGAAACATTATTAATTATTGCAGATGCTATGCATATATTTTGTCGATCTGTGCCTTCTATTTTTATCAAGATTTCATATTGACATCCGTTTGTTCCTTAAAGGGATACTCCATTTTTTTTTTTTTTTTTTTTTTTTTTTTTTTTTTTGAAATAGGCTCATTTTACAACTCCCCCAGAGTTAAACATTTGGGTTCAGCCGATTTTCTGATATTTAGAAGAATATGAGTAACCAGACAGTTTCTGGTCTCATTGACTTCCATAGAAGGAAAAAAATATACTATGGAAGTCAATGAGACCAGAAACTGCCTGGTTACTGATATTCTTCTAAATATCTGAAAATCGGCTGAATGGATTCTAAAATGGTAAAACCCAACTGTTTAACTCTGGGGGAGTGGTAAAATGAGCCTATTTCCAAAAAAAGGGGAGTATCCCTTTAACTTCAATAAATGCGTAACTGTAATTTTGATTATGCTTCAATTCATTGAATAAAACTTACCTAAACTCAATTAGCCTGTGTTTTATATTTAATTTATTTTATATTTAATTTGTTGATCTGAAGTTTAACAGTAGTTTGTAAACATTTAAATACAAAAGTAAATGAATGAACTAAGTGAGGGTTTGCCCAACAAAAATTTGCTCATTCATTTACTCACCCTCATGTCGTTCCAAACGTATCACTTTCTTTCATCTGTGGAACATGAATTTAAAAGTTCAAGATATTTAGAAAAATGTTTTGACAGTCTTTGTCCATTTAATGAAAGTAAAAACAATATTGGACCATCATTGTTTGGTGAAGAAAGAAATTTTTATCTTTTTAAAATCTTTATGAAAATACCTTATTTTGTGTTCCGGAGAAGAAAAACTCGGATTGAATGACATTTTGGGTGAGTAAATGATGATTTATTTTTAATTTAAAATTTTATTTTTTTGGCAAACCATCCATGTAGACAATGTGCAATGACTGTTTTTGTTAATGTTAGTAATGAAAATAAAGCCTGGCATATGATGTACAATAGTCAGAATATGAAACAATTTTGTTAAACCGTAAATTAAAATAAATAAATAAATAAGGTGAAATTCTGATAGCATTAATGTAATTCAGTCCAGAGATATTTGTAACAGTTTAACTACTTGCATAACATGTATGTAAATATCAGACATTACTCTACAGTATATATCCCAATAAGATAAAAATTCAATTAGTTTTTTTTGATCAAAGCTCTATAGTTTTTATTGTATAATGCAACTCAATACAATCATGATTAAGAGATCTACCAAAAAACAAAAATGTATCATAATGATGTAATCTGTAATGTATGAATAATAAAGTAAACATAAGTTGTTTTAGTACTGTAAGTATATAAAAGTAATTAGTGTTTACTTCATAACATTTTTTTAGAGATTAATCGCAAAAAGTTGTGTACCACGACTTGGGGGGCATTCATACTAAAAGTATAAAGTATTAATCAGACGACAAAAGCTTTATGGGGTTAAAAGCTATAATGTTTGAATGCTCATAAATAACATGATAGTATAAAACAATAAATCTTAGAGCAGCAGACTGTTTTGTTCACCAGATGGCAGTAGAATGCAGCATACTGTATTGTACATTGTCAGGCTGCTCTAGGATGGCTCGCATTCATCATTATGTGCATGTCTTAAAATGATTCTAGGCTGCAATTAACTATTATAATTGACGTTTACATGCAAAGAGTGGGGACCCGGTGCCACTCACCACACAACTATCCAAATATCTGAAACTAATTGCATTGCTTTACTCAATGCTTAAAGGTTATGCAGTTGACAGTATCTACAGTTAGCTAATTGGTTTCTAAAAGTATAATTAGCAGAAAGGCTGATATTGGCTGACTTGTATCAACAAAATTCAGTTAAAGTGGAGTGTAAAATGCATGCATGCATATAGCTTGCATTAAAGAATGTCAGAAAACATGGATGTAGTGATTGCAGTTCTATCCAGACACATTTGTGTCATTATGTGCAGATATTGGTGTGCTATTTATGTGCGGTGCCATTACGTTCTGGGTGTAATACAGTGAGAGTGTGTAATATCAAGGGATAGAAAAACAAAAAAACAGAACATTTAGGCTGAAATATGTTATTAGTTCTTTCTGCACAAAAATAGTTTTATCAGATTTCAGAAAATGGTGATTATCAGCATTGCTGAGGTCAAAATACATATGATATGGGAAATTTTGTTTTCCATGAAGATGGTTTAACAGGGCTTTAGGTATAAAAAGTGGACAAAAATAAAATCTCTCAGTAATAGATTTAGACTTTTAAATAAAAAATGTGTTGTATAAAAACACATGGCTTTCTTTTTTCTTTTTTTGTGTTTTTTGGGGGGTTGTAACAGGGCTTCATTTAAAATTAATTTCTGTCTATATTATTCACAAACTCATTCTTTTAGAAAAAATTGCATCAAAACATGGAATGGATAAGAAGCTGAATATTTTACATTTGTCCTTATTTATGATCCATTGCTGTGGTTTGCCTTCAATGTCTACCTGAAATAACTTCCTGTAGTGTAGCTTTCAGGTTTTAAGCACAGTAGGAAACCGGTCTGAGGCTAATACACATTATGAGGAGGAATATGAGAGCGGCAACAAAGAAAACAAATAACTGCTTTCTGTCTGTGCTGTTATTTAAAAAAATCAGGAATATTCTGTTTGCAAAACCTGTATTGTCTACCGCTATTCACAGGTTTTCAGTCAACAATTGTTTAAAAACATTTCCCCTACAGTTGAATTCATTCATAGATCTATTGATTTTTTTTTTATCTTTATTTTGCATAACATGAAAAAGTCTTCAACACGAGGTCCACAGTGGAACTGCAGGAAGTCCAATGATTATTCTTTGTCAAATGCAGATGCAAATAAGTGTTGAAAAAACACCAGACAACTCTCAAGTTAAAGGAGTGAATTTTTTTAGTACCTCACACATTAAAAGTGAATGTGAAATTATAAACATTAAAAGTTGAGAGTGCTGCATCATGGTGATAATTTTTTTTTTTTTTTGAATAAAAAAGAAATTAATATTGAGTAACTTACATTTTATGAACGTTTATTTTTGGTCATATTTTTTCCCCCAAACAAAACAACCAGCATTTGCGCATATAACCAACACAGTCTTATGAAAATGAGTATCTATACCGAATGTCATCTCTCGTGGCATTTATCGCACTAAAAAAACCCGCATACCATACGCAAAAACTGTTAATGCCACGAGAAATGACATTCGTGTTATAGATATGAACTTATGAGATCGGGCTCGAATAACACATATTTAATTCCTGAATAAAACGGTTTAGTAAATGATTCAATGAATGACTCATAAAGAGAGTCTTTTGTTTTATTCCTGAATAAAACCAATACACTCTCATCATAGCAATTCGCAACTATTTTACATGTTGGCGAATTGGTGGCTAATTCAGTGCATTTACATTTTGACAGCAAGATTTATGGTGTTGTAAAATAGTTTGCTTTTCTAGGGAGATCGGGTTAAATAAAACAGTGTGTTTGAACGAATCAGTAAATGAATCATTCAGCCTATCAATTTGCTATAGCAAAGCTACCTACTGACATAATGATGTGAAAAACAAGTGAAGTGATACAAAATTATGTTTTATTAAGGTCCGGGAGGAGCAGGTGCGGATAATTAACCCGATCAGCACAAGAGGAGATCAATCAGTAATCAACTCAGGAGGACAAGATAAATAACAGCAGAACCCAACTTTATTCCTTGACAGTTTATCAGCATCCCACCTCCACCCCATCTCCTCGCTTTTAGCTCCATCTACTCTCACCAACAGAGGGAGTACCTTGGGTTCGGGCAGAAATCAACTGGACAGCACGCCAAGTACGCAAAACCTTTCCTAAGAATTATTTGTAGATGTGAACTTGTGAATAGTGAGATGACCCATTAGTGTTACTCCATTTCGCCATTTTCTCATCCTTGCTGGGAGGTGGTCTGGGGGACCTTAGCATTAGAAACAAAAGATCTGTGCGATTCATTTCCAGATCTAGATGTAAAGCCGCCACCGCAGTGTGTCTGAGCGCTGAGCAGCATATTCTTTTGTGTTTGTACAATAGATCTGAGACCTGGGAGCTTAAACTTGGTCTGGAGACCAGCAGCCTGAGAGAGGAAGAGTTGAAAGTGTCTGTTTCTCATTTGCAGGGTGCAGATTGTTTGTCTTTCACATTTTCTGCCATCATCCCTGTGAATCACTGGTCTTATTATCGAAGGATTGTGTAGTCTTTGATGTACTGGGATGAAAAGCGGGGGATAATAGAAAAAAAAACTCAAACTGCTTTCCTTTTTTTTATTGGTTTGTCTTTTATTGCTACACATCATTTTCATTTTCGGCTGTTGTGGTGAGGATATTATCATGCCCAGTGTTTCAAAGCTTACTGGATACAGTCTCTTTCTTTTCATCGGTTTATCTCTGTACTGTATACATGCAACCGTGTCCTTTCGAATGAACGTTTTTGTACTGATGGAACCTTTAGATCTTTTAATTAAAGTTAGAACTGACATTAACATGATAATGTTTTCTAGATTTTAGAATTGATTGACGATAAAATTCCCTGCTAATGTGTTTGCTAGTGGTAATAAGGTGTCTTCAGTGATCTTAGGAAAATGGGCCGCATTTATATAGCGCTTTCACAGACCCAATGGCCACCAAAGCGCTTTACATTCAGCTCACATTCACCCATTCATACACCGACAGCGGTGTCAGCCCTGCAAGGCACCATCCAGCTCGTCGGGAGCAGCTGGGGGTAGGTGTCTTGCTCATGGACACCTCGACACTTGGTCAGGTGAAACCGGGGATTGATACCTTCTGGTTTGTAGACAACATTCATGAACCACTGAGCCACTGTCGCCCCAAAATGGTAAATGGTGACTATAAGGTACCCTTGTGAAAAAAGTGGACTTAATTCTAGAGAATTACATACTCTACTTGCAGATAATATAATACTGAAAAAAGCCACTTGAGAGAGAGTATACTTTCATGACGTTTTCTTTACACTAAAACTACGTACCCTGTATGTGAGCTACACCTTTTTCACAAGGGTTGTTGTAAGGGTTCTGATATGTTGTATGGTGTTGGACAAAATAAAATTGTCTCTATGACCTGTTGATTTGGCTATGGCTCCTACAATGTATTTCTATGGGATTTTTATCATGTTAATCATTTACCATCTGAAAACCTCTCATCGACTAAAGGCGGGCATACACTGTGCGATTTTCGTCCGATTTTAGCCGAATTCTTACTCGTGCGACTCTTTTTCGTGTCGGACCGATTTTCAGCTTTGTCGTGCGTCGTTTGTCGTGCTGTGTTCGTGCAGTGTACAGGGAGAAACGAGAGGCGATTAACCTCTCACGATCGACAATCGGATGGTCGGATGAATTTCTGGCATGTCAGAAATTTTGGTCGCTCCTCGTGACTATATCGCACTGTTGAAGCAAAGCTACGAACCGATTGCCCTAAACTCAGTGTTTTTTCCCTCACTGACCTGCGCGAAAACAGAAGTTTAACCATTTCATCTGCGGCAAAAATAAAATAAAAACGAAAAGAGGGAGATCTTTAAGTTCTGTGGTTCAAACTAGCTACAAATTAGCCTACTGTTGCTTACCTCCAGTTCGTGTTGCAAAATAGATAATATATTAGGCTACCCACCGTCTTCCAAGCCACCTGCGATGTAACACCTCTTGTATTAATTTGTCAAACAATGTTTTTGAAATAAACCTGTTTTTAATTTTCATTGATGATTATGGCAATGTTCGGACATATTATAATAGTTATTTTATATGCCTATAATTCATTGTAATCGACCTAAATGTTTTAGACAATTTTTAATGAGTAAGATTATGTAATATTTTATTATCCTCACAGCACGTTGTTTATGTGCTGTGAAAATATTGCGTGGCAAATTAATTATAATAGGCTAGCGGATCAATCTAATAATAAAATTAGCTAGGCCTCCACTAATAATGATAATACAATAATGCTAATAATAATTAAATGCATAAATTGAAAAGGCTAAATCATCTAGATACTGATAGCAGATGCTTGTTTTGACAATATCCCTGGATACATACACGTAAATATGCGCAATCGCAGATATTAGCTACACGTATGTGAGCAGTGAAGTCGCAGCTCGACGATGGACCGTACAGTGTGAGCACATAAATCCTGAACTTTGGCTTTGCATCGCATGCGATTTACTCGTTGAGTGTGAGTAGGTACCTTGCTGAAATCGCACAGACATCGCACAGTGTATGCCCGCCTTAACTGCATGCTTTGAGGCAAATCTTTAGCACAAACTGTAATGTTTGGAGGTTTGTCAAGTCATTAAATGTAAGTGTGAGCTATATAATGCTTGGTAATGATTTTTTTTTCTTGAAAGTATACATTTTCCCATCTCCATCAGTGTGAGTGATTACGCTGAGAAGTCTCAGTATAAAACAAACCTACAGTCCAGACGTTTATTGATGCTACTGCACACATGAATTTATTCAAAATTGTACAGTTAAAATCACAAGTGAGACTGCCCTGATACATTTAGGCACATTCCTCTCTGAACTTTTAGTTTTGTTCCTTGTTTGCTTTTGGACAGTGTTGATACTGTATTCTTTCAATTACACTACAACATCAATAGTCACATTATTTCCAGCAAAATTAAAATAATTTTTGTTTGCCCAGACCAAGTTTGCTTTGTATACAAAGACAATAAATGTCTTTTGCGCGCACATACATACACACACACACAAATAACAACATAAAAGGATCAAAGTTAGGAACACAATTAATTAGTAAAGAGTTGAAATGCTGAATAGCTCTCCATTCCTGTGTCCTTTTTAAATATTTTATCTGTGGCTGGAAAAAAAAGCGATTTCGATGTAGACATACTTTAAATAACAACTCCTATAAACACAGTGACATTATTCCAACCATCTGAAAGGCGTTACTTTATAATCTGTACTTCATTCACTTTTTTAAAATTGTCAGAAGTTTAATGTTTCTGTTGCAGTTTTTTAGGGAACATTCTCTGTGATGAGACCAACATCCAAAGCCTGTTTCCTTTTGGGTAATCCATGTCCAAATCACAGACAGTATGGTGAAATCTCGTGGCTTAATCCAACAGCTTTCTTACCAGCAGACATGGTTTGTACTTCCAAGAAGGACCATCTGTGTCCATCTAGAACATGATGCACATGGAGGGACTTGGCAGATGGCAGAGGACGATGTGAACACTTTCTCCATTCCAGAAGCCTGCAACCCAGTGTTTTGCTAGCCTTGCTGGTCTTTGAACTAACTCAATCTGCTCATTTTCTGTCAGAGCACCACGCTAGCGGTGGCACAGTTGTTCGCAGGAATCCCGATGCCAATCCGTCTATGACAGGTAAACATCTTCCGCAGTTCTGCCCTGAAACGGTCATGCAGCCATGCGTATAGAAATGGGTTGCAACAAGATGAACTCATTCCACACAAGTGACACAACAGCTGGATCAACAGGAAGTAGCGCTTGTCGATCAAGTCTATGTCAATATCCCGAAGAACATTGAAGACGCTTATTGGCAGCCAGCAGATCCCAAAAGCAGCGACGACCAAGGACACCAGGCGAAACGTCTTGCGTTTCCGAGCCTGCTGGGCTTCCGCTTGGCTCTGGGTACGATGACCCGGCACCACGCAATTGCGAAGCTTTACCGAAATGCACAAGTAGGAGATGCAAAGTGCGGACAGTGGAAGAACGTAGGTGATGAAGAGCGTGCTGTAAGCGTAGGCTAGTCGCTCCCTCCCCTGACCCATCCAGAACTCCTCGCAGATGGTGAAACCTTCGTCCTTGAACTCCACGTGGTATGTGTGGGCCACAGCAGGAGCAACCAGACCACATGAAAGAAGCCAGATCCCAGAGAGAAGGTACGTGCAGGCCAGAACGGATATGCGCTTCTTCAGTGGATGAACTGTAGCGTAGTATCTGGAAGTTAAAATGACCGTTTAAGGCAATGAGTTATGGCAGTGTTGTCACATCTGTATCTCATGCAACAGTTACATCGATCATGAGCAAATTTTTAAATTTTGCATTCCATTTGAAAAATTGTCATCACTTACTCACCCTCATGCCTTCCCAGATGTGGATAAACTACAGACCGGTGCTGAACTGATTATTCAGGCTTTTAGGCTACGTGTAGCCTAGCATAATCATCCCAGCATAAAGGCTTAGGATAAATTATTTGTAATTAAAGCATCTACATTCACAAACCACTGTTAATTTTAATAGAAAAGCAAGCACAGGCTACTGAATTATGCCTGAGCACACAGACTGTTTAACTTTTCATAGCAGTTTTTAATGTTTTCATTAATTTCGCCTCTTGATTAGAGTTCATTATGTTCTTCCTTTTTTAACTTGCAATGCTTTTAAACTGGGTCTTTTACTAGTTAGTATTTACTGAATGCGTCACTGCCTGTAACAACTAAAATAAACCTTTGTGAACTAGGCCCAATAAATGCAGCATTTTTGTACATAAACTTAAATAATCATATTAATCCCAAAACAAAATTCCCAGAAACCGAAAATCTCAGTAGCCGAAAATCTCATAACACCAGAGTTTATGCTAGATTTAGTTTGTTAATCATATTGTTTACCCATCTGAAGCCTTGCAGTTGTTATAAATTTGTTAAATATGCAGTTTGGATGCTTTCATTGTGATTATACTGTAGCTGGCTGGATTTACAAAAGATTATAAAAGTAACAGCATTTTACCAAGGGCTTTAAGAAAAAAAGCTTGCCTCTTTCTTTGCTTGGACATTCACTGTAAAGGAATAAAGCAGCAGACCTATAAGACTGTGTCAAGGTTATCTGATATTGCAATGCCTTTCACAATATCAAATCATTTGAGCTTTTTATGAAAAGGCATGTTTATTTCAGGCAATATGGCACGAATCATATACAGAGCACTTAGAGCTGAGACTCGATTCCATAAAGAATCGATTCCTTAAATCGGTCGAATTAGGAATCGAGTCCTAAAAAGATTCGTAGGTTATTCAATTCAGCTGCAGCAGTCGCGCTAATTTGATCTTCAAAAATTGCCAATGAAGACTATAATCACCCTGTGCAGCGGAATGACAAAAAACGCAGTATTGTATGGATCTTTTAAAAGTTAAATTTTGTATAACTTGCCATTTTACAAATGTGACGATCATGCGCGAGCGCTGTAAAATACATTCAAACAAGACGTACCTGGTGCATGTTTACATCAAGACGCTACTGTGTGAACCAGCCCTTTACGTGGTAAGTCAGTTTAGTATTGAGCTAGCTAGGATTATATTGTAGGCTATTGTCTTACTAAAAATGAAAATTAATTATGCTTTATATCTATTTTTGTATTTTCCACAATTCAACTAAATCAAGCTTAGGCTTTTAGTTGTGACACTACTCCACAACACTGTTAAAAACACTGTTTTTTTTTTTTTGCTGTGAGAATCATAAATATTCATTCTTAGAATCATACTTAATAATATTTGCATTTTAGAGGTTTGTGTTAAGATAAAGACAATGGAACAAGCTGAACCAAATGAGAGATTTAGCATGTTGATTTTGTAGAGACATTCAGTGGGCTGGAACTGGAAACTGGATCAAAACAAGACTTCTAAAATTAACTTGGGTTTTAAAATTAATTCTAAAATTAAATTCTAAAATAACTTCTAAAATTAATTCATGTGGGTTTCATAACAGGTAAAAGGACAGAGGATGAACCACCAGACCATGTACAGGAGGTGACAGCGTTTTCTGCGCAAAAAAGCCAACACTGTAAGGTAAATGTATACTCTTAATGCACCTATTTTACTACAATCCACCAATTTTTCATGTTCTGTGGCTAACACAGACTCCACAAGGACGAGAGTAGGAAGTTTAGGGCTTTACGACATCACAAAGTTAAAATATAACTCTACTCTATATGTTTTCAGAAATGAGGAAAAAGAAGTCCTGTTTTATCTTGGGTGTCCTTGGTATTTCACATTTGGCAATACGCCTTATTCACGGCAGCGCCATCTTTGATTTTTAATGAGAATGAAAGCGAGGCTGTGAGGGATAGACTTGCATCTCTTCAATGGGCTGTACTGTTATTTAATGTGATTTTGGATTGTTCTGCTCATGAAACACTGGAAAAATATATTTCCAAGAAATGTCAGTTGACAAGAAACTCCCGACCATGTAAGCTGTGGAAAATTATAAGTAATCTATCCGCTTTATTCAGCTTTTTACAGCGGATGTCATTGGAAACACGGTAAGTCTATCCCTCACAGCCTCACTTTCATACCTGTCATGACTCTGATCTGAATAAGGTCTATACTTTGCAAAATGCAACGACACATATCAATTTAGTCTTCTAGCTTTCTATGCATTTGCAGAATACGTCACTATAGGCCTTTATCACTCTTCAAATAGGAGCATAAAAACTTCCGCATACAAACATTTGTGCATTAAGTCATCATGGATTTTATATACTGTAAAAAAAACACTTGATGGGGCTTGAAAAAGGCAGAAACTGACTGGAGTAATGGCTGTCGGAAATTCAGCTTCCTTCACAGGAAAATGCATTTTAAAATATTATAAAATAGAAAAGTTAGTTTTTAAATTGTAATTATCAAAACACAGTACACTAATGTTTTGAAGTAAGTAAATGCAATGAGAAAAAGAGATGTTGTTTGAACAGTATAGTTTATGCGATTAATCAACCAAATCAGTCAGTTACATAAACATGCACTGAAAAGCCCCAGAATGCTAGTTGACAATGATGCAATGATGAATTAGTCACACTGTCAAGAGACAAAACACTTAGATGTAATGCTCACCTGTCCACTCCAATGGCTGTCAATGTGAATACTGACACATACACGGTCACAGGCTGAATGAGGAACACCAGGTAGCACATGAATCTCCCAAAAACCCATCCGCGGGGATTAAAAGCATACGCCAGGGTAAATGGCACACAGGTGGCGCACATGAGCATGTCGGAAAATGCCAGGTTACCGATGAAGAAGTTGGTCACGTTGTGCATTTTTTTGGTGTGGCAGATGACGTAAAGCAGCAGATAGTTCCCGAAAACTCCCACCAGGACCACAAGAGCATAGCACGGGATAATGAGAGGTTTAAAAGACTGAAGGAGCTCCACACCAACAAACTGCGGATTGCGCTTAGTCGTGTTCGTCGACTGCAGTACGACTTCGTAGATTTGACCCATGCTGGAATTTTCCATTGTGACGTTTTCCAAGCAAGACGAGGGCACGGGAGTGCTGAGGCATTCACCACCACTGCCATCCATCCTGGAATACAGCTTTCAGAGACCTGAAGGGTGGGGGTTTTGGAATATTAATAAGGAAAGAGATACATTTAGCTTTCTTCATAAATCAACTCTTGAGCTAATATTCAAACCATTAACAGATGGGCTGAAATGGCCGTGAAGAGAATGTGAGCCACTTGAGTTGGCCTAAGTCCTGTGGGGGCGTGTGGTGCCAAACATATAGGTGCTAGTTTGTCATGAAAGTTTGGCTGGCTCATATAACGAAGTGTTATAAAGTTTTTCAAACTTTAATGAGCACTGAAAGTCCCTGTTCTCAGTGCCAAACCATTTTCCGAATAGAAAGAGATGCAGAAGTCACTCCCAAAAGCCCTTGAATAAAACCTTGAATTTCTTCGGAAGTCAGTACTCGTACAAATTAATCAGCGGGACTCAGCGGGAATATTTGGCGGTCCAAACAGCAGTAGAAACTCCTAAAGGCACTAATGAAAGCCAGCATGATTTGAGCTTGAAATCTATATTATGATTAAATAGCCTCCAACATAAAACAACAACAAAAACATTAAAACCTTACTGTGGCAAGCAGTGCAGCACAAAACAGTTCTTCTAAAACATTACTATCATCATGTTCCTAATTACCCAGACAGAAAATGTCAAAATTCCATCACCAAGAAGCTGTTCTCTTCAAGGTTGTTCGATGCTCGTTTTAGGGATATGCAGGCTATGGAATAAAAAATCCAATGTCCTATTGAAATCTTCATTAAAATAGGGATATAACATTAAAAATCATTACTGAAAGCTTCCCATCTGGGTGATGCCTTCATGTTCTAGTGGCACTGTGACTTTTATTGTTATAGCCCTATACTATGCCCTTTCACACAGTCTTGATTTTTTTTTTTTTTTACTAGAATGGGGGGGGGTGGGGGGGGGTGGGGGGGGGGGGTGTTTTCATGCTTGATTGTTCAAAAAACTCATTATTTTTCCCATATTTTACATTATAACAGCACTTATTATTATCTAGTCTGGATCCAACATGCTGATTTCTTTGAAGCCCCTTCTTCTGAAATACGAAATGTGCTGTGATTGGTTAGCTGGCCCAGTGTTTTGTGATTAGCAGCATGTGTTTGGGAAATGTCTGCGAGTTCTTCTCTTGTGTAAATATTAAGAATGTCGTCAATTTCAAACCATTTCGAGTCAATTTAGACCCTGACAATGTTGATACATTTTAACCGCTCTAAGTTCGTCAGCCTTAGTTGAACATTGTGGAAAAAAACAGCATCTCTTTGACTTCTATAATGCAGCTCTATGCAGGCCTTGTCCTTTTTTGCGTATTCTGTGGGCAAGGATTATTTAAATGAGTAACATTATGACTTCATAAAGCCTGGAAAAGACGCGTTATAGTCCAAAACGAGACGTTCAATGTCGTTCTTGAAAAGGGATCAATTGTTCTGTTAAATAAGATATCTCCATTTAGAGTGTACTTTGAGCTTTGTAACCTTGCAATCTTTTTTTATGCTCAAACCGCAACATTACAGACCAACTAAAGTTAAACAAATTGGAAAATCATAAAATAATCCATTTAAATATTACACCACATGTGAGTGCCTTTTTCATTTCAAATCACAATTTCGAACACAAAATAACAATCCAAACACAAAACAACAAATTATAAAGCCAATGGAAAGGCCAAATAATGAATCAGAATACACAACAAAAAAAAAAAAAATCTGAAAACAAAATAGCAAGTCAGAAAACACAATGAATAGTCAGCCACAATGGAAAAGGTTGGTCATATCAGCGGTCATATGTGGCGAATGGAATACTGACCGCTGATTGGACGAGACCTCTGTAAATCAAGACTTGCATAAAGTACAGCAGACTGCGGCAGGAGTCTAAGTCGATAAGTCGATTTTTAACCGGCTAATTTAGTGTGATTATTTAACACAGTCTCATCCCAAAAAGTCATATAACTGACGTCTTGGGACGTCTTTTGACCATACGTCAATATCCGCCTTTTTAGGGCCCCCTTAAACATCGGTAGATGGTGATCCCGGGCCGTCATACAACTGACGCTTTACCTTTAACGTCAGTTAAGTGACGGGTTAGGTTTAGGGTTAGGTTTAGGTCTGGGGTAGAGTTAGGATCCCATAACCTCATCTACTGACGTTTAAGGGGGCCCTATAAATCTTCCTACCACTTGGCTGTTTGGTTTGGTCAGACAAAATTTAAAAAAAACGGTCTGGTAAAGGGAGAGAGTAGCGTGTAGAGTAAGAACTGCAGATTTAGCTTTTGACGCAAACGAGAAAAAGTGACTTTTTTTTATCTCACAATTGCAAACAAGTCAGAATTCTGAGAAAGTCGCAAGTTGCAAGATGTAAAGTCAAAATTCTGAGAAATAAACTCGGAATTGTGATATATAAAGTCGCAATTCTGTGAAACAAAGAGAAAAAAAAAAAGACAGAGTTGAGACTTTTATCTCACATTTCGGACTTTTTTTCTCACAGTTGCGAGTTTACATCTTGCAATTCTGACTTTACAACATATAATTGCATCTTTATATCTCGAGATTCTGACATTTTTTTCTCAGAATTGTGAGATATAAACTCGCAATTGCGAGTTAACAGGTCAATTCTAAGAAAAAAAAGACTGACTTTTTTGCCCTCTAAATAGTTTATATGTCACAACTCTGACTTTACAACATGCAATTGCGACTTTATATCATGCATTTTTGAATTTATAACATGCAATTGCGACTTTATATCAATCAATTTTGACTTTATATCTCGCAATTCTGACTTTATAACATGCAATTGCAACTTTATATCACAGAATTATGACTATATGTCGCAATTCTGAGAAATAAAGTCAAAATTGCGAAATGTAAACTCGCAATTGTGAGAAAAAAAGTCTGAAATGGGAATTTTTTTTTTCATTATGTGGCGGAAACAAGCTTCCATACTTATCAGTTCAATGTTTTATTCCACCGAGATTCCGAAATTTACTATCCTATGAGGCCACGGGAGAGGATTTATGAATGGCAGTAAAATGATGCAACTGCAACAATTTCCCATAGTTGTTACTATGTGACAGATTAAAATCCCCGTGAACCGGAAGTTGCAAATGACTTTTCTCCAGTGCTGTGATGTATTTCCATGTGAAATGGAATACTGAACAAAGGGCAGGGTTTTACTCTAGCGCTCCTCTTCTCCATCTCTCGCTCTTAGCAGACTAACGGTTTGAGAGGAGTGGTTAAGCGTTTCCCAACCCAAGCCGTCAAGCCTACGTCATCCACCATTCCAGACCGGAAGTAACTTTTCAGATTTTGATTAAAGATTACCATGGTAAAACAATATATATATATATATATTTACTTGCATGGATTAATTGTTCACCACAAGACTAGTAATATGTGCTAACAAAGTAAATAGGGTCCATTTTGCTTTCACAGGGACTTTAAGACAGTTAATGCTAGGTTTTGGTTATGTGGCTTTGTAATCGTTTCTGTATATCATTAAATGACAAAATCAACCCTTCTCTTACCTTTTAAAATCACTTTCTTTTTTGTACTTTGTCTGATGTTTAAATTATCCCCTATGCTGTCCTCTTTACTGTTGCTTAGTGATTTTTGCGCTCTTTAGCTACGGTAGGTAACCGTTTACTTCCTGCTGCCGTAGCCGTTCTATATGCAGCTGTTCCTTAAAATCCCTTGTGACAACATAATAGATGTAGTATCTGAAATGCGCACTACACACGTTCATACTATATATAACATACTTTTTAATGGTCACATGTATGTTTCAAATCAAATGTTGTATACAGTATGCGATTTTGGATGCAGCGCTCTAAAATCATCTCAAAATATGAAACATAATCCTCTAATTGGATGGAATCAGAGTCTAAAAAATGTGCCCATCATATACTACACAATTTCAACATAGTCTACCAACTCTGACAACCCAAAATCTGCAGGCTGCCAATGACTTTCAGGTGACTTTCACTTTCAAGGTGATGTGGTTTGAAAATATGTGAAAGTAAAGGATTTTGACAGATTTCCCAGTTTTATGTGAACCATCATTTTAAGCTCAATAAACACAGCCCCGATGAACTCTTTCCTATAAGTGACACGTTTTCCTACCCTGACAGATAAATTAAACACATGAGTGGGCAATGATCAAATATATGACAGCATACATTGTTCATGCAACAATTCCCCTCTACAAAACAACATTCTTTTCGTTTGAAATGCAAATTAAATTGATCAGTTGATCTAGAGTCAGAAAAGATCTTCTCAAAGTCATTGACATCTTTTGTCTAGCTTATCACATTCAGTTCCATTTCATCAGTATTCATTGTGAATCAGTCTCACAGAATTGCCTGAGAAGCAAGGACATTAAAATCAATCCGTTATTTTGTTAACCAAAGCAGTGAATCATCGATTTTACAATATGTTCACTTTTCTAATCAAAAAGACATGTTTGCTACACAGATATTTATCAGATGAACAAAATCAAAAAAAAAAAAAAAACAGTTTAATGTCATTATTTACTGACACAAAAAGTCTAAATCATGTGTTTAAGATTGTCCAGTGTTGGACAGTTATGCATTATAGCAACGCGTTATGGTAATAATTTAAATTCCCCAGTATAGCGAGTAATATAACAAATCAACAAATATTACAGTTGCCATCCATTAAATGGCTCGTTACAACCTTATTTTTAATTGTCTTAGCCCCTATAAGACCACCAATCCAATCATGCCTTGATTTATTTCCATAATCTTTGACTCATGCACGTGAACATCAAATGTAAATTGTAGCATATTCTTTATTCTGACCGTGTGCATCCGTTTGATCCTGATGTATTTTACTCAACTTAGTCGTACATGGTATGTTTTGTCATCCAGGGAAGACCTAATGTCAATAATCAAGTATACATCTCCGTAATCATGAGTATGTATCTGCAGCAAATCATTGTTCTCTGAATCACAACAGCGATCACAGAAGTGAAAACACTGAGGAGCCACTAATGTTCCGTAGAACACATAATTTAGTGGAAAAAAGAAGAATGGAAATTATGATTACTGTCTAAAGAAATATACAAAGTATACATGTAATACTCAGACATTCAAAAAGAGGAGAAAAGAGAAAGGACTAATTACTGATTTTGTGGGGTGTAACAGAAAAGTAATATAACAAGTTACTGTTGGCAGGGAGTAATTAGTTAAGTAACAATATTACTTTTGGAAAAAGTAAAGAGTAATGATTTAGAATAACAAGCTCATCAAGACTGGAGATGTCTAGATGCAGACATGCCTTAAAATAGACTGCTTATGGTGAAGAAGGAATAGAAACAGAAAAGATTGATCTTTTACAAGATCAAGATACAAGTTCCTTGATTCAACTGTTGATTTTCTGGCATTTTACTTGATCACTTCATCTTCCATGTGGTCCAGCTGCCATCAAAAGGCTTTCATCCAGGTTTTGAATCCATAATCTGCCTTGCCAGGTGTGAAGCTGACAAAACTTTGGTTGAGAAGGAATTTCATTGAGCAGTTTTATTCAGATCTCACTCAAGCCTTCTCTCCAACACTCGAGTTACAGTGATGTGTAGACTGCTGAATGTTCTTTTTCATTGCTACTTTTTTTTTCTTTTTTTTTGGTGACTGTGTTCAGTCTGAACTAAATGTATTATGCATACAGAATTTTCCCATTGGACTGAACTGAGAACCATCTTTCTCATATTTGTTTCAGTGCATATTTTTCTATTAGTAGCCTATAGATTTACTAAAAATACACAGTATAATAATAAACAGTAATAATGTACATACTGCTTTATTTGGAACGTTTAGGATGTTTAGTAATATGCCACGTGAAAACAAATGACCACTTTATCGGTGATTTTAACCGGTCCCTTGATAGCTGTTCAAATGAACCGATTTGCAGAAATGAGTCGCACTCTTTCCTTCATCTTGCTGGTTCACGTTCACAAAAGGTTCATCAAAACATCGAGGAGAGATTCATGAACGGAGGAGTTAACAGACCAACAATAAATGCATCTTCTATTCCATTAATAGCAGAATGACAGTAGGTTGCAGAAATTACCAAGCCATACTCGCCAGAAAAAGCAGTGAATCAATGTAATTTCTAATTGAACTATCCGTTTATTCTTTCTATTAAAATCGTGACATTAGTACGAAGTCATGTGATGTGACTGACTTCTGAAATAGCCTACATGACATTATTATTTACGTTAATATGCGCTTATGCTATACTGATAGCCTATTATATTCATAAATTAATGTTTTATATTTTAAACTAGGCTATAGGCTACGTCTAGTTAAACTATTACTTTTTATGCTGTGGCTTTGTGCGTTTTCAAATGTTGACTATTTTAACCTTTTTACTACTTAGCCTTAATTTAACTCCGTATATTCAGGCTCTTGACAAATGCACGAAGAAACTGAAAGACAATAAAAAAGACGCCTCACCTTTTGCAACAGAGATGCGGTTTAGTTGTTTTCCTCGTGGATGCACAGATTCTCAAAGTGCAGACTCGCGAGCGCGCATTTATTCTCAGATGCGCTATGGACCCGAATGAGAGCGTTAGAGTTGTGTTTCCCGCTGGAGAGGCGGGGTCGTGTGTGTGTGTGTCTGTGTGTTTCAAGCGCCCTTTGAGTCCAATTAATTCTAGAGAGATTTTATTCTGCCAATTTTCAATTCTGCACGTGCCATTTCTATATCTCAGTCAGTTAGGGGCTGGCTTACATTTATCCAAAAGCTTTAACTCGCTCTGGCCAGTCAGACTTACACTTTCTAAATGACAGAAACCTAAATGAACAACAGATGAAAAAGTTTTTCAACATTTGAAGAGAAAAATATTTTATTCTGCATGGTTTGCAGTAGCCTACTCCACTGACTATGATCTATGATTAGATGGATAAAAAGATGCTTGAAGATTGTTATTGGGGTGAGAATGTATACATATATGGAGCATATCCAGTTATAGTCAGGGCTGGATTAAGAGTTCAGAGGCCCCTGGGCACAATTAACAGACCATGTTACGTGCATGGTCTGTTTCGTTGCGTTTCTGTGTTCCGTCATGCCTGTGTTCCCTTTGCTTAGTCTCCATGGTTCTAAATTTCTAAATTAGTGAACACCTGTTTCTGTACCTGTTGTGAATTACCCTGTTTGTGTATCTACATAAGCTCTGGTTTCCTACTTTCTTTGTCCTGTATTGTTTGCGTTTGTGTTGCATGTGGTTGTTTGATTTCTCCCGAGTGTTTATTTTGGACTGAGTTTTGTTCCTATATACTCCTTCGTCATGCGTGTATAGCTGCACAATGTTATGTGAATAGTGTAAAAGCATAGGGGAGAGCGGGGCACAACATAACGCATTTTGGTTTTGGCTCAATTAATTAAAAAATAATTAGTTTAGATTAATATTTTTTTTTTACACAAGCAACATCTCTGCTACAAATGAACACTTAAAGTTTTTTTTTCTAGGACCTACCATTTTTGTACAGTTAGACTGAAAGTGACAGAAGTGCAAATGTTACAACTTACCCCATATGTGGGGTTAATTGTAACAGACAGAGGGGTTAGTTTTAACACTTGTGTGTAACAAACAAACATAATTCAGTACTATTTTATTTGTATAGTTTGATGTTGTTTGTGCATCTGTATAGACAGATATCCATACATCCATCCCTCATCTAATCATCCTTTTGTTATGGATCAATATGGATAGAGACGTAGAAAAGGGCTGCACAGTTTTGCAATAAATAATAATAAATAAAATACAATATATATAAATATTGTAATTGCAATTAAATTAGATTTGTGTGTGGCAGCTGCATGTACAATTATTATTAATAATAATAACAGTAATAATAATACAAATGAGCGAATAAACATTTAAAGGGTTTATTACATTAAAGACAGGCCATATTTTTAATAAATAAACAAGTTATCATTCAAAGTACACTCAATTTTAAACATTTTAAATTCCAACATTGTTTGTGAAAGTCCAACAAAGTTAAATGTATACTCAAACCTGAAAAGTTGTGTGGCTCCGTTTTCATTTGATTACAGTTGGAACACTGTGTTACAACCAACCCCGCTGTGTATTACATATTTTAAACCTAGCTAACAGTTGCTAGGAATTACTGACATGTTTCAAAACGGTGCTGTTTGAGCCAACAAGACAGTGATTAAGGCAATATAAAGTTAGATTTGGAAACGTATACATCCAACTCAGAAACCGAAAAAAATCTATGATGAAAACATTTAATTTCATGGTGTCAAAACACTCTTTGTCCAGTATCTTCACGAAATATAATCAAAACTTTCCGCAAATTCGCGGGAGACCGTCTTCTGGCAGCAAGAGAAAACGAGCGGAAAGATGGCCGGCTTGATCCTGACGAACTATGTAAACGGTCCGTTTTACATTTAACCCCGCGTTAGGTTGTGCCCCGTGCTCCCCTATATTTTCTGTACATGCAGTAATAGCCAAACAAATTTTATTGTGAGCGGTTACTAGTTTTGGATGTTTTGTGCTACTGGTCCCATGTAGTCAGGGTTAACTATGTTTGTCTGGTAGTTTATTGGATGCAAACCCATGCAGTGCTCTACCCTTCGACCAAATCTCCCCCTAGCTGAACATCAGTTCGAAGAAAGACTGAGAGGTGTGCTGAACTCAGTGGCTGAAAGAGTAATTTAGATGAACACAGTATGTTTTCTGTGATCTTCACACTTGATCTCTCGTATGGTTCCTTTACTGCTATATGCAATTCTGACAGTTCCACCGTTATGTTTGTTAGCAGTTCACAAGGTCATTGCATAATCACAATGAAGGAAAAATAATTTTCTTCTTTGAATTACTTTTCTCTGTTGATCAGTGTTCCCAGACTGATTGTTAAGGGGTACACTTTTGGCTCAAGTATGCTAAAGTATATAGCTTTCTAATAGTAGACCTACCTGGAGTGTGTGGTCAGTGTATGAAGGCCTTGGGATTGGAACACAAATCAACTTTCACTTCACATTAAATACAAATGTGCTCCACACCTTCACCATGCTAAATGTGGGAGGAAAGCAATCAATCACAGCATAAAAACAACCTTCAATTTTAGGGATGGCTGCTGACTGAATTATTTCTACTCTACACACTCACAGCCTGCAAACCATTTAGGAGGAATTGGTTGCTTGACATGTAAGGTGAAAATGGTTATTGATTTGAGTTTACGATTTTGTGATTTACAGAAAAGATGGATGGACACTTGGTGTGGAGAATGGTAACCGTGGTGACGAGCATATTCTGGTTTGCATGAGAGATCGTACTATGTTCAGTTGCGTAGTTTAAGCAATATAAGCTGTGACATGAACATGTGCTTCACAAAGATGTACACCTAAAGGATTAATAGGAACACGTGTTCAATTTCTCATTAATGCAATTATGTAATCAACCAATGGCATGTTGCTTCAATGCATTTTGGGGTGTGGTCCTGGTCAAGACAAGTTGCTGCGTCCCAATTCCCTTACTTATAGACCATTTTGCAAGATATAATCAAAATTTCTCCAGAAGCACTTCCTGTTTTAGTTTTTAACACTACATAAAAGCTGGGATAAAATACTACCAACAGAACATATAAAACTGAATCAAAAAGTTAAACAAACATCTTTAAGATCTTTTCTTTACATGTGAAATAAAGAAAACAGTTACAAACTGAAACAGGAATTGTTTCTGGACCAGTGTTGTTTACATCTTGCAAAATGGTCTATACGACGCCCTAAAAGTATGTACTGTTTTTGTGAAGAAAAAGTACATACTTTTGAGTGTGTAGCAAAAGAGTAGGCAAGCTTTGGGACATACTATCACGTCATCTTTAACGGACAGCTCTGCCGCGTGCATCCTGGTAAACTGCCCTGTCAATCATCTTGTCACAGTTAAAATCCTCCATTCTATCTAATTTGATTTCCTACCATTTCGGAGCACGTTCATCTGCCAGACGTGGGTCTTTCATGCAGAGACTCTCCTCGTGTTTGCAATTTGAATATAATGATGTATTTAAAAAGTAATGGCTAAACGTATCTTTACAAAAGTTCACAATGCTACATATGCAATATAATGTGGACAACATTGAATAAATTCATTTTCGTCAGGTTAGACACTGATAATTAATCACTCAAAGCTCTTTATCTAAACCTCTCAACACAGCCGCGGGACTCGCACGTCCTCCGTGTCCGTAGTTTTTTAACACTTTTTATTTGTGTTTGTAGTTCTAACCGAATCCTCGTCCATCGCGCAATGGTTTGTGGGCAATATCAGCCGTTAGAGTGTGCATCGATCTACACTTTGGATTCTGACCGGATATAGTAGACCATCCGGGTATCTTTGAAACACTCATTTCAACATACTACAATTTAGGACGTACTAATTCTATTTTCGAATACTATTTAGGACGGATAATATGCGAATTGGGACGCAGCAGGTCTCTTGAATTCCAAACTGAATGTCAGAATGGGAAAGAAAGGTGATTTAAGCAATTTCAAGCGTGGCATGTTTGTTGGTGCCAAACGGGCTGGTCTGAGTATTTAACAAAGATGCTCAGTTACTGAGATTTTCACACAAAACCATTTCTAGGGTTTACAAAAAATGGTGTGAAAAGGGAAAAACATCCAGTATGCGGCTGTTCTGTGGGTGAAAATGCCTTGTTGATGCTAGAGGTCAGAGGAGAATGGGCTGATAGAAGTTGATAGAAGAGCAACTTTGACTGAAATAACCACTAGTTACAACCGAGGTATGCAGCAAAGCATTTGTGAAGCCACAAAACGCACAACCTTGTTAACCTCAGTTAAAAAATGTTGACTGGAAAAATGTTGCCTGGTCTGATGAGTCTCGATTTCTGTTGAGACATGATAACATGGATCCATAATGGCTGGTGGTGGTGGTGTAATGATGTGGGGGATGTTTTCTTGGCACACTTTATGCCCCTTAGTGCCAATTGGACATTGTTTAAATACCACGGCCTATCTGACCATTGTTTCTGGCCATGTCCATCCATTTTTTGCCACCATGTACCCATCCTCTGATGGATACTTCCAGCAGGATAATGCACCATGTCACAAAGCTTGAATCATTTCTAATTGGTTTCTTGAACATGACAATGAGTTCACTGTACTAAAATGGCCCCCACAGTCACCAGATCTCAAACCCAACAGAGCATCTTTGGGATGTGATGGAACGGGAGCTTTGTGCCCTGGATGTGCATCCCACAAATTTCCATAAACGGCAATATGCTATCCCATCAATATGGGCAAACATTTCTAAAGAATGCTTTCAGCACCGTATTGAAACAATGCCACGCAGAATTAAGGCAGTTCTGAAGGCGAAAGGGGGTCAAACATAGTATTAGTATGGTGTTCCTAATAATCTTCTAGGTGAGTGTATACCAATACACTCTCATGGCAATTTGTAACTATTTCACGTTGGCGAATGGAGTATTATCACGGTGGAGAATTCTTACAAAAATGTATAGAAATATATTTAAAAAAACAAAAAATAATGAAAATGACAAATTCAAAATTACTACAACTTAATATTGCTAAATGAAATCAAATAAAATGAAGCCGTAAATTATAAAATATACTAATTCAAAACATTAATGTGAACTAAATGCTAAATAATCTTAAAAAAAACCCTAAAATAACACTGACATACTGTCAGAGAGTAAATACTTAAAATGTAAAATAAAATACTTTAATTTAGGCTTTACAGTACATGGTTTTAAAGTAAAACCCAGAACACAAACACACGCACATAATACCTCAACACATTCAAAGACAACACAACATGCTGTGTAATTACACATAACATTTAATTGTGATTGTATTATCATTAATTATAATCCTGGGAAAATGTAATACTCAGCCCATAAAGCAATATTATTCTGCTCAGTGGGGTTCATTATTTCATATAAATGCAGAAAATTGAATGCAGACACATACGGATGTGTAAGGCAGAAAAAGCTGCGAATAAATATTCATGCCCCTTCCACTTAATCCTGACTCAACAAAGAGTCAGAGCTCACAGTTTTATGCCCTCTGTTTATATTCATGAACATCAGCAGTAGGAGTTCACAGATTTTCTCACTGTGTAAGCTGAGCTGCTGAATCAAGCTTACATGAGTCGAATAATGTCAGACTGAATGGATGTATCGAGATACAGTGTGTCTCTTATAAAACAGACCCAGGGTGCGTCTCAAACAGCTCCCTAGTTCAGTAGTCGGGGCACTGAAATAGGGAGTTGGCCATTTTAAGGGCTGTCTTAATTGCAAAATCATTCCAGTGCACTGAAATATTCGACCCCTATAAAGTCCTGCAGTGCGACGTGAAAACTAGGTAGCATAAATTCTCACTATGTTTCCTTAATGGAACTTGAAACATACAGCAGCCTCAAACGGCAATTATTGACAATGACTGGATTATTTGAAACAGTCATATTCTTTTTAGATGTTTCTTTTTCAAAAAACATTACTATTTTTAATAATCTAGCAGTGTTATTTTTTTCTAGTCATGTTGTTTTTTTCAACAGTAGGCCTAGGCGCCTCGAGCTGGCAGGGCTTATATGCTCCAAGAGTGGACACTGACCGGCGGGATGACTAGACGGAAGTGGATAAATAGTCTGAGTGTTCTGATTCAATCTGAGTTCTGACCTGTAATGCTATCTGAATCATAATCATACACTGTTCGTTCGTTGGCCAGGGGCCCGTTTCAGTAAGGAGGTTCAACCAACTCTGAGTTAAAGCTTGAACTCTGAGTTGACTTACCCTGAGAGGGGAAACTCTTGAGTTTTCGGTTACAGAACAGCTGGAATGAGTTAGTTCAATCAACTCTGAGTTGACTGACTCTGAGTTAAGCGCGTGCACCACAACTATAAAAAGCCATTATCAATGGAGCGCAGATATTATGAGTCACCATGGCAACAGCGCCAGACAAAAAGAGGTGTTGGGTGTGATTAATTACCAAGTGATCTAAATATTATGATTTAATTAAGGGGATTACTCTTAATTCTTCTGTAATTTAAAATAAAATACGATGCAATTACATTAAATAGGCAACTGCATAAACTATAGACTAATTCAGTATAAAACGATAGGGGATTTAACATGCATTTTTAAAAGGTATATTTTTTTTATGTAACCTTCTCCCTCTACACACTTTGATGAATTCAAGAATAATTCATGCAATTGTATATTGTTAATTTGAAAGCATTAAAAGTGCAGTTTCTTGTCTCTCCTCCTTGTATTAATCAAGTTGAGGTTGATTTAGGATTTAGCAATTAGTAATATGTAGACCAATATTTTCTAGAGATAGTAATTATTACTTTAATCTAACTACACCGTTGAAGATGTCATTTGTAGTAAATAATTCATAACTATTTTAGAGTAACTTACTGTTATAATATAGAGGTGAAACTGGAAGAATGTTATTAAAGTAGGCTACTATTACTTTGATAAAATTTTTACTTAAGTAAAAGTAAAAATAACTGTCTAAAAATCTACTCATGTAAAAAGTAGTTAATTTACAACATGAGTAAAAGTTGCTGAGTAACTTGTTTAACAGCGGGGGTGGGGTGGGGGACTCCCCCATGTGGGGAATGAGAGTTTCACAGTATAAGAACCGTCTCAGAAAATATCACGGTTTATGGTATTAAACAATTATTAAATATATAAACTGCATTATTAAATTATGGTTATTATTATCATCAGTTAAAATGACAGTTAAATAAATTAAACATTCATTCAATAAAACATATGTAATCAACTAACTTCAATAATTGATTATGAATAAGATTAACATTTTATTTTTATCATTAATAACTTATTATATTATGTTTGAAAAATAATTGGGTTCTATTAAATGTTTTTTATTCCAATTTTTTTTTATGTTTTTTTTTTTTTTAGGTTCACAGAGTAAGTTACCATGGTACAATAAGTTACCAAGTATAATTTACCTCTCTTTCAGAAACGGGCTTGACTTACTCTGCTTTCTCGGGTTTGATATACCCCACTTTCTGAAACGGAAAACCCAGAGTTTCCCTCACTTCAGGGTTAACATACTCAGAGTTTTAACTTAACCTCCTTTCTGAAACAGGCCCCTGTTTGCTGGCTCCCCGACTGAGCCTGTTTTCTCCCAAGTTTTTTTTTTTTTTTTCCCATTCTGTCACCTGATGGATTTTTTTTTTTTTTTAAACAAACAAATCACTCCCAAATCAGAAATTAGCAGCACAATGATTAATGACACAGTAAAGGATAGGCTATTTAAATAAAATAATAGTGAATGAATAAACTGTATATAAAGAACACGGTGGCATACTTTCAATAACAGCATCACAAATTTCAATTAACAAACCATTTAAATAAAATTAAATAAACTAGATACAATAAAACAAACTGTAATAGGCTAAATAGAACAAGGTAACATTAGGCTCACATTTCAGGGAACAAACTAGTTTTTACAAAGTCAAATTTCCAAATACATCACACTCAGGTTGCAAGCTACCTACTTAGTCTACCTACACCCTCTTCATGTTGTGTGCGGGGAAGATGAGATTGTCCACATTTTACTTCGGGGCTTAATAACAACGTAGCCAGTTTTTTAGAAAATGAGCTCTGACTGAGTTGAAGTGGCTGGAATGCTAAGGAGGTGTTAGGGTAACAGTCACTGTTTTGCTTTCACCATGCAAGTGGGCCTGACTTTGTGTCTCTCAAATATTTCTCCATCTCTTTCTTTGCGCTTTCTCCTAGTCTGACTTTAGTTGTCTCCTCTTGGTCATGCGGACTGCATCAGTATTGAAATTTCCTGCTGTTTTTCTTTTGGTGGTGGCGCAGCGGTCTCCGCTTCTGCAAGTATAACAAGTTTGGGTTCCTATTAAAAAATGGCTAGTCTATCTAGTCTAAACTATAAGAACTTGCTATATAAGATTGGGTAACACTTCCTTTTACAGTCCTGTTACCCATGTACATACTATGTTATTATAATTACAATTACTGTGTAATAACTAGGTACTAACCTTGAACCTACCCCTAACCCATGTACTTACCTTATATTAGCAGTACTTTCTAGGTAAGTACACTGTAAGTACACATAAGTACTGTACTGTAAAAGGAAGCTTTAGTGATCATTTTTTATTTATTAATTTATTTTTATTAGTTTATTTGTCAGGGACAAAGCACACATTATTACATACATAATTATCATAGGCAAAGCCATAACAAAATGTGTCAATTTGTTGCATGAAAGGTTTCTAGCCAATAGGCTAATTTGCAACCCCAGTCCCTGGTCAGGCCTTTCTAAAACATACCAAAAATATACAGTAGATTACACAATCATGTGTCAAATACAATCCCGACCACATTACACAAAACAACACATCACATCCAGCAGAGACAAAAATGACTCCATGTCCACATATTTGATTTTCTTTCAGCCAGTGTTTCACCCCTCTATTAAATGTTTTCCGGTCAGTTTCTGTTTTTAAATCGTTGAAAAAAAAACAGTCTTTTTTTTTTAAATCGGGGGTGTGGGTTGAGAGCGTGAGAATTGGGTCAATCTCACGCTGAATAGGTGAGAGTCGGCAGCCCTACGTTAAGCGTCAGATGATTTTCTTCCAGCCATTGGGATATACCCTCCATTTGGTCAAGGTCTCTGCTAATTTAGTTGGTCTCCTAGCTGATGCATAAATAACTGTATCATCAGCATACATTTGGCAGTTGGCTGACTGACAGCATGTAGGTAAGTTGTTTATATATATAGACTGAGCAGAGGCCCCAAAATGGAGCCCTGTGGAATACCCATTTTGGATTGTAATGATGTTGAGAGTTCGGTGGTTACAGGTTTAATCAAGGCAGAGCAGTAAGTTGTAATAAAGGGAGTATCCAACCCAAATACATCCTTCGCCTTATTTATTAATAATTGTAAGTACTTTTTCCTGACTAACCTCTTTAATGTAAAAAATGTCTTCTACAACTACAAAAAACTTTGTAGCCTGTGAGAGGGTTGCTGGTTCAAAAGACTCAGCAAGCTCCTCCACAGACAGAGTAGAGAAATTATTAAATTCATTTGCAATAGCTGAATTGTTAGTGTTGATAGCTCCATTCACTTCCAACTCAGCTATTGTTTTTTGTTGACTAGGCTTAAGAGTAATGCTATTGAGGTGCTTCCATGCACTATTTCTTCCTGATTCCTCAATCAATTGCATAAAATAAGCCGTCTTTGCTTTACGCAATTCTCTGACTACTGCATTTCTCAATCCTTTAAAGATTAGGAAATCAATGTTTGTTTTGGAGAGCAGCAATTTTTTTCAGTGCATATAGTCTCTTTTTTTCATTAGCTGACAAATGTCATTGTTCAGCCAGGGTAAGGAGGCTTTTTGTTGCATATCTTCGAATGTTTTACTGTATTTCTCAAATAAGATTTGTTAGATTTTTAATCAAAGAGATACAACAATTTTCTAAATCATTTGATTGTAAGACATTATTCCAGTCTAAATTATCTAAATCATTTTTAAGTTGTATCAACTTATTTTTTTGGGATACCCAAGTTCCCTGGTTTACTTTCGTTCATAAATTTGGTTAAACGCTGTTTAATAAGGATCCGTACAACCATGGTCATATTGTGATCAGAAAGCCCTGTTAATAAATTATAAGTTCTGATAATTTTCTGTTGTCTGTTAGTGACTAATATTAACTGGCTAGAAAAAGTCAAAACACAGACTTCATCAGATGATTAAAGGTCCAACAAGGATCACATAAGCGAGTAAAACTATGATAGATCTGATAAAGTCACCAAGAAAAACAGATTCGGTGCGAGTATTTACAAATTTACAAATTGTGTCTAAATTCTCATAAACAATCAAGTCATAATGCCCTTCCTGTGCCTCATATTTTCTTGAAATAGTAAGAACTAGCAGCTGCATTTTGGACTAATTGTAGCTTGTTTATTGTGGATGTAGGACAACCAGCTAGTAATGCATTACAGTAATCTAGTCTAGAGGTCATGAATGCACAAACTTTTTTTCTGCATCAAAAACATATAGCATGTTCAGGGGCTTAGTGATGATGTGGAAAAAGGCTGTTTTTGTATATGACTTTTGAAAGATAAGTTGCTGTCTAATATAACGCCCATGTCTTTAACTATAGAGGATAAAGTTAAAGTATCCTTCCAATGCAAATTGCAAACTTTGAGATTCTGTGTACAGTTTTTTGGTCCACTAAGTAATAAATTCTTAGCTGAATTTAATACAAGAAAATTACGGGTAATCCAATTTTTTTTTTTATCTTTAACACAGTCTGTCAACTTAGATATTGATTTGGAAGATTCTTCAGAATTCAGTGTCGCTGCTAGATGGACCATTGCAAATAGTTGTAGTAAATATAGTCAGGCCATTTGACATGCCTGTTTCTGACTAGGTTTGCTATAAAACTGACTATTACAGCAAATGGTGTGAGGTCTCCTTTACTCACACTTTACTATGGATTCTGTTCTGTGGTTTATCGTCACAATTAATCGAATTTGTAATCGCGATTACAATTACGGATGCCACAATTATGTAATCGTTCAAAGGCACAATTATAAAAAGTCTACTTACATTATTCTGTGTGCTTAAAATGTGTTTTTTACAGCTTATCTTAAGGGTTTTTTCCCCATTGTTTTAATTTTAGTTAGTGTAACATTATAACTATAATTAGCATTAAAGCAACACTATCTAACATTGTTAACTTAAAATGTTATTTCCAAAATCTTATCAGTGGTTCATCAAGTCGTAACAGGGTGAAAGGCACTTCTGCCGTCGCCTGATGGGGTCTGTATCACTTTTACTGGCACTATGTAACTTCGGGGTTCGGGTAGGAACCCGACCACAAAAAGAACTACAAAATTCGACTGCTTTACATCAAGCACTACAATAGTCATTATTTCGTTTTTCTTCGTTTCTGATGTCGCAATACATCATCCTTTCATGAAATCATGTAACATACTCTACGCTACATGTAACATACTCTACCTCATTTTAACCGGTGCTGGATAAACAGCGAGCGTGGGTGCGACGGTAGGCTAAATTATTTACGACAGTGGCAATGGACAATTTCGTTTCCAACCAGTAGGGCGACCGGAAGGAAAAATTACTTGGTGTTACTTTAAACCATAGAAAAGCATTGAAAGTTTTTCAGGAGTTTTCACCCGTTATAAAAATTTGCATGCAGTCACTTCGAACAATAGCATAAAGCTGTTCAAAACATCATTCAATGTAAACTGTGATAATCGTAATTAATAATCGCAATTATAATTTCAAGGCAATAATCGACAATTATGATTTTTGTCATAATCGTGCAGCCCTATCTTCAGCCGCCGTGACAATCCATTGGGTATTGTTACTAATAACGGTGTCAAGTTTACGTCTGTTAAAAGACTGGGAGTGGGTACATTCGTTCTTAGTGATAGAAAGCTATGGAATGCGTTCATCAAACTGCATTTACATACACAGCAACAACTCAATTCATCAACAACACACACTCATACCACTACACAGCAAATTTTAAAGTGTTAAACCCACATAGTGTGAAAATTAGCTCTGTGTTTATATAGTATACATAGTCCACACTAAATCGAGTTAAACTTACAGTACAGTAAACTTTTTTGTATACTTGCAGTTAAAAAGCACTGTTAGTGTTCACCATTAACTCAAGTAGTGTTCTTGGTGCATCTTGGGATTGATACGCCAAGACGATGGCATCCACTATCCAGTGGGCCAACCTCTGTTTGGAGACAGCCTTTACCTTCTGCTGGCCTCCATAACAGACAAAGAGCTGGTCTGAGGTCCTGAGGCATTGCATTCTTTCCGCGTAGAGCGCAGAGCCCGGACGGGACAGAGAAAAGGCTGGGTCTGCCTCCTCCGGGGCCGTGCTTGCAGGTTCACCACCTGGTCCTTTAAGGGAGTCGTAGGAAACTTGGGCACATATCCAGGCTGGGATCTCAGGATGATGTGAGAGTTAGCAGGCCTGAATTCCAGGTATGATTCGTTGACCGAAAATGTGTGCAGGTCCCCTACACTCTTTCAGCAAAAGCAAGCAGGAGAACTGCTTAATGTCAGTGTTTTTATAGACAGGACTTATAACTCTGCCATTGCTGAAGCGGTCTCATATGAAGAAAACCCAGCAACGTTACTGTGGCTGTGGATGCCAAAGGGACATGCCCCAGGACCCTCTGAAAATGTTTCAGTGGGACCACTGTTCTGCTCTTGACGGTATACATGCAGTTCAGCAACGACCGGTCATGTTCCTCTGTGACACGTGCCATTTGGTGGACCGAGTCCAGCTCCATACCGAGAAAAGAGATCCTCTGCACAGGGACGAGTTTGCTCCTTTCCCAGTTGACCAGAAGACCCAAATGAATCAGTCATTTGGGTCTTCGGGTCAGCTGGGAAAGGAGCAAACTCTTCTCCTTGTGTTAGCACAACTGCAAATCCCTGTGCTAGCACAACTGCTTCCAAGACTGAGCTAGAATCAGCCAGTCATTGAAATAGTTGAGGACATAGACATGCTCTCTCACTTGAAAATGTATTTCTGCGTTGGCATCTTAAACGGAAGCTTGTAAAGGACCCGAATCAAGACACACAAGTCCAAGATTGACCGTAACCCACCACCTTTCTTAGGTACAATGAAGTATGGGCTGTAGAATTCAGACTTCATAATAGCTGGACGGACAGGCTCTATCGCATCCTTCGCCAGTAGGTCCGTGATCTCTGTGCGCATAACAGGAGCAGGTTCGCTCAACACCACTGTGTACCACTGAACCTGCACCGAACTAAATCTTATAGCCGCGTCTGACGGTGCGGAGTAGCCAGCTGGACTGGTTGGGAAGCACTTTCCAGGATTCCCTGAACCGGACCAGAGGCACCACAGACATACCCGGTGTGGCCCAAAGAGGGGTCTAAGTGTGCAGTGCAACACTTACCTGTCTCCTCAGGTCGGCAAGGGGTGTTTGAGAAAGCGTATTCAGGTTGTTGAACCGCACCTGGCTGCCGGCTGACGATACAAGAGGGGGCTGAGGGTGGCAAGGCTTTTCAGGGTTAAATACCGCCAGTCTGGGCCTCTTGGGACCCAAAGATAGAGAAGCTGCTCTTACTGTGAATTTGGGTACCGCTGGCTGAGACACCAGTGACGGAATAGAATTGATTCAACAAAAGAATCTCTGCTCGGCCCTCCTCAGGGTAAGAGTAGCTGACTCTGGGTTGCCCGTTTCAGGGCTGCTGAGATGGGTGGCACTTTCTTCCTGTAAAGGCTCAACGTCACAGTAGAGCTGGCTGTGGCAGAGTTTCATTATTCATTTTTTTTTCTCGCAGGGGACTGACACTCTTGGCGACGAACAGACTAAGGGGCAGCCCCCGAGTGACTAAGGAAGCACATTGGGAAAAAGCACTGTTATTTCAGCCTGCTTCTGAAGTGTGAAAAATTGCTGGGCATAGTTTCCTACACTGTCGCCGAAAAAGACCACCTCGTGTGATTGGAGCATTGAGAAAGAGAACTTTGGCGATGTCTCACACCTCTGCAAGGTTTAGCCAGGGGCACTCCTGGACCACCAGGTTGGACATCGTCTGGCATGTTTGGCTTGCCATATTGACGCCAATACGCGTCCATACTGCGAAAGATTTTCACACACATCCAGGCAGGCATGATGGCGGGACAAGGCGATTACACGTCACACTGTGCCACCAGAGTAGCCCAGGAAAGCATGGCTGTCAAGTCTGAATCCAATTCAGCATGAGCACACACACCATTATAGTGGGAAGCTCAGCATCATCTTAATTTCCATAGTGTAACAAACTCGTCAGCACCCTGTGTGAAATATGAAACAGAGATCGTGGCCATCAACTGAGGATAGGAAACGGCCGCATCCAGAAACAGACGGTTTGAATGACATCTTGAAATAGACGCAGTGTCAAACTTTGTATGCCGTTTCATGGAACAGATCTCTCCTATGCCGAGCATACAGGGTCATGGTCACAGCTACACAAACAGGACGATAGTACAAGGCTGATGTGAGCGCTCAAATTCTCAGTGAAGGCGCAATGTTCAAGCTGTGAAAACAGCTGTTTTGCTCTCTGAGAGATCTTTGACTGTTTAATCCAACACCAACTTTGATGAGATGTTCTCCTGAAGAAGCAGACTCGTTTTCTTTTTTAAGTTAAAACACTCTCAGATAAGATTGCAGAGCAGAAACCTTACAACCACTTGACTCTGAAGCAAAAAGCAAAGATGCGATGTATCTTCTGCTCAATATATGCTCATGCTGAGAGGCAGAGCAGCTGATGCATTTATCTCATGCCAATGTGCATTGGCTTGTTTTATTACAGTCGAAGTAGATTGGTCTCTCAAAGTGATCCCAATCAGGGGTGCGTTTCTCGAAAGCATCGTTAGCCAACTATGGTCGCAAGTTGGTCGCAATTTCCATTGAACTCTATTGATAACGACTGAACTTGCGACCATAGTTGGCTAACGATGTTTTCGGGAAACGCACCCCAGTACGGTTATGTGGAACATAAGGGATATTCCAAGGCACTCGAATAATGTTGAAAATTTAAAAAGCCTTTATTTCATCATGGCTTTATCATTTAAAGGGTACCTATTTTGGGTTTTTGAAAATTGCCCTTCATGTAGTGTTTAACATAGATCTAAGTGAACGAAAACATCCTGCAAAGTTTTAAACATGAAAGTTCATCGTATACAAAGTTATTGTCTCTCAAAAACAAGAGTCGACTCGGAGTTGCTGATATGAATCATTCGAAAAACGATGCTTTTCCTTTGTCTGGTTGACGTCAACTTGACAAGTTATTTGAATAAGAAATGCCCACTTATTGCGCTCGGAGACGCTAGGGAAAACCGGAGCTCCAGGGGTGGCGGGCAAATCTGAAACTGGCCCAGGACGGGCCACCCTGCCTGGGCTGGCCAGGGAGGTCTGAGAGCATGGAGGTTTGGACCCACCGCACCTTTTTGGACTCTGTCGTTTTTCGAGATCTGGGCTTCGGAAAACAGTCATGTCGACGAGACGCTGTGTTTTGAAGTGCGACGCAAAAGCGCACTTTTTTAACCTGCCAAGTGAGGAGTATTTGAAGACTAAGTGGCTGCAGTTCATATATACAAGTATACCACACAAGTATAGCCCAAACCTTGTTCTGTGTTCGCGTCATTTTGAAGATGATTGCTTCACAAACCTAAACGCTATAAAGTATGGATTCGCGAGCCGGCTCTATCCTAACGAGCTGAGGATCTGAGGTGTGTTAAATGAGGGAGACATACACAATATGCAGAGCAGTGGGTCGCGAGGATTGGAGTTGAGAACCCATTTAAGGTAATAAGAGTTCCGTTTTTCTGCACAGAGAATACCAATCAAAACTGACTAGGTCATCCGACCAATCACCGCAGATTAGCGTCACGCAAAGGCGGGTTTTTGAAAAGGACTCGCTAAAACGATTCATGTGGGAGTCGGTGGGCAATTCAGGTAAAAATAAATGCATATTATAGGACAATAAAAGTGTTTTTTGTCATTGCATGCTTGTAAAACTGTTGTTGGGGACTCCCAGAACAATATTAGGAAGATTTTAAATGACATAATAGGTACTCTTTAAAGTGCACACCTATGGGTTGCAGCTTACAAGAACATACATTTCACAGCAATATATTATTTATCTTTCTTAAGTGAAGAATAGCTTAAAATGCAGGCACACATCTAATACCGTGAAATTTATTTTAGTTTTACAATATAACTGTATAAAAAAGTGCAACAAATAAATCTAGGAATCTAATATTTATATATAAATAATATAAGAAAATAATCTTTTTATAATTTAAAGTACATAAACGGCATTGCAGTTTTGACAGCGGCTGGTCATCCAGAATAATACACTCAATACATGTTGTTGGTTATATTTATCGCTCGTTGGCTGTCTTTTGAAAACATTTCTCTTTGTTTGAGTGAAGCTTTCAGAGATTGTTGATTCTGGCGCGGCTCATCCTTCTCTACTCTTGCCTGCGGGGGTATCATTCTGCGGGGTGACGCATCTTCAAATGATTAAGTTACTCGTGTTGAAGTTGCTAATACTTGTTCCACCCCTCGAAACTGCAGTATTGCGGTTTCTTCTTCGCTGGTCTAAACAGCACGACTTCCTGTGTTGCCACAAGCAACGACTATTTAGAGCAGCGAAGAAGAATTGATCTCCGATTTGCAGCGTTACGCAAAGCTAGCGTGCATAACTAGATATTGTTTAAGATAATGGTATCGGATCGGTTCGCTGGTAGAAGTACTCGCCGATACCGATGCCAGAATTTTTATTGGTATCGGCGGCATTTCCGATACTAGTATCGGAATCGGAACAACTCTTGGACTAAACCACTCAATTCATATGGATTAGTTTAACGATCTCTTTATGAACTTTTTAAAGTGTCAAAGTGGTAGTTGCATTGCTCTCAGATTTCATCAAATTGAAAGCTCTCAGTTCATCAAAAGATTTGAGGTCTGAAGATGAACGGAAGTCTTGGGATTGGAATGACATGAGGGTGAGGGAAATTGGCTTTATGCCAATAGCTGTCTGAAGTTCAGGAAGTAGTGCAGCTGGGCATAAAGCCAATTAACGACAGAATTTTCATCTTTGGGTGGACTAACACAAATCCAAAAAGAAAAAAAGAAAAGAAAAACCCAAACACACACACACACACACACACACACACACACACACAAAACATACCTATATAAACACAATTCAATCCTAGTACTGTGGACCCACTGCTCTGCACATTTCCTCATTTGCATAGAGCTCAGTGAACAACTGAGAGTGTCAGGTAAGAAAGACAAACAAAATGTGCAGAGCTGTGGATTCCAAGGACTAGGTTTGATAACTGTATTATAGGATTTACAACCATAATCATCATTTTAAAATTCACTATGACATTGCAACTGTATAATGAGTTTTACCTAATGGAAATGCATAGGTCTGTCAACAGCCTCTGTTGGACTGATTTTAGTCTTCTTACTTGTCAAATAAGTCTCTCTTACAACGACTTTTTGCTCAGAACTTATTTATTTAACGGAGCTTCACAAACATCGTCTCAGTCTTACTGTCAATTCCGTGCTATCCAGTCACGCCCCCTCTTACTCTCTGGTAGCCTATTCGCTCGCTAGGATCAGGTTGTCAATCAACATATATAATAACATATTCTATATGACACCTCCCCCTTTTAACTTTTCCAAAAGAAACACATTGTATAACCATAATTCCTTTTGTAACTAGCACTTGACTATATTCATTTGAACTATAATGAACATTTAAACATTCGACCATTTCGCTTTTGTCAAATAAACATTTAACCATGCACTCATTTAAGATGCATAACTCACCTACACACTATGCATACAACATGCATAGATTTCTAATTTACTTTAACTATAAATTTAGTTTGACAGTTGGTTTTATTACTCTGCCGGACCTAGTCACAGTCACTCCTTGGGTCTCGCTCGGTGTCTGTGACACTGGCTGATCCGGGCTGCTGATGTGCAGTTTTTCAAGCTTCTGCGGGCTCTTCGCGGTCGTTTCGCAATTGTTCTCAGCATTTAGATATTCCGCGGGCACTTTCTGTAGGTGTCTGCGGTTGCGCCTCATCTCTCCTTCCCCCTTCGGTGCCTGCACAACGAATGAGCGTTGGAGCACTCACTTGCGTTTTGACCTGCACTGGACCTTTCCACGCCTTTTCCCCGTCCTGTTTCATCAGCACCAGATCACCTGGCTTCAACTCGGGTAATTCACGTGCTCCATGTCTGCGATTGAAGTAGAAGGCTTGTTGTGTTTTAGCGAACGCGTCCCTTTCTCTCACCATCTGTCTATTTGGCCACTTTGGTTGCAGGTTTTTCTTCAACGTAGGCAGTGTAGTGCGAATTTTCCTGCCCATCAACAATTCGGCAGGGCTTACACCTGTGGATGAATGAGGTGTTGCGCGGTAACACATCAAAGCGAGGAGCGGGTCATCTTGTTTGAGGATGCGTTTGGCTACTTGGACCGCGCGCTCGGCATGTCCGTTTGCCTGCGGGTTGTGCGGGCTCGATGTGACATGTTCAAAGTCATATTTTTCCTTAAATGACATCCAAGCCTCACTAGTAAATTGTGGACCGTTATCACTCATGATCTGCTCCGGTATTCCAAACCTCGCAAATGTAGCTTGCAGTCTGTTTATCACCTGCACCGTTGTTGTGTTTGGCAGAAGAAGAATCTCTATAAAGCGTGAGTGAAAGTCCGAAACAATCAGATACATCTGGCCCTTGTTCTCACAAATGTCTACAGCAACGCGCTGCCACGGTCTGTCAGGTAGCGGGGTCGACTTCAGAGGCTCTTTTCTTTGTGTTTTCCTGTTTTCACGACAGAACATACACAAGTCAATTTTGTTATTTATATCCGATGATATACCAGGCCACCATACAGATGCATTTGCGCGTTCTCTTCATTTTGACAACCCCAAATGGCCTTCGTGAATACGCTCAAGGATGTCCGGTCTCAGTTCCCTTGGGATGCAAATGCGTTTGCCCAGAATTATCAGTCCTTCGCTTATTGACAGCGCATCTTTCACTGGAAAATAGTCTCTAATACTTTCCGGTACGTTTCTTACATGCTCTGGCCATCCCCGCTTTATGAACTTACTTACTAGTTGTAACTGTTCGTCTTTTCCAGTCGCTACTTCGATCAAGCTCAACTTTGACTGTGACATGGGCAAGCCGGCTTTGACAGCGTCTACGTAACAGGCTATCTCATTCACTGTAGGTCTACTGCTCGGTGCCTCATCGCCTATTGGACTTCTCGACAGTGTGTCAGCTACTACTAATGTTTTCCCAGGTGCGTATTCCGTGGTCACTGTGAATCGCATCAGCCTCATTAAAAGTCTCTGGCAGCGTATCGGTACCGTGTCCAAGTCTTTTTTATTGATCAACGGTACAAGGGGTTTGTGGTCTGTAATAAGGCGAAATCTGTCCAGGCCTATGAGATACTTCTCGAATCTCTCGCATGCCCAGACCCCGGCCAAGCATTCTTTTTCAATTTGCGCGTACCTGGATTCTGCCTCATTTAACCTCCTCGAGCAATAAGCCACCGGCTTCCAGCTGTCTTCATGCCGCTGTAGTAGGACCCCTCCCAGCCCGTAACTACTCGCGTCCGCTGACACCGCTGTGGGCTTCCCTGCATCGTAGTACGCGAGAACAGGTGCAGTGATTAGAGTCTCTTTGAGCTTCTGAAACGCGCTTTCTTGAGACTGGTCCCATGTCCACGCTACTGACCCTTTCAATAAATCAAACAGCGGCCCCCCCACTGTTGCCAAGTCTGGTATATAGCGTCCCATGTAATTTATCATCCCCAGCACCCGTTTCATTTCACTCACATTTCTTGGTGCTTGCAGCTCTGAAATAGCCCGTACTTTCTCCGGGTCAGGCCTGACCCCTCTCTCGTCTATGACGTGCCCCAGGAAATAAAGCTCCTTCTGTCTGAATACACACTTTTCTTTGTTGAGCTTGAGTCCTGCGCGCTCTATCCTCTCCAGAACGCACCTCAGATGCTCATCGTGCTTTTCTTGGGTTTCGCCGTGAACGATTAGATCGTCCATGTAAACAGCAACTCCCTCAAAGCCTCCAAGGAGCTCGTTCATTTTGCGCTGAAATATTTCTGGCGCTATGCTGATGCCAAATGGCAAGCGCTTAAAACAATATCTAGCAAACGGCGTTATGAATGTAGTGAGGAGACTGCTTTCACTATGTAGGGGAATTTGCCAAAAGCCGCTTGCGGCATCCAACGAAGAGAATATTTTGGACCCAGCGAGTTTGGCTAGGATTTCATCAGTCGTGGGTAAGATGTACCGTTCCCTTTTTACATTTTCGTTCAGTTTTTTCAAGTCTACGCAGATGCGCACTTTCCCGTTAGGTTTCATTACCGGTACCATCTGTGGGTTGTGTTATCTTTTCAATGACCCCGTTCTCTTCCATTCGTTGGAGTTCGGCTTTTACTTTGGGGAGCAGAGGTAAAGGCACTCTTCTCGCGATATGCATTTTCTTTTAGATTTATCTTAACAGGCTCGGTTTTCATTGTTCCCTGCTCACCAAATACTGCGCTGACTTGCTCGATTCTTTTAACTAAGCCCATCTCTACTGCTTGTTCTCTGCTTAGCAAATTGTTCACAGTGTGCCCTTCCATGACATGAATTGTGAACTTGAACTTTTTATCCTTGTACTCCGTAGTGGTTTCAAATTGTCCCAAACAATTTATCCTTCCACCCGGGCTGTCATATCTCGCTTGTGTCTGTCTCAACTTCGCTTTACTTCCAAGCGAATTAAAAGTCTCTTCATTCATAACGGTCACGTCGGCTCCAGTATCAATTTTAAATTTTACTTGCGAGCCTTGCACATTCAATTTCACAAACCACATCTCCTTGTCGTCAGCCCCAGTTTTACTTATCGTGCCCAGGTAATATGAATCGTCATCACTTGCCTGTGTGTGCGTTCCTCTTATTACCTCGTTAACTCTCCTTGAGTAACACATACGCTCCCAGTGTCCTTTCTTTTTACATTTCCGATACTCAGTTTCTGCTGCAGGGCATTTTTCCTTGTTGTAATGTTTCGTTTTCCCACACTTTCCGCACCTGCCGCCACCGGTCATTCTAGCATTTTTCTCCTTCGCTGGTTTCTTTTCATCCCATCTTCCTCTCCTTTCAGGTCGTCTGCGTGTAACCTCCTGAACACTGCTTGGCGCACCTTCCTCCTGTTGGCTCACCTGCTGGGCGATGTCCTCCGCCTGCCTCACCATCAGCACCGCCGTGTCTAAGGTAAGGTCTGTCATCAGCTGTAACTTTCTTGAAAGCTCTTTATCTTTGATGCCAACCACAAGCTTATCTCTGATGTTCTATGTTTTCTGTGCACCGAAGTCACAACTCTCTGCTAATTCGTAGAGTGCACGGATAAACATCTCGGCCTTCTCCCCCGGCCTTTGTATGCGTTGGTAAAAGCACGCCCTCTCGTGGATAATGTTTTTTTTTCGGGATGAAATAGTCATTAAACTTGTTCAGCACGGCGTCAAAATCTTTTTTCTGCTCGTCTCTCCCAAACGTGAACGAGCTGAATACGTTTTCTGCCTCTGGTCCCATGGCATATATAAGGGTACTCACTTGTACCTCGCCATCCTCCTCCGTGAGCTTCGTGGCTACTCTGTACCTCATGAAGCGTTGTCGCCATGCGGCCCATTCTTGAGGTCTATCAAAGGTGAAGTTGGTGGGTGGAGCGAATTTCGCCATTTCTTTTACTCCACAACTTCTGACACCATGTCAAATAAGTCTCTCTTACAACGACTTGTTGCTCAGAACTTATTTATTTAACGGAGCTTCACAAACATCGTCTCACTCTTACTGTCAATTCCGTGCTATCCAGTCACGCCCCCTCTTACTCTCTGGTAGCATATTCGCTCGCTAGGATCAGGTTGTCAATCAACATATATAATAACATATTCTATATGACATTACTCACCTCCAGATTGTTTTTCCTGGGCATCTTTATCTTGATTGAAATTGATTAATTATGACAACAATGCAAGTGACAACATAAAGACTAGTAAAATTATGAAAGAAAATTATTTCATGGACAAATTAATTATGAAGAAAAAAATGCATACCTGTTTTGCCAGCTCGTTTTAATTGGCTAACGTGAGTGAAAGGGTATTAGTGAACGTGCAGGGGTTGAGGAACATGTGAGAGACACTATGATAGAAAAGAAAAACATTAATTTCACGTAAGCCATATATAAGCTATAGCCTATACAATGTCAATTTCAAAGTATGGAGGCTTTGAAGGAATGTCTGAAGTGTGATACATTAAGTGTAATTGATTTTTTACCCTCAGGCATGCTAGCAGAAATCATTTATTTCAGAACATAAATGTGGACTGCCATCATTTTGAGGAAAATGTCCTCAACATTGGTGTCTGTGTCAAAGACTTGAAGAGCAGCAGTTCTCGCAAACCCACATTTGCATGTACGGTAACTGAAAAGTAATTTTAACAATTGCATGAATATAGACATTTCACTGAGTGTAAATAGCTTCTAACAACTTAACACTTAATAGAAATATCTGCCATCAAATTATTTCTGTAAGTCTTTCTAAAAACAAAACAAAAAACAATCTTTCTAACCCCCCCAAAAATGTTTGAGTGGTAGTGTATATTTTAATGGCTTCACAGTATAATTACCTATGAGTCAAAATCTTTGAAGACATTTAAAAGTGGTTATATCCGTTGGATGCTTCAAGTTATTATTTTATCTTTGGGAAATACATGGTACATTTGAAGGACCATTAACATGCCAGAATTAGAGTCTGTCACAGACTTACCATGTACAGACTGTCTGTGTGTAATTGGGTACACTTAAATTGGTCACACATAAAAATGTTAAACTAAAATTGTGTTTTCTTACCCTGTTCCTGAAGCACATGAAGAGTACACATTTTTTTTTTTACTTAAGCTGTCAAGTAAAATTGTCAAATCAAGATGAAAAAATCAGTGAATAATGAAAATTCAGTCTGTTCTATGAACTGCTTAATGCTTTTATTGTGCTTTTTGTCAGAGCAGCAAAGACATTCATCAAAACGTCCATGTTTGTCTTTCAGGGCAGTAAGAAATGTTAGGTGAAATGATGGAAATACCACCTAAGTAGAACAAGCAGATAGGAAAGACCCAAACCCATTATCAAAGCCCATCATCATACGTGTTCAAATGCCACCAGTCTGACCTACTAATCACAACCGAAAATGATAAATGGTATTAAACCATCTAACCTTTGTGTTATCTGAACACTCCTCTCTACTGTGAAATACAGATACTCCAGACATAGGAGACAGAAGGAGAGCAACTAGAATGTCTCCTTCAGCACATCCTTAAGGCAATGCCTGGAGCGAACTTTCTCAAAACTCTTTTTGTGAACTCTCTGGGTCGGCTTGTTTTCCCTCTCTCTCATGCAGAAAAAACTATCTTGTCAATGTCGAAGGCTACCTGTTGTTCTCGCTAGACAAAGCAGACTCCCGCAACCTATGCCTCCTCCTCAGCTCTCCCCAGATAGATGGCTTCTGAGAATTCAGGTATAATGCTTCTGGTACTGAAAGGTCAGGGATAAATGTAATATTTATGCCATACACACCCTAAAACTCTTGAAGGGGAACTGTGTGACGCAAATGAATTTCACAATGGCATGAGCACAGGTGAAGGTCAGCAAGTTTTTTTCAACTGATTTCTTGAATGAGAAAGTTTATATAGTTTACAGACGAATCTAGCAAACAAGTGTGTGCTTTTCAGCTCTAAAAATCGGTAAAATGTCCTGAAAAACATTCAGCTAGGTTGCACTGAAATTCATAACCATAAATTAGGAAATTTCTATGATCATTTATATGGTAACACTTTATTTTATGACCCGCAAACAACTGCATAAGTGCACCGAAATTACGGTTTACATGCATGCATGAATTTATACATGAATTCATGATAATTCATGTACCCTTACCGTAAAGCAGGGGTGCCCAATCCTGCTCCTGTGATCGACTATCCTGCACAGTTCATCTCCAACTCTAATCAAACACACCTGAGTATGATCCTAAAGACCTTAATTGGTTGTTTCAGGTGTGTTTGATTAGGGTTTGAGGCCCTGTTTACACGAGAACGCTCGCGTGTGAAAACGTAAATTGTTTTATCGGATGTGTCTTTCGTTTACATGGCGACGGTGTTTTTGAGGGTTAAAAACGCAAAAAAAGTGAAACCACCCTCCAGAGTGGACATCTTAAAAATGCTCCACCGCCGCGTTCCTTTGTAAACGGTAAAAACGCAAAAGTCTGCTTGACAGTGAAGGTTGTATGCAGGTACGTGGACTTGGTGTTGTTGTAATATGCACTCCTAGCCGACTGAAGTGCATACTACATTGAATTTCACACACTTTTGCGTCACCATTTGCACGCAGATTTCCCACACAAAACGCTCGTCTAAATGCAGAATAAAAAGTGATGATGCAACGCAACTTTTGCGTTTTTCTCTTCAGAATCGCTTCCGTGTTAGAGACGGACATGTTCCGTCTCGAAAGAAAACCCAAAATTCATTATCTCACAAAATTAGAATATCACATACAACCAATAAAAAACCAAGAATCTTTAATACAGAAATGTCAGTCTTCTGAAAAATATGTTCATGTATATGCACTAAATACTTGGTTGGGCCTCCATTTGCTTCAAATACTGCATCAGTGTGACGAGGCATGAAGGTAATCCACAAGTGGCACTGCTGAGGTGTTATGGAAGCCTAGGTTTCTTTAAAAGCTGCTTTCAGCTCACCTGCATTGTTGTAGCTCGTACCTCTGATCTTCCTGTTGGCAATGACACATACAGTCCCTTTGGGGTTCAGGTCAGATGTCAGACATGTTGATTTGCAGGGCAATCAAGCACAGTGACTCATTGGTCATTAAACCAGGTATTGGTACTTTTGGCAGTGTGGGCAGGTTCCAATTTCTGGATATTTCAGTTTTATTTTTTATTAATTTGATCATGTAAACACCATACTTAATGTGATTAAGCTAATACATCGCATCAACTATAATCGTATTAAAACAGGACGTACACCGTTTTTAATCGCAGTATGCAGCCATGTAAACACTTTAAAATCACATTAACTGAATTGCGTGTGTTTTTGTCACGCACCTTAAGGGCGTGTTCATTTTAAAGTTGACATTAGGAAGCCTGAACTCTGTCAACACGACTCACTATCAGAATTCTACCTTCATCCATAAACAGCTAAAATGTGACAGCAGTGTATAAAACTGTTACAGGCACCGACATAATATTTCTGTCTCACCACGCACAGAATAACAAAATATGTCTATAAGAACCCGTTTGTTATTTAACAGAGCATCATATAGTGCTCTCACATTGGGCTGTCTGTGAATAATCAGAAAATAAAAACTGCATGTATGAGTGAAGAGGTTTGCTCCAGTCATATAAACATCTTACAGCGGTTAACTCCTTACTCCGATCATTGGAAATAATCGCATCATTGGTGTACATGTAAACGGCTGTGAATACTCTCCAGATGCACTTTAATTATGTATGTGCACATTTTTTTAGCCTTTGTGCACTATGTATCCTGTCCAAAATGTTTTCATATATACCTTACAATGTAACACCACTTGACCATGGTGAAACACTGTTTTGTCTCACTATACACAGTGTACCGTATGGTTGAAATGACAATAAACCCACTTGACTTGAACTGTTTGTTACGATCTTCTATTTTTGAATATACCACTTGACATAACATGTTGTATAAATCTATATAATGTATCAGTTTCAAGTTTTACATTTAATTCAGTAATTCACACACTTTTCCACAATATTGTAAATTTTTTTAGACCTACCCCAAAGGAGAGTTGGCAGCGGCTCAGTGGTTCATGTAGGTTGTCTACAAACCAGAAGGTTGGTGGTTCAATCCCTGGTTCCACCTGACCAAGAGCCAGACACCGAACCCCAGCTGCTCCCAAAGAGCTGGATGGCACCTTGCATGGCTGGCACCTTGCATGGCTGACACCACGGTCAGTGTATGAATGAGTGAGTGAATGGGTGAATGTGAGGAAATATGTAAAGCCCTTTGGTGGCCATTGGGTCTGTGAAAGCGCTATATAAATGCAGTCCATTTACCATTTATCTGTATAGAATGCATGTGAAAATGGTTGTCTGGTTAGTTTGGCCATACCTTGATTATTTAGGGTCAAGAAATCCTATAAATATGTGGTAGGGTGCATGCTCCAAAAGTTTTAGCTTTGAAGACAAGCTAGGCCATGCAGAACAACAATTTCTTTTGCTGGACGTGTTCTGTCCAGCATATAATTCCTACTTTATATTTGCTAGTTATGTAATTCTGAGCCCTGTAATGATCCACTCCATTAACCCCCTTTTCCTCCAATAATCCAAAGTCAACTAGAATTTCTGACAACAGCCAAGGAGGTACAACTGGATATACCACTCTAGGGCTTATCTTCATTGCACTAATTCCTATTGTTATTATCTTCTACCTTATTGTCCAACCAAAACTTTTAATTAGGCTATTCTCTCTCTCTTGACATTCCCATAAAACTGTCTGACTCAACTGTTTTTCAGTATGACCCCTCAGATTTGCCCAATACACAAGAGATAGCTGGTCTCTTCTAAGATAGCGGCATCTCCCCCATCACTACCTGAATTGCTGCCACTGACGAGGTCTTAAATACCCCACAGCATAACCTCAACCTTATTCCTGAAAGTGGTGGTGGACAATTCCAGTTATTGAACAAGAAATTCATTCCAATAGCACAGTATCTACCATTTAAACTCCTTTTTTATAGAAATGTTTTATATGCCGCTCATTGAAATGTCATAATAGTTAGCAGTTATATGTATTTAATGAGATTATCAAGGTTGATACAAGGTTCTTACTTTACCATAACCCTTTGCCCACTTGTTTCACTATTGCTCACCATCTTTGTTCTGTTCAAAATGTTCTGTCCTTGTCTGAAAGCCATTGGCTCTGAGTTGTTTAAGTACATTCAAAACCTTATTCAGCATGTAGAATGAATGTGCAATATTTGTTCCAGATTGCTGGCATGCTCGGCTCTTATGCAATCATCTGGAGCTGATGACAGTCATATCAAAGCATATTCTCCTTCTTATAATGTGTTGTTGCTTTGTTGCAGTTTGTCTTCCACAATATGGTTACATAGGGTAAGAATTTTGCAGCAGACAGAGAGAAATTAATAATGACAACTTATAAGTGGAGTGTATAATTATAGAGCAAGGTTTTTAAAAATGATGTGGTAATTGTGGATATATATTTATACAATTAATTGACAAAGTAGCCCCCGGCACTTTCTCTTTAGTTAATTCATTTAACTTGATATTATTCACATTGACTTTGACATTGCACTGGATGTTGCACAAATTTAGCAGGACCTTCATTTCCACCAGGAAGATGAATTAACAATTCATCCAAATAACCAGAACTTGGAAAGGGAAAAGCATGAATTAGTTCTGGCTGTGTGAATCTTATGTAGCTAGTTATCATTCTGTCTTAGGTTTATCTTTATGAATGAATTTCAAATACTGCACATGCTGCATTACTTATCAGTCAGCCTTTGTTACTCTGACAAAACTGTATATGGATTTTGGCCAGATAATCTTACATTCAAATTCACAGGCACAGCTTGAGAAAAGGCTCAAATGAGGTGAAGACTTATCCATCTCTGACATGAACCTCTCTGAAATAAATTTCACTTGTGCTGTTTCCTCAGGTTATCACGCATGAGACCTTTTACAAAACGATTCATTAGCTCTCACAGATGGGATGGTGAGTATGAATTGTCTCTTATTGCAAGTGCATCGTTTAGATACCACTAGAATAGCATGACCATTAGTGACCCTCTGTATGTTTATGTTGTTATGAAAGAATACATTAGCCATGATCCAACCACGACCCTGTTTAAGCTTCCTGAAAAGGTCAGTCAGGTGATGATTAAGTATCTGATGGTGCTTGGAGTTTGATACCATAGGTGTTTCTCAATGTCAAGGATACTTCCTTGGCAGGACGGGTACTTCCAAGTCTTTTCCTTCAGAGGCTAGGCAAGGGTCCTCTTTAGCATTCGGAGAACACGTAAATGGAACAGGCTAGCAAGTGCACGTCATTACATCAGTGAAAGGTCTGTTTCGGTGCTGGAAAAATGATAGTGCTACTGGTTTGGTTGCTGTACCGCACTGTTTAAACACACTTGACAGTACTTATTTGTCTTGCCTGCCACACGATTCCCATGATGCAACGCAACAAACATAAACAATGACGTCACAAAAGATCCACTAATACATTGACCCGCGCATTACTGGTCAGTAGTCACGTGGTTTGGATGTGGACGTAAAATTGTAATTCGTTTAAATTACACCGAAAAAAAAAAAAAAAAAAAAAAAAAAACGTTTTAAACTTTCTAATTACATTAGACCAGTGAACTTATTGAGTCAGATCAAGTATATAAAGTTCTTTAACATAATGGCAATCCCTATGCACTTTTGTCAGTGTGTGTGTATATATATATACTGTATATTCTTTTACTCTGTTGTTAATGCATGCATCTTTAAACATTCTATCATGAAGTACAGAAATCCAAATTCTAATGTTAGTTTACAAAATCACAATTATGTAATTATTGTAGTGTCTGCTGAACATATATATACATACTGCCAATAATAACACTATTTATGAGTTAGTGTATGCTACCATATCTATAAATAAAGTCCTGACATGAAATTGCCGCCAAAAGTCATAAATGCAAAAATGGTGGGTGATTTTAATGTGCTTTCTGACGGTTTTAGGTGATTGTATGTCACCACCAATGTCGAAATCAAACCTACACTTCAGTTTCATTACCATTTTTGTCTTCATATTTGCAATAGCATTGACAACAATGGTAAATTAGTTAATTAGAATAGGTTTGTGAATATTTTATTCTTACATACATAGTCACTTATCCAGATTTCAATATTTCAAACCCATCTAAAGTCAAGAGGGCTAATTAATTCATCTAGCCATTGCAAGGAACATTCAGACGGCTTGCCTCGCAGTTTAATCAATGCAGTGTGATCCCACAGTAAAAGAACCAGCTTCCCTGACGCATTCTGTTAATTAATGTCCCATCGTTGTCAATTATGCAAGAGTTTGAAAAGGAGTGAATGCATCTTAGATAGGGAAATGCTTTGAAAAGGGCATTTGTAATGAAAATCCATTCTGGAATATCAGACGTTATTAATCTGTAAGAACATAACTGCAGTGCATTATTTTATGAAGCTACTTGAATAATTTGGCTTAGCTTCAGTCCTAATGGTTTTTATTTTATTTATTTATTTATTTATTTTTTGAGGATTGAAGTATGTAAAACCCATTAATCCTCCCCGCTAACAAAATGTGTAAATGTTTTCCATCACATGTCGTGGATATGGATGAAGGATTACATTATCCAGGCTTATGGTGAAATGCTAAAACGAAGATGACTGTTTTGAGCTCATTTCAATTCATGCCGTAAACTGCTTTTGTCTGACATCATGCCACAATATAAGGCAGCTGGTTTGTTTTTAGCATTCACATGCTAGGAAAATGCTACATTTACCCCCAGAAAAGAAAATAGGCCAACATTTTTAAAGTGCATTGGCAGATGAGAGTTTTTCTGAGTATGATGTTTTCCCAATTTTTCTGTTTGGCTATGTGGAGTATGTGCTCAATATCTCCAGCTTCATCTGTTTGATATGCTCCACACCTACAGTGGAAACTCTTGTGTAAAGATCATCATGTTCAATTCACTTCTCGGCATGAGTTCAAAGTTATACAGTACAGTAGCACCTTTCATCGGTGAACCGTGAATACACAGTCTGAACATGAAGTTAATGCACAAGTACACTGGGAAATGTCACCAACAATATGTCATATAGTGATAGTTTTTTTTTAATGTGGCTAACATGAGTCAGAGGTTTAGTTAGTGAGTCAAGGTAATATTATAATACAACTTCAGAATAACTGCAAATCAAAATACAATCCAAACAATGTTCATGTCAAAAATATTTAATTTTCAATATGCATTTATACATATACTTTTTGCGAGATGTTTGAAATGTGTCTAGGAATTCTGAAGTTAGTGTAATTCTACTGTAAATATATGTATGTATACTGTGAGATACCAGTGTCAAAGACAAATTTCCGCTCTGTTACAAACAGCATGGAAAATAAAGTTAAGCATCAAACATAATTCACTTTATAAATATGCTTGAAGAATGGAACATGATTTAACAAATTTTGAATTTAAAGCAGGTTTATATTGTTAACTAAAATCCTAAAACAAAAACATTTTACAGTATATCATAGATACGGGACACCTGTACAAACACAGAAATCTAATTCATCTCACTGACTTTCATTGCTGATAAACCCAGGACCAAGGTTATAGCGTTCTGACATTTGGATGCAAGACAATATTCTACTATAAGCCTTCAACCATCCTATGATTCAGTGATGAAACTGGCCTCATTAATTGTTTTCTGTCAGAGGTTTGTCCTATAAAAGCTACAGAAAACATGTTATTGTGCACAACTCTAATGTCCCTTCACTACCATGGTGTGTATGAGCACTTTTCAGAAGCAACTACCATTCTCTTAGTACAATAAGAGTTTCCAAAATTTACCTCGAGCACTTCAGGCTCAGGAGGGTAGACGAAAATCAAAGTCAAATAGAACCAAGTCTTTTGCCTTTAAATAAAGTTTTGATCAACATTGAAGGGGTACTAGTTGTTTTTCTTGGTTTCGTGCAACTGTAGGCCATGTCCCACTCAGAAAGGCAGTTTAACACCTGTAGTGTTTGATTGTAGTGAATGATGTTTTCACCCTGTTCATCCTCCACTCATCCTTTAATAGCTGGATTCTACTTCATAGACCATCTCAGTCAAAACTAGTTTAAGAAAGATTGCTTCTCCAAAAATCAATATCTAACAATTTACCTCCTGGTTTTAGTTTCAAAGCCAGTAAAAAAACAGCGTGTATTTGAGTATCTTTCCAAGAAGTATTTCAAGCCACTAAAGGCAAAGATTATGACAGGACAAATCTGGTTCTCAATCAAGCCAGCTGATCGCCTCTAACATGCTGTTCTAATTACACTTCAACTCTAGTTTATTGTAGGGATGGGGCCGATCCGATCCAGTATCGGTATCGGGACCGATACCAGCTTAATTTACATATCGGATTTTTCCGATCCAACCTGCGGAGAAATCCGATATTTATGATCCATGTCTGCGCTTTAACGTTGTTTGCTGAAATGACTCCAAAAGGGACTCCCCGGGCCTGCTAGTCTGCTAGCTGACTGCAAACTGTGGAATGGATATCCTGAATGGAGGTGCAGCTCAATTATAGACTGTAAAAAATAGGGCTCAATGAGACAAACAGACCCCCGCTCAGGAAATCCATTCCGCAGTTTGCAGCCAGCTAGCAGGATAGCGTTGAGCTACCAACATGTTCGCTGTGTGGAAATCCTATGGTGGAAATACTTCACACTGGAAACACCGCAGCAGAGCAAGACCGCAAAATGCAATGTTTGCAAAGCCGTATTAATTAAACTATTTGTCTGTGATGCATGTTTGCAATTCGCAGTCCAGAAGAGAAAGAGAGAGATCGCTCACACGGTGCCACAGCACGCACAACACGACAGCCCTGCTTAATGAGTGATGACAGAGGAAAGCCTGGTTACACTTAAGATCTGTGATATTAGTCTGATTTCCAAAGATTAAAGAATATATTGAGGTAAAAAAAAACATTAAAAACAATAGCCGCATTCTGTCCAGCCAACTTCCTTCCCATCGCGGCGGTGCAGTCATTTCTCCTTAAAACTAAAACTTTAAGACAGAATCAGCACGATCGGTGATTGTTGTAAAATGCAGTCTCTGATGTTGCTAAATTGCGGGACGCTTTTAATAATAAAAAGAGCTATTTGCGCAACTTTTGCGCAACAGATGCTGTTCTCAGTGCGGCGCGCTCCGAAACAGACCGCAACAAGACAAGCAAATTATACTTTGGGCTTCATATGCGCATCTAAACGATCAAATGTAGCCTGCACAAAAATGTCAAAACGACCGGCTTGGAGATTAACACTTAATGAACGTAGTTATGGAAATAGTTGGGAGAAAATATGGTGCATCAGTAGACGAAATCTGCACTTTTTCTTAAAGGGGCAGCAGTATAAACATATGACGATTGTGACATTACTGAGAATCAAAACACAAAAGGCAAAGAGAAAATCACTCGCAGCTCTTGAATGAATAACTTCAGCTTTAATAAGCATAAATCTATCTATGATAAACTTTGCAGTGCTAATTTACTTTTGATTACTTTAATATAATTCTTTTTAGACCATACCTGAATAATGTTAGTAGACCTTCCTGAAATTAAAGCACTGTGTAGGCCCGTATAATGTGTATCTTTGTTTAATTGTCAATCTATTGTTTAATATATATATATATATATATATATATATATATATATATATATATATATATATATATATATATATACATACATACGTACATATCATCCTTGCTTGTAGAGAGGAGTTTATTTCAGCATCATATAAAATCAACAATAATGATAAATAATGTTAAAGCAAACACAGCTCTGGTATCGGAAAAGTATCGGTATCGGCCGATATCCAAATTCGGGTATCGGGATCGGATCGGAAGTAAAAAAATGTGGATCGGTGCATCCCTAGTTTATTGGAATGATGGTTGAGAAACTACAGGTGACTGATATTATATATTATAAACCTGACACAGAGATGAAAATGATGAGCAAATTGGGGAACATGCACTGCATGAAAAGTGGGATTTTTGGCAATTAATGGCACATAAGATTGTCGTGGAATTTGATGTTAACGGCTATTAACGGGAATTTTTGGTCAGCACCAAAAACTGTCAGGAACTGCCAGGAATTGACGTGGGCTTTGTTTGTCAGTGTTGCCCCCATGACCCCCCTACCCCCAGGTCTAGGGGTGGCTTTCACGTAAATGAAATGTAAATGAAATCGCTGTGAGCCATACAAATGCAAATCAAGTTAGCAGTGGTGGAGGTTTGATTACCTTTCTGTAACCAGATGCTTACATTTTACCAATAATTTGTTTATGCAAGTGACAACATTTTTAACTAAAGTAACTTATTAACATTTTCTTTAATTTTAAATAAATCTTTGTAATATTTTCCATCAAATATGTGACTACACATGAAATATAATACAGGTGAAATATTTGACCAAGATTAAGGCAATGATGAAAGTTTAATGATATTGTCTGGAAAGGTTAGGCTATAAGTCACCCATATACACTCTAAAAAAAAAATGGTGCTAAATAGCACTAAAAGTGGTTAATTGGCTTGTAATCATAGGGGAACCACTTTAAGTGCCATATAGCACTTATCTTTGTCATGGGTGCTATGTAGAACCATAAGAGGTGCCATAGAGCATGTTAACCACCCCAGAGAACCACTGAAGAACCGCTGAAGAACCAAACTGGGCTTAGTGGTGCTATATAGCACCATGACCACCGCAAAGAACCCCTGAAGAACCTTTTTTTTAGAGTGTAGTAAAACTTCAAATAATAGCTGAGTACAAAATAGACATCTGTCTCTTTTAGCCTACTACACACCTGGGGCCTGTACCATGATGGTAGTTGAACAAACTCAGAGTTGCAGGATTAGTTTCGAGTTGACAAAACCAAACCAGTCCAACCAGGCTTTGTTGGTACCATGATGCATATCATCAACTTTCTCTGTCAACTCAGGCTTTGATCTTGAGTTTAGGAGTTTACGTGTGACATCAGTAGCGAACAGCCAATCACTTGCTGAGAAAGAGTGAAACTCATTTAAAATTCATTGAAATAAATTTCTTGTGAGAGAAGTAGTGCAATTCACTCATTAAATAAAAAGTATTAAAATATTAAGACTTTAAACAAATTTACACAGCAAGAAGAAAATAGCTGTCTATGAAAGAGGACAACTAAAAGAAAGTCTCGCTACAGTATATCGGTGCAAGTAAAAGTTGTGAAGTTAGTTTATACAGTTGATAAAGGTATAGAGAGCATTTAAGCTCATTTAAGCTCACATGCATGTAGTCCTTTTATAGCTTCATTTATTGATTCTAAAGCATATTTATATTACCTTTATATAAGTATTCATTTAAAATCTGCGTAATAATAATTGATGAACTGAAATTGTTCATGTGAGATCATTTTAGGGTATAATAATTACAGAAATAATCTCTAAATCATACACATTTATTTACTAAAAGCCATGATTTTGTCTTTTAAAATCATTTGCTGTGTAGTGACCTTTAATTTGGAGTGGCAACATGTGGAGTGACTTTATCGCGTCACGTCATATGTCATGTGTCACTTTGCTCACAGCTGATTGGTCCAAGTTTGGTTTGCAACTTCTTACCTGGAACATAACCTGCCCCGGACCAGGTTAGCCGTGGAGCGTAAGTTACTATGGCGATGAACACTGCTAAAAGCCAAACCACTTTCATGGTACCTAAATCCAAGGGTTGGCACAAACTAAACTGAAACATAGCTGGCTAGCCACCTAAACCGGCTTCATGGTACAGGCCCCTGGTGTGGCAACAAGTTAAAAGATAAATAAAGAGCGGTCTCAAATAGAGGTTTGGTCTGTTTTTTAGTTTCGGGTTGTATTTAATCTTCTAAAACTCGTCAGATGCATGCGTCAAAGGCGTCTGTACAGTGGATCATGTTCGGACACCACCACACCACCACAAGCACCACCACATGGCCCAGAGGTGGACAGGGACAGACATTTCATCCCCGAGCTGCGCATTTGATGTATATTGTTATTGCTTATATTTTGTTATTGCTATCACATGAATAGTCTCCAGTAAGAGGTTTATTTTTATTACAGGATTATATAATTTATAAATAATAATCATTATTGGGGAGGGGTTTACCCAAGCCTGTATTTCTAAAGGTCCAGGGTGACCAGTAGCGACAGATCTACCAACCAATCAGATGTGATTGATGATTTGATGATGTCATTTGTTTAACCCAATGACTGAGAAGCTTGGTCAGGCTGCTGAAGATGCTGCTGCTTTTGGTAATGGGCTCAACCCAGGCTCATTGGAAATACGTTACTCTGCCAACGTTTTTGCAAAACCTGAAATACGTACCTCCAGGTACGTTTCCCTGCACTTTTCGGGTGAAATGTCCACTAGAGACGCAAGATGTGTGTTTATAATACGTAGGTATTAATACGTTATTTTCAAAGATATAAAACGTACTTTTTTGTACGTTTGGATAGATGCTGAAACGTATAGTATGGATATATTTGCAACATTTAAACGTAACATTATTACGTTTTTACAGCTACAAAACGTTAACTGTTTACGTATGTTTCATATCATAACGATATCTGTACTTTCACTTTTAAAGATAAATGTAACAAGATCCTTTAATCCTACTCCCAAAATCTAAACATATCCATTTTATACAGAATATAAAAAGGATAAAACGTAAGTTAACGGACAGAAATGTGTAGGTAAATGAGTTTTAGTATTGAAATATATTTTGAGCCACTAATCCTAATCCTATCCCTAAACCTAACCATTCCTTAAAACTAAGTAGGCTAACACAATTATGAAGAAAAGAAAAACATAACAGACAGACAAGTAAACATTTCACAGTAATTTATTTATTTTGAAAATGTCAAAACCAGTAACGTTAACATTACCAAAAGTCGTTCACATGATGATGCGTTGCAGTCGCAGTCCTCTGGCAGTATTATAGTAGTTGTGTATGAGGTACAGATCAGAATTAAAGTTATTAACGCTAATCCATGAAAATGTTCATCTGATTTCGGTTCGCTCTCTGAAGGCGCGCGCTCTTCTCCATTTCAAATGTACTACACCGACTGAAACACGGCATGTCGCAATCTGTGACGAAGCAGGCGAGAGCCAATGAGCGTTTGATATCACTGCCGTAAAACCTGTCGCTTCTTGAAGGCGCATTTTTTTGAATTTGAATTCATCACCAACGCGGATTTGACGTTTTTGCGGTGACGGTCGCTGCTGATAAATGATGATAAAGATAAAGATCAATGGATAAAAGGCTGAATTTGGATCTGTTTCTTGCAAACAACGTATGGATTCTAGGATTTGGTTTACATCAAGCTAATAAAATGTATGTATTTTGTGAATGTATCAGTATGTTGTGTTTTATTGGAGAAAATGCTTTTTGTGTAAACACTAAATACTACAAAATGGTTAAACAAGGTATTTTTAAGGTTAAAAGTGTATTCCTTTTTAACACCACGCAGGCTAAGAATGCACGAACAGAGCGAAATGTTAATATTTATGAGTAACGTTGGCCTATTATAATAATAAATGTGACTGAAAACTTAATTGATAAGACAGTTGAATGCAATAGAGTCAAAACATTAATGCCACGATTATGAATAAATAGTGAAGAAACCTGCTTTGGATGTAGCAGCTATTATGTTCAGGACAAACGTAACAGAAGACAAACGTAATAGCACTGCAATAGAAAAAAATTACACTTAGCGCCTCTAGTGGACATTTCACCCGAAAAGTGCAGGGAAACGTACATGGAGGTACGTATTTCAGGTTTTGCAAAAACGTAGGCAGAGTAACGTATTTCCAATGAGCCTAGGTTGCAACGGGCTATATACACGCATAAGTTCCGCATTTGACGCAAGGATGCTCGTCCATTTCCGGCTGTGTAGATTAAAGCGGAGGAAAACCGAGGAAAACAGGATTATGGCAGAGTCTTCAAAATTTACTGTCCTCCCGTCTTTGAAACGAAACGTACATATGTTTAGATGTAATTTTATATATAGTTATGTTTATTTAAAATAATTTTAAAAAGAAGCATAAACACAACAAGGGGTGTCTGTTTTATCTGTTTTTGTGACTAACGTTTCTTTACTATAACCATGGAGTATAAAATTCAATATAAATTCTCGGTATTGCATTGGACTCTACGATCGGCGGAAGTGATCGAGCATCCTTACATCTTCACCGGAATTACCGCTGTGCATAGAGCCCATAGAGTTGTTAATCCTGCATGGGGCGGAGGCGCGAGCGGGGGTGGGGGCGCATATACATTTCCGACGATTTTCGGCAAAGGTGAACGCGCGACGCTGAAAACGTCCAATAAGTGCCGGAGATTAGTGGAATTCACAGCAGTTTACAGGGACGAAAACCCCACTTTTCATGCATTGATGTTGAGAACAGGCATGGGTCCATTTAGGTCCAGGTACTTGATGTATAGATAGATCACTTTAAGGGCCAAATTTTAAAGTAGACATATGCTAAATCCACTTTTTAGCCCTTTTAAAAATGCTTTTTTTTGTATATTTGGAGTGTTTAGAAGTACAGAAAAGTTGAAAGTATTCTCTTCAGGTGCTTCGTTTATATCTTTATATTCGGTTTTGGTCATTTTCAACCTGTTCCGATTTTTCTGTTCTCTATGACGTATTTTAAACAATTACGTCACAGTATTTGCAGCGGAACTGACAAATAAGGAGATTGACTACCGGCCCAACACTTCGAGCAATCCACCATTTTTATTTCTCGCTCCGATTTTGTAGTCCAAGCTCAGTGATGCAGAAGTTACGAGAGGGCAAGTCATAACGTTTGGTTGTTGAATGTAGTGACCTGAAGCACTTCAAGGATTCCAACTTCAACAACCTCCGTCAGTATAAAGAAGGGTTTGCCGATCAACTTCGTCTGAAAGAGGGGCAAATTCCTTCTATATTTGGAGATGACGAACAGAGCATTTCAATAAAAATAAAGTAGTTTACGTTCTTAAAACACATGGTGGTCATGGTTTAGCAGTACCTTTGTCTTTCTTTGTTTTTGTTTTGAAGTAACATTAGACGTCTGCAGTATTATTGTTCTTGAGTTTCATCAATTGTCATTTAGCTGCTATGTTTTCTGCTTTTCTAAACGTATTATCAATACAGATTTTTAGTGGTAAGATAAAACCGTAGTCATTTATCTTGTTAGTGTGCTTGTTTTAACGAGAAATAATCGACTTTCACTTATAACACAATACACCAACCCGGTCTCATCCCAATTCGTCATATAACTGACGTTTTGGGACATCTTTTGACCATTCGTCAATATACGACTTTTTAGGGCCCCCTTAAACGTCGGTAGGTGACGTTATGGGATCCTAACTCTACCCCATACCTAAACCTAACCCTAAACCCAACTCGTCACCTAACTGACGTTAAAGGTAAAGCGTCAGTTGTATGACGACCCGGGATCGTCATCTACCGACGTTTAAGGGGGCCCTAAAAAGTCGTATATTGACGAATGGTCAAAAGACGTCCCAAAACGTCAGTTATATGACGAATTGGGATGAGACTGTGTTAAATACACTTACATACCATTGTAAGCAGAAGACGTTGTTCTGCAGGTTTGTCGTCTTCTTTTTCAATTCGCTCGCTCTGAATCGCACATGGAAGGCTTGAAGGACAAGTCTTCCATTGTTGACATTTTGTTAAAGTGTGAATAAAAATGTTCTTTGACTCTATATAATCGTGTATCTCTAATCAAACTACAAAAATGGCCGAACGGGGTGGAGTTGAACCGAGTGTGAACGCAGCAACCTGGAGAGTGGGCGGGGTGTGACACATCTCCTTTTTATTAAAGAGGCTGCTCCAAAACGAGTTGCCCACAGACGCACATCAGAAAAGGGGTAGAAAAGGGGCCTGTGGAGCTATAATAATGAGGAATTCAGACCCAAGCATTGCAGTTTCTACTTTATATAGACCACAAATGTATGATTTATATGTAAAAAGCAATGATTTAAAAGCATGATATGTAACACTACCGATCTGAAATGCAAGTATCAAGCGTCAAATGCAAGTTACTTTGTGGGTGGGTCTTGGGCATTGCTATTTAGCAATAGTATATTGCTGCAATGTAACCTGGTATAAAAAATTGTAATGATTTAAAATTTGCATTATATTTTACATATGGTTCAGAAGTCTAAATTCACATGGAAATCTGGGACACAAAATTTGATGGATGAGGATCATCTCACTCATAAATTGAGACATCACATGAACTGTTGAAGCAAGTAAGATGAAAACAGAATAAAATATAAACAAAAAGAAGATGTAAAAGAGAGAATTCTGCAAGAGTGTTTTGGGAGAAATGGTAACACAAATGAAAGACTGAGCAGGACAGCATGAGCTCTCATCCATTGATCTCTTTCCAGTACATAGGGGAAATTAAAATCCATTCCATTCAGCTATTTTAAACAAGTTAATATACGTGAATCTGCTATTTTTCTGTTCCAACCAGGAGAAATATTTTAAAAATAAAGTGAGATTTGAGATACAGTGTGAGATATACAGTAAGATATGAGATTGGAGATATGAGATTTAAGATTTACATTTGAGATGTCAGATATTTGAAATACAAGACATGAGATTTCAGATAGTAGCTATCAAATACAAATGCTAGGCATACTTTAATGTACGATGTGGAGTACTGATGAGTTAAAGCTGATGTTTGCAAGAAGAGTTAAAAGGATGGTTATTTTCATCATCTACGACTCATTAGATCTTGCACTCTGTTATCAGAACATGAATGAGCTTTTAGATATAAGATATCATATTTGATATAGGCCTATATAACCTAAGATATTATATTTGAGATATGACATTTAAGATATGAGATATAAAATGAGATTTGAGATATGAAATGTAAAATATGATATATTATATTTGAGATATACATTTGGATATAAAAAATGAGGTTTGAGATATGATATTTACTAAGATATAGGATATTTCATATTTGCCAGATGCTGGTGAGCCTCCAGAGTGTGAAAGGACCTTGTCACCTCATACATTTTAAAAAATTTGAAACAAACAAACCACTTTATATATATATATATATATATATATATATATATATATATATATATATATATATATATATTACTCAAAATGCGTTGCTCCATCAATTTTCAATAAAACCAAAGGCTTTTTTTCTGCAATAGTAGCCTACACGGGATTATTGATTATTGTATGCGTTCTCTTGATACTCTGCAGATTCATGCCAAAAGTGTCCAGTTGAGATCCTTATGTGTGTCTGGAAGTTTAATCATACAACTTGGATTTTTCTGAGAGGTCCGACTTGTACCATGTGAACGCTGAACCGCACTGCCAAATCATTTTAGGCTTTGATAGTGTTGCCATGGAAAATAACAATCGTCGTGTAATGATATGCGTGAATGCAACGATCCCCTTCTCGAACCCTGATCAAACACACCTGAACAAGCTAATCAAGGTCTTCAAGATTAGACAAGAAAGCTGCAGGTGAGCGTCATTTGGGTTGGAGACATCATTGGATCTTTAAAAATGTGTGCGCTTTAAACCATTTCACTGCGCTTTTTGTAGGATTCGCCAGATTTTTTTTATGCAGTAACGCCGGTTTTCATTGTAGTTTTGTGTGCTAGCGCTTCTTTCAGCTGGATTCGTGAGGTCGCAGGTCAAGAGGATGCCAACTCACGGTTACTGCTCGTTGATTTCTGTTTTATTGTGTTTGTGTGCATGTTTGAGCACAACAGACGCTGGACACGCAGTCGCAGGTGAGACGATATTTTGACTTCATTCCAAAACTTGAAGAAATGTTTCGTGACAAGTTCCAAAATATGACATGTAGCCTACACTCCACACCGTAGCCTTCACAGTGAGATTATTACAGTACACGTGTTTGAATCTGGTTGACCTGGTTTAGTGGTAAGCTAATTATAGCTTTGTAAGAATGATTTCTAAAAGAAGAATGTTTTATGTTGCGAAACTATCCAAAATAAATATTTATTTTAAAACTTTGAGCAACTTGGGACATTCATTTTGGACAATATTGTTAGAGTAAACCTAATTATGATGCAATGTGTTACATCTTGTCAAAAAATATTGGCAAATTAACTTCTAAGGACTTGGGTGAAGTTGGCATTTTGATAGTCCGTGTATTTTACAAACTAGACTACGTGGTTTTTGCTAGTTCTTTATATATATATATATATATATATATATTATTTTTTTGTTAACCTAAAACATACCGAAACTCTTCTGTTTAACCACATGTCCCACCCCGAGCCTGTATGCAGATTTGAAATTTGCAGTTGATGGCGTGGTGCACTGAATCTTGTGATCACAGTGCTGTTTGTACTCTTATAGAAACTTGTTTATGCCATGAAGAAAAAAAATGAGGGGTAGTTGCGTCTTAACTCATAATTCTAAGAAAAACTGGTAAATTGAGTCAATTAAGCAACTTTTCTTTTTTTTCTGAAGTGGAAACAAGCTTCCATAAGCAAAATGTTTTTTGGATGTTGTCTTTTTTTGTGTGTGGATTACACTTTCTGGATTCAGTGAGGTTTCTTTTTCTACTATCTATATATAACAGCAAAGTCAGGAGAGTTCCAAAGTGAAAAATCTGGTGCAGGTAAGTGTGCCGTTCTGTGTGCCTCCGACGGTGACTGTCCAAACAATGAGAAATGCTACAACAATGGATGTGGACGTCAGTGTATGGCTCCATATACAGGTATGTGTTATTCTACTATTGTAGTAGTGTTTGGATCAGCTTTCTAGTTTTTTTTTTCAGTTTGTCTTGTATAATTTTATCACTCCAGTTAAGTCTGTGCCCAAGCCTCCAGTGATGCTTGCCGCCAAACTATTCAAGCCTCCAATGAAGCCTGCTGCCGAACTGCCCATGCCTCCAGTGAAGCCTGCCTGCGACGTGGCCGGGCCTCCAGTGAAGCCAGCCTGCGAACTGCCTGGGCCTCCAGTGATGCCTGTCCCCGAACTGGCCAGTCCTCCAGTGATGCCTGTCCCCGAACTCGCCGGTCCTCCGGTGATAACTGTCCCCGAACTCGCCGGTCCTCCGGTGATGCCTGCCCCTGAACTGGCCGAGTCCCCGGTGAAGCCTGCCCCCGAACTTGCTGCGTCCCCGGTGAAGCCTGCCCCCGAACTGGCCGCGTCCCCGGTGAAGCCTGCCCCCGAACTGGCCCAGTCCCCGGTGAAGCCTGCCCCCGAACTGGCCCAGTCCCCGGTGAAGCCTGCCCCCGAACTTGCCGAGTCCCCGGTGAAGCCTGCCCCCGAACTGGTCGAGTCCCACGTGAAGCCTGCCCCCGAACTTGCCGAGTCCCCGGTGAAGCCTGCCCCCGAACTTGCTGAGTCCCCGGTGAAGCCTGCCCCCGAACTTGCTGAGTCCCCGGTGAAGCCTGCCCCCGAACTGGCCGAGTCCCCGGTGAAGCCTGCCCCCGAACTGCCTGAGCCTCCAGTGAAGCCTGCCCTTGAACTGGCTGGGCCTACAGTGAAGCTAGTCGCAGAGCCCTCCAAGCTTCCATTGAAGCCTGCCGCTGAACCACTTGAGCCTCCAAGGAAGCCTGCCATCGAACCGCCCAAGCCTGAAGTGAAGATTGCTGCCGAACTGCCCAAGAATCCAGTGAAGCTTTCTGCCAAACTTTTCATGCCTCCAATGAAGCCTGCCCCCAAGCCTCCAGTGCAGCTTGCTGCAGAAGCGCCCAAGCCTCCAATGAAGCCTGTTGCTGAATGGCCTAAGGCTCCAGTGAAGTGTGCAGCAGAACCGCCCAAGCCTCCAATGATGTCTGTTGCTGAATGGCCTAAGGCTCCAGTGAAGTTTCCTGCCAAACTGTTCAAGCCTCCAGTTTAGTGTACCTCCAGTGAAGCCTGCCACCCAAGCCTCCAGTGGTAAATTAGAAACCCCTCACAGGTTTCCAGCAAACCGCCCGAGTCAATTTTGCGTAACGCATGGCCAACCGGAGTTCTGATCAATTCAGTCCTTTATTCACATGGCATGGTTTCACAAAATAAATGTTTAAGACTCATTTCTGTGTGGGATTATCTTTTTTTTCCCATGTAAGTGTTTTATTGAAGAGATTATTATGTTATCTCGCAAGGAGATAACTTGTCTTAAGTTGCAAAAGTTTCAAAACAATTGTCGCAAAAAGTGACCGAGATGGGCAAGCTTTGAACTAGGCTACCAGAAATTAAATGTAGGGTGACGCTAATGTAAGGAGAAATGTTAATCTGTTGTCATGAAGAAAAAATCGTTTTGTTAAATGTCTGGTTACATTTAATGTCAAATTGTAACACAAAGCCTTTTCAGTCTAATTTACATGCGTTTAAATGTGTTCCAAATGATAGGGAATCTAAATGCTAAGTGGAAAGGTGAGAAGAATATTTCACATAGAACCTACAGCTGAATATGTAAAAGAATAATGCATTTTAATTGCATGTTATTTGCATTTTTTTTTAAATAAGTACATTTTGTGTGATCAGTACATTTAAAAAGAATTTAGTGTTTAAAAAATATTTACCTTAACTGTTGTGTTATTTGATATTACATTTAAAGTAAAATCAAGTCCTTTACATGTGCTTTAGTATGTTAGTCAAGACATTAAAACAAGTGTATTTTCTGATATCTCTGCTTACACTGAACTTTCAGCGCTGCAACTTTGCAGATACTGTTCATGCACCAACAGCAACATTACACACTATTTAAAATGAAAAAAGTAAAATCGCAATCAACCCCCCTTTAAGATTTAAATTTGAGATGTCAGATATTTGAGATACAAGACATGAGATTTCAGATAGTACATATCAAATACAAATGCTATATGTGAATATATAATATGCAAGGCATACTTTAATGTACGATGTGGAGTATTGATGCGTTAAAGCTAATGTTTGCAGGAAGAGTTAAAATGATGGTTAGTTTCATCATCTAAGACTCATTAGATCTTGCATTCTGTTACCAGAACATGAATGAGCTTTTAGATATCAGACTTGAAATAGGCCTATATAACCCAAGATATTATATTTGAGATATGACATTTAAGATATGAGATATAAAATGAGATTTAAGATATGAAATGTAAAATATGATGTATTATATTTGAGATATACATTTGGATATAAAAAATGAGGTTTGAGATATGATATTTACTAAGATATAGGATATCTCATATTTGCCAGATGCTGGTGAGCCTCCAGTGTGTGAAAGGACCTTGTCACCTCATACATTTTTAAAAATTTGAAACAAACAAACCACTTTAAATATATATATATATATATATATATATATATATATATATATATATATATATATATATATATATATATATATATATATATATTTTTTTTTTTTCTTTACTCAAAATTCAAAATGCGTTGCTCCATCAATTTTCAATAAAACCAAAGGCTTATACATTTTTTTTTCTGCAATAGTATATGGGAGCAGTGACATTTTTTTTTATTTATTAATTTTTCTTAAAGTGTGCATTTAGCCCCCTTTGCAACCTGTAACCCACATTTCTATTTTAAATTATTTCAAATAATTCATATATTTCTATTTTTCATTTTATAAAAACCTTGCTTCTAATTATCACTTCTGCTTAGACAACTTAGACTACTTAGGATAAACGCACTATTTCACATTGAATAATAGCAATGGCATAGGCCTACAGCAGCTTATGCTGCGAATATTTGGCAATTTATTCTATCCACGTCCATAGCTCTATGTCCATGTGGATTATTGTCTGTTATTGGATTATTGATTATTGTATGCGTTCTCTTGATACTCTGCAGATTCATGCCAAAAGTGTCCAGTTGAGATCCTTATGTGTGTCTTGAAGTTTAATCATACAACTTGGATTTTTCTGAGAGCTCCGACTTGTACCATGTGAACGCTGAACCGCACTGCCAAATCATTTTAGGCTTTGATAGTGTTGCCATGGAAAATAACAATCGTCGTGTAATGATATGCGTGAATGCAACGATCCCCTTCTCGAACCCTGATCAAACACACCTGAACAATCTAATCAAGGTCTTCAAGATTAGGCAAGAAAGCTGCAGGTGAGCGTCATTTGGGTTGGAGTTGACTAGACATCATTGGATCTTTAAAAATGTGTGCGCTTTAAACCATTTCACTGCGCTTTTTGTAGGATTCGCCAGATTTGTTTTATGCAGTAACGCCGGTTTTCATTGTAGTTTTGTGTGCTAGGGCTTCTTTCAGCTGGATTCTTGAGGTCGCAGGTCAAGAGGATGCCAACTCACGGTTACTGCTCGTTGATTTCTGTTTTATTGTGTCTGTGTGCATGTTTGAGCACAACAGACGCTGGACACGCAGTCGCAGGTGAGACGATCTTTTGACTTCATTCCAAAGCTCGAAGAAATGTTTCGTGCCAAGTTCCAAAATATGACATGTAGCCTACACTCCACACCGTAGCCTTCACAGTGAGATTATTACAGTACACGTGTTTGAATCTGGTTGACATGGTTTAGTGGTAAGCTAATTATAGCTTTGAAAGAATGATTTCTGACAGAAGAATGTTTTATGTTGCGAAACTATCCAAAATAAATATTTATTTTAAAACTTTGAGCAACTTGGGACATTCATTTTGGACAATATTGTTAGAGTAAACCTAATTATGATGCAATGTGTTACATCTTGTCAAAAAATATTGGCAAATTAACTTCTAAGGACTTAGATGAAGTTGGCATTTTGATAGTCCGTGTATTTTACAAACTAGACTACGTGGTTTTTGCTAGTTCTTTGTATTTTTTTTGTTAAAACCTGAAATATACCAGAACTGTTCTGTTTAACCACATGTCTGAGCATTGAGCGCATCTGGCTGCGTCCCACCCCGAGCCTGTATGCAAATTTAAAATTTGCAGTTGATGGCGTGGTGCACTGAATCTTATGATCACAGTGCTGTGTTTGTACTCTTATAGAAACTTGTTTATGCCATGAAGAAAAAAAAATAAGAGGGGTAGTTGCGCCTTATCTCATAATTCTAAGAAAAACTGGTAAATTGAGTCAATTAGGCAACTTTTCTTTTTTTTCTGAAGTGGAAACAAGCTTCCATAAGCAAAATGGATTTTGGATATTGTCTTTTTGTGTGTGTGTGTGGATTACACTTTCTGGATTCCGTGAGGTTTCTTTTTCTACTATCTATATATAACAGCAAAGTCAGGAGAGTTCCAAAGTGAAAAATCTGGTGCAGGTAAGTGTGCCGTTCTGTGTGCCTCCGACGGTGACTGTCCGAACAATGAGAAATGCTACAACAATGGATGTGGACGTCAGTGTATGGCTCCATATACAGGTATGTGTTATATTCTATTATTGTAGTAGTGTTTGGATCAGCTTTCTAGTTTTTTTTTCAGTTTGTCTTTTATAATTTTATCACTCCAGTTAAGTCTGTGCCCAAGCCTCCAGTGATGCTTGCCGCCAAACTATTCAAGCCTCCAATGAAGCCTGCCTGCAAACTGGCCGGGCCTCCAGTGAAGCCTGCCTGCGATGTGGCCGGGCCTCCAGTGAAGCCTGCCTGCGAACTGACTGGGCCTCCAGTGATGCCTGTCCCCGAACTGGCCAGTCCTCTGGTGAAGCCTGCCCCCGAACTGGCCGAGCCTCCGGTGAAGCCTGCCCCCGAACTGGCCGAGCCTCCGGTGAAGCCTGCTCCCGAACTGGCCGAGCCTCCGGTGAAGCCTGCCCCCGAACTGGCCGAGTCCCCGGTGAAGCCTGCCCCCGAACTGGCCGAGTCCCCGGTGAAGCCTGCCCCCGAACTGGCCGAGTCCCCGGTGAAGCCTGCCCCCGAACTTGCCGAGTCCCCGGTGATGCCTGCCCCCGAAGTTGCCGACTCCCCGGTGAAGCCTGCCCCCGAACTGGTCGAGTCCCAGGTGAAGCCTGCCCCCGAACTTGCCGAGTCCCCGGTGAAGCCTGCCCCCGAACTGGTCGAGTCCCCGGTGAAGCCTGCCCCCGAACTTGCCGAGTCCCCGGTGAAGCCTGCCCCCGAACTTGCCGAGTCCCCGGTGAAGCCTGCCCCCGAACTGGCCCAGTCCCCTGTGGAGCCTACCCCCAAACTGCCTGAGCCTCCAGTGAAGCCTGCCTTTGAACTGGCTGGGCCTACAGTGAAGCTAGTCACAGAGCCCTCCAAGCTGCCATTGAAGCCTGCCGCTGAACCACTTGAGCCTCCAAGGAAGCCTGCCATCGAACCGCCCAAGCCTGAAGTGAAGATTGCTGCCGAACTGCCCAAGAATCCAGTGAAGCTTTCTGCCAAACTTTTCATGCCTCCAATGAAGCCTGCCACCAAGCCTCCAGTGCAGCTTGCTGCAGAACCGCCCAAGCCTCCAATGAAGCCTGTTGCTGAATGGCCTAAGGCTCCAGTGAAGTTTCCTGCCAAACTGTTCAAGCCTCCAGTTTAGTGTACCTCCAGTGAAGCCTGCCACCCAAGCCTCCAGTGGTAAATTAGAAACCCCTCACAGGTTTCCAGCAAACCGCCCGAGTCAATTTTGCGTAACGCATGGCCAACTGGAGTTCTGATCAATTCAGTCCTTTATTCACATGGCATGGTTTCACAAAATAAATGTTTAAGACTCATTTCTGTGTGAGATTATCTTTTTTTTTTTTCATTAAAGTGTTTTATTGAAGAGATTATTATGTTATCTCGCAAGGAGATAACTTGTCTTAAGTTGCAAAAGTTTCAAAACAATTGTCGCAAAAAGTGACCGAGATGGGCAAGCTTTGAACTAGGCTACCAGAAATTAAATTTAGGGTGATTCTAATGTAAGGAGAAATATTAATCTGTTGTCATGAAGAAAAAATCGTTTTGTTGAACGTATGGTTACATTTAATGTCAAATTGTAACACAAAGCCTTTTCAGTCTAATTTAAATGTGTTCCAAATGATAGGGAATCTAAATGCTAAGTGGAAAGGTGAGAAGAATATTTCACATAGAACCTACAGCTGAATATGTAAAAGAATAATGCATTGTATGCATTTTAATTGCATGTTATTTACATTTTTTTAAATAAGTACATTTTGTGTGATCAGTACGTTTCAATAGAATTTAGTGTTTAAAAAATATTTACCTTAACTGTTGTGTTATTTGATATTACATTTAAAGTAAAATCAAGTCCTTTACATGTGCTTTAGTATGTTAGTCAAGACATTAAAACAAGTGTATTTTCTGATATCTCTGCTTACACTGAACTTTCAGCGCTGCAACTTTGCAGATACTGTTCATGCACCAACAGCAACATTACACACTATTTAAAATGAAAAAAGTAAAATCGCAATCAACCCCCCTTTAAGATTTAAATTTGAGATGTCAGATATTTGAGATACAAGACATGAGATTTCAGATAGTAGATATCAAATACAAATGCTATATGTGAATATATTATATGCAAGGCATACTTTAATGTACGATGTGGAGTATTGATGAGTTAAAGCTAATGTTTGCAGGAAGAGTTAAAATGATGGTTAGTTACATCATCTAAGACTCATTAGATCTTGCATTCTGTTACCAGAACATGAATGAGGTTTTAGCTATCAGACTTGAAATAGGCCTATATAACCTAAGATATTATATTTGAGATATGACATTTAAGATATGAGATATAAAATGAGATTTAAGATATGAAATGTAAAATATGATATATTTGAGATATACATTTGGATATAAAAAATGAGGTTTGAGATATGATATTTACTAAGATATAGGATATCTCATATTTGCCAGATGCTGGTGAGCCTCCAGAGTGTGAAAAGATCTTGTCACCTCATACATTTTTAAAAATTTGAAACAAACAAACCACTTTAAATATATATATATATATATATATATATATATATATATATATATATATATATATATATATATATTACTCAAAATGCGTTGCTCCATTAATTTTCAATAAAACCAAAGGCTTATACTTTTTTTTCTGCAATAGTATATGGGAGCAGTGACATTTTTTTTTATTTATTAATTTTTCTTAAAGTGTGCATTTAGCCCCCTTTGCAACCTGTAATCCACATTTCTATTTTAAATTATTTCAAATAATTCATATATTTCTATTTTGCATTTTATAAAAACCTTGCTTCTAATTATCACTTCTGCTTAGACAACTTAGACTACTTATGATAAAAGCACTATTTCACATTGAATAATAGCAATGGCATAGGCCTACAGCAGTTTATGCTGCGAATATTTGGCAATTTATTCTATCCACGTCCATAGCTCTATGTCCATGTGGATTATTGTCTGTTATTGGATTATTGCGTTCTCTTGATACTCTGCAGATTCATGCCAAAAGTGTCCAGTTGAGATCCTTATGTGTGTCTTGAAGTTTAATCATACAACTTGGATTTTTCTGAGAGGTCCGACTTGTACCATGTGAACGCTGAACCGCACTGCCAAATCATTTTAGGCTTTGATAGTGTTGCCATGGAAAATAACAATCGTCGTGTAATGATATGCGTGAATGCAACGATCCCCTTCTCGAACCCTGATCAAACACACCTGAACAAGCTAATCAAGGTCTTCAAGATTAGACAAGAAAGCTGCAGGTGAGCGTCATTTGGGTTGGAGACATCATTGGATCTTTAAAAATGTGTGCGCTTTAAACCATTTCACTGCGCTTTTTGTAGGATTCGCCAGGTTTTTTATGCAGTAACGCCGGTTTTCATTGTAGTTTTGTGTGCTAGCGCTTCTTTCAGCTGGATTCGTGAGGTCGCAGGTCAAGAGGATGCCAACTCACGGTTACTGCTCGTTGATTTCTGTTTTATTGTGTCTGTGTGCATGTTTGAGCACAACAGACGCTGGACACGCAGTCGCAGGTGAGACGATCTTTTGACATCATTCCAAAGCTCGAAGAAATGTTTTGTGCCAAGTTCCAAAATATGACATGTAGCCTACACTCCACACCGTAGCCTTCACAGTGAGATTATTACACGTGTTTGAATCTGGTTGACATGGTTTAGTGGCAAGCTAATTATAGCATTGTAAGAATGATTTCTGACAGAAGAATGTTTTATGTTGCGAAACTATCCAAAATAAATATTTATTTCAAAACTTTGAGCAACTTGGGACATTCATTTTGGACAATATTGTTAGAGTAAGCCTAATTATGATGCAATGTGTTACATCTTGTCAAAAAATATTGGCAAATTAACTTCTAAGGACTTCGATGAAGTTGGCATTTTGATAGTCCGTGTATTTTACAAACTAGACTATGTGGTTTTTGCTAGTTCTTTGTATTTTTTTGTTAAAACCTAAAACATACCGAAACTGTTCTGTTTAACCACATGTCTGAGCATTGAGCGCATCTGGTCCCACCCCGAGCCTGTATGCAGATTTGAAATTTGCAGTTGATGGCGTGGTGCACTGAATCTTGTGATCACAGTGCTGTGTTTGTACTCTTATAGAAACTTGTTTATGCCATGAAGAAAAAAAATGAGTGGTAGTTGCGTCTTAACTCATAATTCTAAGAAAAACTGGTAAATTGAGTCAATTAGGCAACTTTTCTTTTTTTCTGAAGTGGAAACAAGCTTCCATAAGCAAAATGGTTTTTGGATGTTGTCTTTTTTTTGTGTGTGGATTACACTTTCTGGATTCAGTGAGGTTTCTTTTTCTACTATCTATATATAACAGCAAAGTCAGGAGAGTTCCAAAGTGAAAAATCTGGTGCAGGTAAGTGTGCCGTTCTGTGTGCCTCCGACGGTGACTGTCCGAACAATGAGAAATGCTACAACAATGGATGTGGACGTCAGTGTATGGCTCCATATACAGGTATGTGTTATTCTACTATTGTAGTAGTGTTTGGATCAGCTTTCTAGTTTTTTTTCAGTTTGTCTTGTATAATTTTATCACTCCAGTTAAGTCTGTGCCCAAGCCTCCAGTGATGCTTGCCGCCAAACTATTCAAGCCTCCAATGAAGCCTGCTGCCGAACTGCCCATGCCTCCAGTGAAGCCTGCCTGCGACGTGGCCGGGCCTCCAGTGAAGCCAGCCTGCGAACTGCCTGGGCCTCCAGTGATGCCTGTCCCTGAACTGCCTGGGCCTCCAGTGATGCCTGTCCCCGAACTGCCTGAGCCTCCAGTGATGCCTGTCCCCGAATTGCCTGGGCCTCCAGTGATGCCTGTCCCCGAATTGCCTGGGCCTCCAGTGATGCCTGTCCCCGAACTGGCCAGTCCTCCGGTGATGCCTGTCCCCGAACTCGCCGGTCCTCCGGTGATGCCTGTCCCCGAACTGGCCGAGCCTCCGGTGAAGCCTGCCCCCGAACTTGCCGAGTCCCCGGTGAAGCCTGCCCCCGAACTGGCCCAGTCCCCGGTGAAGCCTGCCCCCGAACTTGCCGAGTCCCCGGTGAAGCCTGCCCCCGAACTTGCCGAGTCCCCGGTGAAGCCTGCCCCCGAACTGGTCGAGTCCCAGGTGAAGCCTGCCCCCGAACTTGCCGAGTCCCCGGTGAAGCCTGCCCCCGAACTGGTCGAGTCCCCGGTGAAGCCTGCCCCCGAACTTGCTGAGTCCCCGGTGAAGCCTGCCCCCGAACTGCCTGAGCCTCCAGTGAAGCCTGCCCTTGAACTGTCTGGGCCTACAGTGAAGCTAGTCGCAGAGCCCTCCAAGCTTCCATTGAAGCCTGCCGCTGAACCACTTGAGCCTCCAAGGAAGCCTGCCATCGAACCGCCCAAGCCTGAAGTGAAGATTGCTGCCGAACTGCCCAAGAATCCAGTGAAGCTTTCTGCCAAACTTTTCATGCCTCCAATGAAGCCTGCCCCCAAGCCTCCAGTGCAGCTTGCTGCAGAAGCGCCCAAGCCTCCAATGAAGCCTGTTGCTGAATGGCCTAAGGCTCCAGTGAAGTGTGCAGCAGAACCGCCCAAGCCTCCAATGATGTCTGTTGCTGAATGGCCTAAGGCTCCAGTGAAGTTTCCTGCCAAACTGTTCAAGCCTCCAGTTTAGTGTACCTCCAGTGAAGCCTGCCACCCAAGCCTCCAGTGGTAAATTAGAAACCCCTCACAGGTTTCCAGCAAACCGCCCGAGTCAATTTTGCGTAACGCATGGCCAACCGGAGTTCTGATCAATTCAGTCCTTTATTCACATGGCATGGTTTCACAAAATAAATGTTTAAGACTCATTTCTGTGTGGGATTATCTTTTTTTTCCCATGTAAGTGTTTTATTGAAGAGATTATTATGTTATCTCGCAAGGAGATAACTTGTCTTAAGTTGCAAAAGTTTCAAAACAATTGTCGCAAAAAGTGACCGAGATGGGCAAGCTTTGAACTAGGCTACCAGAAATTAAATGTAGGGTGACGCTAATGTAAGGAGAAATGTTAATCTGTTGTCATGAAGAAAAAATCGTTTTGTTAAATGTCTGGTTACATTTAATGTCAAATTGTAACACAAAGCCTTTTCAGTCTAATTTACATGCGTTTAAATGTGTTCCAAATGATAGGGAATCTAAATGCTAAGTGGAAAGGTGAGAAGAATATTTCACATAGAACCTACAGCTGAATATGTAAAAGAATAATGCATTTTAATTGCATGTTATTTGCATTTTTTTTTAAATAAGTACATTTTGTGTGATCAGTACATTTAAAAAGAATTTAGTGTTTAAAAAATATTTACCTTAACTGTTGTGTTATTTGATATTACATTTAAAGTAAAATCAAGTCCTTTACATGTGCTTTAGTATGTTAGTCAAGACATTAAAACAAGTGTATTTTCTGATATCTCTGCTTACACTGAACTTTCAGCGCTGCAACTTTGCAGATACTGTTCATGCACCAACAGCAACATTACACACTATTTAAAATGAAAAAAGTAAAATCGCAATCAACCCCCCTTTAAGATTTAAATTTGAGATGTCAGATATTTGAGATACAAGACATGAGATTTCAGATAGTACATATCAAATACAAATGCTATATGTGAATATATAATATGCAAGGCATACATTAATGTACGATGTGGAGTATTGATGCGTTAAAGCTAATGTTTGCAGGAAGAGTTAAAATGATGGTTAGTTTCATCATCTAAGACTCATTAGATCTTGCATTCTGTTACCAGAACATGAATGAGCTTTTAGATATCAGACTTGAAATAGGCCTATATAACCCAAGATATTATATTTGAGATATGACATTTAAGATATGAGATATAAAATGAGATTTAAGATATGAAATGTAAAATATGATGTGTTATATTTGAGATATACATTTGGATATAAAAAATGAGGTTTGAGATATGATATTTACTAAGATATAGGATATATCATATTTGCCAGATGCTGGTGAGCCTCCAGTGTGTGAAAGGACCTTGTCACCTCATACATTTTTAAAAATTTGAAACAAACAAACCACTTTAAATATATATATATATATATATATATATATATATATATATATATATATATATATATATATATATATATATATATATATATTTTACTCAAAATTCAAAATGCGTTGCTCCATCAATTTTCAATAAAACCAAAGGCTTATACATTTTTTTTTCTGCAATAGTATATGGGAGCAGTGACATTTTTTTTTATTTATTAATTTTTCTTAAAGTGTGCATTTAGCCCCCTTTGCAACCTGTAACCCACATTTCTATTTTAAATTATTTCAAATAATTCATATATTTCTATTTTTCATTTTATAAAAACCTTGCTTCTAATTATCACTTCTGCTTAGACAACTTAGACTACTTAGGATAAACGCACTATTTCACATTGAATAATAGCAATGGCATAGGCCTACAGCAGCTTATGCTGCGAATATTTGGCAATTTATTCTATCCACGTCCATAGCTCTATGTCCATGTGGATTATTGTCTGTTATTGGATTATTGATTATTGTATGCGTTCTCTTGATACTCTGCAGATTCATGCCAAAAGTGTCCAGTTGAGATCCTTATGTGTGTCTTGAAGTTTAATCATACAACTTGGATTTTTCTGAGAGGTCCGACTTGTACCATGTGAACGCTGAACCGCACTGCCAAATCATTTTAGGCTTTGATAGTGTTGCCATGGAAAATAACAATCGTCGTGTAATGATATGCGTGAATGCAACGATCCCCTTCTCGAACCCTGATCAAACACACCTGAACAAGCTAATCAAGGTCTTCAAGATTAGGCAAGAAAGCTGCAGGTGAGCGTCATTTGGGTTGGAGTTGACATCATTGGATCTTTAAAAATGTGTGCGCTTTAAACCATTTCACTGCGCTTTTTGTAGGATTCGCCAGATTTTTTTTATGCAGTAACGCCGGTTTTCATTGTAGTTTTGTGTGCTAGCGCTTCTTTCAGCTGGATTCGTGAGGTCGCAGGTCAAGAGGATGCCAACTCACGGTTACTGCTCGTTGATTTCTGTTTTATTGTGTCTGTGTGCATGTTTGAGCACAACAGACGCTGGACACGCAGTCGCAGGTGAGACGATCTTTTGACATCATTCCAAAGCTCGAAGAAATGTTTTGTGCCAAGTTCCAAAATATGACATGTAGCCTACACTCCACACCGTAGCCTTCACAGTGAGATTATTACACGTGTTTGAATCTGGTTGACATGGTTTAGTGGCAAGCTAATTATAGCATTGTAAGAATGATTTCTGACAGAAGAATGTTTTATGTTGCGAAACTATCCAAAATAAATATTTATTTCAAAACTTTGAGCAACTTGGGACATTCATTTTGGACAATATTGTTAGAGTAAGCCTAATTATGATGCAATGTGTTACATCTTGTCAAAAAATATTGGCAAATTAACTTCTAAGGACTTCGATGAAGTTGGCATTTTGATAGTCCGTGTATTTTACAAACTAGACTATGTGGTTTTTGCTAGTTCTTTGTATTTTTTTGTTAAAACATACCGAAACTGTTCTGTTTAACCACATGTCTGAGCATTGAGCGCATCTGGTCCCACCCCGAGCCTGTATGCAGATTTGAAATTTGCAGTTGATGGCGTGGTGCACTGAATCTTGTGATCACAGTGCTGTGTTTGTACTCTTATAGAAACTTGTTTATGCCATGAAGAAAAAAAATGAGTGGTAGTTGCGTCTTAACTCATAATTCTAAGAAAAACTGGTAAATTGAGTCAATTAGGCAACTTTTCTTTTTTTCTGAAGTGGAAACAAGCTTCCATAAGCAAAATGGTTTTTGGATGTTGTCTTTTTTTTGTGTGTGGATTACACTTTCTGGATTCAGTGAGGTTTCTTTTTCTACTATCTATATATAACAGCAAAGTCAGGAGAGTTCCAAAGTGAAAAATCTGGTGCAGGTAAGTGTGCCGTTCTGTGTGCCTCCGACGGTGACTGTCCGAACAATGAGAAATGCTACAACAATGGATGTGGACGTCAGTGTATGGCTCCATATACAGGTATGTGTTATTCTACTATTGTAGTAGTGTTTGGATCAGCTTTCTAGTTTTTTTTCAGTTTGTCTTGTATAATTTTATCACTCCAGTTAAGTCTGTGCCCAAGCCTCCAGTGATGCTTGCCGCCAAACTATTCAAGCCTCCAATGAAGCCTGCTGCCGAACTGCCCATGCCTCCAGTGAAGCCTGCCTGCGACGTGGCCGGGCCTCCAGTGAAGCCAGCCTGCGAACTGCCTGGGCCTCCAGTGATGCCTGTCCCTGAACTGCCTGGGCCTCCAGTGATGCCTGTCCCCGAACTGCCTGAGCCTCCAGTGATGCCTGTCCCCGAATTGCCTGGGCCTCCAGTGATGCCTGTCCCCGAATTGCCTGGGCCTCCAGTGATGCCTGTCCCCGAACTGGCCAGTCCTGCAGTGATGCCTGTCCCAGAACTCTCTGGTCCTCCGGTGATGCCTGTCCCCGAACTCGCCGGTCCTCCGGTGATGCCTGTCCCCGAACTGGCCGAGCCTCCGGTGAAGCCTGCCCCTGAACTGGCCGAGTCCCCGGTGAAGCCTGCCCCCGAACTTGCTGCGTCCCCGGTGAAGCCTGCCCCCGAACTGGCCACGTCCCCGGTGAAGCCTGCCCCCGAACTTGCCGAGTCCCCGGTGAAGCCTGCCCCCGAACTGGTCGAGTCCCCGGTGAAGCCTGCCCCCGAACTTGCCGAGTCCCCGGTGAAGCCTGCCCCCGAACTTGCCGAGTCCCCGGTGAAGCCTGCCCCCGAACTGGTCGAGTCCCAGGTGAAGCCTGCCCCCGAACTTGCCGAGTCCCCGGTGAAGCCTGCCCCCGAACTGGTCGAGTCCCCGGTGAAGCCTGCCCCCGAATTGGCCGAGTCCCCGGTGAAGCCTGCCCCCGAACTGCCTGAGCCTCCAGTGAAGCCTGCCCTTGAACTGGCTGGGCCTACAGTGAAGCTAGTCGCAGAGCCCTCCAAGCTTCCATTGAAGCCTGCCGCTGAACCACTTGAGCCTCCAAGGAAGCCTGCCATCGAACCGCCCAAGCCTGAAGTGAAGATTGCTGCCGAACTGCCCAAGAATCCAGTGAAGCTTTCTGCCAAACTTTTCATGCCTCCAATGAAGCCTGCCCCCAAGCCTCCAGTGCAGCTTGCTGCAGAAGCGCCCAAGCCTCCAATGAAGCCTGTTGCTGAATGGCCTAAGGCTCCAGTGAAGTGTGCAGCAGAACCGCCCAAGCCTCCAATGAAGCCTGTTGCTGAATGGCCTAAGGCTCCAGTGAAGTGTGCAGTAGAACCGCCCAAGCCTCCAATGATGTCTGTTGCTGAATGGCCTAAGGCTCCAGTGAAGTTTCCTGCCAAACTGTTCAAGCCTCCAGTTTAGTGTACCTCCAGTGAAGCCTGCCACCCAAGCCTCCAGTGGTAAATTAGAAACCCCTCACAGGTTTCCAGCAAACCGCCCGAGTCAATTTTGCGTAACGCATGGCCAACCGGAGTTCTGATCAATTCAGTCCTTTATTCACATGGCATGGTTTCACAAAATAAATGTTTAAGACTCATTTCTGTGTGGGATTATCTTTTTTTTCCCATGTAAGTGTTTTATTGAAGAGATTATTATGTTATCTCGCAAGGAGATAACTTGTCTTAAGTTGCAAAAGTTTCAAAACAATTGTCGCAAAAAGTGACCGAGATGGGCGAGCTTTGAACTAGGCTACCAGAAATTAAATTTAGGGTGATTCTAATGTAAGGAGAAATATTAATCTGTTGTCATGAAGAAAAAATCGTTTTGTTGAACGTATGGTTACATTTAATGTCAAATTGTAACACAAAGCCTTTTCAGTCTAATTTAAATGTGTTCCAAATGATAGGGAATCTAAATGCTAAGTGGAAAGGTGAGAAGAATATTTCACATAGAACCTACAGCTGAATATGTAAAAGAATAATGCATTTTAATTGCATGTTATTTGCATTTTTTTTTTAAATAAGTACATTTTGTGTGATCAGTACATTTAAAAAGAATTTAGTGTTTAAAAAATATTTACCTTAACTGTTGTGTTATTTGATATTACATTTAAAGTAAAATCAAGTCCTTTACATGTGCTTTAGTATGTTAGTCAAGACATTAAAACAAGTGTATTTTCTGATATCTCTGCTTACACTGAACTTTCAGCGCTGCAACTTTGCAGATACTGTTCATGCACCAACAGCAACATTACACACTATTTAAAATGAAAAAAGTAAAATTGCAATCAACCCCCCTTTAAGATTTAAATTTGAGATGTCAGATATTTGAGATACAAGACATGAGATTTCAGATAGTACATATCAAATACAAATGCTATATGTGAATATATAATATGCAAGGCATACTTTAATGTACGATGTGGAGTATTGATGCGTTAAAGCTAATGTTTGCAGGAAGAGTTAAAATGATGGTTAGTTTCATCATCTAAGACTCATTAGATCTTGCATTCTGTTACCAGAACATGAATGAGCTTTTAGATATCAGACTTGAAATAGGCCTATATAACCCAAGATATTATATTTGAGATATGACATTTAAGATATGAGATATAAAATGAGATTTAAGATATGAAATGTAAAATATGATGTATTATATTTGAGATATTCATTTGGATATAAAAAATGAGGTTTGAGATATGATATTTACTAAGATATAGGATATATCATATTTGCCAGATGCTGGTGAGCCTCCAGTGTGTGAAAGGACCTTGTCACCTCATACATTTTTAAAAATTTGAAACAAACAAACCACTTTAAATATATATATATATATATATATATATATATATATATATATATATATATATATATTTTACTCAAAATTCAAAATGCGTTGCTCCATCAATTTTCAATAAAACCAAAGGCTTATACATTTTTTTTTCTGCAATAGTATATGGGAGCAGTGACATTTTTTTTTATTTATTAATTTTTCTTAAAGTGTGCATTTAGCCCCCTTTGCAACCTGTAACCCACATTTCTATTTTAAATTATTTCAAATAATTCATATATTTCTATTTTTCATTTTATAAAAACCTTGCTTCTAATTATCACTTCTGCTTAGACAACTTAGACTACTTAGGATAAACGCACTATTTCACATTGAATAATAGCAATGGCATAGGCCTACAGCAGCTTATGCTGCGAATATTTGGCAATTTATTCTATCCACGTCCATAGCTCTATGTCCATGTGGATTATTGTCTGTTATTGGATTATTGATTATTGTATGCGTTCTCTTGATACTCTGCAGATTCATGCCAAAAGTGTCCAGTTGAGATCCTTATGTGTGTCTTGAAGTTTAATCATACAACTTGGATTTTTCTGAGAGCTCCGACTTGTACCATGTGAACGCTGAACCGCACTGCCAAATCATTTTAGGCTTTGATAGTGTTGCCATGGAAAATAACAATCGTCGTGTAATGATATGCGTGAATGCAACGATCCCCTTCTCGAACCCTGATCAAACACACCTGAACAAGCTAATCAAGGTCTTCAAGATTAGGCAAGAAAGCTGCAGGTGAGCGTCATTTGGGTTGGAGTTGACATCATTGGATCTTTAAAAATGTGTGCGCTTTAAACCATTTCACTGCGCTTTTTGTAGGATTCGCCAGATTTTTTTTATGCAGTAACGCCGGTTTTCATTGTAGTTTTGTGTGCTAGCGCTTCTTTCAGCTGGATTCTTGAGGTCGAAGAGGATGCCAACTCACGGTTACTGCTCGTTGATTTCTGTTTTATTGTGTCTGTGTGCATGTTTGAGCACAACAGACGCTGGACACGCAGTCGCAGGTGAGACGATCTTTTGACATCATTCCAAAGCTCGAAGAAATGTTTTGTGCCAAGTTCCAAAATATGACATGTAGCCTACACTCCACGGTGTGGAGTCCACACCGTAGCCTTCACAGTGAGATTATTACAGTACACGTGTTTGAATCTGGTTGACATGGTTTAGTGGTAAGCTAATTATAGCTTTGAAAGAATGATTTCTGACAGAAGAATCTTTTATGTTGCGAAACTATCCAAAATAAATATTTATTTTAAAACTTTGAGCAACTTGGGACATTCATTTTGGACAATATTGTTAGAGTAAACCTAATTATGATGCAATGTGTTACATCTTGTCAAAAAATATTGGCAAATTAACTTCTAAGGACTTAGATGAAGTTGGCATTTTGATAGTCCGTGTATTTTACAAACTAGACTACGTGGTTTTTGCTAGTTCTTTGTATTTTTTTTGTTAAAACCTGAAATATACCAGAACTGTTCTGTTTAACCACATGTCTGAGCATTGAGCGCATCTGGCTGCGTCCCACCCCGAGCCTGTATGCAGATTTAAAATTTGCAGTTGATGGCGTGGTGCACTGAATCTTATGATCACAGTGCTGTGTTTGTACTCTTATAGGAACTTGTTTATGCCATGAAGAAAAAAAAAATGAGGGGTAGTTGCGTCTTAACTCCTAATTCTAAGAAAAACTGGTAAATTGAGTCAATTAGGCAACTTTTCTTTTTTTTTCTGAAGTGGAAACAAGCTTCCATAAGCAAAATGGTTTTTGGATATTGTCTTTTTGTGTGTGTGTGTGTGTGTGTGGATTACACTTTCTGGATTCCGTGAGGTTTCTTTTTCTACTATCTATATATAACAGCAAAGTCAGGAGAGTTCCAAAGTGAAAAATCTGGTGCAGGTAAGTGTGCCGTTCTGTGTGCCTCCGACAGTGACTGTCCGAACAATGAGAAATGCTACAACAATGGATGTGGACGTCAGTGTATGGCTCCATATACAGGTATGTGTTATATTCTATTATTGTAGTAGTGTTTGGATCAGCTTTCTAGTTTTTTTTTCAGTTTGTCTTTTATAATTTTATCACTCCAGTTAAGTCTGTGCCCAAGCCTCCAGTGATGCTTGCCGCCAAACTATTCAAGCCTCCAATGAAGCCTGCCTGCGAACTGGCCGGGCCTCCAGTGAAGCCTGCCTGCGACGTGGCCGGGCCTCCAGTGAAGCCTGCCTGCGAACTGACTGGGCCTCCAGTGATGCCTGTCCCCGAACTGCCTGGGCCTCCAGTGATGCCTGTCCCCGAACTGGCCAGTCCTCTGGTGAAGCCTGCCCCCGAACTGGCCGAGCCTCCGGTGAAGCCTGCCCCCGAACTGGCCGAGCCTCCGGTGAAGCCTGCCCCCGAACTTGCTGAGTCCCCGGTGAAGCCTGCCCCCGAACTGGCCGAGTCCCCAGTGAAGCCTGCCCCCGAACTGGCCGAGTCCCCGGTGAAGCCTGCCCCCGAACTTGCCGAGTCCCCGGTGATGCCTGCCCCCGAAGTTGCCGACTCCCCGGTGAAGCCTGCCCCCGAACTTGCCGAGTCCCCGGTGAAGCCTGCCCCCGAACTGGTCGAGTCCCCGGTGAAGCCTGCCCCCGAACTTGCCGAGTCCCCGGTGAAGCCTGCCCCCGAACTTGCCGAGTCCCCGGTGAAGCCTGCCCCCGAACTGGCCCAGTCCCCTGTGGAGCCTACCCCCAAACTGCCTGAGCCTCCAGTGAAGCCTGCCTTTGAACTGGCTGGGCCTACAGTGAAGCTAGTCACAGAGCCCTCCAAGCTGCCATTGAAGCCTGCCGCTGAACCACTTGAGCCTCCAAGGAAGCCTGCCATCGAACCGCCCAAGCCTGAAGTGAAGATTGCTGCCGAACTGCCCAAGAATCCAGTGAAGCTTTCTGCCAAACTTTTCATGCCTCCAATGAAGCCTGCCACCAAGCCTCCAGTGCAGCTTGCTGCAGAACCGCCCAAGCCTCCAATGAAGCCTGTTGCTGAATGGCCTAAGGCTCCAGTGAAGTGTGCCGCAGAGCCGCCCAAGCCTTCAATGATGTCTGTTGCTGAATGGCCTAAGGCTCCAGTGAAGTTTCCTGCCAAACTGTTCAAGCCTCCAGTTTAGTGTACCTCCAGTGAAGCCTGCCACCCAAGCCTCCAGTGGTAAATTAGAAACCCCTCACAGGTTTCCAGCAAACCGCCCGAGCCAATTTTGCGTAACGCATGGCCAACCGGAGTTCTGATCAATTCAGTCCTTTATTCACATGGCATGGTTTCACAAAATAAATGTTTAAGACTCATTTCTGTGTGAGATTATCTTTTTTTTTCTCATTAAAGTGTTTTATTGAAGAGATTATTATGTTATCTCGCAAGGAGATAACTTGTCTTAAGTTGCAAAAGTTTCAAAACAATTGTCGCAAAAAGTGACCGAGATGGGCAAGCTTTGAACTAGGCTACCAGAAATTAAATTTAGGGTGATTCTAATGTAAGGAGAAATATTAATCTGTTGTCATGAAGGAAAAATCGTTTTGTTGAACGTATGGTTACATTTAATGTCAAATTGTAACACAAAGCCTTTTCAGTCTAATTTACATGTGTTTAAATGTGTTCCAAATGATAGGGAATCTAAATGCTAAGTGGAAAGGTGAGAAGAATATTTCACATAGAACCTACAGCTGAATATGTAAAAGAATAATGCATTGTATGCATTTTAATTGCATGTTATTTAGATTTTTTTAAATAAGTACATTTTGTGTGATCAGTACGTTTCAATAGAATTTAGTGTTTAAAAAATATTTACCTTAACTGTTGTGTTATTTGATATTACATTTAAAGTAAAATCAAGTCCTTTACATGTGCTTTAGTATGTTAGTCAAGACATTAAAACAAGTGTATTTTCTGATATCTCTGCTTACACTGAACTTTCAGCGCTGCAACTTTGCAGATACTGTTCATGCACCAACAGCAACATTACACACTATTTAAAATGAAAAAAGTAAAATCGCAATCAACCCCCCTTTAAGATTTAAATTTGAGATGTCAGATATTTGAGATACAAGACATGAGATTTCAGATAGTAGATATCAAATACAAATGCTATATGTGAATATATTATATGCAAGGCATACTTTAATGTACGATGTGGAGTATTGATGAGTTAAAGCTAATGTTTGCAGGAAGAGTTAAAATGATGGTTAGTTACATCATCTAAGACTCATTAGATCTTGCATTCTGTTACCAGAACATGAATGAGGTTTTAGCTATCAGACTTGAAATAGGCCTATATAACCTAAGATATTATATTTGAGATATGAGATTTAAGATATGAAATGTAAAATATGATATATTTGAGATATACATTTGGATATAAAAAATGAGGTTTGAGATATGATATTTACTAAGATATAGGATATCTCATATTTGCCAGATGCTGGTGAGCCTCCAGAGTGTGAAAAGACCTTGTCACCTCATACATTTTTAAAAATTTGAAACAAACAAACCACTTTAAATAAATATATATATATATATATATATATTACTCAAAATGCGTTGCTCCATTAATTTTCAATAAAACCAAAGGCTTATACTTTTTTTTCTGCAATAGTATATGGGAGCAGTGACATTTTTTTTATTTATTAATTTTTCTTAAAGTGTGCATTTAGCCCCCTTTGCAACCTGTAATCCACATTTCTATTTTAAATTATTTCAAATAATTCATATATTTCTATTTTGCATTTTATAAAAACCTTGCTTCTAATATTCACTTCTGCTTAGACAACTTAGACTACTTAGGATAAAAGCACTATTTCACATTGAATAATAGCAATGGCATAGGCCTACAGCAGTTTATGCTGCGAATATTTGGCAATTTATTCTATCCACGTCCATAGCTCTATGTCCATGTGGATTATTGTCTGTTATTGGATTATTGATTATTGTATGCGTTCTCTTGATACTCTGCAGATTCATGCCAAAAGTGTCCAGTTGAGATCCTTATGTGTGTCTTGAAGTTTAATCATACAACTTGGATTTTTCTGAGAGGTCCGACTTGTACCATGTGAACGCTGAACCGCACTGCCAAATCATTTTAGGCTTTGATAGTGTTGCCATGGAAAATAACAATCGTCGTGTAATGATATGCGTGAATGCAACGATCCCCTTCTCGAACCCTGATCAAACACACCTGAACAAGCTAATCAAGGTCTTCAAGATTAGACAAGAAAGCTGCAGGTGAGCGTCATTTGGGTTGGAGACATCATTGGATCTTTAAAAATGTGTGCGCTTTAAACCATTTCACTGCGCTTTTTGTAGGATTCGCCAGGTTTTTTATGCAGTAACGCCGGTTTTCATTGTAGTTTTGTGTGCTAGCGCTTCTTTCAGCTGGATTCGTGAGGTCGCAGGTCAAGAGGATGCCAACTCACGGTTACTGCTCGTTGATTTCTGTTTTATTGTGTCTGTGTGCATGTTTGAGCACAACAGACGCTGGACACGCAGTCGCAGGTGAGACGATCTTTTGACATCATTCCAAAGCTCGAAGAAATGTTTTGTGCCAAGTTCCAAAATATGACATGTAGCCTACACTCCACACCGTAGCCTTCACAGTGAGATTATTACACGTGTTTGAATCTGGTTGACATGGTTTAGTGGCAAGCTAATTATAGCATTGTAAGAATGATTTCTGACAGAAGAATGTTTTATGTTGCGAAACTATCCAAAATAAATATTTATTTCAAAACTTTGAGCAACTTGGGACATTCATTTTGGACAATATTGTTAGAGTAAGCCTAATTATGATGCAATGTGTTACATCTTGTCAAAAAATATTGGCAAATTAACTTCTAAGGACTTCGATGAAGTTGGCATTTTGATAGTCCGTGTATTTTACAAACTAGACTATGTGGTTTTTGCTAGTTCTTTGTATTTTTTTGTTAAAACCTAAAACATACCGAAACTGTTCTGTTTAACCACATGTCTGAGCATTGAGCGCATCTGGTCCCACCCCGAGCCTGTATGCAGATTTGAAATTTGCAGTTGATGGCGTGGTGCACTGAATCTTGTGATCACAGTGCTGTGTTTGTACTCTTATAGAAACTTGTTTATGCCATGAAGAAAAAAAATGAGTGGTAGTTGCGTCTTAACTCATAATTCTAAGAAAAACTGGTAAATTGAGTCAATTAGGCAACTTTTCTTTTTTTCTGAAGTGGAAACAAGCTTCCATAAGCAAAATGGTTTTTGGATGTTGTCTTTTTTTTGTGTGTGGATTACACTTTCTGGATTCAGTGAGGTTTCTTTTTCTACTATCTATATATAACAGCAAAGTCAGGAGAGTTCCAAAGTGAAAAATCTGGTGCAGGTAAGTGTGCCGTTCTGTGTGCCTCCGACGGTGACTGTCCGAACAATGAGAAATGCTACAACAATGGATGTGGACGTCAGTGTATGGCTCCATATACAGGTATGTGTTATTCTACTATTGTAGTAGTGTTTGGACCAGCTTTCTAGTTTTTTTTCAGTTTGTCTTGTATAATTTTATCACTCCAGTTAAGTCTGTGCCCAAGCCTCCAGTGATGCTTGCCGCCAAACTATTCAAGCCTCCAATGAAGCCTGCTGCCGAACTGCCCATGCCTCCAGTGAAGCCTGCCTGCGACGTGGCCGGGCGTCCAGTGAAGCCTGCCTGCGACGTGGCCGGGCCTCCAGTGAAGCCAGCCTGCGAACTGCCTGGGCCTCCAGTGATGCCTGTCCCTGAACTGCCTGGGCCTCCAGTGATGCCTGTCCCCGAACTGCCTGAGCCTCCAGTGATGCCTGTCCCCGAATTGCCTGGGCCTCCAGTGATGCCTGTCCCCGAATTGCCTGGGCCTCCAGTGATGCCTGTCCCCGAACTGGCCAGTCCTCCGGTGATGCCTGTCCCCGAACTCGCCGGTCCTCCGGTGATGCCTGTCCCCGAACTGGCCGAGCCTCCGGTGAAGCCTGCCCCCGAACTTGCCGAGTCCCCGGTGAAGCCTGCCCCCGAACTGGCCCAGTCCCCGGTGAAGCCTGCCCCCGAACTTGCCGAGTCCCCGGTGAAGCCTGCCCCCGAACTTGCCGAGTCCCCGGTGAAGCCTGCCCCCGAACTGGTCGAGTCCCAGGTGAAGCCTGCCCCCGAACTTGCCGAGTCCCCGGTGAAGCCTGCCCCCGAACTGGTCGAGTCCCCGGTGAAGCCTGCCCCCGAACTTGCTGAGTCCCCGGTGAAGCCTGCCCCCGAACTGCCTGAGCCTCCAGTGAAGCCTGCCCTTGAACTGTCTGGGCCTACAGTGAAGCTAGTCGCAGAGCCCTCCAAGCTTCCATTGAAGCCTGCCGCTGAACCACTTGAGCCTCCAAGGAAGCCTGCCATCGAACCGCCCAAGCCTGAAGTGAAGATTGCTGCCGAACTGCCCAAGAATCCAGTGAAGCTTTCTGCCAAACTTTTCATGCCTCCAATGAAGCCTGCCCCCAAGCCTCCAGTGCAGCTTGCTGCAGAAGCGCCCAAGCCTCCAATGAAGCCTGTTGCTGAATGGCCTAAGGCTCCAGTGAAGTGTGCAGCAGAACCGCCCAAGCCTCCAATGATGTCTGTTGCTGAATGGCCTAAGGCTCCAGTGAAGTTTCCTGCCAAACTGTTCAAGCCTCCAGTTTAGTGTACCTCCAGTGAAGCCTGCCACCCAAGCCTCCAGTGGTAAATTAGAAACCCCTCACAGGTTTCCAGCAAACCGCCCGAGTCAATTTTGCGTAACGCATGGCCAACCGGAGTTCTGATCAATTCAGTCCTTTATTCACATGGCATGGTTTCACAAAATAAATGTTTAAGACTCATTTCTGTGTGGGATTATCTTTTTTTTCCCATGTAAGTGTTTTATTGAAGAGATTATTATGTTATCTCGCAAGGAGATAACTTGTCTTAAGTTGCAAAAGTTTCAAAACAATTGTCGCAAAAAGTGACCGAGATGGGCAAGCTTTGAACTAGGCTACCAGAAATTAAATGTAGGGTGACGCTAATGTAAGGAGAAATGTTAATCTGTTGTCATGAAGAAAAAATCGTTTTGTTAAATGTCTGGTTACATTTAATGTCAAATTGTAACACAAAGCCTTTTCAGTCTAATTTACATGCGTTTAAATGTGTTCCAAATGATAGGGAATCTAAATGCTAAGTGGAAAGGTGAGAAGAATATTTCACATAGAACCTACAGCTGAATATGTAAAAGAATAATGCATTTTAATTGCATGTTATTTGCATTTTTTTTTAAATAAGTACATTTTGTGTGATCAGTACATTTAAAAAGAATTTAGTGTTTAAAAAATATTTACCTTAACTGTTGTGTTATTTGATATTACATTTAAAGTAAAATCAAGTCCTTTACATGTGCTTTAGTATGTTAGTCAAGACATTAAAACAAGTGTATTTTCTGATATCTCTGCTTACACTGAACTTTCAGCGCTGCAACTTTGCAGATACTGTTCATGCACCAACAGCAACATTACACACTATTTAAAATGAAAAAAGTAAAATCGCAATCAACCCCCCTTTAAGATTTAAATTTGAGATGTCAGATATTTGAGATACAAGACATGAGATTTCAGATAGTACATATCAAATACAAATGCTATATGTGAATATATAATATGCAAGGCATACATTAATGTACGATGTGGAGTATTGATGCGTTAAAGCTAATGTTTGCAGGAAGAGTTAAAATGATGGTTAGTTTCATCATCTAAGACTCATTAGATCTTGCATTCTGTTACCAGAACATGAATGAGCTTTTAGATATCAGACTTGAAATAGGCCTATATAACCCAAGATATTATATTTGAGATATGACATTTAAGATATGAGATATAAAATGAGATTTAAGATATGAAATGTAAAATATGATGTGTTATATTTGAGATATACATTTGGATATAAAAAATGAGGTTTGAGATATGATATTTACTAAGATATAGGATATATCATATTTGCCAGATGCTGGTGAGCCTCCAGTGTGTGAAAGGACCTTGTCACCTCATACATTTTTAAAAATTTGAAACAAACAAACCACTTTAAATATATATATATATATATATATATATATATATATATATATATATATATATTTTACTCAAAATTCAAAATGCGTTGCTCCATCAATTTTCAATAAAACCAAAGGCTTATACATTTTTTTTTCTGCAATAGTATATGGGAGCAGTGACATTTTTTTTTATTTATTAATTTTTCTTAAAGTGTGCATTTAGCCCCCTTTGCAACCTGTAACCCACATTTCTATTTTAAATTATTTCAAATAATTCATATATTTCTATTTTTCATTTTATAAAAACCTTGCTTCTAATTATCACTTCTGCTTAGACAACTTAGACTACTTAGGATAAACGCACTATTTCACATTGAATAATAGCAATGGCATAGGCCTACAGCAGCTTATGCTGCGAATATTTGGCAATTTATTCTATCCACGTCCATAGCTCTATGTCCATGTGGATTATTGTCTGTTATTGGATTATTGATTATTGTATGCGTTCTCTTGATACTCTGCAGATTCATGCCAAAAGTGTCCAGTTGAGATCCTTATGTGTGTCTTGAAGTTTAATCATACAACTTGGATTTTTCTGAGAGCTCCGACTTGTACCATGTGAACGCTGAACCGCACTGCCAAATCATTTTAGGCTTTGATAGTGTTGCCATGGAAAATAACAATCGTCGTGTAATGATATGCGTGAATGCAACGATCCCCTTCTCGAACCCTGATCAAACACACCTGAACAAGCTAATCAAGGTCTTCAAGATTAGGCAAGAAAGCTGCAGGTGAGCGTCATTTGGGTTGGAGTTGACATCATTGGATCTTTAAAAATGTGTGCGCTTTAAACCATTTCACTGCGCTTTTTGTAGGATTCGCCAGATTTTTTTTATGCAGTAACGCCGGTTTTCATTGTAGTTTTGTGTGCTAGCGCTTCTTTCAGCTGGATTCGTGAGGTCGCAGGTCAAGAGGATGCCAACTCACGGTTACTGCTCGTTGATTTCTGTTTTATTGTGTCTGTGTGCATGTTTGAGCACAACAGACGCTGGACACGCAGTCGCAGGTGAGACGATCTTTTGACATCATTCCAAAGCTCGAAGAAATGTTTTGTGCCAAGTTCCAAAATATGACATGTAGCCTACACTCCACACCGTAGCCTTCACAGTGAGATTATTACACGTGTTTGAATCTGGTTGACATGGTTTAGTGGCAAGCTAATTATAGCATTGTAAGAATGATTTCTGACAGAAGAATGTTTTATGTTGCGAAACTATCCAAAATAAATATTTATTTCAAAACTTTGAGCAACTTGGGACATTCATTTTGGACAATATTGTTAGAGTAAGCCTAATTATGATGCAATGTGTTACATCTTGTCAAAAAATATTGGCAAATTAACTTCTAAGGACTTCGATGAAGTTGGCATTTTGATAGTCCGTGTATTTTACAAACTAGACTATGTGGTTTTTGCTAGTTCTTTGTATTTTTTTGTTAAAACATACCGAAACTGTTCTGTTTAACCACATGTCTGAGCATTGAGCGCATCTGGTCCCACCCCGAGCCTGTATGCAGATTTGAAATTTGCAGTTGATGGCGTGGTGCACTGAATCTTGTGATCACAGTGCTGTGTTTGTACTCTTATAGAAACTTGTTTATGCCATGAAGAAAAAAAATGAGTGGTAGTTGCGTCTTAACTCATAATTCTAAGAAAAACTGGTAAATTGAGTCAATTAGGCAACTTTTCTTTTTTTCTGAAGTGGAAACAAGCTTCCATAAGCAAAATGGTTTTTGGATGTTGTCTTTTTTTTGTGTGTGGATTACACTTTCTGGATTCAGTGAGGTTTCTTTTTCTACTATCTATATATAACAGCAAAGTCAGGAGAGTTCCAAAGTGAAAAATCTGGTGCAGGTAAGTGTGCCGTTCTGTGTGCCTCCGACGGTGACTGTCCGAACAATGAGAAATGCTACAACAATGGATGTGGACGTCAGTGTATGGCTCCATATACAGGTATGTGTTATTCTACTATTGTAGTAGTGTTTGGATCAGCTTTCTAGTTTTTTTTCAGTTTGTCTTGTATAATTTTATCACTCCAGTTAAGTCTGTGCCCAAGCCTCCAGTGATGCTTGCCGCCAAACTATTCAAGCCTCCAATGAAGCCTGCTGCCGAACTGCCCATGCCTCCAGTGAAGCCTGCCTGCGACGTGGCCGGGCCTCCAGTGAAGCCAGCCTGCGAACTGCCTGGGCCTCCAGTGATGCCTGTCCCTGAACTGCCTGGGCCTCCAGTGATGCCTGTCCCCGAACTGCCTGAGCCTCCAGTGATGCCTGTCCCCGAATTGCCTGGGCCTCCAGTGATGCCTGTCCCCGAATTGCCTGGGCCTCCAGTGATGCCTGTCCCCGAACTGGCCAGTCCTGCAGTGATGCCTGTCCCAGAACTCTCTGGTCCTCCGGTGATGCCTGTCCCCGAACTCGCCGGTCCTCCGGTGATGCCTGTCCCCGAACTGGCCGAGCCTCCGGTGAAGCCTGCCCCTGAACTGGCCGAGTCCCCGGTGAAGCCTGCCCCCGAACTTGCTGCGTCCCCGGTGAAGCCTGCCCCCGAACTGGCCACGTCCCCGGTGAAGCCTGCCCCCGAACTGGTCGAGTCCCCGGTGAAGCCTGCCCCCGAACTTGCCGAGTCCCCGGTGAAGCCTGCCCCCGAACTTGCCGAGTCCCCGGTGAAGCCTGCCCCCGAACTGGTCGAGTCCCAGGTGAAGCCTGCCCCCGAACTTGCCGACTCCCCGGTGAAGCCTGCCCCCGAACTGGTCGAGTCCCCGGTGAAGCCTGCCCCCGAATTGGCCGAGTCCCCGGTGAAGCCTGCCCCCGAACTGCCTGAGCCTCCAGTGAAGCCTGCCCTTGAACTGGCTGGGCCTACAGTGAAGCTAGTCGCAGAGCCCTCCAAGCTTCCATTGAAGCCTGCCGCTGAACCACTTGAGCCTCCAAGGAAGCCTGCCATCGAACCGCCCAAGCCTGAAGTGAAGATTGCTGCCGAACTGCCCAAGAATCCAGTGAAGCTTTCTGCCAAACTTTTCATGCCTCCAATGAAGCCTGCCCCCAAGCCTCCAGTGCAGCTTGCTGCAGAAGCGCCCAAGCCTCCAATGAAGCCTGTTGCTGAATGGCCTAAGGCTCCAGTGAAGTGTGCAGCAGAACCGCCCAAGCCTCCAATGAAGCCTGTTGCTGAATGGCCTAAGGCTCCAGTGAAGTGTGCAGTAGAACCGCCCAAGCCTCCAATGATGTCTGTTGCTGAATGGCCTAAGGCTCCAGTGAAGTTTCCTGCCAAACTGTTCAAGCCTCCAGTTTAGTGTACCTCCAGTGAAGCCTGCCACCCAAGCCTCCAGTGGTAAATTAGAAACCCCTCACAGGTTTCCAGCAAACCGCCCGAGTCAATTTTGCGTAACGCATGGCCAACCGGAGTTCTGATCAATTCAGTCCTTTATTCACATGGCATGGTTTCACAAAATAAATGTTTAAGACTCATTTCTGTGTGGGATTATCTTTTTTTTCCCATGTAAGTGTTTTATTGAAGAGATTATTATGTTATCTCGCAAGGAGATAACTTGTCTTAAGTTGCAAAAGTTTCAAAACAATTGTCGCAAAAAGTGACCGAGATGGGCGAGCTTTGAACTAGGCTACCAGAAATTAAATTTAGGGTGATTCTAATGTAAGGAGAAATATTAATCTGTTGTCATGAAGAAAAAATCGTTTTGTTGAACGTATGGTTACATTTAATGTCAAATTGTAACACAAAGCCTTTTCAGTCTAATTTAAATGTGTTCCAAATGATAGGGAATCTAAATGCTAAGTGGAAAGGTGAGAAGAATATTTCACATAGAACCTACAGCTGAATATGTAAAAGAATAATGCATTTTAATTGCATGTTATTTGCATTTTTTTTTTAAATAAGTACATTTTGTGTGATCAGTACATTTAAAAAGAATTTAGTGTTTAAAAAATATTTACCTTAACTGTTGTGTTATTTGATATTACATTTAAAGTAAAATCAAGTCCTTTACATGTGCTTTAGTATGTTAGTCAAGACATTAAAACAAGTGTATTTTCTGATATCTCTGCTTACACTGAACTTTCAGCGCTGCAACTTTGCAGATACTGTTCATGCTCCAACAGCAACATTACACACTATTTAAAATGAAAAAAGTAAAATTGCAATCAACCCCCCTTTAAGATTTAAATTTGAGATGTCAGATATTTGAGATACAAGACATGAGATTTCAGATAGTACATATCAAATACAAATGCTATATGTGAATATATAATATGCAAGGCATACTTTAATGTACGATGTGGAGTATTGATGCGTTAAAGCTAATGTTTGCAGGAAGAGTTAAAATGATGGTTAGTTTCATCATCTAAGACTCATTAGATCTTGCATTCTGTTACCAGAACATGAATGAGCTTTTAGATATCAGACTTGAAATAGGCCTATATAACCCAAGATATTATATTTGAGATATGACATTTAAGATATGAGATATAAAATGAGATTTAAGATATGAAATGTAAAATATGATGTATTATATTTGAGATATTCATTTGGATATAAAAAATGAGGTTTGAGATATGATATTTACTAAGATATAGGATATATCATATTTGCCAGATGCTGGTGAGCCTCCAGTGTGTGAAAGGACCTTGTCACCTCATACATTTTTAAAAATTTGAAACAAACAAACCACTTTAAATATATATATATATATATATATATATATATATATATATATATATATATATATATATATATATATATATATATATATATATATATATGTATATATATATATATATTTTACTCAAAATTCAAAATGCGTTGCTCCATCAATTTTCAATAAAACCAAAGGCTTATACATTTTTTTTTCTGCAATAGTATATGGGAGCAGTGACATTTTTTTTTATTTATTAATTTTTCTTAAAGTGTGCATTTAGCCCCCTTTGTATGGCTCCATATACAGGTATGTGTTATATTCTATTATTGTAGTAGTGTTTGGATCAGCTTTCTAGTTTTTTTTTCAGTTTGTCTTTTATAATTTTATCACTCCAGTTAAGTCTGTGCCCAAGCCTCCAGTGATGCTTGCCGCCAAACTATTCAAGCCTCCAATGAAGCCTGCCTGCGAACTGGCCGGGCCTCCAGTGAAGCCTGCCTGCGACGTGGCCGGGCCTCCAGTGAAGCCTGCCTGCGAACTGACTGGGCCTCCAGTGATGCCTGTCCCCGAACTGCCTGGGCCTCCAGTGATGCCTGTCCCCGAACTGGCCAGTCCTCTGGTGAAGCCTGCCCCCGAACTGGCCGAGCCTCCGGTGAAGCCTGCCCCCGAACTGGCCGAGCCTCCGGTGAAGCCTGCTCCCGAACTGGCCGAGCCTCCGGTGAAGCCTGCCCCCGAACTTGCTGAGTCCCCGGTGAAGCCTGCCCCCGAACTGGCCGAGTCCCCAGTGAAGCCTGCCCCCGAACTGGCCGAGTCCCCGGTGAAGCCTGCCCCCGAACTTGCCGAGTCCCCGGTGATGCCTGCCCCCGAAGTTGCCGACTCCCCGGTGAAGCCTGCCCCCGAACTGGTCGAGTCCCAGGTGAAGCCTGCCCCCGAACTTGCCGAGTCCCCGGTGAAGCCTGCCCCCGAACTGGTCGAGTCCCCGGTGAAGCCTGCCCCCGAACTTGCCGAGTCCCCGGTGAAGCCTGCCCCCGAACTTGCCGAGTCCCCGGTGAAGCCTGCCCCCGAACTGGCCCAGTCCCCTGTGGAGCCTACCCCCAAACTGCCTGAGCCTCCAGTGAAGCCTGCCTTTGAACTGGCTGGGCCTACAGTGAAGCTAGTCACAGAGCCCTCCAAGCTGCCATTGAAGCCTGCCGCTGAACCACTTGAGCCTCCAAGGAAGCCTGCCATCGAACCGCCCAAGCCTGAAGTGAAGATTGCTGCCGAACTGCCCAAGAATCCAGTGAAGCTTTCTGCCAAACTTTTCATGCCTCCAATGAAGCCTGCCACCAAGCCTCCAGTGCAGCTTGCTGCAGAACCGCCCAAGCCTCCAATGAAGCCTGTTGCTGAATGGCCTAAGGCTCCAGTGAAGTGTGCCGCAGAGCCGCCCAAGCCTTCAATGATGTCTGTTGCTGAATGGCCTAAGGCTCCAGTGAAGTTTCCTGCCAAACTGTTCAAGCCTCCAGTTTAGTGTACCTCCAGTGAAGCCTGCCACCCAAGCCTCCAGTGGTAAATTAGAAACCCCTCACAGGTTTCCAGCAAACCGCCCGAGCCAATTTTGCGTAACGCATGGCCAACTGGAGTTCTGATCAATTCAGTCCTTTATTCACATGGCATGGTTTCACAAAATAAATGTTTAAGACTCATTTCTGTGTGAGATTATCTTTTTTTTTCTCATTAAAGTGTTTTATTGAAGAGATTATTATGTTATCTCGCAAGGAGATAACTTGTCTTAAGTTGCAAAAGTTTCAAAACAATTGTCGCAAAAAGTGACCGAGATGGGCAAGCTTTGAACTAGGCTACCAGAAATTAAATTTAGGGTGATTCTAATGTAAGGAGAAATATTAATCTGTTGTCATGAAGGAAAAATCGTTTTGTTGAACGTATGGTTACATTTAATGTCAAATTGTAACACAAAGCCTTTTCAGTCTAATTTACATGTGTTTAAATGTGTTCCAAATGATAGGGAATCTAAATGCTAAGTGGAAAGGTGAGAAGAATATTTCACATAGAACCAACAGCTGAATATGTAAAAGAATAATGCATTGTATGCATTTTAATTGCATGTTATTTAGATTTTTTTAAATAAGTACATTTTGTGTGATCAGTACGTTTCAATAGAATTTAGTGTTTAAAAAATATTTACCTTAACTGTTGTGTTATTTGATATTACATTTAAAGTAAAATCAAGTCCTTTACATGTGCTTTAGTATGTTAGTCAAGACATTAAAACAAGTGTATTTTCTGATATCTCTGCTTACACTGAACTTTCAGCGCTGCAACTTTGCAGATACTGTTCATGCACCAACAGCAACATTACACACTATTTAAAATGAAAAAAGTAAAATCGCAATCAACCCCCCTTTAAGATTTAAATTTGAGATGTCAGATATTTGAGATACAAGACATGAGATTTCAGATAGTAGATATCAAATACAAATGCTATATGTGAATATATTATATGCAAGGCATACTTTAATGTACGATGTGGAGTATTGATGAGTTAAAGCTAATGTTTGCAGGAAGAGTTAAAATGATGGTTAGTTACATCATCTAAGACTCATTAGATCTTGCATTCTGTTACCAGAACATGAATGAGGTTTTAGCTATCAGACTTGAAATAGGCCTATATAACCTAAGATATTATATTTGAGATATGAGATTTAAGATATGAAATGTAAAATATGATATATTTGAGATATACATTTGGATATAAAAAATGAGGTTTGAGATATGATATTTACTAAGATATAGGATATCTCATATTTGCCAGATGCTGGTGAGCCTCCAGAGTGTGAAAAGACCTTGTCACCTCATACATTTTTAAAAATTTGAAACAAACAAACCACTTTAAATAAATATATATATATATATATATATATTACTCAAAATGCGTTGCTCCATTAATTTTCAATAAAACCAAAGGCTTATACTTTTTTTTCTGCAATAGTATATGGGAGCAGTGACATTTTTTTTATTTATTAATTTTTCTTAAAGTGTGCATTTAGCCCCCTTTGCAACCTGTAATCCACATTTCTATTTTAAATTATTTCAAATAATTCATATATTTCTATTTTGCATTTTATAAAAACCTTGCTTCTAATATTCACTTCTGCTTAGACAACTTAGACTACTTAGGATAAAAGCACTATTTCACATTGAATAATAGCAATGGCATAGGCCTACAGCAGTTTATGCTGCGAATATTTGGCAATTTATTCTATCCACGTCCATAGCTCTATGTCCATGTGGATTATTGTCTGTTATTGGATTATTGATTATTGTATGCGTTCTCTTGATACTCTGCAGATTCATGCCAAAAGTGTCCAGTTGAGATCCTTATGTGTGTCTTGAAGTTTAATCATACAACTTGGATTTTTCTGAGAGGTCCGACTTGTACCATGTGAACGCTGAACCGCACTGCCAAATCATTTTAGGCTTTGATAGTGTTGCCATGGAAAATAACAATCGTCGTGTAATGATATGCGTGAATGCAACGATCCCCTTCTCGAACCCTGATCAAACACACCTGAACAAGCTAATCAAGGTCTTCAAGATTAGACAAGAAAGCTGCAGGTGAGCGTCATTTGGGTTGGAGACATCATTGGATCTTTAAAAATGTGTGCGCTTTAAACCATTTCACTGCGCTTTTTGTAGGATTCGCCAGGTTTTTTATGCAGTAACGCCGGTTTTCATTGTAGTTTTGTGTGCTAGCGCTTCTTTCAGCTGGATTCGTGAGGTCGCAGGTCAAGAGGATGCCAACTCACGGTTACTGCTCGTTGATTTCTGTTTTATTGTGTCTGTGTGCATGTTTGAGCACAACAGACGCTGGACACGCAGTCGCAGGTGAGACGATCTTTTGACATCATTCCAAAGCTCGAAGAAATGTTTTGTGCCAAGTTCCAAAATATGACATGTAGCCTACACTCCACACCGTAGCCTTCACAGTGAGATTATTACACGTGTTTGAATCTGGTTGACATGGTTTAGTGGCAAGCTAATTATAGCATTGTAAGAATGATTTCTGACAGAAGAATGTTTTATGTTGCGAAACTATCCAAAATAAATATTTATTTCAAAACTTTGAGCAACTTGGGACATTCATTTTGGACAATATTGTTAGAGTAAGCCTAATTATGATGCAATGTGTTACATCTTGTCAAAAAATATTGGCAAATTAACTTCTAAGGACTTCGATGAAGTTGGCATTTTGATAGTCCGTGTATTTTACAAACTAGACTATGTGGTTTTTGCTAGTTCTTTGTATTTTTTTGTTAAAACCTAAAACATACCGAAACTGTTCTGTTTAACCACATGTCTGAGCATTGAGCGCATCTGGTCCCACCCCGAGCCTGTATGCAGATTTGAAATTTGCAGTTGATGGCGTGGTGCACTGAATCTTGTGATCACAGTGCTGTGTTTGTACTCTTATAGAAACTTGTTTATGCCATGAAGAAAAAAAATGAGTGGTAGTTGCGTCTTAACTCATAATTCTAAGAAAAACTGGTAAATTGAGTCAATTAGGCAACTTTTCTTTTTTTCTGAAGTGGAAACAAGCTTCCATAAGCAAAATGGTTTTTGGATGTTGTCTTTTTTTTGTGTGTGGATTACACTTTCTGGATTCAGTGAGGTTTCTTTTTCTACTATCTATATATAACAGCAAAGTCAGGAGAGTTCCAAAGTGAAAAATCTGGTGCAGGTAAGTGTGCCGTTCTGTGTGCCTCCGACGGTGACTGTCCGAACAATGAGAAATGCTACAACAATGGATGTGGACGTCAGTGTATGGCTCCATATACAGGTATGTGTTATTCTACTATTGTAGTAGTGTTTGGACCAGCTTTCTAGTTTTTTTTCAGTTTGTCTTGTATAATTTTATCACTCCAGTTAAGTCTGTGCCCAAGCCTCCAGTGATGCTTGCCGCCAAACTATTCAAGCCTCCAATGAAGCCTGCTGCCGAACTGCCCATGCCTCCAGTGAAGCCTGCCTGCGACGTGGCCGGGCGTCCAGTGAAGCCTGCCTGCGACGTGGCCGGGCCTCCAGTGAAGCCAGCCTGCGAACTGCCTGGGCCTCCAGTGATGCCTGTCCCTGAACTGCCTGGGCCTCCAGTGATGCCTGTCCCCGAATTGCCTGAGCCTCCAGTGATGCCTGTCCCCGAATTGCCTGGGCCTCCAGTGATGCCTGTCCCCGAATTGCCTGGGCCTCCAGTGATGCCTGTCCCCGAACTGGCCAGTCCTCCGGTGATGCCTGTCCCCGAACTCGCCGGTCCTCCGGTGATGCCTGTCCCCGAACTGGCCGAGCCTCCGGTGAAGCCTGCCCCCGAACTTGCCGAGTCCCCGGTGAAGCCTGCCCCCGAACTGGCCCAGTCCCCGGTGAAGCCTGCCCCCGAACTTGCCGAGTCCCCGGTGAAGCCTGCCCCCGAACTGGTCGAGTCCCAGGTGAAGCCTGCCCCCGAACTTGCCGAGTCCCCGGTGAAGCCTGCCCCCGAACTGGTCGAGTCCCCGGTGAAGCCTGCCCCCGAACTTGCTGAGTCCCCGGTGAAGCCTGCCCCCGAACTGCCTGAGCCTCCAGTGAAGCCTGCCCTTGAACTGTCTGGGCCTACAGTGAAGCTAGTCGCAGAGCCCTCCAAGCTTCCATTGAAGCCTGCCGCTGAACCACTTGAGCCTCCAAGGAAGCCTGCCATCGAACCGCCCAAGCCTGAAGTGAAGATTGCTGCCGAACTGCCCAAGAATCCAGTGAAGCTTTCTGCCAAACTTTTCATGCCTCCAATGAAGCCTGCCCCCAAGCCTCCAGTGCAGCTTGCTGCAGAAGCGCCCAAGCCTCCAATGAAGCCTGTTGCTGAATGGCCTAAGGCTCCAGTGAAGTGTGCAGCAGAACCGCCCAAGCCTCCAATGATGTCTGTTGCTGAATGGCCTAAGGCTCCAGTGAAGTTTCCTGCCAAACTGTTCAAGCCTCCAGTTTAGTGTACCTCCAATGAAGCCTGCCACCCAAGCCTCCAGTGGTAAATTAGAAACCCCTCACAGGTTTCCAGCAAACCGCCCGAGTCAATTTTGCGTAACGCATGGCCAACCGGAGTTCTGATCAATTCAGTCCTTTATTCACATGGCATGGTTTCACAAAATAAATGTTTAAGACTCATTTCTGTGTGGGATTATCTTTTTTTTCCCATGTAAGTGTTTTATTGAAGAGATTATTATGTTATCTCGCAAGGAGATAACTTGTCTTAAGTTGCAAAAGTTTCAAAACAATTGTCGCAAAAAGTGACCGAGATGGGCAAGCTTTGAACTAGGCTACCAGAAATTAAATGTAGGGTGACGCTAATGTAAGGAGAAATGTTAATCTGTTGTCATGAAGAAAAAATCGTTTTGTTAAATGTCTGGTTACATTTAATGTCAAATTGTAACACAAAGCCTTTTCAGTCTAATTTACATGCGTTTAAATGTGTTCCAAATGATAGGGAATCTAAATGCTAAGTGGAAAGGTGAGAAGAATATTTCACATAGAACCTACAGCTGAATATGTAAAAGAATAATGCATTTTAATTGCATGTTATTTGCATTTTTTTTTAAATAAGTACATTTTGTGTGATCAGTACATTTAAAAAGAATTTAGTGTTTAAAAAATATTTACCTTAACTGTTGTGTTATTTGATATTACATTTAAAGTAAAATCAAGTCCTTTACATGTGCTTTAGTATGTTAGTCAAGACATTAAAACAAGTGTATTTTCTGATATCTCTGCTTACACTGAACTTTCAGCGCTGCAACTTTGCAGATACTGTTCATGCACCAACAGCAACATTACACACTATTTAAAATGAAAAAAGTAAAATCGCAATCAACCCCCCTTTAAGATTTAAATTTGAGATGTCAGATATTTGAGATACAAGACATGAGATTTCAGATAGTACATATCAAATACAAATGCTATATGTGAATATATAATATGCAAGGCATACATTAATGTACGATGTGGAGTATTGATGCGTTAAAGCTAATGTTTGCAGGAAGAGTTAAAATGATGGTTAGTTTCATCATCTAAGACTCATTAGATCTTGCATTCTGTTACCAGAACATGAATGAGCTTTTAGATATCAGACTTGAAATAGGCCTATATAACCCAAGATATTATATTTGAGATATGACATTTAAGATATGAGATATAAAATGAGATTTAAGATATGAAATGTAAAATATGATGTGTTATATTTGAGATATACATTTGGATATAAAAAATGAGGTTTGAGATATGATATTTACTAAGATATAGGATATATCATATTTGCCAGATGCTGGTGAGCCTCCAGTGTGTGAAAGGACCTTGTCACCTCATACATTTTTAAAAATTTGAAACAAACAAACCACTTTAAATATATATATATATATATATATATATATATTTTACTCAAAATTCAAAATGCGTTGCTCCATCAATTTTCAATAAAACCAAAGGCTTATACATTTTTTTTTCTGCAATAGTATATGGGAGCAGTGACATTTTTTTTTATTTATTAATTTTTCTTAAAGTGTGCATTTAGCCCCCTTTGCAACCTGTAACCCACATTTCTATTTTAAATTATTTCAAATAATTCATATATTTCTATTTTTCATTTTATAAAAACCTTGCTTCTAATTATCACTTCTGCTTAGACAACTTAGACTACTTAGGATAAACGCACTATTTCACATTGAATAATAGCAATGGCATAGGCCTACAGCAGCTTATGCTGCGAATATTTGGCAATTTATTCTATCCACGTCCATAGCTCTATGTCCATGTGGATTATTGTCTGTTATTGGATTATTGATTATTGTATGCGTTCTCTTGATACTCTGCAGATTCATGCCAAAAGTGTCCAGTTGAGATCCTTATGTGTGTCTTGAAGTTTAATCATACAACTTGGATTTTTCTGAGAGCTCCGACTTGTACCATGTGAACGCTGAACCGCACTGCCAAATCATTTTAGGCTTTGATAGTGTTGCCATGGAAAATAACAATCGTCGTGTAATGATATGCGTGAATGCAACGATCCCCTTCTCGAACCCTGATCAAACACACCTGAACAAGCTAATCAAGGTCTTCAAGATTAGGCAAGAAAGCTGCAGGTGAGCGTCATTTGGGTTGGAGTTGACATCATTGGATCTTTAAAAATGTGTGCGCTTTAAACCATTTCACTGCGCTTTTTGTAGGATTCGCCAGATTTTTTTTATGCAGTAACGCCGGTTTTCATTGTAGTTTTGTGTGCTAGCGCTTCTTTCAGCTGGATTCGTGAGGTCGCAGGTCAAGAGGATGCCAACTCACGGTTACTGCTCGTTGATTTCTGTTTTATTGTGTCTGTGTGCATGTTTGAGCACAACAGACGCTGGACACGCAGTCGCAGGTGAGACGATCTTTTGACATCATTCCAAAGCTCGAAGAAATGTTTTGTGCCAAGTTCCAAAATATGACATGTAGCCTACACTCCACACCGTAGCCTTCACAGTGAGATTATTACACGTGTTTGAATCTGGTTGACATGGTTTAGTGGCAAGCTAATTATAGCATTGTAAGAATGATTTCTGACAGAAGAATGTTTTATGTTGCGAAACTATCCAAAATAAATATTTATTTCAAAACTTTGAGCAACTTGGGACATTCATTTTGGACAATATTGTTAGAGTAAGCCTAATTATGATGCAATGTGTTACATCTTGTCAAAAAATATTGGCAAATTAACTTCTAAGGACTTCGATGAAGTTGGCATTTTGATAGTCCGTGTATTTTACAAACTAGACTATGTGGTTTTTGCTAGTTCTTTGTATTTTTTTGTTAAAACATACCGAAACTGTTCTGTTTAACCACATGTCTGAGCATTGAGCGCATCTGGTCCCACCCCGAGCCTGTATGCAGATTTGAAATTTGCAGTTGATGGCGTGGTGCACTGAATCTTGTGATCACAGTGCTGTGTTTGTACTCTTATAGAAACTTGTTTATGCCATGAAGAAAAAAAATGAGTGGTAGTTGCGTCTTAACTCATAATTCTAAGAAAAACTGGTAAATTGAGTCAATTAGGCAACTTTTCTTTTTTTCTGAAGTGGAAACAAGCTTCCATAAGCAAAATGGTTTTTGGATGTTGTCTTTTTTTTGTGTGTGGATTACACTTTCTGGATTCAGTGAGGTTTCTTTTTCTACTATCTATATATAACAGCAAAGTCAGGAGAGTTCCAAAGTGAAAAATCTGGTGCAGGTAAGTGTGCCGTTCTGTGTGCCTCCGACGGTGACTGTCCGAACAATGAGAAATGCTACAACAATGGATGTGGACGTCAGTGTATGGCTCCATATACAGGTATGTGTTATTCTACTATTGTAGTAGTGTTTGGATCAGCTTTCTAGTTTTTTTTCAGTTTGTCTTGTATAATTTTATCACTCCAGTTAAGTCTGTGCCCAAGCCTCCAGTGATGCTTGCCGCCAAACTATTCAAGCCTCCAATGAAGCCTGCTGCCGAACTGCCCATGCCTCCAGTGAAGCCTGCCTGCGACGTGGCCGGGCCTCCAGTGAAGCCAGCCTGCGAACTGCCTGGGCCTCCAGTGATGCCTGTCCCTGAACTGCCTGGGCCTCCAGTGATGCCTGTCCCCGAACTGCCTGAGCCTCCAGTGATGCCTGTCCCCGAATTGCCTGGGCCTCCAGTGATGCCTGTCCCCGAATTGCCTGGGCCTCCAGTGATGCCTGTCCCCGAACTGGCCAGTCCTGCAGTGATGCCTGTCCCAGAACTCTCTGGTCCTCCGGTGATGCCTGTCCCCGAACTCGCCGGTCCTCCGGTGATGCCTGTCCCCGAACTGGCCGAGCCTCCGGTGAAGCCTGCCCCTGAACTGGCCGAGTCCCCGGTGAAGCCTGCCCCCGAACTTGCTGCGTCCCCGGTGAAGCCTGCCCCCGAACTGGCCACGTCCCCGGTGAAGCCTGCCCCCGAACTGGTCGAGTCCCCGGTGAAGCCTGCCCCCGAACTTGCCGAGTCCCCGGTGAAGCCTGCCCCCGAACTTGCCGAGTCCCCGGTGAAGCCTGCCCCCGAACTGGTCGAGTCCCAGGTGAAGCCTGCCCCCGAACTTGCCGAGTCCCCGGTGAAGCCTGCCCCCGAACTGGTCGAGTCCCCGGTGAAGCCTGCCCCCGAATTGGCCGAGTCCCCGGTGAAGCCTGCCCCCGAACTGCCTGAGCCTCCAGTGAAGCCTGCCCTTGAACTGGCTGGGCCTACAGTGAAGCTAGTCGCAGAGCCCTCCAAGCTTCCATTGAAGCCTGCCGCTGAACCACTTGAGCCTCCAAGGAAGCCTGCCATCGAACCGCCCAAGCCTGAAGTGAAGATTGCTGCCGAACTGCCCAAGAATCCAGTGAAGCTTTCTGCCAAACTTTTCATGCCTCCAATGAAGCCTGCCCCCAAGCCTCCAGTGCAGCTTGCTGCAGAAGCGCCCAAGCCTCCAATGAAGCCTGTTGCTGAATGGCCTAAGGCTCCAGTGAAGTGTGCAGCAGAACCGCCCAAGCCTCCAATGAAGCCTGTTGCTGAATGGCCTAAGGCTCCAGTGAAGTGTGCAGTAGAACCGCCCAAGCCTCCAATGATGTCTGTTGCTGAATGGCCTAAGGCTCCAGTGAAGTTTCCTGCCAAACTGTTCAAGCCTCCAGTTTAGTGTACCTCCAGTGAAGCCTGCCACCCAAGCCTCCAGTGGTAAATTAGAAACCCCTCACAGGTTTCCAGCAAACCGCCCGAGTCAATTTTGCGTAACGCATGGCCAACCGGAGTTCTGATCAATTCAGTCCTTTATTCACATGGCATGGTTTCACAAAATAAATGTTTAAGACTCATTTCTGTGTGGGATTATCTTTTTTTTCCCATGTAAGTGTTTTATTGAAGAGATTATTATGTTATCTCGCAAGGAGATAACTTGTCTTAAGTTGCAAAAGTTTCAAAACAATTGTCGCAAAAAGTGACCGAGATGGGCGAGCTTTGAACTAGGCTACCAGAAATTAAATTTAGGGTGATTCTAATGTAAGGAGAAATATTAATCTGTTGTCATGAAGAAAAAATCGTTTTGTTGAACGTATGGTTACATTTAATGTCAAATTGTAACACAAAGCCTTTTCAGTCTAATTTAAATGTGTTCCAAATGATAGGGAATCTAAATGCTAAGTGGAAAGGTGAGAAGAATATTTCACATAGAACCTACAGCTGAATATGTAAAAGAATAATGCATTTTAATTGCATGTTATTTGCATTTTTTTTTTAAATAAGTACATTTTGTGTGATCAGTACATTTAAAAAGAATTTAGTGTTTAAAAAATATTTACCTTAACTGTTGTGTTATTTGATATTACATTTAAAGTAAAATCAAGTCCTTTACATGTGCTTTAGTATGTTAGTCAAGACATTAAAACAAGTGTATTTTCTGATATCTCTGCTTACACTGAACTTTCAGCGCTGCAACTTTGCAGATACTGTTCATGCACCAACAGCAACATTACACACTATTTAAAATGAAAAAAGTAAAATTGCAATCAACCCCCCTTTAAGATTTAAATTTGAGATGTCAGATATTTGAGATACAAGACATGAGATTTCAGATAGTACATATCAAATACAAATGCTATATGTGAATATATAATATGCAAGGCATACTTTAATGTACGATGTGGAGTATTGATGCGTTAAAGCTAATGTTTGCAGGAAGAGTTAAAATGATGGTTAGTTTCATCATCTAAGACTCATTAGATCTTGCATTCTGTTACCAGAACATGAATGAGCTTTTAGATATCAGACTTGAAATAGGCCTATATAACCCAAGATATTATATTTGAGATATGACATTTAAGATATGAGATATAAAATGAGATTTAAGATATGAAATGTAAAATATGATGTATTATATTTGAGATATTCATTTGGATATAAAAAATGAGGTTTGAGATATGATATTTACTAAGATATAGGATATATCATATTTGCCAGATGCTGGTGAGCCTCCAGTGTGTGAAAGGACCTTGTCACCTCATACATTTTTAAAAATTTGAAACAAACAAACCACTTTAAATATATATATATATATATATATATATATATATATATATATATATATATATATATATATATGTATATATATATATATATTTTACTCAAAATTCAAAATGCGTTGCTCCATCAATTTTCAATAAAACCAAAGGCTTATACATTTTTTTTTCTGCAATAGTATATGGGAGCAGTGACATTTTTTTTTATTTATTAATTTTTCTTAAAGTGTGCATTTAGCCCCCTTTGCAACCTGTAACCCACATTTCTATTTTAAATTATTTCAAATAATTCATATATTTCTATTTTTCATTTTATAAAAACCTTGCTTCTAATTATCACTTCTGCTTAGACAACTTAGACTACTTAGGATAAACGCACTATTTCACATTGAATAATAGCAATGGCATAGGCCTACAGCAGCTTATGCTGCGAATATTTGGCAATTTATTCTATCCACGTCCATAGCTCTATGTCCATGTGGATTATTGTCTGTTATTGGATTATTGATTATTGTATGCGTTCTCTTGATACTCTGCAGATTCATGCCAAAAGTGTCCAGTTGAGATCCTTATGTGTGTCTTGAAGTTTAATCATACAACTTGGATTTTTCTGAGAGCTCCGACTTGTACCATGTGAACGCTGAACCGCACTGCCAAATCATTTTAGGCTTTGATAGTGTTGCCATGGAAAATAACAATCGTCGTGTAATGATATGCGTGAATGCAACGATCCCCTTCTCGAACCCTGATCAAACACACCTGAACAAGCTAATCAAGGTCTTCAAGATTAGGCAAGAAAGCTGCAGGTGAGCGTCATTTGGGTTGGAGTTGACATCATTGGATCTTTAAAAATGTGTGCGCTTTAAACCATTTCACTGCGCTTTTTGTAGGATTCGCCAGATTTTTTTTATGCAGTAACGCCGGTTTTCATTGTAGTTTTGTGTGCTAGCGCTTCTTTCAGCTGGATTCTTGAGGTCGAAGAGGATGCCAACTCACGGTTACTGCTCGTTGATTTCTGTTTTATTGTGTCTGTGTGCATGTTTGAGCACAACAGACGCTGGACACGCAGTCGCAGGTGAGACGATCTTTTGACATCATTCCAAAGCTCGAAGAAATGTTTTGTGCCAAGTTCCAAAATATGACATGTAGCCTACACTCCACGGTGTGGAGTCCACACCGTAGCCTTCACAGTGAGATTATTACAGTACACGTGTTTGAATCTGGTTGACATGGTTTAGTGGTAAGCTAATTATAGCTTTGAAAGAATGATTTCTGACAGAAGAATCTTTTATGTTGCGAAACTATCCAAAATAAATATTTATTTTAAAACTTTGAGCAACTTGGGACATTCATTTTGGACAATATTGTTAGAGTAAACCTAATTATGATGCAATGTGTTACATCTTGTCAAAAAATATTGGCAAATTAACTTCTAAGGACTTAGATGAAGTTGGCATTTTGATAGTCCGTGTATTTTACAAACTAGACTACGTGGTTTTTGCTAGTTCTTTGTATTTTTTTTGTTAAAACCTGAAATATACCAGAACTGTTCTGTTTAACCACATGTCTGAGCATTGAGCGCATCTGGCTGCGTCCCACCCCGAGCCTGTATGCAGATTTAAAATTTGCAGTTGATGGCGTGGTGCACTGAATCTTATGATCACAGTGCTGTGTTTGTACTCTTATAGGAACTTGTTTATGCCATGAAGAAAAAAAAAATGAGGGGTAGTTGCGTCTTAACTCCTAATTCTAAGAAAAACTGGTAAATTGAGTCAATTAGGCAACTTTTCTTTTTTTTTCTGAAGTGGAAACAAGCTTCCATAAGCAAAATGGTTTTTGGATATTGTCTTTTTGTGTGTGTGTGTGTGTGTGTGTGTGGATTACACTTTCTGGATTCCGTGAGGTTTCTTTTTCTACTATCTATATATAACAGCAAAGTCAGGAGAGTTCCAAAGTGAAAAATCTGGTGCAGGTAAGTGTGCCGTTCTGTGTGCCTCCGACAGTGACTGTCCGAACAATGAGAAATGCTACAACAATGGATGTGGACGTCAGTGTATGGCTCCATATACAGGTATGTGTTATATTCTATTATTGTAGTAGTGTTTGGATCAGCTTTCTAGTTTTTTTTTCAGTTTGTCTTTTATAATTTTATCACTCCAGTTAAGTCTGTGCCCAAGCCTCCAGTGATGCTTGCCGCCAAACTATTCAAGCCTCCAATGAAGCCTGCCTGCGAACTGGCCGGGCCTCCAGTGAAGCCTGCCTGCGACGTGGCCGGGCCTCCAGTGAAGCCTGCCTGCGAACTGACTGGGCCTCCAGTGATGCCTGTCCCCGAACTGCCTGGGCCTCCAGTGATGCCTGTCCCCGAACTGGCCAGTCCTCTGGTGAAGCCTGCCCCCGAACTGGCCGAGCCTCCGGTGAAGCCTGCCCCCGAACTGGCCGAGCCTCCGGTGAAGCCTGCCCCCGAACTTGCTGAGTCCCCGGTGAAGCCTGCCCCCGAACTGGCCGAGTCCCCAGTGAAGCCTGCCCCCGAACTGGCCGAGTCCCCGGTGAAGCCTGCCCCCGAACTTGCCGAGTCCCCGGTGATGCCTGCCCCCGAAGTTGCCGACTCCCCGGTGAAGCCTGCCCCCGAACTGGTCGAGTCCCAGGTGAAGCCTGCCCCCGAACTTGCCGAGTCCCCGGTGAAGCCTGCCCCCGAACTGGTCGAGTCCCCGGTGAAGCCTGCCCCCGAACTTGCCGAGTCCCCGGTGAAGCCTGCCCCCGAACTTGCCGAGTCCCCGGTGAAGCCTGCCCCCGAACTGGCCCAGTCCCCTGTGGAGCCTACCCCCAAACTGCCTGAGCCTCCAGTGAAGCCTGCCTTTGAACTGGCTGGGCCTACAGTGAAGCTAGTCACAGAGCCCTCCAAGCTGCCATTGAAGCCTGCCGCTGAACCACTTGAGCCTCCAAGGAAGCCTGCCATCGAACCGCCCAAGCCTGAAGTGAAGATTGCTGCCGAACTGCCCAAGAATCCAGTGAAGCTTTCTGCCAAACTTTTCATGCCTCCAATGAAGCCTGCCACCAAGCCTCCAGTGCAGCTTGCTGCAGAACCGCCCAAGCCTCCAATGAAGCCTGTTGCTGAATGGCCTAAGGCTCCAGTGAAGTGTGCCGCAGAGCCGCCCAAGCCTTCAATGATGTCTGTTGCTGAATGGCCTAAGGCTCCAGTGAAGTTTCCTGCCAAACTGTTCAAGCCTCCAGTTTAGTGTACCTCCAGTGAAGCCTGCCACCCAAGCCTCCAGTGGTAAATTAGAAACCCCTCACAGGTTTCCAGCAAACCGCCCGAGCCAATTTTGCGTAACGCATGGCCAACTGGAGTTCTGATCAATTCAGTCCTTTATTCACATGGCATGGTTTCACAAAATAAATGTTTAAGACTCATTTCTGTGTGAGATTATCTTTTTTTTTCTCATTAAAGTGTTTTATTGAAGAGATTATTATGTTATCTCGCAAGGAGATAACTTGTCTTAAGTTGCAAAAGTTTCAAAACAATTGTCGCAAAAAGTGACCGAGATGGGCAAGCTTTGAACTAGGCTACCAGAAATTAAATTTAGGGTGATTCTAATGTAAGGAGAAATATTAATCTGTTGTCATGAAGGAAAAATCGTTTTGTTGAACGTATGGTTACATTTAATGTCAAATTGTAACACAAAGCCTTTTCAGTCTAATTTACATGTGTTTAAATGTGTTCCAAATGATAGGGAATCTAAATGCTAAGTGGAAAGGTGAGAAGAATATTTCACATAGAACCTACAGCTGAATATGTAAAAGAATAATGCATTGTATGCATTTTAATTGCATGTTATTTAGATTTTTTTAAATAAGTACATTTTGTGTGATCAGTACGTTTCAATAGAATTTAGTGTTTAAAAAATATTTACCTTAACTGTTGTGTTATTTGATATTACATTTAAAGTAAAATCAAGTCCTTTACATGTGCTTTAGTATGTTAGTCAAGACATTAAAACAAGTGTATTTTCTGATATCTCTGCTTACACTGAACTTTCAGCGCTGCAACTTTGCAGATACTGTTCATGCACCAACAGCAACATTACACACTATTTAAAATGAAAAAAGTAAAATCGCAATCAACCCCCCTTTAAGATTTAAATTTGAGATGTCAGATATTTGAGATACAAGACATGAGATTTCAGATAGTAGATATCAAATACAAATGCTATATGTGAATATATTATATGCAAGGCATACTTTAATGTACGATGTGGAGTATTGATGAGTTAAAGCTAATGTTTGCAGGAAGAGTTAAAATGATGGTTAGTTACATCATCTAAGACTCATTAGATCTTGCATTCTGTTACCAGAACATGAATGAGGTTTTAGCTATCAGACTTGAAATAGGCCTATATAACCTAAGATATTATATTTGAGATATGAGATTTAAGATATGAAATGTAAAATATGATATATTTGAGATATACATTTGGATATAAAAAATGAGGTTTGAGATATGATATTTACTAAGATATAGGATATCTCATATTTGCCAGATGCTGGTGAGCCTCCAGAGTGTGAAAAGACCTTGTCACCTCATACATTTTTAAAAATTTGAAACAAACAAACCACTTTAAATAAATATATATATATATATATATATTACTCAAAATGCGTTGCTCCATTAATTTTCAATAAAACCAAAGGCTTATACTTTTTTTTCTGCAATAGTATATGGGAGCAGTGACATTTTTTTTATTTATTAATTTTTCTTAAAGTGTGCATTTAGCCCCCTTTGCAACCTGTAATCCACATTTCTATTTTAAATTATTTCAAATAATTCATATATTTCTATTTTGCATTTTATAAAAACCTTGCTTCTAATATTCACTTCTGCTTAGACAACTTAGACTACTTAGGATAAAAGCACTATTTCACATTGAATAATAGCAATGGCATAGGCCTACAGCAGTTTATGCTGCGAATATTTGGCAATTTATTCTATCCACGTCCATAGCTCTATGTCCATGTGGATTATTGTCTGTTATTGGATTATTGATTATTGTATGCGTTCTCTTGATACTCTGCAGATTCATGCCAAAAGTGTCCAGTTGAGATCCTTATGTGTGTCTTGAAGTTTAATCATACAACTTGGATTTTTCTGAGAGGTCCGACTTGTACCATGTGAACGCTGAACCGCACTGCCAAATCATTTTAGGCTTTGATAGTGTTGCCATGGAAAATAACAATCGTCGTGTAATGATATGCGTGAATGCAACGATCCCCTTCTCGAACCCTGATCAAACACACCTGAACAAGCTAATCAAGGTCTTCAAGATTAGACAAGAAAGCTGCAGGTGAGCGTCATTTGGGTTGGAGACATCATTGGATCTTTAAAAATGTGTGCGCTTTAAACCATTTCACTGCGCTTTTTGTAGGATTCGCCAGGTTTTTTATGCAGTAACGCCGGTTTTCATTGTAGTTTTGTGTGCTAGCGCTTCTTTCAGCTGGATTCGTGAGGTCGCAGGTCAAGAGGATGCCAACTCACGGTTACTGCTCGTTGATTTCTGTTTTATTGTGTCTGTGTGCATGTTTGAGCACAACAGACGCTGGACACGCAGTCGCAGGTGAGACGATCTTTTGACATCATTCCAAAGCTCGAAGAAATGTTTTGAGCCAAGTTCCAAAATATGACATGTAGCCTACACTCCACACCGTAGCCTTCACAGTGAGATTATTACACGTGTTTGAATCTGGTTGACATGGTTTAGTGGCAAGCTAATTATAGCATTGTAAGAATGATTTCTGACAGAAGAATGTTTTATGTTGCGAAACTATCCAAAATAAATATTTATTTCAAAACTTTGAGCAACTTGGGACATTCATTTTGGACAATATTGTTAGAGTAAGCCTAATTATGATGCAATGTGTTACATCTTGTCAAAAAATATTGGCAAATTAACTTCTAAGGACTTCGATGAAGTTGGCATTTTGATAGTCCGTGTATTTTACAAACTAGACTATGTGGTTTTTGCTAGTTCTTTGTATTTTTTTGTTAAAACATACCGAAACTGTTCTGTTTAACCACATGTCTGAGCATTGAGCGCATCTGGTCCCACCCCGAGCCTGTATGCAGATTTGAAATTTGCAGTTGATTGCGTGGTGCACTGAATCTTGTGATCACAGTGCTGTGTTTGTACTCTTATAGAAACTTGTTTATGCCATGAAGAAAAAAAATGAGTGGTAGTTGCGTCTTAACTCATAATTCTAAGAAAAACTGGTAAATTGAGTCAATTAGGCAACTTTTCTTTTTTTCTGAAGTGGAAACAAGCTTCCATAAGCAAAATGGTTTTTGGATGTTGTCTTTTTTTTGTGTGTGGATTACACTTTCTGGATTCAGTGAGGTTTCTTTTTCTACTATCTATATATAACAGCAAAGTCAGGAGAGTTCCAAAGTGAAAAATCTGGTGCAGGTAAGTGTGCCGTTCTGTGTGCCTCCGACGGTGACTGTCCGAACAATGAGAAATGCTACAACAATGGATGTGGACGTCAGTGTATGGCTCCATATACAGGTATGTGTTATTCTACTATTGTAGTAGTGTTTGGATCAGCTTTCTAGTTTTTTTTCAGTTTGTCTTGTATAATTTTATCACTCCAGTTAAGTCTGTGCCCAAGCCTCCAGTGATGCTTGCCGCCAAACTATTCAAGCCTCCAATGAAGCCTGCTGCCGAACTGCCCATGCCTCCAGTGAAGCCTGCCTGCGACGTGGCCGGGCCTCCAGTGAAGCCAGCCTGCGAACTGCCTGGGCCTCCAGTGATGCCTGTCCCTGAACTGCCTGGGCCTCCAGTGATGCCTGTCCCCGAACTGCCTGAGCCTCCAGTGATGCCTGTCCCCGAATTGCCTGGGCCTCCAGTGATGCCTGTCCCCGAATTGCCTGGGCCTCCAGTGATGCCTGTCCCCGAACTGGCCAGTCCTGCAGTGATGCCTGTCCCAGAACTCTCTGGTCCTCCGGTGATGCCTGTCCCCGAACTCGCCGGTCCTCCGGTGATGCCTGTCCCCGAACTGGCCGAGCCTCCGGTGAAGCCTGCCCCTGAACTGGCCGAGTCCCCGGTGAAGCCTGCCCCCGAACTTGCTGCGTCCCCGGTGAAGCCTGCCCCCGAACTGGCCACGTCCCCGGTGAAGCCTGCCCCCGAACTGGTCGAGTCCCCGGTGAAGCCTGCCCCCGAACTTGCCGAGTCCCCGGTGAAGCCTGCCCCCGAACTTGCCGAGTCCCCGGTGAAGCCTGCCCCCGAACTGGTCGAGTCCCAGGTGAAGCCTGCCCCCGAACTTGCCGAGTCCCCGGTGAAGCCTGCCCCCGAACTGGTCGAGTCCCCGGTGAAGCCTGCCCCCGAATTGGCCGAGTCCCCGGTGAAGCCTGCCCCCGAACTGCCTGAGCCTCCAGTGAAGCCTGCCCTTGAACTGGCTGGGCCTACAGTGAAGCTAGTCGCAGAGCCCTCCAAGCTTCCATTGAAGCCTGCCGCTGAACCACTTGAGCCTCCAAGGAAGCCTGCCATCGAACCGCCCAAGCCTGAAGTGAAGATTGCTGCCGAACTGCCCAAGAATCCAGTGAAGCTTTCTGCCAAACTTTTCATGCCTCCAATGAAGCCTGCCCCCAAGCCTCCAGTGCAGCTTGCTGCAGAAGCGCCCAAGCCTCCAATGAAGCCTGTTGCTGAATGGCCTAAGGCTCCAGTGAAGTGTGCAGCAGAACCGCCCAAGCCTCCAATGAAGCCTGTTGCTGAATGGCCTAAGGCTCCAGTGAAGTGTGCAGTAGAACCGCCCAAGCCTCCAATGATGTCTGTTGCTGAATGGCCTAAGGCTCCAGTGAAGTTTCCTGCCAAACTGTTCAAGCCTCCAGTTTAGTGTACCTCCAGTGAAGCCTGCCACCCAAGCCTCCAGTGGTAAATTAGAAACCCCTCACAGGTTTCCAGCAAACCGCCCGAGTCAATTTTGCGTAACGCATGGCCAACCGGAGTTCTGATCAATTCAGTCCTTTATTCACATGGCATGGTTTCACAAAATAAATGTTTAAGACTCATTTCTGTGTGGGATTATCTTTTTTTTCCCATGTAAGTGTTTTATTGAAGAGATTATTATGTTATCTCGCAAGGAGATAACTTGTCTTAAGTTGCAAAAGTTTCAAAACAATTGTCGCAAAAAGTGACCGAGATGGGCGAGCTTTGAACTAGGCTACCAGAAATTAAATTTAGGGTGATTCTAATGTAAGGAGAAATATTAATCTGTTGTCATGAAGAAAAAATCGTTTTGTTGAACGTATGGTTACATTTAATGTCAAATTGTAACACAAAGCCTTTTCAGTCTAATTTAAATGTGTTCCAAATGATAGGGAATCTAAATGCTAAGTGGAAAGGTGAGAAGAATATTTCACATAGAACCTACAGCTGAATATGTAAAAGAATAATGCATTTTAATTGCATGTTATTTGCATTTTTTTTTAAATAAGTACATTTTGTGTGATCAGTACATTTAAAAAGAATTTAGTGTTTAAAAAATATTTACCTTAACTGTTGTGTTATTTGATATTACATTTAAAGTAAAATCAAGTCCTTTACATGTGCTTTAGTATGTTAGTCAAGACATTAAAACAAGTGTATTTTCTGATATCTCTGCTTACACTGAACTTTCAGCGCTGCAACTTTGCAGATACTGTTCATGCTCCAACAGCAACATTACACACTATTTAAAATGAAAAAAGTAAAATTGCAATCAACCCCCCTTTAAGATTTAAATTTGAGATGTCAGATATTTGAGATACAAGACATGAGATTTCAGATAGTACATATCAAATACAAATGCTATATGTGAATATATAATATGCAAGGCATACTTTAATGTACGATGTGGAGTATTGATGCGTTAAAGCTAATGTTTGCAGGAAGAGTTAAAATGATGGTTAGTTTCATCATCTAAGACTCATTAGATCTTGCATTCTGTTACCAGAACATGAATGAGCTTTTAGATATCAGACTTGAAATAGCCCTATATAACCCAAGATATTATATTTGAGATATGACATTTAAGATATGAGATATAAAATGAGATTTAAGATATGAAATGTAAAATATGATGTATTATATTTGAGATATTCATTTGGATATAAAAAATGAGGTTTGAGATATGATATTTACTAAGATATAGGATATATCATATTTGCCAGATGCTGGTGAGCCTCCAGTGTGTGAAAGGACCTTGTCACCTCATACATTTTTAAAAATTTGAAACAAACAAACCACTTTAAATATATATATATATATATATATATATATATATATATATATATATATATATATATATATGTATATATATATATATATTTTACTCAAAATTCAAAATGCGTTGCTCCATCAATTTTCAATAAAACCAAAGGCTTATACATTTTTTTTTCTGCAATAGTATATGGGAGCAGTGACATTTTTTTTTATTTATTAATTTTTCTTAAAGTGTGCATTTAGCCCCCTTTGTATGGCTCCATATACAGGTATGTGTTATATTCTATTATTGTAGTAGTGTTTGGATCAGCTTTCTAGTTTTTTTTTCAGTTTGTCTTTTATAATTTTATCACTCCAGTTAAGTCTGTGCCCAAGCCTCCAGTGATGCTTGCCGCCAAACTATTCAAGCCTCCAATGAAGCCTGCCTGCGAACTGGCCGGGCCTCCAGTGAAGCCTGCCTGCGACGTGGCCGGGCCTCCAGTGAAGCCTGCCTGCGAACTGACTGGGCCTCCAGTGATGCCTGTCCCCGAACTGCCTGGGCCTCCAGTGATGCCTGTCCCCGAACTGGCCAGTCCTCTGGTGAAGCCTGCCCCCGAACTGGCCGAGCCTCCGGTGAAGCCTGCCCCCGAACTGGCCGAGCCTCCGGTGAAGCCTGCTCCCGAACTGGCCGAGCCTCCGGTGAAGCCTGCCCCCGAACTTGCTGAGTCCCCGGTGAAGCCTGCCCCCGAACTGGCCGAGTCCCCAGTGAAGCCTGCCCCCGAACTGGCCGAGTCCCCGGTGAAGCCTGCCCCCGAACTTGCCGAGTCCCCGGTGATGCCTGCCCCCGAAGTTGCCGACTCCCCGGTGAAGCCTGCCCCCGAACTGGTCGAGTCCCAGGTGAAGCCTGCCCCCGAACTTGCCGAGTCCCCGGTGAAGCCTGCCCCCGAACTGGTCGAGTCCCCGGTGAAGCCTGCCCCCGAACTTGCCGAGTCCCCGGTGAAGCCTGCCCCCGAACTTGCCGAGTCCCCGGTGAAGCCTGCCCCCGAACTGGCCCAGTCCCCTGTGGAGCCTACCCCCAAACTGCCTGAGCCTCCAGTGAAGCCTGCCTTTGAACTGGCTGGGCCTACAGTGAAGCTAGTCACAGAGCCCTCCAAGCTGCCATTGAAGCCTGCCGCTGAACCACTTGAGCCTCCAAGGAAGCCTGCCATCGAACCGCCCAAGCCTGAAGTGAAGATTGCTGCCGAACTGCCCAAGAATCCAGTGAAGCTTTCTGCCAAACTTTTCATGCCTCCAATGAAGCCTGCCACCAAGCCTCCAGTGCAGCTTGCTGCAGAACCGCCCAAGCCTCCAATGAAGCCTGTTGCTGAATGGCCTAAGGCTCCAGTGAAGTGTGCCGCAGAGCCGCCCAAGCCTTCAATGATGTCTGTTGCTGAATGGCCTAAGGCTCCAGTGAAGTTTCCTGCCAAACTGTTCAAGCCTCCAGTTTAGTGTACCTCCAGTGAAGCCTGCCACCCAAGCCTCCAGTGGTAAATTAGAAACCCCTCACAGGTTTCCAGCAAACCGCCCGAGCCAATTTTGCGTAACGCATGGCCAACTGGAGTTCTGATCAATTCAGTCCTTTATTCACATGGCATGGTTTCACAAAATAAATGTTTAAGACTCATTTCTGTGTGAGATTATCTTTTTTTTTCTCATTAAAGTGTTTTATTGAAGAGATTATTATGTTATCTCGCAAGGAGATAACTTGTCTTAAGTTGCAAAAGTTTCAAAACAATTGTCGCAAAAAGTGACCGAGATGGGCAAGCTTTGAACTAGGCTACCAGAAATTAAATTTAGGGTGATTCTAATGTAAGGAGAAATATTAATCTGTTGTCATGAAGGAAAAATCGTTTTGTTGAACGTATGGTTACATTTAATGTCAAATTGTAACACAAAGCCTTTTCAGTCTAATTTACATGTGTTTAAATGTGTTCCAAATGATAGGGAATCTAAATGCTAAGTGGAAAGGTGAGAAGAATATTTCACATAGAACCTACAGCTGAATATGTAAAAGAATAATGCATTGTATGCATTTTAATTGCATGTTATTTAGATTTTTTTAAATAAGTACATTTTGTGTGATCAGTACGTTTCAATAGAATTTAGTGTTTAAAAAATATTTACCTTAACTGTTGTGTTATTTGATATTACATTTAAAGTAAAATCAAGTCCTTTACATGTGCTTTAGTATGTTAGTCAAGACATTAAAACAAGTGTATTTTCTGATATCTCTGCTTACACTGAACTTTCAGCGCTGCAACTTTGCAGATACTGTTCATGCACCAACAGCAACATTACACACTATTTAAAATGAAAAAAGTAAAATCGCAATCAACCCCCCTTTAAGATTTAAATTTGAGATGTCAGATATTTGAGATACAAGACATGAGATTTCAGATAGTAGATATCAAATACAAATGCTATATGTGAATATATTATATGCAAGGCATACTTTAATGTACGATGTGGAGTATTGATGAGTTAAAGCTAATGTTTGCAGGAAGAGTTAAAATGATGGTTAGTTACATCATCTAAGACTCATTAGATCTTGCATTCTGTTACCAGAACATGAATGAGGTTTTAGCTATCAGACTTGAAATAGGCCTATATAACCTAAGATATTATATTTGAGATATGAGATTTAAGATATGAAATGTAAAATATGATATATTTGAGATATACATTTGGATATAAAAAATGAGGTTTGAGATATGATATTTACTAAGATATAGGATATCTCATATTTGCCAGATGCTGGTGAGCCTCCAGAGTGTGAAAAGACCTTGTCACCTCATACATTTTTAAAAATTTGAAACAAACAAACCACTTTAAATAAATATATATATATATATATATATTACTCAAAATGCGTTGCTCCATTAATTTTCAATAAAACCAAAGGCTTATACTTTTTTTTCTGCAATAGTATATGGGAGCAGTGACATTTTTTTTATTTATTAATTTTTCTTAAAGTGTGCATTTAGCCCCCTTTGCAACCTGTAATCCACATTTCTATTTTAAATTATTTCAAATAATTCATATATTTCTATTTTGCATTTTATAAAAACCTTGCTTCTAATATTCACTTCTGCTTAGACAACTTAGACTACTTAGGATAAAAGCACTATTTCACATTGAATAATAGCAATGGCATAGGCCTACAGCAGTTTATGCTGCGAATATTTGGCAATTTATTCTATCCACGTCCATAGCTCTATGTCCATGTGGATTATTGTCTGTTATTGGATTATTGATTATTGTATGCGTTCTCTTGATACTCTGCAGATTCATGCCAAAAGTGTCCAGTTGAGATCCTTATGTGTGTCTTGAAGTTTAATCATACAACTTGGATTTTTCTGAGAGCTCCGACTTGTACCATGTGAACGCTGAACCGCACTGCCAAATCATTTTAGGCTTTGATAGTGTTGCCATGGAAAATAACAATCGTCGTGTAATGATATGCGTGAATGCAACGATCCCCTTCTCGAACCCTGATCAAACACACCTGAACAAGCTAATCAAGGTCTTCAAGATTAGACAAGAAAGCTGCAGGTGAGCGTCATTTGGGTTGGAGACATCATTGGATCTTTAAAAATGTGTGCGCTTTAAACCATTTCACTGCGCTTTTTGTAGGATTCGCCAGGTTTTTTATGCAGTAACGCCGGTTTTCATTGTAGTTTTGTGTGCTAGCGCTTCTTTCAGCTGGATTCGTGAGGTCGCAGGTCAAGAGGATGCCAACTCACGGTTACTGCTCGTTGATTTCTGTTTTATTGTGTCTGTGTGCATGTTTGAGCACAACAGACGCTGGACACGCAGTCGCAGGTGAGACGATCTTTTGACATCATTCCAAAGCTCGAAGAAATGTTTTGTGCCAAGTTCCAAAATATGACATGTAGCCTACACTCCACACCGTAGCCTTCACAGTGAGATTATTACACGTGTTTGAATCTGGTTGACATGGTTTAGTGGCAAGCTAATTATAGCATTGTAAGAATGATTTCTGACAGAAGAATGTTTTATGTTGCGAAACTATCCAAAATAAATATTTATTTCAAAACTTTGAGCAACTTGGGACATTCATTTTGGACAATATTGTTAGAGTAAGCCTAATTATGATGCAATGTGTTACATCTTGTCAAAAAATATTGGCAAATTAACTTCTAAGGACTTCGATGAAGTTGGCATTTTGATAGTCCGTGTATTTTACAAACTAGACTATGTGGTTTTTGCTAGTTCTTTGTATTTTTTTGTTAAAACCTAAAACATACCGAAACTGTTCTGTTTAACCACATGTCTGAGCATTGAGCGCATCTGGTCCCACCCCGAGCCTGTATGCAGATTTGAAATTTGCAGTTGATGGCGTGGTGCACTGAATCTTGTGATCACAGTGCTGTGTTTGTACTCTTATAGAAACTTGTTTATGCCATGAAGAAAAAAAATGAGTGGTAGTTGCGTCTTAACTCATAATTCTAAGAAAAACTGGTAAATTGAGTCAATTAGGCAACTTTTCTTTTTTTCTGAAGTGGAAACAAGCTTCCATAAGCAAAATGGTTTTTGGATGTTGTCTTTTTTTTGTGTGTGGATTACACTTTCTGGATTCAGTGAGGTTTCTTTTTCTACTATCTATATATAACAGCAAAGTCAGGAGAGTTCCAAAGTGAAAAATCTGGTGCAGGTAAGTGTGCCGTTCTGTGTGCCTCCGACGGTGACTGTCCGAACAATGAGAAATGCTACAACAATGGATGTGGACGTCAGTGTATGGCTCCATATACAGGTATGTGTTATTCTACTATTGTAGTAGTGTTTGGACCAGCTTTCTAGTTTTTTTTCAGTTTGTCTTGTATAATTTTATCACTCCAGTTAAGTCTGTGCCCAAGCCTCCAGTGATGCTTGCCGCCAAACTATTCAAGCCTCCAATGAAGCCTGCTGCCGAACTGCCCATGCCTCCAGTGAAGCCTGCCTGCGACGTGGCCGGGCGTCCAGTGAAGCCTGCCTGCGACGTGGCCGGGCCTCCAGTGAAGCCAGCCTGCGAACTGCCTGGGCCTCCAGTGATGCCTGTCCCTGAACTGCCTGGGCCTCCAGTGATGCCTGTCCCCGAACTGCCTGAGCCTCCAGTGATGCCTGTCCCCGAATTGCCTGGGCCTCCAGTGATGCCTGTCCCCGAATTGCCTGGGCCTCCAGTGATGCCTGTCCCCGAACTGGCCAGTCCTCCGGTGATGCCTGTCCCCGAACTCGCCGGTCCTCCGGTGATGCCTGTCCCCGAACTGGCCGAGCCTCCGGTGAAGCCTGCCCCCGAACTTGCCGAGTCCCCGGTGAAGCCTGCCCCCGAACTGGCCCAGTCCCCGGTGAAGCCTGCCCCCGAACTTGCCGAGTCCCCGGTGAAGCCTGCCCCCGAACTTGCCGAGTCCCCGGTGAAGCCTGCCCCCGAACTGGTCGAGTCCCAGGTGAAGCCTGCCCCCGAACTTGCCGAGTCCCCGGTGAAGCCTGCCCCCGAACTGGTCGAGTCCCCGGTGAAGCCTGCCCCCGAACTGCCTGAGCCTCCAGTGAAGCCTGCCCTTGAACTGTCTGGGCCTACAGTGAAGCTAGTCGCAGAGCCCTCCAAGCTTCCATTGAAGCCTGCCGCTGAACCACTTGAGCCTCCAAGGAAGCCTGCCATCGAACCGCCCAAGCCTGAAGTGAAGATTGCTGCCGAACTGCCCAAGAATCCAGTGAAGCTTTCTGCCAAACTTTTCATGCCTCCAATGAAGCCTGCCCCCAAGCCTCCAGTGCAGCTTGCTGCAGAAGCGCCCAAGCCTCCAATGAAGCCTGTTGCTGAATGGCCTAAGGCTCCAGTGAAGTGTGCAGCAGAACCGCCCAAGCCTCCAATGATGTCTGTTGCTGAATGGCCTAAGGCTCCAGTGAAGTTTCCTGCCAAACTGTTCAAGCCTCCAGTTTAGTGTACCTCCAGTGAAGCCTGCCACCCAAGCCTCCAGTGGTAAATTAGAAACCCCTCACAGGTTTCCAGCAAACCGCCCGAGTCAATTTTGCGTAACGCATGGCCAACCGGAGTTCTGATCAATTCAGTCCTTTATTCACATGGCATGGTTTCACAAAATAAATGTTTAAGACTCATTTCTGTGTGGGATTATCTTTTTTTTTCCCATGTAAGTGTTTTATTGAAGAGATTATTATGTTATCTCGCAAGGAGATAACTTGTCTTAAGTTGCAAAAGTTTCAAAACAATTGTCGCAAAAAGTGACCGAGATGGGCAAGCTTTGAACTAGGCTACCAGAAATTAAATGTAGGGTGACGCTAATGTAAGGAGAAATGTTAATCTGTTGTCATGAAGAAAAAATCGTTTTGTTAAATGTCTGGTTACATTTAATGTCAAATTGTAACACAAAGCCTTTTCAGTCTAATTTACATGCGTTTAAATGTGTTCCAAATGATAGGGAATCTAAATGCTAAGTGGAAAGGTGAGAAGAATATTTCACATAGAACCTACAGCTGAATATGTAAAAGAATAATGCATTTTAATTGCATGTTATTTGCATTTTTTTTTTAAATAAGTACATTTTGTGTGATCAGTACATTTAAAAAGAATTTAGTGTTTAAAAAATATTTACCTTAACTGTTGTGTTATTTGATATTACATTTAAAGTAAAATCAAGTCCTTTACATGTGCTTTAGTATGTTAGTCAAGACATTAAAACAAGTGTATTTTCTGATATCTCTGCTTACACTGAACTTTCAGCGCTGCAACTTTGCAGATACTGTTCATGCACCAACAGCAACATTACACACTATTTAAAATGAAAAAAGTAAAATCGCAATCAACCCCCCTTTAAGATTTAAATTTGAGATGTCAGATATTTGAGATACAAGACATGAGATTTCAGATAGTACATATCAAATACAAATGCTATATGTGAATATATAATATGCAAGGCATACATTAATGTACGATGTGGAGTATTGATGCGTTAAAGCTAATGTTTGCAGGAAGAGTTAAAATGATGGTTAGTTTCATCATCTAAGACTCATTAGATCTTGCATTCTGTTACCAGAACATGAATGAGCTTTTAGATATCAGACTTGAAATAGGCCTATATAACCCAAGATATTATATTTGAGATATGACATTTAAGATATGAGATATAAAATGAGATTTAAGATATGAAATGTAAAATATGATATATTTGAGATATACATTTGGATATAAAAAATGAGGTTTGAGATATGATATTTACTAAGATATAGGATATCTCATATTTGCCAGATGCTGGTGAGCCTCCAGAGTGTGAAAAGACCTTGTCACCTCATACATTTTTAAAAATTTGAAACAAACAAACCACTTTAAATAAATATATATATATATATATATATTACTCAAAATGCGTTGCTCCATTAATTTTCAATAAAACCAAAGGCTTATACTTTTTTTTCTGCAATAGTATATGGGAGCAGTGACATTTTTTTTATTTATTAATTTTTCTTAAAGTGTGCATTTAGCCCCCTTTGCAACCTGTAATCCACATTTCTATTTTAAATTATTTCAAATAATTCATATATTTCTATTTTGCATTTTATAAAAACCTTGCTTCTAATATTCACTTCTGCTTAGACAACTTAGACTACTTAGGATAAAAGCACTATTTCACATTGAATAATAGCAATGGCATAGGCCTACAGCAGTTTATGCTGCGAATATTTGGCAATTTATTCTATCCACGTCCATAGCTCTATGTCCATGTGGATTATTGTCTGTTATTGGATTATTGATTATTGTATGCGTTCTCTTGATACTCTGCAGATTCATGCCAAAAGTGTCCAGTTGAGATCCTTATGTGTGTCTTGAAGTTTAATCATACAACTTGGATTTTTCTGAGAGGTCCGACTTGTACCATGTGAACGCTGAACCGCACTGCCAAATCATTTTAGGCTTTGATAGTGTTGCCATGGAAAATAACAATCGTCGTGTAATGATATGCGTGAATGCAACGATCCCCTTCTCGAACCCTGATCAAACACACCTGAACAAGCTAATCAAGGTCTTCAAGATTAGACAAGAAAGCTGCAGGTGAGCGTCATTTGGGTTGGAGACATCATTGGATCTTTAAAAATGTGTGCGCTTTAAACCATTTCACTGCGCTTTTTGTAGGATTCGCCAGGTTTTTTATGCAGTAACGCCGGTTTTCATTGTAGTTTTGTGTGCTAGCGCTTCTTTCAGCTGGATTCGTGAGGTCGCAGGTCAAGAGGATGCCAACTCACGGTTACTGCTCGTTGATTTCTGTTTTATTGTGTCTGTGTGCATGTTTGAGCACAACAGACGCTGGACACGCAGTCGCAGGTGAGACGATCTTTTGACATCATTCCAAAGCTCGAAGAAATGTTTTGTGCCAAGTTCCAAAATATGACATGTAGCCTACACTCCACACCGTAGCCTTCACAGTGAGATTATTACACGTGTTTGAATCTGGTTGACATGGTTTAGTGGCAAGCTAATTATAGCATTGTAAGAATGATTTCTGACAGAAGAATGTTTTATGTTGCGAAACTATCCAAAATAAATATTTATTTCAAAACTTTGAGCAACTTGGGACATTCATTTTGGACAATATTGTTAGAGTAAGCCTAATTATGATGCAATGTGTTACATCTTGTCAAAAAATATTGGCAAATTAACTTCTAAGGACTTCGATGAAGTTGGCATTTTGATAGTCTGTGTATTTTACAAACTAGACTATGTGGTTTTTGCTAGTTCTTTGTATTTTTTTGTTAAAACATACCGAAACTGTTCTGTTTAACCACATGTCTGAGCATTGAGCGCATCTGGTCCCACCCCGAGCCTGTATGCAGATTTGAAATTTGCAGTTGATTGCGTGGTGCACTGAATCTTGTGATCACAGTGCTGTGTTTGTACTCTTATAGAAACTTGTTTATGCCATGAAGAAAAAAAATGAGTGGTAGTTGCGTCTTAACTCATAATTCTAAGAAAAACTGGTAAATTGAGTCAATTAGGCAACTTTTCTTTTTTTCTGAAGTGGAAACAAGCTTCCATAAGCAAAATGGTTTTTGGATGTTGTCTTTTTTTTGTGTGTGGATTACACTTTCTGGATTCAGTGAGGTTTCTTTTTCTACTATCTATATATAACAGCAAAGTCAGGAGAGTTCCAAAGTGAAAAATCTGGTGCAGGTAAGTGTGCCGTTCTGTGTGCCTCCGACGGTGACTGTCCGAACAATGAGAAATGCTACAACAATGGATGTGGACGTCAGTGTATGGCTCCATATACAGGTATGTGTTATTCTACTATTGTAGTAGTGTTTGGATCAGCTTTCTAGTTTTTTTTCAGTTTGTCTTGTATAATTTTATCACTCCAGTTAAGTCTGTGCCCAAGCCTCCAGTGATGCTTGCCGCCAAACTATTCAAGCCTCCAATGAAGCCTGCTGCCGAACTGCCCATGCCTCCAGTGAAGCCTGCCTGCGACGTGGCCGGGCCTCCAGTGAAGCCAGCCTGCGAACTGCCTGGGCCTCCAGTGATGCCTGTCCCTGAACTGCCTGGGCCTCCAGTGATGCCTGTCCCCGAACTGCCTGAGCCTCCAGTGATGCCTGTCCCCGAATTGCCTGGGCCTCCAGTGATGCCTGTCCCCGAATTGCCTGGGCCTCCAGTGATGCCTGTCCCCGAACTGGCCAGTCCTGCAGTGATGCCTGTCCCAGAACTCTCTGGTCCTCCGGTGATGCCTGTCCCCGAACTCGCCGGTCCTCCGGTGATGCCTGTCCCCGAACTGGCCGAGCCTCCGGTGAAGCCTGCCCCTGAACTGGCCGAGTCCCCGGTGAAGCCTGCCCCCGAACTTGCTGCGTCCCCGGTGAAGCCTGCCCCCGAACTGGCCACGTCCCCGGTGAAGCCTGCCCCCGAACTGGTCGAGTCCCCGGTGAAGCCTGCCCCCGAACTTGCCGAGTCCCCGGTGAAGCCTGCCCCCGAACTTGCCGAGTCCCCGGTGAAGCCTGCCCCCGAACTGGTCGAGTCCCAGGTGAAGCCTGCCCCCGAACTTGCCGAGTCCCCGGTGAAGCCTGCCCCCGAACTGGTCGAGTCCCCGGTGAAGCCTGCCCCCGAATTGGCCGAGTCCCCGGTGAAGCCTGCCCCCGAACTGCCTGAGCCTCCAGTGAAGCCTGCCCTTGAACTGGCTGGGCCTACAGTGAAGCTAGTCGCAGAGCCCTCCAAGCTTCCATTGAAGCCTGCCGCTGAACCACTTGAGCCTCCAAGGAAGCCTGCCATCGAACCGCCCAAGCCTGAAGTGAAGATTGCTGCCGAACTGCCCAAGAATCCAGTGAAGCTTTCTGCCAAACTTTTCATGCCTCCAATGAAGCCTGCCCCCAAGCCTCCAGTGCAGCTTGCTGCAGAAGCGCCCAAGCCTCCAATGAAGCCTGTTGCTGAATGGCCTAAGGCTCCAGTGAAGTGTGCAGCAGAACCGCCCAAGCCTCCAATGAAGCCTGTTGCTGAATGGCCTAAGGCTCCAGTGAAGTGTGCAGTAGAACCGCCCAAGCCTCCAATGATGTCTGTTGCTGAATGGCCTAAGGCTCCAGTGAAGTTTCCTGCCAAACTGTTCAAGCCTCCAGTTTAGTGTACCTCCAGTGAAGCCTGCCACCCAAGCCTCCAGTGGTAAATTAGAAACCCCTCACAGGTTTCCAGCAAACCGCCCGAGTCAATTTTGCGTAACGCATGGCCAACCGGAGTTCTGATCAATTCAGTCCTTTATTCACATGGCATGGTTTCACAAAATAAATGTTTAAGACTCATTTCTGTGTGGGATTATCTTTTTTTTTCCCATGTAAGTGTTTTATTGAAGAGATTATTATGTTATCTCGCAAGGAGATAACTTGTCTTAAGTTGCAAAAGTTTCAAAACAATTGTCGCAAAAAGTGACCGAGATGGGCGAGCTTTGAACTAGGCTACCAGAAATTAAATTTAGGGTGATTCTAATGTAAGGAGAAATATTAATCTGTTGTCATGAAGAAAAAATCGTTTTGTTGAACGTATGGTTACATTTAATGTCAAATTGTAACACAAAGCCTTTTCAGTCTAATTTAAATGTGTTCCAAATGATAGGGAATCTAAATGCTAAGTGGAAAGGTGAGAAGAATATTTCACATAGAACCTACAGCTGAATATGTAAAAGAATAATGCATTTTAATTGCATGTTATTTGCATTTTTTTTTTTAAATAAGTACATTTTGTGTGATCAGTACATTTAAAAAGAATTTAGTGTTTAAAAAATATTTACCTTAACTGTTGTGTTATTTGATATTACATTTAAAGTAAAATCAAGTCCTTTACATGTGCTTTAGTATGTTAGTCAAGACATTAAAACAAGTGTATTTTCTGATATCTCTGCTTACACTGAACTTTCAGCGCTGCAACTTTGCAGATACTGTTCATGCTCCAACAGCAACATTACACACTATTTAAAATGAAAAAAGTAAAATTGCAATCAACCCCCCTTTAAGATTTAAATTTGAGATGTCAGATATTTGAGATACAAGACATGAGATTTCAGATAGTACATATCAAATACAAATGCTATATGTGAATATATAATATGCAAGGCATACTTTAATGTACGATGTGGAGTATTGATGCGTTAAAGCTAATGTTTGCAGGAAGAGTTAAAATGATGGTTAGTTTCATCATCTAAGACTCATTAGATCTTGCATTCTGTTACCAGAACATGAATGAGCTTTTAGATATCAGACTTGAAATAGGCCTATATAACCCAAGATATTATATTTGAGATATGACATTTAAGATATGAGATATAAAATGAGATTTAAGATATGAAATGTAAAATATGATGTATTATATTTGAGATATTCATTTGGATATAAAAAATGAGGTTTGAGATATGATATTTACTAAGATATAGGATATATCATATTTGCCAGATGCTGGTGAGCCTCCAGTGTGTGAAAGGACCTTGTCACCTCATACATTTTTAAAAATTTGAAACAAACAAACCACTTTAAATATATATATATATATATATATATATATATATATATGTATATATATATATATATTTTACTCAAAATTCAAAATGCGTTGCTCCATCAATTTTCAATAAAACCAAAGGCTTATACATTTTTTTTTCTGCAATAGTATATGGGAGCAGTGACATTTTTTTTTATTTATTAATTTTTCTTAAAGTGTGCATTTAGCCCCCTTTGTATGGCTCCATATACAGGTATGTGTTATATTCTATTATTGTAGTAGTGTTTGGATCAGCTTTCTAGTTTTTTTTTCAGTTTGTCTTTTATAATTTTATCACTCCAGTTAAGTCTGTGCCCAAGCCTCCAGTGATGCTTGCCGCCAAACTATTCAAGCCTCCAATGAAGCCTGCCTGCGAACTGGCCGGGCCTCCAGTGAAGCCTGCCTGCGACGTGGCCGGGCCTCCAGTGAAGCCTGCCTGCGAACTGACTGGGCCTCCAGTGATGCCTGTCCCCGAACTGCCTGGGCCTCCAGTGATGCCTGTCCCCGAACTGGCCAGTCCTCTGGTGAAGCCTGCCCCCGAACTGGCCGAGCCTCCGGTGAAGCCTGCCCCCGAACTGGCCGAGCCTCCGGTGAAGCCTGCTCCCGAACTGGCCGAGCCTCCGGTGAAGCCTGCCCCCGAACTTGCTGAGTCCCCGGTGAAGCCTGCCCCCGAACTGGCCGAGTCCCCAGTGAAGCCTGCCCCCGAACTGGCCGAGTCCCCGGTGAAGCCTGCCCCCGAACTTGCCGAGTCCCCGGTGATGCCTGCCCCCGAAGTTGCCGACTCCCCGGTGAAGCCTGCCCCCGAACTGGTCGAGTCCCAGGTGAAGCCTGCCCCCGAACTTGCCGAGTCCCCGGTGAAGCCTGCCCCCGAACTGGTCGAGTCCCCGGTGAAGCCTGCCCCCGAACTTGCCGAGTCCCCGGTGAAGCCTGCCCCCGAACTTGCCGAGTCCCCGGTGAAGCCTGCCCCCGAACTGGCCCAGTCCCCTGTGGAGCCTACCCCCAAACTGCCTGAGCCTCCAGTGAAGCCTGCCTTTGAACTGGCTGGGCCTACAGTGAAGCTAGTCACAGAGCCCTCCAAGCTGCCATTGAAGCCTGCCGCTGAACCACTTGAGCCTCCAAGGAAGCCTGCCATCGAACCGCCCAAGCCTGAAGTGAAGATTGCTGCCGAACTGCCCAAGAATCCAGTGAAGCTTTCTGCCAAACTTTTCATGCCTCCAATGAAGCCTGCCACCAAGCCTCCAGTGCAGCTTGCTGCAGAACCGCCCAAGCCTCCAATGAAGCCTGTTGCTGAATGGCCTAAGGCTCCAGTGAAGTGTGCCGCAGAGCCGCCCAAGCCTTCAATGATGTCTGTTGCTGAATGGCCTAAGGCTCCAGTGAAGTTTCCTGCCAAACTGTTCAAGCCTCCAGTTTAGTGTACCTCCAGTGAAGCCTGCCACCCAAGCCTCCAGTGGTAAATTAGAAACCCCTCACAGGTTTCCAGCAAACCGCCCGAGCCAATTTTGCGTAACGCATGGCCAACTGGAGTTCTGATCAATTCAGTCCTTTATTCACATGGCATGGTTTCACAAAATAAATGTTTAAGACTCATTTCTGTGTGAGATTATCTTTTTTTTTCTCATTAAAGTGTTTTATTGAAGAGATTATTATGTTATCTCGCAAGGAGATAACTTGTCTTAAGTTGCAAAAGTTTCAAAACAATTGTCGCAAAAAGTGACCGAGATGGGCAAGCTTTGAACTAGGCTACCAGAAATTAAATTTAGGGTGATTCTAATGTAAGGAGAAATATTAATCTGTTGTCATGAAGGAAAAATCGTTTTGTTGAACGTATGGTTACATTTAATGTCAAATTGTAACACAAAGCCTTTTCAGTCTAATTTACATGTGTTTAAATGTGTTCCAAATGATAGGGAATCTAAATGCTAAGTGGAAAGGTGAGAAGAATATTTCACATAGAACCTACAGCTGAATATGTAAAAGAATAATGCATTGTATGCATTTTAATTGCATGTTATTTAGATTTTTTTAAATAAGTACATTTTGTGTGATCAGTACGTTTCAATAGAATTTAGTGTTTAAAAAATATTTACCTTAACTGTTGTGTTATTTGATATTACATTTAAAGTAAAATCAAGTCCTTTACATGTGCTTTAGTATGTTAGTCAAGACATTAAAACAAGTGTATTTTCTGATATCTCTGCTTACACTGAACTTTCAGCGCTGCAACTTTGCAGATACTGTTCATGCACCAACAGCAACATTACACACTATTTAAAATGAAAAAAGTAAAATCGCAATCAACCCCCCTTTAAGATTTAAATTTGAGATGTCAGATATTTGAGATACAAGACATGAGATTTCAGATAGTAGATATCAAATACAAATGCTATATGTGAATATATTATATGCAAGGCATACTTTAATGTACGATGTGGAGTATTGATGAGTTAAAGCTAATGTTTGCAGGAAGAGTTAAAATGATGGTTAGTTACATCATCTAAGACTCATTAGATCTTGCATTCTGTTACCAGAACATGAATGAGGTTTTAGCTATCAGACTTGAAATAGGCCTATATAACCTAAGATATTATATTTGAGATATGAGATTTAAGATATGAAATGTAAAATATGATATATTTGAGATATACATTTGGATATAAAAAATGAGGTTTGAGATATGATATTTACTAAGATATAGGATATCTCATATTTGCCAGATGCTGGTGAGCCTCCAGAGTGTGAAAAGACCTTGTCACCTCATACATTTTTAAAAATTTGAAACAAACAAACCACTTTAAATAAATATATATATATATATATATATTACTCAAAATGCGTTGCTCCATTAATTTTCAATAAAACCAAAGGCTTATACTTTTTTTTCTGCAATAGTATATGGGAGCAGTGACATTTTTTTTATTTATTAATTTTTCTTAAAGTGTGCATTTAGCCCCCTTTGCAACCTGTAATCCACATTTCTATTTTAAATTATTTCAAATAATTCATATATTTCTATTTTGCATTTTATAAAAACCTTGCTTCTAATATTCACTTCTGCTTAGACAACTTAGACTACTTAGGATAAAAGCACTATTTCACATTGAATAATAGCAATGGCATAGGCCTACAGCAGTTTATGCTGCGAATATTTGGCAATTTATTCTATCCACGTCCATAGCTCTATGTCCATGTGGATTATTGTCTGTTATTGGATTATTGATTATTGTATGCGTTCTCTTGATACTCTGCAGATTCATGCCAAAAGTGTCCAGTTGAGATCCTTATGTGTGTCTTGAAGTTTAATCATACAACTTGGATTTTTCTGAGAGCTCCGACTTGTACCATGTGAACGCTGAACCGCACTGCCAAATCATTTTAGGCTTTGATAGTGTTGCCATGGAAAATAACAATCGTCGTGTAATGATATGCGTGAATGCAACGATCCCCTTCTCGAACCCTGATCAAACACACCTGAACAAGCTAATCAAGGTCTTCAAGATTAGACAAGAAAGCTGCAGGTGAGCGTCATTTGGGTTGGAGACATCATTGGATCTTTAAAAATGTGTGCGCTTTAAACCATTTCACTGCGCTTTTTGTAGGATTCGCCAGGTTTTTTATGCAGTAACGCCGGTTTTCATTGTAGTTTTGTGTGCTAGCGCTTCTTTCAGCTGGATTCGTGAGGTCGCAGGTCAAGAGGATGCCAACTCACGGTTACTGCTCGTTGATTTCTGTTTTATTGTGTCTGTGTGCATGTTTGAGCACAACAGACGCTGGACACGCAGTCGCAGGTGAGACGATCTTTTGACATCATTCCAAAGCTCGAAGAAATGTTTTGTGCCAAGTTCCAAAATATGACATGTAGCCTACACTCCACACCGTAGCCTTCACAGTGAGATTATTACACGTGTTTGAATCTGGTTGACATGGTTTAGTGGCAAGCTAATTATAGCATTGTAAGAATGATTTCTGACAGAAGAATGTTTTATGTTGCGAAACTATCCAAAATAAATATTTATTTCAAAACTTTGAGCAACTTGGGACATTCATTTTGGACAATATTGTTAGAGTAAGCCTAATTATGATGCAATGTGTTACATCTTGTCAAAAAATATTGGCAAATTAACTTCTAAGGACTTCGATGAAGTTGGCATTTTGATAGTCCGTGTATTTTACAAACTAGACTATGTGGTTTTTGCTAGTTCTTTGTATTTTTTTGTTAAAACCTAAAACATACCGAAACTGTTCTGTTTAACCACATGTCTGAGCATTGAGCGCATCTGGTCCCACCCCGAGCCTGTATGCAGATTTGAAATTTGCAGTTGATGGCGTGGTGCACTGAATCTTGTGATCACAGTGCTGTGTTTGTACTCTTATAGAAACTTGTTTATGCCATGAAGAAAAAAAATGAGTGGTAGTTGCGTCTTAACTCATAATTCTAAGAAAAACTGGTAAATTGAGTCAATTAGGCAACTTTTCTTTTTTTCTGAAGTGGAAACAAGCTTCCATAAGCAAAATGGTTTTTGGATGTTGTCTTTTTTTTGTGTGTGGATTACACTTTCTGGATTCAGTGAGGTTTCTTTTTCTACTATCTATATATAACAGCAAAGTCAGGAGAGTTCCAAAGTGAAAAATCTGGTGCAGGTAAGTGTGCCGTTCTGTGTGCCTCCGACGGTGACTGTCCGAACAATGAGAAATGCTACAACAATGGATGTGGACGTCAGTGTATGGCTCCATATACAGGTATGTGTTATTCTACTATTGTAGTAGTGTTTGGACCAGCTTTCTAGTTTTTTTTCAGTTTGTCTTGTATAATTTTATCACTCCAGTTAAGTCTGTGCCCAAGCCTCCAGTGATGCTTGCCGCCAAACTATTCAAGCCTCCAATGAAGCCTGCTGCCGAACTGCCCATGCCTCCAGTGAAGCCTGCCTGCGACGTGGCCGGGCGTCCAGTGAAGCCTGCCTGCGACGTGGCCGGGCCTCCAGTGAAGCCAGCCTGCGAACTGCCTGGGCCTCCAGTGATGCCTGTCCCTGAACTGCCTGGGCCTCCAGTGATGCCTGTCCCCGAACTGCCTGAGCCTCCAGTGATGCCTGTCCCCGAATTGCCTGGGCCTCCAGTGATGCCTGTCCCCGAATTGCCTGGGCCTCCAGTGATGCCTGTCCCCGAACTGGCCAGTCCTCCGGTGATGCCTGTCCCCGAACTCGCCGGTCCTCCGGTGATGCCTGTCCCCGAACTGGCCGAGCCTCCGGTGAAGCCTGCCCCCGAACTTGCCGAGTCCCCGGTGAAGCCTGCCCCCGAACTGGCCCAGTCCCCGGTGAAGCCTGCCCCCGAACTTGCCGAGTCCCCGGTGAAGCCTGCCCCCGAACTTGCCGAGTCCCCGGTGAAGCCTGCCCCCGAACTGGTCGAGTCCCCGGTGAAGCCTGCCCCCGAACTGGTCGAGTCCCCGGTGAAGCCTGCCCCCGAACTTGCTGAGTCCCCGGTGAAGCCTGCCCCCGAACTGCCTGAGCCTCCAGTGAAGCCTGCCCTTGAACTGTCTGGGCCTACAGTGAAGCTAGTCGCAGAGCCCTCCAAGCTTCCATTGAAGCCTGCCGCTGAACCACTTGAGCCTCCAAGGAAGCCTGCCATCGAACCGCCCAAGCCTGAAGTGAAGATTGCTGCCGAACTGCCCAAGAATCCAGTGAAGCTTTCTGCCAAACTTTTCATGCCTCCAATGAAGCCTGCCCCCAAGCCTCCAGTGCAGCTTGCTGCAGAAGCGCCCAAGCCTCCAATGAAGCCTGTTGCTGAATGGCCTAAGGCTCCAGTGAAGTGTGCAGCAGAACCGCCCAAGCCTCCAATGATGTCTGTTGCTGAATGGCCTAAGGCTCCAGTGAAGTTTCCTGCCAAACTGTTCAAGCCTCCAGTTTAGTGTACCTCCAGTGAAGCCTGCCACCCAAGCCTCCAGTGGTAAATTAGAAACCCCTCACAGGTTTCCAGCAAACCGCCCGAGTCAATTTTGCGTAACGCATGGCCAACCGGAGTTCTGATCAATTCAGTCCTTTATTCACATGGCATGGTTTCACAAAATAAATGTTTAAGACTCATTTCTGTGTGGGATTATCTTTTTTTTCCCATGTAAGTGTTTTATTGAAGAGATTATTATGTTATCTCGCAAGGAGATAACTTGTCTTAAGTTGCAAAAGTTTCAAAACAATTGTCGCAAAAAGTGACCGAGATGGGCAAGCTTTGAACTAGGCTACCAGAAATTAAATGTAGGGTGACGCTAATGTAAGGAGAAATGTTAATCTGTTGTCATGAAGAAAAAATCGTTTTGTTAAATGTCTGGTTACATTTAATGTCAAATTGTAACACAAAGCCTTTTCAGTCTAATTTACATGCGTTTAAATGTGTTCCAAATGATAGGGAATCTAAATGCTAAGTGGAAAGGTGAGAAGAATATTTCACATAGAACCTACAGCTGAATATGTAAAAGAATAATGCATTTTAATTGCATGTTATTTGCATTTTTTTTTAAATAAGTACATTTTGTGTGATCAGTACATTTAAAAAGAATTTAGTGTTTAAAAAATATTTACCTTAACTGTTGTGTTATTTGATATTACATTTAAAGTAAAATCAAGTCCTTTACATGTGCTTTAGTATGTTAGTCAAGACATTAAAACAAGTGTATTTTCTGATATCTCTGCTTACACTGAACTTTCAGCGCTGCAACTTTGCAGATACTGTTCATGCACCAACAGCAACATTACACACTATTTAAAATGAAAAAAGTAAAATCGCAATCAACCCCCCTTTAAGATTTAAATTTGAGATGTCAGATATTTGAGATACAAGACATGAGATTTCAGATAGTACATATCAAATACAAATGCTATATGTGAATATATAATATGCAAGGCATACATTAATGTACGATGTGGAGTATTGATGCGTTAAAGCTAATGTTTGCAGGAAGAGTTAAAATGATGGTTAGTTTCATCATCTAAGACTCATTAGATCTTGCATTCTGTTACCAGAACATGAATGAGCTTTTAGATATCAGACTTGAAATAGGCCTATATAACCCAAGATATTATATTTGAGATATGACATTTAAGATATGAGATATAAAATGAGATTTAAGATATGAAATGTAAAATATGATGTGTTATATTTGAGATATACATTTGGATATAAAAAATGAGGTTTGAGATATGATATTTACTAAGATATAGGATATATCATATTTGCCAGATGCTGGTGAGCCTCCAGTGTGTGAAAGGACCTTGTCACCTCATACATTTTTAAAAATTTGAAACAAACAAACCACTTTAAATATATATATATATATATATATATATATATATATATATATATATATATATATATATATATATATATATATATATATTTTACTCAAAATTCAAAATGCGTTGCTCCATCAATTTTCAATAAAACCAAAGGCTTATACATTTTTTTTTCTGCAATAGTATATGGGAGCAGTGACATTTTTTTTTATTTATTAATTTTTCTTAAAGTGTGCATTTAGCCCCCTTTGCAACCTGTAACCCACATTTCTATTTTAAATTATTTCAAATAATTCATATATTTCTATTTTTCATTTTATAAAAACCTTGCTTCTAATTATCACTTCTGCTTAGACAACTTAGACTACTTAGGATAAACGCACTATTTCACATTGAATAATAGCAATGGCATAGGCCTACAGCAGCTTATGCTGCGAATATTTGGCAATTTATTCTATCCACGTCCATAGCTCTATGTCCATGTGGATTATTGTCTGTTATTGGATTATTGATTATTGTATGCGTTCTCTTGATACTCTGCAGATTCATGCCAAAAGTGTCCAGTTGAGATCCTTATGTGTGTCTTGAAGTTTAATCATACAACTTGGATTTTTCTGAGAGCTCCGACTTGTACCATGTGAACGCTGAACCGCACTGCCAAATCATTTTAGGCTTTGATAGTGTTGCCATGGAAAATAACAATCGTCGTGTAATGATATGCGTGAATGCAACGATCCCCTTCTCGAACCCTGATCAAACACACCTGAACAAGCTAATCAAGGTCTTCAAGATTAGGCAAGAAAGCTGCAGGTGAGCGTCATTTGGGTTGGAGTTGACATCATTGGATCTTTAAAAATGTGTGCGCTTTAAACCATTTCACTGCGCTTTTTGTAGGATTCGCCAGATTTTTTTTATGCAGTAACGCCGGTTTTCATTGTAGTTTTGTGTGCTAGCGCTTCTTTCAGCTGGATTCGTGAGGTCGCAGGTCAAGAGGATGCCAACTCACGGTTACTGCTCGTTGATTTCTGTTTTATTGTGTCTGTGTGCATGTTTGAGCACAACAGACGCTGGACACGCAGTCGCAGGTGAGACGATCTTTTGACATCATTCCAAAGCTCGAAGAAATGTTTTGTGCCAAGTTCCAAAATATGACATGTAGCCTACACTCCACACCGTAGCCTTCACAGTGAGATTATTACACGTGTTTGAATCTGGTTGACATGGTTTAGTGGCAAGCTAATTATAGCATTGTAAGAATGATTTCTGACAGAAGAATGTTTTATGTTGCGAAACTATCCAAAATAAATATTTATTTCAAAACTTTGAGCAACTTGGGACATTCATTTTGGACAATATTGTTAGAGTAAGCCTAATTATGATGCAATGTGTTACATCTTGTCAAAAAATATTGGCAAATTAACTTCTAAGGACTTCGATGAAGTTGGCATTTTGATAGTCCGTGTATTTTACAAACTAGACTATGTGGTTTTTGCTAGTTCTTTGTATTTTTTTGTTAAAACATACCGAAACTGTTCTGTTTAACCACATGTCTGAGCATTGAGCGCATCTGGTCCCACCCCGAGCCTGTATGCAGATTTGAAATTTGCAGTTGATGGCGTGGTGCACTGAATCTTGTGATCACAGTGCTGTGTTTGTACTCTTATAGAAACTTGTTTATGCCATGAAGAAAAAAAATGAGTGGTAGTTGCGTCTTAACTCATAATTCTAAGAAAAACTGGTAAATTGAGTCAATTAGGCAACTTTTCTTTTTTTCTGAAGTGGAAACAAGCTTCCATAAGCAAAATGGTTTTTGGATGTTGTCTTTTTTTTGTGTGTGGATTACACTTTCTGGATTCAGTGAGGTTTCTTTTTCTACTATCTATATATAACAGCAAAGTCAGGAGAGTTCCAAAGTGAAAAATCTGGTGCAGGTAAGTGTGCCGTTCTGTGTGCCTCCGACGGTGACTGTCCGAACAATGAGAAATGCTACAACAATGGATGTGGACGTCAGTGTATGGCTCCATATACAGGTATGTGTTATTCTACTATTGTAGTAGTGTTTGGATCAGCTTTCTAGTTTTTTTTCAGTTTGTCTTGTATAATTTTATCACTCCAGTTAAGTCTGTGCCCAAGCCTCCAGTGATGCTTGCCGCCAAACTATTCAAGCCTCCAATGAAGCCTGCTGCCGAACTGCCCATGCCTCCAGTGAAGCCTGCCTGCGACGTGGCCGGGCCTCCAGTGAAGCCAGCCTGCGAACTGCCTGGGCCTCCAGTGATGCCTGTCCCTGAACTGCCTGGGCCTCCAGTGATGCCTGTCCCCGAACTGCCTGAGCCTCCAGTGATGCCTGTCCCCGAATTGCCTGGGCCTCCAGTGATGCCTGTCCCCGAATTGCCTGGGCCTCCAGTGATGCCTGTCCCCGAACTGGCCAGTCCTGCAGTGATGCCTGTCCCAGAACTCTCTGGTCCTCCGGTGATGCCTGTCCCCGAACTCGCCGGTCCTCCGGTGATGCCTGTCCCCGAACTGGCCGAGCCTCCGGTGAAGCCTGCCCCTGAACTGGCCGAGTCCCCGGTGAAGCCTGCCCCCGAACTTGCTGCGTCCCCGGTGAAGCCTGCCCCCGAACTGGCCACGTCCCCGGTGAAGCCTGCCCCCGAACTGGTCGAGTCCCCGGTGAAGCCTGCCCCCGAACTTGCCGAGTCCCCGGTGAAGCCTGCCCCCGAACTTGCCGAGTCCCCGGTGAAGCCTGCCCCCGAACTGGTCGAGTCCCAGGTGAAGCCTGCCCCCGAACTTGCCGAGTCCCCGGTGAAGCCTGCCCCCGAACTGGTCGAGTCCCCGGTGAAGCCTGCCCCCGAATTGGCCGAGTCCCCGGTGAAGCCTGCCCCCGAACTGCCTGAGCCTCCAGTGAAGCCTGCCCTTGAACTGGCTGGGCCTACAGTGAAGCTAGTCGCAGAGCCCTCCAAGCTTCCATTGAAGCCTGCCGCTGAACCACTTGAGCCTCCAAGGAAGCCTGCCATCGAACCGCCCAAGCCTGAAGTGAAGATTGCTGCCGAACTGCCCAAGAATCCAGTGAAGCTTTCTGCCAAACTTTTCATGCCTCCAATGAAGCCTGCCCCCAAGCCTCCAGTGCAGCTTGCTGCAGAAGCGCCCAAGCCTCCAATGAAGCCTGTTGCTGAATGGCCTAAGGCTCCAGTGAAGTGTGCAGCAGAACCGCCCAAGCCTCCAATGAAGCCTGTTGCTGAATGGCCTAAGGCTCCAGTGAAGTGTGCAGTAGAACCGCCCAAGCCTCCAATGATGTCTGTTGCTGAATGGCCTAAGGCTCCAGTGAAGTTTCCTGCCAAACTGTTCAAGCCTCCAGTTTAGTGTACCTCCAGTGAAGCCTGCCACCCAAGCCTCCAGTGGTAAATTAGAAACCCCTCACAGGTTTCCAGCAAACCGCCCGAGTCAATTTTGCGTAACGCATGGCCAACCGGAGTTCTGATCAATTCAGTCCTTTATTCACATGGCATGGTTTCACAAAATAAATGTTTAAGACTCATTTCTGTGTGGGATTATCTTTTTTTTCCCATGTAAGTGTTTTATTGAAGAGATTATTATGTTATCTCGCAAGGAGATAACTTGTCTTAAGTTGCAAAAGTTTCAAAACAATTGTCGCAAAAAGTGACCGAGATGGGCGAGCTTTGAACTAGGCTACCAGAAATTAAATTTAGGGTGATTCTAATGTAAGGAGAAATATTAATCTGTTGTCATGAAGAAAAAATCGTTTTGTTGAACGTATGGTTACATTTAATGTCAAATTGTAACACAAAGCCTTTTCAGTCTAATTTAAATGTGTTCCAAATGATAGGGAATCTAAATGCTAAGTGGAAAGGTGAGAAGAATATTTCACATAGAACCTACAGCTGAATATGTAAAAGAATAATGCATTTTAATTGCATGTTATTTGCATTTTTTTTTTTAAATAAGTACATTTTGTGTGATCAGTACATTTAAAAAGAATTTAGTGTTTAAAAAATATTTACCTTAACTGTTGTGTTATTTGATATTACATTTAAAGTAAAATCAAGTCCTTTACATGTGCTTTAGTATGTTAGTCAAGACATTAAAACAAGTGTATTTTCTGATATCTCTGCTTACACTGAACTTTCAGCGCTGCAACTTTGCAGATACTGTTCATGCTCCAACAGCAACATTACACACTATTTAAAATGAAAAAAGTAAAATTGCAATCAACCCCCCTTTAAGATTTAAATTTGAGATGTCAGATATTTGAGATACAAGACATGAGATTTCAGATAGTACATATCAAATACAAATGCTATATGTGAATATATAATATGCAAGGCATACTTTAATGTACGATGTGGAGTATTGATGCGTTAAAGCTAATGTTTGCAGGAAGAGTTAAAATGATGGTTAGTTTCATCATCTAAGACTCATTAGATCTTGCATTCTGTTACCAGAACATGAATGAGCTTTTAGATATCAGACTTGAAATAGGCCTATATAACCCAAGATATTATATTTGAGATATGACATTTAAGATATGAGATATAAAATGAGATTTAAGATATGAAATGTAAAATATGATGTATTATATTTGAGATATTCATTTGGATATAAAAAATGAGGTTTGAGATATGATATTTACTAAGATATAGGATATATCATATTTGCCAGATGCTGGTGAGCCTCCAGTGTGTGAAAGGACCTTGTCACCTCATACATTTTTAAAAATTTGAAACAAACAAACCACTTTAAATATATATATATATATATATATATATATATATATATATATATATGTATATATATATATATATTTTACTCAAAATTCAAAATGCGTTGCTCCATCAATTTTCAATAAAACCAAAGGCTTATACATTTTTTTTTCTGCAATAGTATATGGGAGCAGTGACATTTTTTTTTATTTATTAATTTTTCTTAAAGTGTGCATTTAGCCCCCTTTGTATGGCTCCATATACAGGTATGTGTTATATTCTATTATTGTAGTAGTGTTTGGATCAGCTTTCTAGTTTTTTTTTCAGTTTGTCTTTTATAATTTTATCACTCCAGTTAAGTCTGTGCCCAAGCCTCCAGTGATGCTTGCCGCCAAACTATTCAAGCCTCCAATGAAGCCTGCCTGCGAACTGGCCGGGCCTCCAGTGAAGCCTGCCTGCGACGTGGCCGGGCCTCCAGTGAAGCCTGCCTGCGAACTGACTGGGCCTCCAGTGATGCCTGTCCCCGAACTGCCTGGGCCTCCAGTGATGCCTGTCCCCGAACTGGCCAGTCCTCTGGTGAAGCCTGCCCCCGAACTGGCCGAGCCTCCGGTGAAGCCTGCCCCCGAACTGGCCGAGCCTCCGGTGAAGCCTGCTCCCGAACTGGCCGAGCCTCCGGTGAAGCCTGCCCCCGAACTTGCTGAGTCCCCGGTGAAGCCTGCCCCCGAACTGGCCGAGTCCCCAGTGAAGCCTGCCCCCGAACTGGCCGAGTCCCCGGTGAAGCCTGCCCCCGAACTTGCCGAGTCCCCGGTGATGCCTGCCCCCGAAGTTGCCGACTCCCCGGTGAAGCCTGCCCCCGAACTGGTCGAGTCCCAGGTGAAGCCTGCCCCCGAACTTGCCGAGTCCCCGGTGAAGCCTGCCCCCGAACTGGTCGAGTCCCCGGTGAAGCCTGCCCCCGAACTTGCCGAGTCCCCGGTGAAGCCTGCCCCCGAACTTGCCGAGTCCCCGGTGAAGCCTGCCCCCGAACTGGCCCAGTCCCCTGTGGAGCCTACCCCCAAACTGCCTGAGCCTCCAGTGAAGCCTGCCTTTGAACTGGCTGGGCCTACAGTGAAGCTAGTCACAGAGCCCTCCAAGCTGCCATTGAAGCCTGCCGCTGAACCACTTGAGCCTCCAAGGAAGCCTGCCATCGAACCGCCCAAGCCTGAAGTGAAGATTGCTGCCGAACTGCCCAAGAATCCAGTGAAGCTTTCTGCCAAACTTTTCATGCCTCCAATGAAGCCTGCCACCAAGCCTCCAGTGCAGCTTGCTGCAGAACCGCCCAAGCCTCCAATGAAGCCTGTTGCTGAATGGCCTAAGGCTCCAGTGAAGTGTGCCGCAGAGCCGCCCAAGCCTTCAATGATGTCTGTTGCTGAATGGCCTAAGGCTCCAGTGAAGTTTCCTGCCAAACTGTTCAAGCCTCCAGTTTAGTGTACCTCCAGTGAAGCCTGCCACCCAAGCCTCCAGTGGTAAATTAGAAACCCCTCACAGGTTTCCAGCAAACCGCCCGAGCCAATTTTGCGTAACGCATGGCCAACTGGAGTTCTGATCAATTCAGTCCTTTATTCACATGGCATGGTTTCACAAAATAAATGTTTAAGACTCATTTCTGTGTGAGATTATCTTTTTTTTTCTCATTAAAGTGTTTTATTGAAGAGATTATTATGTTATCTCGCAAGGAGATAACTTGTCTTAAGTTGCAAAAGTTTCAAAACAATTGTCGCAAAAAGTGACCGAGATGGGCAAGCTTTGAACTAGGCTACCAGAAATTAAATTTAGGGTGATTCTAATGTAAGGAGAAATATTAATCTGTTGTCATGAAGGAAAAATCGTTTTGTTGAACGTATGGTTACATTTAATGTCAAATTGTAACACAAAGCCTTTTCAGTCTAATTTACATGTGTTTAAATGTGTTCCAAATGATAGGGAATCTAAATGCTAAGTGGAAAGGTGAGAAGAATATTTCACATAGAACCTACAGCTGAATATGTAAAAGAATAATGCATTGTATGCATTTTAATTGCATGTTATTTAGATTTTTTTAAATAAGTACATTTTGTGTGATCAGTACGTTTCAATAGAATTTAGTGTTTAAAAAATATTTACCTTAACTGTTGTGTTATTTGATATTACATTTAAAGTAAAATCAAGTCCTTTACATGTGCTTTAGTATGTTAGTCAAGACATTAAAACAAGTGTATTTTCTGATATCTCTGCTTACACTGAACTTTCAGCGCTGCAACTTTGCAGATACTGTTCATGCACCAACAGCAACATTACACACTATTTAAAATGAAAAAAGTAAAATCGCAATCAACCCCCCTTTAAGATTTAAATTTGAGATGTCAGATATTTGAGATACAAGACATGAGATTTCAGATAGTAGATATCAAATACAAATGCTATATGTGAATATATTATATGCAAGGCATACTTTAATGTACGATGTGGAGTATTGATGAGTTAAAGCTAATGTTTGCAGGAAGAGTTAAAATGATGGTTAGTTACATCATCTAAGACTCATTAGATCTTGCATTCTGTTACCAGAACATGAATGAGGTTTTAGCTATCAGACTTGAAATAGGCCTATATAACCTAAGATATTATATTTGAGATATGAGATTTAAGATATGAAATGTAAAATATGATATATTTGAGATATACATTTGGATATAAAAAATGAGGTTTGAGATATGATATTTACTAAGATATAGGATATCTCATATTTGCCAGATGCTGGTGAGCCTCCAGAGTGTGAAAAGACCAAACAAACAAACCACTTTAAATAAATATATATATATATATATATATTACTCAAAATGCGTTGCTCCATTAATTTTCAATAAAACCAAAGGCTTATACTTTTTTTTCTGCAATAGTATATGGGAGCAGTGACATTTTTTTTTATTTATTAATTTTTCTTAAAGTGTGCATTTAGCCCCCTTTGCAACCTGTAATCCACATTTCTATTTTAAATTATTTCAAATAATTCATATATTTCTATTTTGCATTTTATAAAAACCTTGCTTCTAATATTCACTTCTGCTTAGACAACTTAGACTACTTAGGATAAAAGCACTATTTCACATTGAATAATAGCAATGGCATAGGCCTACAGCAGTTTATGCTGCGAATATTTGGCAATTTATTCTATCCACGTCCATAGCTCTATGTCCATGTGGATTATTGTCTGTTATTGGATTATTGATTATTGTATGCGTTCTCTTGATACTCTGCAGATTCATGCCAAAAGTGTCCAGTTGAGATCCTTATGTGTGTCTTGAAGTTTAATCATACAACTTGGATTTTTCTGAGAGCTCCGACTTGTACCATGTGAACGCTGAACCGCACTGCCAAATCATTTTAGGCTTTGATAGTGTTGCCATGGAAAATAACAATCGTCGTGTAATGATATGCGTGAATGCAACGATCCCCTTCTCGAACCCTGATCAAACACACCTGAACAAGCTAATCAAGGTCTTCAAGATTAGACAAGAAAGCTGCAGGTGAGCGTCATTTGGGTTGGAGACATCATTGGATCTTTAAAAATGTGTGCGCTTTAAACCATTTCACTGCGCTTTTTGTAGGATTCGCCAGGTTTTTTATGCAGTAACGCCGGTTTTCATTGTAGTTTTGTGTGCTAGCGCTTCTTTCAGCTGGATTCGTGAGGTCGCAGGTCAAGAGGATGCCAACTCACGGTTACTGCTCGTTGATTTCTGTTTTATTGTGTCTGTGTGCATGTTTGAGCACAACAGACGCTGGACACGCAGTCGCAGGTGAGACGATCTTTTGACATCATTCCAAAGCTCGAAGAAATGTTTTGTGCCAAGTTCCAAAATATGACATGTAGCCTACACTCCACACCGTAGCCTTCACAGTGAGATTATTACACGTGTTTGAATCTGGTTGACATGGTTTAGTGGTAAGCTAATTATAGCTTGTAAGAATGATTTCTGACAGAAGAATGTTTTATGTTGCGAAACTATCCAAAATAAATATTTATTTTAAAACTTTGAGCAACTTGGGACATTCATTTTGGACAATATTGTTAGAGTAAGCCTAATTATGATGCAATGTGTTACATCTTGTCAAAAAATATTGGCAAATTAACTTCTAAGGACTTCGATGAAGTTGGCATTTTGATAGTCCGTGTATTTTACAAACTAGACTATGTGGTTTTTGCTAGTTCTTTGTATTTTTTTGTTAAAACATACCGAAACTGTTCTGTTTAACCACATGTCTGAGCATTGAGCGCATCTGGTCCCACCCCGAGCCTGTATGCAGATTTGAAATTTGCAGTTGATGGCGTGGTGCACTGAATCTTGTGATCACAGTGCTGTGTTTGTACTCTTATAGAAACTTGTTTATGCCATGAAGAAAAAAAATGAGTGGTAGTTGCGTCTTAACTCATAATTCTAAGAAAAACTGGTAAATTGAGTCAATTAGGCAACTTTTCTTTTTTCTGAAGTGGAAACAAGCTTCCATAAGCAAAATGGTTTTTGGATGTTGTCTTTTTTTTGTGTGTGGATTACACTTTCTGGATTCCGTGAGGTTTCTTTTTCTACTATCTATATATAACAGCAAAGTCAGGAGAGTTCCAAAGTGAAAAATCTGGTGCAGGTAAGTGTGCCGTTCTGTGTGCCTCCGACGGTGACTGTCCGAACAATGAGAAATGCTACAACAATGGATGTGGACGTCAGTGTATGGCTCCATATACAGGTATGTGTTATTCTACTATTGTAGTAGTGTTTGGATCAGCTTTCTAGTTTTTTTTCAGTTTGTCTTGTATAATTTTATCACTCCAGTTAAGTCTGTGCCCAAGCCTCCAGTGATGCCTGTCCCTGAACTGCCTGGGCCTCCAGTGATGCCTGTCCCGGAATTGCCTGGGCCTCCAGTGATGCCTGTCCCCGAACTCGCTGGTCCTCCGGCGATGCCTGTCCCCGAACTCGCCGGTCCTCCGGTGATGCCTGTCCCCGAACTGGCCGAGCCTCCGGTGAAGCCTGCCCCTGAACTGGCCGAGTCCCCGGTGAAGCCTGCCCCCGAACTTGCTGCGTCCCCGGTGAAGCCTGCCCCCGAACTGGCCACGTCCCCGGTGAAGCCTGCCCCCGAACTTGCCGAGTCCCTGGTGAAGCCTGCCCCCGAACTGGTCGAGTCCCAGGTGATGCCTGTCCCTGAACTGGCCGAGCCTCCGGTGAAGCCTGCCCCTGAACTGTGACATTTTTTTTTTATTTATTAATTTTTCTTAAAGTGTGCATTTAGCCCCCATTGCAACCTGTAACCCACATTTCTATTTTAAATTATTTCAAATAATTCATATATTTCTATTTTTCATTTTATAAAAACCTTGCTTCTAATTATCACTTCTACTTAGACTACTTAGGATAAACGCACTATTTCACATTGAATAATAGCAATGGCATAGGCCTACAGCAGCTTATGCTGCGAATATTTGGCAATTTATTCTATCCACGTCCATAGCTCTATGTCCATGTGGATTATTGTCTGTTATTGGATTATTGATTATTGTATGCGTTCTCTTGATACTCTGCAGATTCATGCCAAAAGTGTCCAGTTGAGATCCTTATGTGTGTCTTGAAGTTTAATCATACAACTTGGATTTTTCTGAGAGCTCCGACTTGTACCATGTGAACGCTGAACCGCACTGCCAAATCATTTTAGGCTTTGATAGTGTTGCCATGGAAAATAACAATCGTCGTGTAATGATATGCGTGAATGCAACGATCCCCTTCTCGAACCCTGATCAAACACACCTGAACAAGCTAATCAAGGTCTTCAAGATTAGGCAAGAAAGCTGCAGGTGAGCGTCATTTGGGTTGGAGTTGACATCATTGGATCTTTAAAAATGTGTGCGCTTTAAACCATTTCACTGCGCTTTTTGTAGGATTCGCCAGATTTTTTTTATGCAGTAACGCCGGTTTTCATTGTAGTTTTGTGTGCTAGCGCTTCTTTCAGCTGGATTCTTGAGGTCGAAGAGGATGCCAACTCACGGTTACTGCTCGTTGATTTCTGTTTTATTGTGTCTGTGTGCATGTTTGAGCACAACAGACGCTGGACACGCAGTCGCAGGTGAGACGATCTTTTGACATCATTCCAAAGCTCGAAGAAATGTTTTGTGCCAAGTTCCAAAATATGACATGTAGCCTACACTCCACGGTGTGGAGTCCACACCGTAGCCTTCACAGTGAGATTATTACAGTACACGTGTTTGAATCTGGTTGACATGGTTTAGTGGTAAGCTAATTATAGCTTTGAAAGAATGATTTCTGACAGAAGAATCTTTTATGTTGCGAAACTATCCAAAATAAATATTTATTTTAAAACTTTGAGCGACTTGGGACATTCATTTTGGACAATATTGTTAGAGTAAACCTAATTATGATGCAATGTGTTACATCTTGTCAAAAAATATTGGCAAATTAACTTCTAAGGACTTAGATGAAGTTGGCATTTTGATAGTCCGTGTATTTTACAAACTAGACTACGTGGTTTTTGCTAGTTCTTTGTATTTTTTTTGTTAACCTGAAACATACCAGAACTGTTCTGTTTAACCACATGTCTGAGCATTGAGCGCATCTGGCTGCGTCCCACCCCGAGCCTGTATGCAGATTTAAAATTTGCAGTTGATGGCGTGGTGCACTGAATCTTATGATCACAGTGCTGTGTTTGTACTCTTATAGAAACTTGTTTATGCCATGAAGAAAAAAAAAATGAGGGGTAGTTGCGTCTTAACTCATAATTCTAAGAAAAACTGGTAAATTAAGTCAATTAGGCAACTTTTCTTTTTTTTCTGAAGTGGAAACAAGCTTCCATAAGCAAAATGGTTTTTGGATATTGTCTTTTTGTGTGTGTGTGGATTACACTTTCTGGATTCCGTGAGGTTTCTTTTTCTACTATCTATATATAACAGCAAAGTCAGGAGAGTTCCAAAGTGAAAAATCCTGTCAGGTATGTGTGCCGTTCTGTGTGCCTCCGACGGTGACTGTCCGAACAATGAGAAATGCTACAACAATGGATGTGGACGTCAGTGTATGGCTCCATATACAGGTATGTGTTATATTCTATTATTGTAGTAGTGTTTGGATCAGCTTTCTAGTTTTTTTCAGTTTGTCTTTTATAATTTTATCACTCCAGTTAAGTCTGTGCCCAAGCCTCCAGTGATGCTTGCCGCCAAACTATTCAAGCCTCCAATGAAGCCTGCCTGCGAACTGGCCGGGCCTCCAGTGAAGCCTGCCTGCGATGTGGCCGGGCCTCCAGTGAAGCCTGCCTGCGAACTGACTGGGCCTCCAGTGATGCCTGTCCCCGAACTGGCCAGTCCTCTGGTGAAGCCTGCCCCCGAACTGGCCGAGCCTCCGGTGAAGCCTGCCCCCGAACTTGCTGAGTCCCCGGTGAAGCCTGCCCCCGAACTTGCTGAGTCCCCGGTGAAGCCTGCCCCCGAACTGGCCGAGTCCCCGGTGAAGCCTGCCCCCGAACTGGCCGAGTCCCCGGTGAAGCCTGCCCCCGAACTGGCCCAGTCCCCGGTGAAGCCTGCCCCCGAACTGGCCCAGTCCCCGGTGAAGCCTGCCCCCGAACTAGCCGAGCCCCCCGTGAGGCCTGCCCCCAACCTGCCTGAGCCTCCAGTGAAGCCTGCCATTGAACTGGCCGGGCCTACAGTGAAGCTAGTCGCAGAGCCCTCCAAGCTGCCAGTGAAGCCTGCCGCTGAACCACTTGAGCCTCCAAGGAAACCTGCCATCGAACCGCCCAAGCCTGAAGTGAAGATTGCTGCCGAACTGCCCAAGAATCTTTGAAGCTTTCTGCCAAACTGTTCATGCCTCCAATGAAGCCTGCCTCCAGTGAAGCTTGCTGCAGAACCGCCCAAGCCTCCAATGAAGCCTGTTGCTGAATGGCCTAAGGCTCAAGTGAAGTTTCCTGCCAAACTGTTCAAGCCTCCAGTTTAGTGTACCTCCAGTGAAGCCTGCCACCCAAGCCTCCAGTGGTAAATTGGAAACCCCTCACAGGTTTCCAGCAAACCGCCCGAGCCAATTTTGCGTAACGCATGGCCAACTTCTGATCAATTCAGTCCTTTATTCACATGGCATGGTTTCACAAAATAAATGTTTAAAGGGTCACTTCACCCATTTGCATTAAGCTTTGTTTCTTTAGAAACTCAGTCATATTTTTGAATGGTCATGGTTTTTTCCCTTATTTTCCCCTGAGATGGAAGAAATAAGGATTTAAGTGTTTAACTTCCTGCTTATCGTGACGTAAAAATCGTCATTTTGCGTCACGATAAGCAGGAAATCAGTTTTCATTAAAATCTTTTAGAACTACACATGTTAGCTCATAATTATGCCAGGGTGTTGGACCCACTCACCCTACAAGCCTATTACAGATCAGTGGGTGGGACTTCACTTGCAGAAACTGAAATCAATATCCACCATCTTGTTTGGAAGCTAAGCTAACAAGCGCTGTGGAGATCATAAGTTATGACAATGACGGAAGAAACTAAACATGATATGGAAGAAGAGGATTTTGAAGTTCTGCTACTCGAATCCGATGTTTGTGGTTGTCTTTACGAGCTGCAGTATAGTTTAGAGCAGCTGAGGCTGATGGAGGAGCAGGAGACGCCGAGGCGGCGGCCTGTCGAGGACCCCGCACTGACTCTGGCGCTGGGCGGATTGCTGTTGCCTGTACTCTCGCTGCGTACTACGGCCTACAGACACAACCCGTCTGCTGCAGAGGATTTCAACGATTGCAATTTCTCCTTGAGGAAATCTCTGAATCAGACGAGCACACGGATGTTTGTGTTGTGATAGTTTCGCCTGACTAAACATCCAGGTAACATGCAGTAATTCACCAAACAGAAATAAATACAAACGAGGAGTAATTCACTTAAAGTTTGCCAATGTAACGTGAACAGGGTCTGTTGTTGTGGAAAGAAGGAGGCAGGAACCGGCGAACATTTAAACATTTTAATAGTAAAATGAACACATACAAATCGAAAGTATAAGCCAAAGCCAGCAGCCCCTCATTGACGACTGCTGTAACGTTACACACAACAGAAACAAAACTTCATAAAATCAGACCTGTTTCTCTCTCGATATGCCGTCGTCGCTCCCGTTTTATGCTTTCGCTTCTCCGTGAGAGAAGTGGAACCGGCGCTCATCTCACAGGTGGCTTTCATTTTCACCAAATAGTCTCCGTTTAGTCTGTTATCACTCACGCCACCAGCCTCGCGAGTCGCACCGTCCTCTTATGAGCCTCGGGACCGGCGCTCGCCTCACAGGTAGCTTTCATCATCACCAAATAGTCTCCGTTTAGTTTGTTATCACTCACGCCACCAGCCTCGCGTGGCGCGCCGTCCTCTTATGTGCATCGTCCTGCTCGCCACAGCCATCTAGACATTTTGTGTGAAATGAATTTCAAACTCTGGCGACAGCTAATGTTAGCCTTGTAGACGGAAGAGTGTTGTTGTGGAAGAGTGGTGTTTGCGCGGTTCCGGAGAGGGCGTGGCTTGCGGAGCTGTACAAAGCGTGGAATTCTGGGACATGTAGTTTTTTTCATATACAGGCCCCCCTTGGTTATTTTCTGTCTTTTCTCGGTCAAGAGGGCACCAAATTAAAAAATTCTTTTACGTTTCGACTACTTATATGATCCACTTTCAATAAAGATTAATGTTGTAATGGGTGAAATGCTCCTTTAAGACTTATTTCTTTGTGGGATTATTATTATTTTTTTCCATGAAAGTGTTTTATTGAAGAGATTATTATATTATTTATCTCGCAAGGAGATCACTTGTCTAAAGTTGCAAAAGTTTCAAAACAATTGTCGCAAAAAGTGACCGAGATGGGCAAGCTTTGAACTAGGCTACCAGAAATTAAATGTTGGGTGATGCTAATGTAAGGAGAAATGTTAATATGTTGTCATGAAGAAACCAAAAAATACCATTAATTTACATTTCTATTTATTAATGTTTTCATCAGGATTTTCATGCAGGTATTTGGGTTGTTACTGGTGAAGTCAAATTTGAGCAATTAACAAATCTAGCAATGTATCAGAATATCTATGATTGGGATTTAAAAACATTATTAACTTAGCGTTTTGAGGTCAGTTAAGGCAAGCAGATTGTTTTTATGCTGGTTATGTACTTGCTAAAATTTAATCTTAATAATCTAACCCAAATAACTTACGAGCTGGAGCTTGAACATTGTGTATCAATGGTCACAGTTTCCATAATCTCAAACCACCACTTTTTCCACTTTGTTATATCTATCCTTAAAGAGCAACATGCAGGTTGATTTTATTTCTGAATTAAGACTTTAAATTGTCTGCAGAGGTCTTTTAAAAACACTTATGTAAAAATTACTAATGAAATCTCATTTGATGTAGAGATTTTGATGAAAATGCGCTAGGCTCTGGAATACGCCGTTCCAGCAAGCAACGCGTCATATGACGTAGCCCGAGGAAAACAAATGAGCTCGCGGCCGCTTTCTCATTGCTGGGTGTTGATGTAGTGAGAGACATATAGTTTTAGATCGAAGCCATAATGGTAAATTATTGTGTTTGTGGTTGTTGCACGAATTCCAGCCTGTCAGGACATCATATCCGTCATTTTCCTTCAAGGAAAAACAAGGCTTTTTGGTCTTGGGTGCGTTATGTGCAGGTGAATAGAGCAGACTTCACTGCCGCGTCTGTTAACACACACACTCGGTCGTTTGTGGCGCACATTTCACTCGCTTTAAATTGTATCACAAACTGCATTTGAAAAGCATTATTTATTTGTTGTTATGGCATGATCAATGTGGATAGTGCTAACCAGCTTGGATGGTCTGCATAATCACTGTCAGCGTAGAATATGAGAAGACAAAATGTTGCTGGCTTAAATTAACACAATCTAAATAGATGTTTAATCAAGAACAAAGTCAAATGTATGTTTGCTAAAGCAGATTTATTGCAAAACACCAAGGTATAGTCATACAGTAGATGAATCAGCGTTAGCCGCGGTGCTAACTTACATGAACTCACTTGCCCTGTATTAGCCACTGGTTTTCTTGACACCACAACTCTAACGTTACTTCTTTCCTCTGCCCATTGTTCGTCTCCCGATCTCCCCCTGACTTCTATCTCGCCTAGAAGGCTCATAATTATTTGCCTGTGGGTCATCATAGGCATATTCGTCAATATCGCAGAACGCGGTTTCGTCTTTCGCATCCATTGTAACCTGAGCCTGAACTTGAACAGACTGCCTCGCCAATCGTCACTTCCGGTTAGTGCGTCGTAGACGCGGGAGTTATTTTATCACAATTTTTCTCAAAATATCGTTAATGGCTAAATATATATTACTCCAGTTCAGAAAATCTTGTTGTTTTATCGTCAACGTACACAATGCTATATAGGGGTGTCCAACCTGCAAGTTGCTCTTTAAAGGTATAGCGGAGGATTTTCTTTTTCCGGGTGGGTAGTCTATACTATTGGTCCACCTAAGTGTCAATCATTCTGGTGATATGTTTACGTAAGGCCGTCGTACGTGCTCATCTCTATGTAGTTTTCACTTTCTGGTGTATTATGTCGGAGTTACGGTTTCAGCCATTCTTTTGAAAATGACAGAGGGTCGAAAGAGAAAAAATGTATACGAAGTGTATGATAAGAAGAGAAAGGCCGCGAAGATTCTACTAGACAGGTAAAGTTTGTCATGCTATTTGGAGAAATCCATTTAAAATCACTAGTAAAAGTTAATGCAAGCGACTTAGAAATGCTAGCCCTGGCACAAGTCATGCACCGCATAGACACGGTAAACATCTCAATTTGTCTAAAGTAGCCTTTTGACCAAATGGTAAATGGTATCGCGCTGAAATATTCTAAAACCGTGTGTGTTCATATTCTAAAACCGCGTGTGTTTATTATTACACAAATGCAACAAGCCATATGCATCTATGTATAAAATAACGTATTAATACCTACGTATTAACAATGAGAGATATTAGGTTAAGGACCAACGTAATAGCACTGCTCATATGTTGCCATGTAACATAATTGCGATTTGCAAATAGTTTCCTCAGAACGTATTTCGTGTGATACAGGGTTGCACATATCATGTCTTGAGCCCTCGGTCACTCAATCGATCAGTATAATAAGTAAATAAAACACGTACGGGCATTTGACATGTTGTCTTTTTTATGAATGTTTTTGAGTTCGTTTATAATTTGCAACATAATTGTGCAAGGCGTAATAGGCGTTCCCTCTCGGGAGCAAGAGTGTTGTGTTTGTGCATTTGCATTTTTTAAAAAAAAATTGGAGAGGACGGGTCTTCTCTAAATTTCGGAAAGATCCTCCGCTATACCTTTAAATGACTGGTGGCTCATATTAATTGTATTTTCCTAAAAGTCTATATCCTATATGTCTCAGTGTTTTAAAGTGTATATATCATGCTTTTAAATCATTCATTTTTACTTATAAATCATACATTTGTGGTCTATATAAAGCATAACTGCAATGCTTGGGTCTGAATTCCTCATTATTATAGCTCAACAGGCCCCTTTTCTGATGTGCTTCTGTGAGCAACCCGTTTCGAAGCGTCCCCTTTAAATAAAAAGGAGTTGCGTCTTTCCCCGCCCGCTCTCCAGGTCGCTGAGTTCACAGTCGGTTCAACTCCCCGCGTTCAGCCATTATTGTAGTTTGATAAGAGATATACGATTACTATAGTTTCAAAGAACATTTTTATTCACACGTTAACAAAATGTCAACAAAAGACTTGTCCATCAAGCGTTATGTATTCGAGCCAGAGCGAGCGATTTGAAAAAGACGACGACAAACCTGCAGAACAACGTCTTCATATGGATGCAGTGGTATGTAAAGTTAAGTTAACTATGTTGTGTTATTAGTGAAAGTCGACTATTTCTCTTGTTAAAACAAGCACTCTGACAAGATAAATGACTGCGGTCTGATCTTACCACTAAAAATCTGTATGATAACTTGCGTTTAGAAAGCGTCAGAAAACACAGCAGCTAAATGATAGAAGGAATTTACCCCTCATTCAGACGAAGTCGATCGGCAAACCATTCTTTATACTGGCGGAGGTTGTTGGATTGGGGATCCTTGAAGTGCTTCAGGTCACTACATCCAACAACCGAACATTTTGACTAGCCCTCCCGTAACTTCTGCATCATTGAGCTTGGACTACAAAATCGGAGCGAGAAATAATAATGGCGGATTGCTCGAAGTGTTGGACCGGTAGTCAATGTCCTTATTTGTCAGTTCCGCTGCAAATACTGTGACGTAATTGTTCAAAAAACGTAATAGACAACAGGAAAATCCGAACAGGTTGAAAAATATGACCAAAACAGAATATAAAGATATAAACGAAGCACCTGAAGAGAATAATTTCATCTTTTCTGTACTTATAAACACTCCAAATATACAACAAAATGCATTTAAGGGCTAAAAAAGTGGATTTTGCATGATATGTCTCCTTTAAACATCAAAAATCGTTTTGTTAAACGTATTTCCTGGTTACATTTAATGTTGTCAAATTGTAACACAAAGTCTTTTCAGTCTAATTTACATGCGTTTAAATGTGTTCCCAATGATAAAATCTAAATGCTAAGTGGAAAGGTGAGAAGAATATTTCACATAGAACCTACAGCTGAACATGTAAAAAAATAATGCATTGTATGCATTTTAATTGCATGTTATTTGCATGTTTTTTTTTAAATAAGTACATTTTGTGTGATCAGTACATTTAAATAGAATTTAGTGTTTAAAAAAATATTTACCTTAACTGTTGTGTTATTTGATATTGCATTTAAAGTAAAATCAAGTCCTTTACATGTGCTTTAGTATGTTAGTCAAGACATTAAAACAAGCGTATTTTTTGAATAAACCTTTTGCAAGCACAAATATTCTCCTATTATGTCTGATGAGATTGGAGAACACCAGCCAAGATATCGGAGAACATTTCAACAATCCTTGAAACTTTTAGTTTCAGGTCAGGGGACTGGATGGCCATGGCAAAGTTTTGGATCATTGTCCTGATGGAATATCCAACCACAGGACGTGTTAGAATTCAAGCTGAAGCCATCAAAAAGCTCTTGTTTTTATTTTTATCTGACCATAGAACCAAATCCTGAATGAAGTCCTGTAGTGTCTGGCAAATGAATATGCTGGAGTTTGGATGAGAGGATTATTTCTTGAAACTCTTCCATACATTTTGTGGTGATGGAGGTGCTGATCGATATTTTCTTTTCGAGGGTTTCTGACCTCAAGACTAATTCCTGCAATTCTCCATCTGTGATCTTTGGAGAGTCTTTGGACACTCAAATGATCCTCCTTGCTGTGAATTAAGACAATACACATCCTATCAGTTGATTTCAGATATTGTTTGGTTTTACCTATTTTGATGAAAGGAAGTCATGGCTGGACAATGTCATGTTTCTAGTCACCCTGGTGCAACATAAAAAAATAAAAATAAATAAAAATTATGAGTAACAATACACATCAGATATATTTTACTTGTCTTATCGATCATTTGTTCATGACGTCAAGGCTAGATTATTGTAATGCTCTACTGGGTGGTTGCCCTGCACGCTTAATAAACAAACTTCAGCTAGTTCAAAACGCAGCAGCTCGAGTTCATACCAGAACCAGACAGTATGACCAGCCTGGTACTGTCAACCCTGCATTGGCTGCCTATTAAACATTGTATACATTTTAAAATATTGCTGATTACTTACAAAGTTCTAAATGGTTTAGATCCCCACAATATATATATATATATATATATATATATATACACGCAACATCCACTTCAGTTTGCTCACTTCAGTTTGCTCACTTCAGGTTGGTGGAGAAATCCTTCCTCAAGTGGAGGAGTTTAAGTATCTTGGGGTTTTGTTCACGAGTGAGGGAAGGATGGGACGGGAGATTGACAGACGGATCGGTGCAGCTTCTTCAGCAATGCGGTCCATGTACCGGTCTGTTGTAGTGAAGAAGGAGCTGAGCCGTAAGGCAAAGCTCTCGATTTACCAGTCAATCTACGTTCCTACTCACACCTATGGTCATGAGCTTTGGGTCATGACCGAAAGGACAAGATCCTGGATGCATGTGGCCGAAATGAGCTTTCTCCGCAGGGTGGCTGGGCGATCCCTTCGAGATAGGGTGAGAAGCTCGGTCACTCGGAAGGAGCTCAGAGTAGAGCCGCTGCTCCTCCACATCGAGAGGGGTCAGCTGAGGTGGCTCGGGCATCTGTTCCGGATGCCTCCTGGTCGCCTCCCCGGGGAGGTGTTCCGGGCACATCCCACTGGGTGGAGGCCCTGGGGAAGACCTAGGACACGCTGGAGAGACTACAGTATGTCTCCTGGCTGGCCTGGGAACGCCTCGGTGTCCCCCAGAAGAGCTGGAGGAAGTGTCTAGGGAGAGGGAAGTCTGGGGATCTGTGCTTAGACTGCTGCCCCCGCGACCCGGCCCCGGATGAAGCGGAAGAAGAAGATGGATGGACATCAGCCAGAAGAACTAAAAAAATAACTTGTGCCATGCACTTTAGACCATGTGCTTAGATCATTAAAATAGGGCCCATTAGCTTCAGGTTTTAAATATAAAGTTTTATCCACAAAGCTGTTAAATATTAATTTAGTATAATTTTATTTATTATACCAAATTATTTCTGAATTTCCAATAAACTGCCAAGTCTTTCAAATTAGACCATACTTGTGATTTTAGTGCAAAGGGTTCATGAACTTAATCTGTTTAAGTTTGGATGTTCCATTTCTTAGTATTTTCAAAAGCGGGGGTTGAAGGCTAACAGACAATTTGACAATGGCTTGAGGGTGTTTTTTTGTTCCGCTTACATTTTTGTTCTCCTACATTACATCTGATCTAGTTACTATAGAAAGATATGATGGGCTACAGCGAGATGCACTCATGGCTAATATTCTAGCGTATTCTGTCTGCGTTTTTGTGTACCTGGAGGTGAAGGGTTGAGCTGGGGCAAATCTCTAATGGGTTTTCACTGACAGTCATTAATTTATTTCATTGTTAACCCTGTGAATGAGCACCTGTGAAATGGAAGCACGGGAGCATAATACATCCCCTCTCAGCCTATATTATCAGATACACAGCATTGCTATCGCACCTCTAATTACAGGAAAGAGAGAGCGAACATGGGTGAGACAGAAAAATCAGAAGCTATTATGACTCATGACTCGCATCATTTAGATGACCGGATTCATCTGAAATCATTGAAGACTAAATCCTTTTCAACACTCAGAGATAAGAAAGAAAGATAGAAAGGGAAATTGCATGTTCATTTTATTCTCAGGACACTACACCATTTATGCTTGTTAAGTTTTGTTGTTAGTTATTATTTTATTAAAAAAAGATTGGTGTTGAACTTTACATAAAATCATATTATTTTCCCTCAAGCCAAAAGTACCATGGACCGCAGTCATAAGACATTTGGGGGACGATATTCTTCTCAATATTCAGATCAACAATCAGTAAAAATGGGTTTTTCATAACCAATGATTCATGACTAAGTTATCAGCTCAAAATCCCAGATATTGTAGATAGTTATAGCCTGTAAATATACCATATTTCCCCGGCTCACCTTTGGCACGCCCCGACCCCACCTTCTCGGCGAGAGCGCCGACGAAAGCGCACCCGCCTGGGAAAACGTAGTGGCCGGCTGGTGAGGTTGAAGGCCCGCCTTGCATGGTGTTCGACGCCTTTGTGGACTAAGCTTGGAGACAGGCCAAGCCTCGTTATTTCTCGACGCTTGCGGGACCCTGTCGGCGCCTGGCTGATACCTGTCGTCGGCCCGGAAGAGGTGTTCCAGCCCCGCGGCCCCTGCTCTCCTCGCCCCCGCTGGCGCGGAGTCGATCACAGCAACTTGCGGTCTTTGTGCCTATAGTATCCAGCTGCAGACCCGTAGCACACCAGTTTCAGAACCCCAGTTTCAGAACCCCAGCGCCAGAACCGGAAGTAAGGGGCGGAGTTAGGTTCTAACCAACACCAGCGCCAGGAACGTAAGTGAGGGGCAGAGCTTAGATTTGAAACCCAATAACGCCACCTAACGTAATTTGGAGGGTATTTTACACATGAAACAGGTTTTATTGAACAAGAAATGTTATGATGCTATACATTACTGTACAATAAGCATTTTAAAACATTGATTTTGTGTAAAATAATTGTATATAGTTTTGTTTCATTGTATTATGAGTTACTTCCTGATCATGATGGTGAAAAAATAATACTTGAAACTTATGGGCATTTTAATGTATAACAGTTTAATAATTACCTAAGCAGTTTATACATACGTGTAGATTTAGAAAGATACGACCTTTGTTTTTTGGTTTTTATGAAGGAGTTAACTTTGTATAATGAAGCTTTGAAAGATATAAAACAAGACAATCATTGGAGGTTTTCAAAATTACTCACAATCTGATAACTCATTAGACCTCTGTGATATTTTATGTTCTATTTATTTATTTATTGTGTTTACAAAAATCTTAAATTGTTTTGATATTGAAGATGTATTTGTAAGATGATTTTGATTGTTTAATAAAAAAAACGCATGGGTATTTTTTTTTATAAAATATACTTTATTTCACATTTTCGTGTAAAATAATGTCAAAATCAAAAAAGAGAGACAATTCGGCATTGTTTTGTTAAAAATCTATACAAAAGGACCAATTCAACCCAAGCTAGACCTGTTTTATCACAACAATTTTGTTTAAATTTAACTTACAATGTATCAAATGAGGAACTCACGGCCCGTTTTGTCCTTACATGCTTGCTAAAATAACTATAATGCAATAATAATAATTCCGCCCCTCCCTCACTTCCGGTTCTGGCGCTGGTGTGTCGGGTTCCACGAGCGTCTAGCGTCGCGGATCCGCCGGTTCCTGCCAGGTTTGGGCTGGTAAATGCTTGATCTCCAGCAAATAAGACTTTTGTCTTAAAAGAACTTTTCACGTCCCGAGGATTGGATTTTCTCTGTGCAACTGAGACATGGCTGAGTGATGGTGAGTCCAGCGCTTTCACAGAACTTTTACACCATGATTGCTGCTACCTTAACCTTAAATCTGGTCGAGGAGGAGGAATAGCAACTGTATATAAGAGCCATTATGTAAAAAGATAATGTTGTCATCCGCTTTCAGCAGCTTTGAGATGAGTTTATTTGAGATTGGTCGCTCTCACACAGTGTTGTGTGTTGTGGTCAATCGCCCCCCCCTAGTACAACAAGGACTTTGTAAATGATTTTGCTGATTTTCTGGCTGAAATCATGCCTAAATATGATCGTGTTCTTATTGTTGGGGATTTTAATGTTCATGTGTGTTGTCCTGACAAGCCAATGACAAAGGGTTTTCTAAACCTCATTGAGTCTTTTAATCTTGTGCAATCTGTGTCTGGACCCACACAGGAACATGGACACACACTTGATCTTGTTTTATCATATGGTTTGCCTGTTCTTAATCTAGAGATATGTGACGCGGTGTTTTCCGATCATATGCCTGTGTTATTTGAGACTGCTCTTTCTTGTCAAACATTTAAACCTCGCGCTGCTGCACGGCGCTGTCGCATGATTAACCCTTCCACTGCTGCCCAGTTCTCGGCTGCTTTTAATCAGAACGCCATCACTCCTGATCCTGAATCTGCATTGCACACAGAAGAGCTTAGCGCATGGTTTCACTCCACCTGTCAAACTGTTTTGGACAGTGTGGCTCCATTAAAATCCAGGCTGCCTAAAACTAAATCTGAGCCCTGGCTAAATGATAGGACTCGTGCGGCCAGACATGAGTGCTGTAGAGCTGAGCGCAGGTGGAAGAAGGACAAACTGCAGGTGTCTCTCCAAATGTTAAGGGATTGCTGGTGTCATTTCCAGGAAACTGTGAAAGATGCTAAAAGGAAACATTTTTTCAGATATTATTTTGTCAAATTGTCATAAGCCTCATGTCTTGTTTAACACCATTAATTCACTTTTAAATGCCCCGCAGGATGCTTGTATGGAGGCATCCACTGCTATGTGTGAAAATTTTCTATGCTTTTTTACTGATAAGGTCACTTCTATTAGGTCCCAAATTGCACCTGCAGCTCCTGACCCTTCAATCTCTGTCCCCTGCTCGGCTGTTTTTGATCATTTTGAGCCGGTGACTTTCTCTTTCTTGGAGGAGGTTGTTGGTCACTTGAAGCCCACGGGTTGTCCTAATGATGCTGTCCCCCCTCGACTATTTAAAGAGGTTCTCCCCACTATAGGACCATCTGTGGTTGCAGTTATAAACAGTAGTCTGACCTCGGGTGTGGTGCCTAAAATCTTAAAACATGCAGTAGTTCAACCTCTTATTAAAAAACCTGCGCTAGATCCGTCGGTTTTTACTAATTTCAGGCCTATTTCCAAATTGCCCCTCCTTTCGAAAATCCTGGAGAAGATTGTGCATAGTCAATTATTGGCATTTTGAATGAACATAGTATACTAGAGGTTTTCCAGTCCGGTTTTAAAACCTTGCACAGCACCGAAACAGCTCTTTTAAGAGTTTTTTAATGATATCTTTTTAGCGACTGACTCTGGCGACTGTGTTATCCTTGTGCTTTTAGATTTAACTGCTGCATTTGACACAGTGGATCATGACATTTTGATTTCACGTTTAAGGCAGTTGGTGGGCATCAATGGCATAGCACTGGAATGGTTTAGGTTATACTTAGCAGATCGAACTTTTTGTGTTAGTGTAGGTGAATATGCTTCCTCCTCTGCTCCTCTCTTGTGTGGGGTCCCACAGGGCTCTGTCCTTGGTCCTCTACTCTTCTCTTTTTATTTGCTTCCTCTTGGTTCCATACTTAGGAAATATGGCATTTCATTCCACTGTTATGCAGATGACTGTCAGATTTATGTACCTCTTAAAAAGAACAATGATAACTCTGTTGGACATCTACTCAATTGCCTCAAAGATAGGGCTGGGTATTGTTGGGCATTTCACAATTCGATTCGATTTCGATTCTTGAGGCTTCGATTCGATTTCGATTCAATATTGATTTATTAGCTTCGATATCGATTCAATAATAAGTAAATTCACAAGTAATTTAGTGCCTGAGTATATTTTTAAATAATGTGCTCAGTACCAAATGTTAAAGAACAAATTGACCCCAGCATGTTTGTTTCCTGTCATTGTTTATTCATCAGAATAAACTGTACAATATTGTATGTGTTGAATACAAACAGAACTGTGACAAGCACTGTACAGTGCTTTAACAACACCTCTAAAGTGCATGTAAGTTAACTAAGTAGTAGAAAGTAATAAGTATATATTCTTTCTTCCTATACATTCAAGTTATAAAAGAAATGTAAACAGAAGCACAAAATGTGCATACTCCAAAAAAGTCTAATATTATAATTATAATTTTGTAAACAATAACACTTAACAGCTGATCACTCTTAACAGCAATTGCGAGTTATCAGGGGAAAAAAAGACTAACTTAACCTTTTTCCCTCTCAGAATAGTTTATATCTCACAATTCTGAGTTTATATCATGCAATTCTGACTTTATAACTCGCAACTCTGACTTTATATCGTGCAATTCTGACTTTATAACTCGCAATTCTGAGAAATAAAGTCAGAATTGCGAGATGTAAACTCCCAATTGTGAGGAAAAAAGTCAGAATTGTGAGATAAAAAGTCGCAATTACCTTTTTTATTTTACATTCTGTGGAGGAAACAAGCTTCCATAGTTCCAGGCTTACAGTGGAATCCAAAATGAGCCCAAACGTCGGCTTTTAATGTTAGTGGGGCAGGCTTGAACGGAGTGCAGCTGCTGCCCGTCATCGCGCTGTTTTGCTAAAGCGCGTCTTGTACAAAGCTGAACGCTCTCACTAGAGTGTAGCCCACAGCGCCGCCACTGGCCTGGATGGCTGAATCGATTCATAGGATTTGATGAATCGATATTGAATTGAGAAGCAAAGAATTGCAATGCATTGATGAATCGATATTTTTACCCAGCCCTACTCAAAGACATAAAAGCCTGGATGGCCCTGAACTTTTTAAATTTTAATGATGAAAAAACAGAGGTGATGGTTTTTGGAGGCACCACTGGGACCCCACCGATAGATCTGGGCTTTTTGGCTCCCTACATTAAACCTTGCATTTCAAACCTTGGTGTTAAAGTGGACCGTGAGCTTAAGTTTGACTGTCAGATTAAAGCTGTTGTCAAATCAAGCTTCTGTCATTTGAGGGAGCTGGCCAAAATAAAGCCATTTTTGTCAAGACAACATTTTGAAACTGCAATCCACGCCTTTGTAACAACACGGCTGGACTACTGTAATTCACTGTATGTGGGGGTTAATGGGTCCTCCATCACCCGTCTCCAGATTATACAGAACGCAGCAGCACGTCTTTTAACAGGCACACGTAAACGGGAGCACATTTCCCCAATTTTATATTCACTACATTGGCTGCCTATTCAATTTCGCATCCATTTTAAAATTCTGTTATTTGCTTTTAAATCATTAAATGGCCTTGCTCCGCCATACCTCTCTGAGCTTCTTCACTCGTATAAACCCGTCCGCGCTCTCAGGTCAGATGATCAGCTGCTCCTGACTGTGCCTAAAACTAAGCGTAAGCTCAGAGGGGACCGTGCCTTTGCCGTGTCTGCCCCGAAACTATATGGAATGATCTACCTTTGCATGTTAAACAGGCTTCTTCTTTACCTGTTTTTAAAAAAACTTCTTAAAACCCATCTTTTCTCTCTGGCTTTTGATGCCTAGCAAGATGTCTCCATGAATTTTTTGTTACTAATGATGAATGTAGGGTTTTAATTGTATGTATGTTTTTCTGTACAGCACTTTGGTCAACTTAGGTTGCTGTAAAGTGCTAAACAAATAAAGTTGGTATGGTATGGTATGTAAATTACCAATAGATATAAATTTTAGCCAAAATTTCAATTTAAAAATCAACAACTTTAACAATAGAGCAAAAAGAGATCATGTTAAAGGGATAGTTCACTTTGAAATTCATTTTTGATTTGTTTTAGCTTACCTCAAGGGCATCCAAGAAGTACGTGTCTTTGTTTCCACAGTATTTTCAATTTTGATATTTTTAGGTCAAACCGTTGTTGTCTGTCAGTCATATAGTGGAAGTCTATGGGAATCTCCTAAAAGAACATGCACAGAGAAGTCCAAATTAAACATGATTTACGTAATGACGCGTATGGCGTAAGACACGAAACGAGCGGTTTTTGTGAGAAAACGAACAGTATTTATAGTGTTTTTACCTCTTGTAACCACAGCCACGTCCAAGTGATCTGAAGGCACGGGCGCTTCGGTCTGCGCATGCGCCAGAAGTGATCTCTTGCGCGTGTATGACACTCATTGTTTTCACAGATATTTCGGAAGTTTTATCTTTCACTGTGAAGATCTAAACATATAGATATACAGGAAATCGCAATGGAAGAAAATTTCGTTATATCTAAATATGTTTAGATCTTCACAGTGAAAGGTAAAACTTCCGAAATCTCTGTATTGGATGCCCTCATATTGGGTGCCCTTTAGGTAAACTAAAACATATCAAAAATTAATTTAAAAAGTGAACTATCCCATTAACAAATCCAGTTGTCTGGAGTTGCAATAGTACTTCATGGGAAAAAAAGAAGATACATTTATCCTCATAGAGATTGTACCCAAAGACCTTTGATTCTATTTGAACATTGTGCTGTGTGGGCGAGGTTAGGTTTCATTTAGGATTGCATTTTCTGGATGGTAGCTTTTTGGAATAAATAACAACAAGGGAGGGAGATGTCTGAATAAATTTAAGAGCCATATTGTCATATGGACTACATTTATTTTATGGTGCTTTTGTGTCTTTTTCATAATTGTGTGGCAAAAAGCAATTAGCACAATATATTGAATTTTTTCAATTATATTGAATATTATATTATATATTATAAAATATATAATATTTTAAACCTGTATGACTAATATTTTATAATTTATAATATTTTAAACCTGTATCAAACCTGTATGACTTTATTTCTTATATATTTTATTTATATTTTATTTTATTCTTATATATTTTATATATTTTATTATTTATATATTTTAATATATAAATATTAAAATATATAAGAAATAAAGCCATACAGGTTTGAAAAAAACATGAGGTCAAGTAAATAATGACTGTATTTTTTTATTTTTTGATAAATTGTTACTGCTATTTCAATGAAAGGTTCTACACTTTCTTACTTATGTATCATCTTATGAGGTGAATGTCTGCACTCTGCAGACTACACTCTTAATTTCACTTAATAATCCAGACTGATCTCATGAAGTAGCGTGTGTATGACACGCCAATTCGTATTTGCATTTTTGGCGTGCTATCAAGACGCATAATTGCTTTTCAGCGTGTTTATGAACGCCGTTGACTTAGGGCTGGACGATTAATCGCACGATGTTGTTATGCGCATCTAATCAATAAAGCCGGCTCCTTGATTAGTAGTAAATCACCTTCACCTGCTTTCAGATGGAGCGGCATTTACTACAACGAGCCGTAGATCACTGACAAGCTGAGCCAAATCGTGTTAAATATCGTTGGCGATTTGTCCTCGATTTTAACACGATTTGGCTCAGCTTGTCAGTGATCTACGGCTCGTTGTAGTAAATGCCGCTCCATCTGAAAGCAGGTGAAGGTGATTTACTACTAATCAAGGAGCCGGCTTTATTGATTAGATGCGCATAACAACATCGTGCGATTAATCGTGCAGCCCTACGTTGACTTAACGTTATATAAATATATGACTTACCTCAACCCTGTCCCTAAACTTAACCTTCACTGGGGTTAATGGCATTTATGACTGTTCCCTTACCATCCTAGTGAAAAAAAAGATATGACTTACCTCAACCCTATCCCTAAACTTAACCGTCACTGGGGTTAATGGCATTTATGACTGGACATTTGACGCGCGTGTACAGACACGCGGAATGACGCGGACGTTAATGGCGTAGACATACACGCATACACGCGGATACACGCGGATAGCTCAAAATGCGTAGAGATAACACGCCACTTGACTCGAAAGTGGCGTGTATGTTTACGCAAAAGTCGTGATGTCATGTTGGAATAATCAATGTGTTTTCAGAATTTTTGCTGTTGCCCTTCACAATACCTGGAACATCTTGACAGATCAGTGACATGTCATTGATGAAACACATCCAATTCTGAGCAAGCAACACTCATCGAGAACACAAAAGTTCAGGGCAGCATCGACTTTTTGTACCATCAAAGTGTTACAAAAATCTGTGCTTCATCTGAAACATGAAAATTACACATTGTGTCTTTATATATAAACCACTCATGACAAGAGCACATTACCTCTCTGCTTTCCTCTGTGATTCGTGGAAAGGTTGAAATCTGCGGATATTTCTAGTTGCCTGGTTTTCAAAGAGCACTCTTCCATGATGGCGTGTTTCTGTGTCGCTGTGAACTGTGAAGTCATATCTCAGCCTGGAGAGAAATGACTGACATGCCTGAGTACTTCTGCTCAAGGTAAAGGTAGTGTTCCTACACAGTTTTCCCCCTATCACTTTCATTTTGTTAACCATCTTGTCGATTTAATATCCATCCAATTTGTGTCATGTGACATGGTTCATTTATTCATTTCAAACTTATTATAGGTGAGGGGAAAACAACAAATCAAGGGTCAGCAGAAGAGCACAGTATGCCCATGTTCATGATATTTCTTTATAGCAGCCTTTGTCATCAGAACAAAAATGAAGTTTTAGTTCTTAATTTATTAATGATAAGTTTTTTTAAGTTTATTAATAAAGTAGAGTAATAAAATACTTACCAAATCATTAACAAACTCATTAGTTCATATTATTCAGCTACATTTGTTAATATGTTGTTAATATATAAATAGGCTATATACAAATAGTCAAGTCATGTTACTTTTATTATATAGCTCTTTATACAATACAGATTGTTTCAAAGTGGCTTTACAGTTAGAACAGGAAATTTAAATGATGCATTGCGTCTGCAAGTCTGTTCAGTGTTGATTCAGTCCCATTGGAAAGGTCAGCAGTTATTAAATTAGTTCATTTCATCTGTAAAGCAGTTCAACAAAAAAAATGTTTGATCAATAATATTGTTGAATATTAAATACTGAGTTCTTTATTCATTGTCACTTTAATTGACGCAAGTATTCTTGTTCAATTAGCTCGTAAAGGACTTGTTTATTGGTTATTAAGAGAAAATAGTACTCATTTTAGAAAAGGTTCTATATAGAACCTTAAAAGGTTCTGAAGCGCTACGTATTTGGAACCCCTAAAATGCAATGCATGTGAATGATCACAAAATTCAAGATATGGTGGTTAAAAAATGTAATTTATCAATATCACACGAAGAGTGACATTTCAGTTTTTATCCTCCAAAAATCTGCATGATTAAAATGTGATATTAAGTACAACAGTTTAATAAACAATAATTTAATAACAACTACAAATGTTGCAGAATAATGAATGAATAATAGCCTTTAAAGAACCTTTGTGCCAAAAGTGGTCTTTCTTGTCATTATTGAACCTTTTTTAGCATAAAATAAATGTCCTTTGGAGTTGAGTAAAGAACCCTATGCTACATAATAGAACCCTTTTTTCTAAGGCTATGTTTACACGGAAACGATTCTGAAGAGAAAACGCAAAAGTGGCGTTGCGGCATCTTTTTTATTCTGCGTATAGACGAGCGTTTTGTGTGGGAATTCCGCGTGCAAACGGTGACGCAAAAGTGTGTGAAATTCAACGTAGTATGCACTTCAGGCAGCTAGGAGTGCATACTACAGCAACACCAAGTGCACGCGCCTGCGTACAAACTTCACAGTCATGCAGACTTTTGCGTTTTTACCGTTCACACGGGAACTCGACGGTGGAGCGTTTTTAAGATTTCCACTCTGGAGGGTGGTTTCACTTTTTTCCGTTTTTAAGCCTCAAAAACGCCGTCGCTGTGTAAACGAAAGGCACATCCGATAAAATATTTTTACGTTTTCACCCGCGAGCGTTCTCGTGTAAACAGGGCCTAAGAGTGTAGGTCACAGAAAATGGGAAAATGACATTAAAAAGTCCTTGATATATGAATGTAATAAATGTCTAATAAAATATAATTTAGTGTCCCTTAAAATGTTCACCAATACTTATAAGAGTGTTCACACAGGCCCAGAAACAGACACACAGACACAAACCTCTCTATTGGCTTAATGGTTATACTGTACAAACTGTAGATTCTATCTCCATACACCTAAATATATATATATATATATATATACATACATATACACATTATTTATACACTATATAGAGTGCCGAAGTTACGACGTCACTCTGTAGGCCAAAACGCGGAAGTGAGTTAGCATTTTAGCACTCCCGGTTCCCTCGCTCTAAAGCCTATAGGATTTTTGAATGGGTTTTTGCTAAATCGCCTGAAATAAGGTCTGTGGTTAAATCTTTTCACGTTTTGATCTATGACATAGAACACACAGTTATAATCTGCTTGTGTTTTTTTAAACTTTATTGTGTCTGATTGTGTTTTCTAAAATCTTTATATAGGCTTCAAAATGTATAAATTTTGGATTAACTTGTAAAGATTATCGTGATAGAGAAAACGTGTAAGGGTCACAACTCTTTGTTAAAACAGATCTTATTTTTTGCGATTTTCCAAAAGTCTATGGGCAAAAATGCATTGCTTTTCGACCGAGGGAACCCATGCGCCACTAGCTTCCGAATTGTCCAACAAAGTGACGTCATCACTTCGGCACTCTATATTAGTATATATATGTAACGGAGTAAAAAGAGTTGCCAGTTAAATTGGCTCTATGCACGATCGCTTCCATATTTGTCTCAGCACGCCCACTTACTTCCGTTGCTGAGTCAGTCTATGGTCAGAAGCCGGTTTTGCGATAGGTGGAAATAGTGTCAAATTACACTTGCTGTTTATAAAAACGTCCTGCGGTTAACGTGAATGATGTTAACAACACTATGAAGCAGTTAGCTGTCACACAAGAGTAAAAAAGAGAAGTTATTTTAATTATATATTTCGAGCCAACTCAACAACTTTGAGTGTTAGTATTCTCTCATGTCGTACAAAATTCGACTAGCGAATCAGCGTTTCTAAAATCGTTGTCTCCGTTTCTGAGAAAACGAATTTTATTACAGTTTTGCCGCTATACACTTGGCCTGCAGAACGCGCTTCCGGAAGTAAAGACGCTGACTGAGATTCGTTCGAACACACGTCAGCAGGGTTCGTGCATAGAGGCAATTATGTTAAAAGTGATACAACTACGCCATCTGGGGGCAGTTTGATTCAGTATGACTGTGGGAATCGTGCTGTACTTACCCACACTGTGATATGAAGAGATAATGGGTAAGTCACGCAATTTGGGAGGTCTGGGACAATGTTTTCTTATAATTCTAAGTACATATGTCTCGTATTTTGTCACACAATGTACTTATAATGATTTCAGTTAACTATTTTGAGTTTATTTGATGATTTATGTGTCGTGTCATGTTTTAGAGATTTGCGACCAAGCAAATTTACATGTGAACTAGCGTGCTAATTGTCACTTGCTTTACATGCTATTCAGATTGTTGTCCCGTGATCTAATTGCTGAACCCAAGATTCAACACTGTCATACTGTGTTTCAGGTAGTAATCTTATGTTGTGTAAATAGTTTTATCGTCATGTTATTTGTTGTATGCAAATCGAGTTTAGTTATCTTGCAGACCAGCGTACAGTCTTGAGATTAGTCGACATGTGCTCGACTGCTGCGTTTGCAATGAAATGTTCCTTATTTTGTTATTTCAATATAATATAAAATGGATCAAGCAGTTTCATGATTGTAACTGTCATCTTCTGTCATCTGGTTCATTCAACGAATGAAATTAACGAATTGACTCTGAAAAAGATTTGTTCATTGTGATGAACGAGTTCGAACAGGACAGTCACAGATGCGCATCACAGAACAGAGCAAGGCGACCATTTGAGCTTATAAAACTTGAGCGATCGTTTCGCTTGATAAGACCCTTCATCGTCTGGAATCGTTTAAAACCCTTTGAACAGTTTGCAGTTTGCACTGAAACTGTCTTTTGGACCTTGAACCGTTTGGTTCCCAGTGAAGTGCATTATAACCTATGGAGAAAATTCCTGTAATGTTTAATCAATAACCTTAATTTCTTTTCGACTGAAGAAAGAAAGACATGGACATCTTGGATGACATGGGGGTGAGTAAATTATCAGCAAAAGTTTTTTTTTTCAAAAGTCAACTACTCCTTTAAGCTTCCTTTATTCGTTATATTTTCTAAAGTAGTCTAAATGCATTAGATATCATCATCAACTTTTAACTATAAAATGTTAATCTGTTTATATAATAAAGTACACAACCAAACAATGAAAAAACCTTGTTATTAAGCCTGTAACATAGCCTTACCTGTCAAGAAGAAAGCAGGATTTCAGCGTCTCTTTTGAACTCTTTCTCCTGCATTAGCTCTATCCACCTGGAAAAAGCTATCCCGACATTAACTCGTGTTTTTTTGTAATCTCCGCTCACGTTTCCTTTTACAATCTATTGTTGAACTTTTCTGGCGACGAGGATTTCCAATGCAGCCTTTCAAACTTGCCGGGGTCTTGAAGCCCTCTCACTCTTTCAGTCATGTCACGCCGGCTCTGAATGAAAACGTGTTGTGGAAATGCGTTGGCCTAGTACTTTATGTCCCTCTCTGCTATTATAGTTTTTCAAGATGGCGGAACTACATAGAAGCATCCATGGACTTACCCTTCCCATGTATATATAGATAATAAATTCTTCATTTACAAGGGTAAGTCAGATAATTGGCTTTATGCACAGCTGCACTACTTCCTGAACTTAAGCCAAGCTCCTTGTTTCCTGTCTGCCATTATTGGACAAACTGATTAATCCATGTGTGTCTGATTATTGTTGCCGTGACTACTGAGGTCAGGCACACCTGAATTAATCAGTTTGTCCAATAATGGCTGGCAGGAAACAAGGAGCTGGCTGAAGTTCAGGAAGTAGTGCAGCTGTTCATAAAGCCAATTGGCAGAGGTATTTGTACACCATTGAGGACATATTTATGAGTAAGAATGTTGATTTTTAAATAATAAATTCTATAAAAGTCACACATAGTCCTTTAACTTAATCTAAGCTAATGCCATGGAACTCGATGGATATGGCGGGACCCAAGTTTGTGATAGCTGTAGTGGTGACTATTGGTGGAGGCAGCACGCTTAGGTCGCCCTGTGGGGCTTGAGGAGTAAAATTGAGAGACGCATGAGGTGGAAAATGAGGAAATGAATGACATTTACATTTGCATTTAGTTATGTAGCAGACGCAATGTTTGAACTGTGTATTTTGAGCACTTCTTGTGTTGTTATTGCCTCTTCACAATGACTTGTTTGATTTAGTCCTCAAATGGAAGTCGCTTTGGATAAAAAAGCTGAGAGGCAAAGGGTGGGCTGGCGGGTCTTGAACGAGGGGGTGTCAGAGTCGGGCGAGATGAAATCGGGGCCTTCCGAGTTTTGCCCGGCCTACTGGCAGCCTTGGAAACTGGGGTAGACTTAGGAGAGAGATTGGATGATTGCAAGGTAAAGTACAAGTTGCATAATTGTGATTGGTCATCCTGTGCGAGGGCTGAATTTCGGAATTTATCAGCGCTTGTCTCAGACTCAAGACTATCATTCCAATAGGCTGAATTGTCGATATAATCGAACGATAGGAGGACGCTGAGGAGAGAGCGGTAGTCCTTGCCGGTGGAGGTGAGGGTAAACCTCTGTGTCTGAGGGGTTGCTTGCACAGACCGGCGTCCGCGAGATGAAGCGTGGGGCTCGGGGGCAGTCTCAGGTGGAGAAGAAATGGTCCTGGGGCCAGCTGATGGTGGCGGAGGAACCAGAGCATGGTTTGAGCTTGTCATTGGTCGGTGAGAGTTGCATTTGAGACATCTTATAAAACCAGTAAACCAAATGCTGAAAACTGACGAGAACTATGGATGAGTCGACTGCGTATATTAATAGGCTTTACTCATGCTGATTGAGTGGACCTTATGATTGCTGTCAGCTGGTTGTATTGACTTGATTTTTGATCATTCGAACGTGTTCCACCCAGACCTTGTTAATAAAACATCAAATGCCAATTGGATTGGAATAAACTGTATAATGTAAATATTGGAGCGAAACGATTTTTGTTCCTGAAAACCAAAACATTTATGATTCTCACACGGTATTATGTGTTCAATTCATGGTTAACCAGAAATAGATTTGCCAGGAGCCGTGAGTCATCATCCAATGAAGTTAAACTAATGTGGAGGAAATAGCTGTCAGAACGGCTGTGATTGTTTGTCTTCACCAGATGTATTTGTATGGTATTGAGCTGTCACTGTGTAGGCGACATGCTGCTGTCCCTGCTGTCTCTACAAAGAAAGCAGTAAATTATCAGTGGAGCACGACCGTGCAAGACTATCAAAGGTAGAAGACTGTTAGACCTGACTAACTGATAGAACAGGCATATTGATTTCCTAAAAACATTTAGTTCAAATTACAAAGGTAATTCCCTCTGATTAATGTTAAATGTTTTGAAACCTCTTACTGTAAGTAAAGTTGTGTTTGTTCCTGTAGGAACTGCTTTGATCAAATCTGTCTTCATTGAAGTTTTGTCTTGCACATTAAGATTGTTTATTGGTTATATTGGGGAAGGACACAATATCTTGGTCTGTCTCGATCATCTAGATATAACGTCTGGAACAGCTTTACTGGGTTGTGGCCATGTTTCTTTCAATTGTTTTTTTTTTCTCAAAGAACAATAATAAGAAATAATCTGGTAACTAGTTGTTTGTACGCTGTGCACATTGTGCACGATTATCATTCAAGATCATTCTTATCATTTTTTGCCTTGGATGAATTTTTTTTTATTATATATAAAGAAAAATTATAAAATGGACTACTCACTTTTATCACCCAATGATAATAAAAGGAAATGCCAGTGGTGGCAATGTTCATTAAATTGTAATGTAAGGTCTTTTAACCCTTTTCATTCCTGCCGACAAGGAGGAACCAAATATGATGCCTGCTATGATGTCTAGCATATAAGAACTATGGGTGTTAGTTTCAGAACAGTATGAGCTCAGTTAAATGGTTAATTCATCCAATAATGAAAATTCTATCACTATTTATTCACTCTCAGGTCACTCTAAACCTATGTGACAAAAGAATATACTTTGAAGAATGTTGGTAACCAATACATCTGGAAAAAAAAAACTGAGACATTTCTGTCAGTATTTACTTACCTTCATGTTGTTCCAAACCTCTATGTGTTTATTTGTTCTGCTGAACACAAAGGAAGATATTTGAAAGAATGTTTTAATCAAACAGATCTCATTCCCCATTGACTACAATAGAAAAAATACATACTATGGTAGTCAATGGGGAATGAGATCTGGGGTGCGTTTCTCGAAAGCATCGTTAGCCAACTATGGTCGCAAGTTCCGTCGTTATCAGCATAGTTCAACGATTCGGTGTTTCCCGAAACCATCGTTCCAACGAACATTCGCAAACAGCATCGCAAAGTTGTGTGGTTTGAACGACAGCTCTCGACCTGTGGTTAGAGGCATCGTTTCTATATTGCAACACATTTGGAGGTAATAAATCCTTATCTTGAGCATAATGAGCAAGCTGACATTCAGTACAAACGGTGTCTTTTATTTAGAATACTTACAAATGGAATTTACGTCTTTTAGTTTGTCTAAATTTTTGAAGTAACGTGTTTGAAAAGTGCGCATGTGCGAACGTGCTCCACTATGTAAGAACGAGCCAAATATTGAGTCTGGTAATAAAGCAAAACAACTGAGAACAATTAGAAATAGTCCTCAGATGACATGTCTGTAATTTATATAAAACAAATCTACCGTTAATTGGATCTCAAACAGTTTCATTAAAAGTAGTTATTACTCCACCACGTGCGAAACCAACGTGATTGAACGATACTTTGCGACAGTGGGTTTCGGGAAACAGTTGTGACTAGCTAGTTGATTTTTCCAACAATGCATCGTACTATGGTAGTGAAACAGTGAACTACGTTGTTGTGTGGGAAACGCACCCCTGTTTGATTAAAACATTCTTCCAAATATATTCCTTTGTGTTCAGCAGAACAAATAAACACAGAGGTTTGGAACAACATGAGGGTGAGTAAATATTGACAGAATTTTCATTTTTGGGTAAACTAACCCTTTAACATGAATACAACACCATGAATGCCTAGGCTAGTCTAATGTAATGAAACAGGCCTTATTACAAGTATGCTAAAGATTTAAATGTGGAAACTGTGCTTTTTGTGGCTCTCTCACCATTAAAAACCAGTGCATGATCAAAAACTAATGCAAAAATATGTTTAATACAGTTTATTTTAGATGAAAAAAATGGTTAGACCATGCCATTAAATGTGTAGGATACTGATGTGAGAATTTGCTAATTAACACACTTCTGAGGGTTGTATGGGAGGGAAAAAGGAGAATGTTGCTTGATAAGTGGCACCATACACGGCTGCGAGTGATACAGATGTTCTTTTATTTCTTAATTACTTACTTCTTTTGGCTCTATTAAAAAAAACGTATGTCCTTTCATACACACACACATGCAATATTGGGTTCAGTATTCAAGCGCAGGGAACCTGCAAAGTTTATTGCAGCTCTGCCTGCATTACAGCCTTCATTCAAAGTAAAGCCTAAGTTTCAAAAGTTTTACCGTGCTCAGTACACTGTATGAATACATTTGAAATATATCTACTTAAGATTCAGAAAAAAACTTGCATTGCATAGCTGATGAAAAGCATATCGCAGATGAAGGGTTTAAGTTAGCTTGAGGAATAGTATGATGTGAGATCAGAGTTGAGAGTGCATGGCTTGATGGATGGATTCGGCAACATAGTCCAGGTTACGGCTGTTAATAGCACTGATGTTTAGACACCCATTGGGTAACAAGTAGATGTGTTTCCTCCGAATCAGAAAATCCACCTGTTGAGCTGAAGGACAGCATGAAATTCATTTCTGCTTTACAGTGTTAAATGCATACTGTAGTATTGAGCTAATACAGCATTAGTTATGCTGAACTGCGAGCACAAAAATATGAAGAAAGTGGGAATAAAAAACTCTGTGCATGTATTATCAACACTTTCTCATCCTTTGTCATCCCAAGACGTCATATAACTGACGTTTTGGGACGTCTTTTGACCATACGTCAGTATTCGCCTTTTTAGGGCCCATTTAAACGTCAGTAGATGAGGTTATGGGATCCTAACTCTACCCCAGACCTAAACCTAACCCTAAACCTAACCCGTCACCTAACTGACGTTAAAGGTAAAGCGTCAGTTGTATGACGGCCCGGGATCTCCATCTAACGACGTTTAAGGGGGCCCTAAAAAGGCGGATATTGACGTATGGTCAAAAGACGTCCCAAGACATCAGTTATATAACTTTTTGGGATGAGACTGTGTTAGTCATCATATAGGTAACACCATGTGACATTTCGTCAAAATACTAAGCACATGGCACCCTTTAGCGTAAATACAACACGCACTGTTATGGGTAGGTTTAGGTCTGGTGTAGGGTCTCATATTGACGCTAAAGGATGCCAGTCACCTGTATGAAGCCTTGGATTCTGTATGTTATATCGACGCTAAAGGGTGCCATGTGCGAAGTATTTCGACGAAATATCATACGGCATAACCTATATGACGCCAAAGGATGAGAACGGGCTCTGTATTATGTATACCACTCACCATTCAGTCCAAAGCAGCAATAAAGCCCCCCAGGTTTTGTTATGTGATCCCAACGCCCCTGACCACCCAAAAGCCTCAGTCTCTCACGCAGACGTTCTCGGATTAGCATGCAGTGTTCAGCAATGCCCTTCACACCCTCCTGCCTGAGAAAATACTTCAGAATCAGTCATTTACTGAATAATAAAAAAGCAGTTTTTAATTTCAGCTGAATGTTTGCATAATTAATTGAAAGCCTTGGGCATTGTTCAAGATCAAAATCATGCATTTATGCATGTTCACAAGTGTAATGTTCAGGTAGAGATGTTCTTAATTTTAAATGCCAATTTCAAGAGTGAAAGATTTTCACATTGCTTTTGAACATAAAACTTAAATTAAATGGCTACAGTCAATAACAAACTAATCTATTCAGGCAGCTATTTTATGAAGAGACCGTGACAATCAGATGCGCCACACTTAAAATATATGAATGTCTTTGCATTATATGGTAAAATGTCAAACTAAATGGCGCTATGCAAATCATTCCATAAAATAAACATTTCAATTATAATGCAATAGATGTACTGTTCAAAACACAAAGTATTAATAATGTTCATAAATGTAATGTGATGAACTACCTGATTATAAGATATCTGTGTGAACTTGAGGAGAACTGACTTCATTCATCCACCAAAAATCCCATTGAAAGCATCTTGATAAAGTCTTTTCTGAGAAAAAGCATCTTTTGCATTTGTTTGCAAAGGACTTTTGGGTTTGGTATTGTGTATTCAATGTAATTCAGTGGCATTCATGCATTTAAAGTGACTTAAGCATCCAAATACTTTGAGAGGACATTATAACATAAAATGCTGAGGAAAAAAACTAACAAACTTTACATTATTTACATTCAAGCATTTAGCTTTTATGCTTGCTCCTAAGCAACTTACAATAGAGGAACATAAGCAATTGATCGCAGAGTTAACAATATTCAGCATTCAAAAATGCCAGGGGCCAGTTGCATAAACTTTGCAACTATGTTGAAGGAGCTGTATGCAAAAAAATTATTTCAATTAATCATACATTTTCCCTGGTACACATAAAGAAATAATGTTCATTTCAAATACTTATATCACTGACAACAGTAATCTGGCCAGGATGACGTTGTCATTTAAAAAGTGAAGTTGCAGCCCTCAACTGATGTTGATGCGATCATGTTGTGTTTTTTTCTGATGCGCCACCCTCTACCGATCTACCAATCATGGAGTCGGAGTAGTGTTGCGGCATTCGGGTTGCGAGCTCTACAGTATATACACCGCTCTATAGACCATTTTGCAAGATGTAAACAAAACTGGTCCAGAAGCACTTCCTGTTTCAGTTTTTTAACACTATATATACATAAGCTGGGATAAAATACAACCAACAGAACATATAAAACTGAATCAAAAAGTTAAACAAACATCTTAAGATTTTTTCTTTACATGTGAAATAAAGAAAACAGTTACAAACTGAAACAGGAAGTGTTTCTGGACCATTGTTGTTTATAATCAGTGTTGATTGCAGTACAAGTTTTGGCCACGGTCTCTAGCATACAGCTCCTTTAAAACTGTGTCTTAAGAGCTAGCAGAAAGACAAGAGGTAATCCGTCTAAATTAGACTGATCTACCTTTTTATGTAACTAACTTTAAAAAGTTAGAACCAGACATAAAGAAAAAACAATTAGATGAATAACTTTCAAGACTAGACTACCCAGATAGCAAACTGACATTGAATCAACGTCTCTCATGACATCGAAACAACGTTGATCTGACATTGTTTTGGTCATCGAATTAATGTTGAACCAACGTCAGACACGTCATTCTTTCAAAACTAACAGAAAATCAACTTGAAATCAACGTTGTTTCAACGTTTTGAAAGCAAACCAATTTCCGATTTTCATTTAGCTTTGAAGAATGCCGCGTCTGACGTTGGTTCAACGTTAATTCGATGAGCAAATCAATGCCAGATCAACGTTGTTTCGATGTCATGAGAGACGTTGTTTCCACATTGATTCAATATCAGTTTGCTGTCTGGGTAAGCAGTTTATGCAACCGGCCACGGGTTTATTGGAAAGCAAGATTAGAAAACAAGCTAGGGCAGAATTGAAATGCAAAGAATGTACAAACATTAAAAGGAGTCATGACTTAAAAAATCTAATTTGCCTTGATCGTTTGACATGTACAAAGGCTTTGTACCATTAAAAACAGCCTGCAAGTTTCATAGTTAAAATGTCGCTCTCATTTTAAACAAAGCATTTACCTAACTAAGCTTCAAAAACATATGACTTCCCCTAGAGCAAGACATCAAAGAATAGTTACACATCTTTGTACCATAGTACATCATATATAAAATGTCTTCAGTCTTGACCCCTTCAAATAAACATTTTAATCATGTTAAGATGCATTAATGAATGGGATAAGTCTTACCACTCGATTAAATGGGCAGGATTACTTAATATAGTGGCAACCACCCTGGCCCCTTCCATCGGTGGGCAGGACCAAAGAGTTTGAACGAGTTTCTCAGCTTGAGATTGTACAGCCAGCATGTTCTGCTTTAACACGCAGAGAAGATGCCCCACTCTCTCACCTGTCAATGTCACATGCCAAAATAATAGTCTAGTTGAGTCTTAACTTTAAGACATGGTTTTTAAAGTATAACACAATTTCAAATGGAACAGTAAACACACCATAGAGGCCAAAGCTGTAAGAAAAAGATTGAGCGCAGAGCAGTTCAAGCCCCAAAGACACACAATGACGAACAGCCCAGGCGTCATGCTCAAGTGAACCACTGCACAAGCCTTGGGCAGACATCAAGAAGAAGGGAAACAACTGCCGCTTCTAATCAAGAGAAAGAGAAAAAAATGGGGTTGAAAGACTTCCAGTTAACATGAATTTCATTCAATGAATCCTTCTATATCAAGTGATACTGACCCACACTGTGGCTATTAGTGATAAAAGCTTGAACTATGCTATATATACCAATCATAATGAGATCAAAGAAATACTCCATCTATCAATGATCAGTCTAGTAAACATCATATAGCATGTATTAAGGCACCGATATACTTACGACAAAATTCTTTTTTGTTCTTCGCTTTGGGGTAATATGAAATTCAAAACTGAGCAGTGATATAATGTAAGCAGCCATCACAATGCTGCCCACATGACTGCTGAGATATTTAGATGAATATGCAAACATGTGTTGCATGCTTTCCTCTCAATAACAATTTGAGCGCACAGCAAAAGGAGAAAATAGCAAGCATTTTTTTAAAGAAAGCAGAAGTTAAACAACTGATCATTGCAATGTAGATATATTTGCACAAGCTCTGCAATTCGGCAAGTCACATCATGTTTTTTATATGGAACTTTACAATAGATTGCTTAAAATCCAGAACCGTTGCAGTATTAAACATGAAAAACAGTGTCAGTGTCTCATTTCATCAGAAGTACAACTTATTTTTTTATCACAATGCAGCTGTCCAGTATGTTCATGTTCTTACTCGTGAATGTCCAACCCGATCTCACGAGAATTCGTACGAATTTTACGAGGTGGCTAATTCGTAACAATTCGTACGACCTCACTCGTACAAATTAGTACGTTTTTGCTAAATTGTACATATTTTACAAATTGGCCAATTCGTACGAATGACCTACCCCTGATACCGCCCCTAAACCTACCAATCACGTGGGTTTGGACAAATCGTACGAGTGAGGTCGTATGAATTAGTACAAATTAGCCACTTTTTAATCACTCGTACGAATTCATACGGATTGGTCGTGAGATAGCGTAGGAATGTCTGATCTCAATGGATTAAACAGACGTAATGAACCAGAGCAGAGGAGATTTCCATGTGAAAGAAGGCGGAGCCTCAGCACACACCTACCTATTACGTAATCGCCATGGACAATTGGTAGTATGAAGGTGTTTAGCATCCGGAATTAAGTTTTCCAACAACTTTGTTTTGGACTGATTTTGTTTGAAATGATGCCACATCAGTTCATTCTTCTATTTCGCTTGAAGTATATTAGGGTCTTTTACCAGATGTTTGTTTACTTGTTTTAACATGCATAGCGAGTGGATTGAGGCTAACTTGAATTATGGATCAGAAAATATGAAAGAGAGTGTTTAAAAAATCTCTCATTCTCATGGTGAGAGGTTCAGTTAGGCTGAAGTATATTTGATCTTACCCTAAGGGTCTAACTGGGCTTACACACATGATTATGAACTTTCGAAATAATTCAATAGGAAGATGTCAGCTTTTTAGCGTGATTTCTTGTTTAATTTTGAGATCATACCATCATGACCTCAGCTACACGTTTCCAGTCCTCTTGAGAGAGTTCTGCACCAGTAGGATGGTGGCCGGAAGCAAACAGGACCACCACACACCGTTGCGGAGCGTTCTCCAAGTCATACACCATATTTTCCACACTCACAGCATTGGATTCTGTATCCCAGTATCGATAATGTTGCACATCCTCAATCCCTGCTGCCTTAAAGGTGTCTGTCAGTGAGTCTTTAAGAAACGACAAAGAGATTACCACGTGTGCTAGACTAGTATGACTGCATGTTCAAAGCTCAGAGACTTGTAAGGTTCATCTGCAGTTTTTGGTCCAAAATTACTGAATATTACAATATAATTTCTAGATAAAAGACAAAAAATAACATTATGACCTATAGTGCACATTTTGTACCCACCATCACAGGGAGAGGAGATCAAGATTGGTCCACTCCAGGAAGAACTTGTGCAGTACCAGGATCTCAGTAACTCAGCGCCCAGGCGCACTGCTCCGGTACATCCAACTGTTTGAACGCCAAACACCTACCGCATTTCCAAACAAATGTCAAATTGATATTAAGTATTTCCCAATTTATTTTTCTTTGGTCTTAGTGTGTACCCCCTCAAACCCTCAATGACGCTCAAAAACCCTTTTACCAAACCAGAATGTGAAGAATTTCATTTATTTGGCAAAAGTGGCCATTATCATTATTAATCCTGATTTACTTTTAAAACAACAACAAAAACATTTAATAATGGGTGCAGAGATGTCATGCAACAAATGTTTTGGAGGAGCACCATTTGAAGTCTTGGGTTCCTTAGTGCAAGATACTTCAAGGAACCATTCATACAGAACGTGTTCTTGTATTTAAAGGTCAATTCACACTGCCTCGAAAGACAGCAACAGACACTTTTGTGTTAACTGTCATTTGTTTTTGCCAATTGGACACCTTTGTGGAATGTTTGAGAAGTAACATACTATAATCTGGTGATTGTCCTCATTGGTCTGTCAGTGCAGCGTTAACTGGCCTTAAAAACACAAGACAGTGGAATGAAAAAAGCAAGGTCTACAGAAGTGTCTTTTAAAAGTTTAAATGTCTAGTTCTATCATAAACTCTAGTTTGCACTGGCTGATAGGTCATTTAAATGCAATCAGCTATCAATCACATAATTTACTACAGTGTTCTCAACCCTGTTCCTGGAGGGACATCAACACTAAACAGTTTTGAACACACCTAATTCAACTCATCACCTCATTAGTAGAGACAATCACCCCCTATACCCTCATTCACTATTCCCAATATACTCAACTAATATAGTCCACTTGAAGGAGTGAACGAAAATGAGCGAGTGAATTCAGACACTAAGTGCATTATGGGTATACTCTAGCCATTGAGCTTGAACTCATTATTGTGGTGAATTGTGGGATTGAAGTGCACTCGTCAACATCCTCAATGGTTTCGTACACCACTACAAATGGATGTCCCCTCAAAAAATAAAATTTGAAGGGTCTATTTCTGGTCTACGATTTAGACCAGAAATAGATTGGCCAAAAAAGAGAGACATCCAAAATGTGCACTGTTGGTGTAGGAAAAGGGTGGGAAAGACTGTTTTACTACATACAGGGTTTCCGCGGGGTCTTAAAAAGTCTTAAAAGGTCTAAAATTCTGAACTTTAAATTTAAGGCCTTAAAAAGTCTTAAAAACGGTTAGATTTTCATCTGAGGTCTTAAATTTGATTTAGTCAGGTCTTAAAAAGATTTTACCCTCGTTCATCTGCCAAAAACTATGGCCGCAGAAAGTTATTACAAAGTAGCAAAAAAGTATTGAGTCTAAGCCTATAAAGCGGACCTCTATTGCAGATCAATCGGTTCAAACATGCTGCTTGGGTGCTAGCATTATCTCGTGGCTTGATACGAGGTAGCTCGCCAAGAGGCCATTTACACACCTACTGTGCGCTTACTGTGCGCTTGCGGCATTCTGAAAAGTTGAGATGTTTTTGTCTTGATGCGGCCCGGACTCGTTTGGAAAAAATGAGCGCGTCGCACCGCGACTGCGTCGCTTCCATTATGAGCGTGCATACCGCGCACCTACATTTGAAATAACAAACTTGAGGTCTTAAATTTCAATGTTTATGGTCTTAAAATGTCTTAAAAAGGTCTTAAATTTGACTTACTGAAACCTGCAGAAACCCTGTACATATCACTGATTGACTTGCTTGCTCAACATTTAAATAGTCTGATTAAGTATTCGCTGAGACCTGCTATGGGACTTTTAAACGAACAGACCGTGCGCAGTGCTTGAGGTGGGCCTATACGCACTGGTACCAGAACATCTATATTTTAATCTGTAGCATAAAGTCATTTTTTACTTGCTGAACCACTTCGAGCACTAAGCTAGCAAGGGTTGTTTTGAGTTGTCAGTTCAAGATTGAAAACTGAACATACAATTATTATTATTTTATCAAACAAGAAAAATGGCAATTGATTGTTGAGGTTACTGGTCAACATTCGTTTTCAGCTAATGGAAAAGAACAGCTTCTGCATTTTCATTTTGATGGTGATTTTTGTCAATTTTAGATGACATGGGGGTGAGTAAATTATCAGCAAAAGTTTTTTTAAAAGTGAACTACTCCTTTAATGTTTACAGAAATGTGAAGACTGTTTTTTTTTTGTCAGGCCTGAATATGAACACTAAAGTATCATGCTGATCAGTTCAAAAATAGTAAAGTGATCAGTAGGGGTTAGTTTCTATTCTGCACCAATATCTCTAATGTTTGACATGGGTGACTAATCCATTTGCGTCACATCTTCTCCGTAGTTCAATAATAGAAATCTAAATGCAGTTTACAGCTTGTACTGACCTTTCACGATAGTGTTTAAGACGAACAGCTTTACAATATCTACAAACAAACAACACATTGGATATACCAAGCCTCTAGTGCTATCAGTGTATTCAGCTTGCCAGTCGTTGTTGATCACATTGGTCTACAAAGTGTGACGTCGGTTACTGAAAATAATTAAAGGACATTACCCTGCTTTCAACAATGGCGGGGCTATCTTTGCCCAATGCTAGTTCGGTTGCTCTCTGGGTGAATTCTGGGATCCCAAGGATAGGTGGGTACTCTGGGGTTAGAGTTGGGTCTGTGGCAATTTGCTGCTTAATTTTTCGTACAAGAGGAAGCCATGTGGTGTGTCCATGCTCCCCAACATATTCTGGTCATTGAGAAAAATATACATTTGATTATAAACAGGCAAAGTTGTGAAGTAAGAAATATGTAGAAAGAGTTGTCCCTTTAAATGTCCTACAAAATAATTTGAGAATGGAATGTTTTTTTTTCAATAAAATAAAATGCTATTGCGCATGAAAAGTAAATAGTGTGTTAGGCCTAACATAAATATGTTTGGTGTATTTTCCTGAATATCTGACATTTCAGGTGTACAATGATCTTAAAGGGATTGTTCACCTACAAAAGAAAATTCTGTCATCAACCCTCAAGTTGTTCTTAACCTGTATGAATTTCTTCCTGTCTTGAACACAGAAGATGTTATGAAGAATGTGGGTAACCATAGGTCACAATTGACTTCCATAGTATTTTTTTTCTCTATGCTACTTAAAGTCACAATATGTACTTTTTCTGCTTTAAAAATAGCAAAAATAACTATATCTATGTTATATATTTCTATTAGATGTGTACTTACATTATCCCGACAGTTTCCACCAACTTTAAAATACGGAGAAATTTATAGTTTAATTCGAAGAAACGGGACGTTTCTTTATTTCCGTTTCGTCGCCCGTCTATTGCGTCATATAACCTTTGACTCCTCTATTTTCTCTAACTTCTTGCGGAACCCGGCGAAACCCGCCTAACACAAATGGGAACACTGGACTACCGCCAATAAAGCAAAGAAAATGACGAAGAAAAAAAAAGTTGTACGTTTTTTTATGTGTGTAAATCACGTGCCCGCTCACGAGCGCGCACCCGGTACTGCTCGCGCGTCACTGTTCACAAAGCGGCGCTCCCCGTTCACAGTAACCGGGTCGTCTCGTTCAAAACAGCCAGCTGGAGCGAGCCGCGCACATGGAATACTCATATGAGTCAGGCTGCGACTGTAAGTTACGTGCCCGCTCCAGCGCGCTCATGCTTACTAAATAAACGCCTCACCTCCGGCGCCGGGGACTCACTGCATTCCCTTTAGCCTTTAGCACATAGTGGATGCATAACGCAAACCCAGTCAAACGTTTGACTGCAGTATCTTATGTGCCTTATCTGGCGCGCCCGAAACATGAAAAATGTTCAAAATAGGTCATTCATTGAAGGGGCGTATATATTTATATTCGTCTGTATTATAGTTATGGACCGCGATTACGCTTTGCCTGTACATTCTGCTATAGCCAGCTCAAACTTACGGGTGAAAAATAAGGGTTTGGGACAGGAGAAGCATTACACAGATAAACATTGGGGTTGCGTTTAAAGCTTCTTGACAAGCTAAATCTACAGAGACGCCGTATATCCGTATATTTTGTAAAAACGATCATGTCATGTCATGAGCTGAGCTGGTTGTCATTGACAGCGACAACAACTCCCGTGAGCCCACGCTCTTTCCCGACGTCATCAAAGTACGCCTTTTGTTATTATTTTAAATGAGTGACCCCTGGTGGCCAAAAAATCGCATATTGTACGTTTAAGGTCATTAAGTCATTTGAAATACTGGTGTTGGCCTTCCGGGAGGATACCACATGACCCTTGCTGGATTCTCTTCAGTTTGCCTATAGAATAAAAAGATCTGTGGTTGATGCAGTCAACATGGGACTGCATTAACGTTATATCCTGCAACACCTCGATAGACTTGGGACTTGCGCAAGGATCTTTTTTTTTTGTGGACTTCAAGGGTTCGTTCACCCAAAAATAAAAATTCTGTCAGTATTTACTCACCCTCAAGTTGTTCCAAACCTCTATGTGGTTTTTTGTTCTGCTGAACACAAAGGAAGATATTTGGAAGAATGTTTTAATCAAACAGATCTCAATCCCCATTGACTACCATAGTATGTATTTTTTCCTACTGGTAGTCAATGGGGATTGAGATTTGTTTTATTGAAACATTCTTCCAAATATCTTCCTTTGTGTTCAGCAGAACAAATAAACACATAGAGGTTTGGAACAACATGAGGGTGAGTAAATACTGACAGAATTTTCATTTTTGGGTGAACTAACCCTTTCAGTTTGGCCTTTAATACCATCATGCCTGATCTTCTCACAGCCAAACTGACCCAGAGGATCATTGCAGACTAGCGGCTGAACAGCTGGCTGTCTGGTGTAGTCAAAAAAACCAGGAGCTGAACACACTCAAAACAATGAAAACATTCTTGAACTCATTCCCTTTAAGAGCAAATCTGCTACAATTCCATTTTGATTTTATAGAGTCTTTAATTTAACCATCATCATTATAGGTAGTAGTCCGTGTCCAGTTTGAGGCAGATCTAATAAAATCACTCACCCCTCCCAGCTAGATTCACTTTATCGGGGTGCGTGTCTCGCTTGAAATCCTCTGTAAGCTTCATCTCGGATGATATAAAGACTGCACCATCAAACACAGAACAAGTAGACATCTCGTGCCGGTGCATTACATTGTTTTCCCACTGTAAACACAAGTCATTCTCCAGACCTGTCAATGACAACCTGCAACGGTTTGTTTACCGTCCGTTGCTTAGATGTGTGACTGTTTCCTAGCAACGACTCATTAACACTATAAACTCTGCCATGAGTATTGATGTCATACCCCCACCAAACTAGTTCACCGATTGTGGTCACTGTTAAGTAAACCAAAAAATAATTTAACAATACAACATTCAAAGGACAGATTAATCAGGTCACATAAACTGTGACGCACGGGATATACTTTAATTCTTGAGTCAGTTGTGTCTTTTTTTATTTGTCATTTTGCATTTCTATATCTCATTCTACAGAGATGAGGGGAAAAAATCATTTAAAATTGTGGTAATATTTACATTTATATTTTATTAGTATACAATACTGTTTTTCATTAGCATTAAAACACAAAGTTAATACAGTTTTTCCAACATTGAGCATCATGCTTTAGAAACAAACATTGATAGGGTGCACTGTCATCACACACGAGCCATGGTTCAAACTGGCAAAATAAGCTCTCGTCACTGGCATTCAACCATCTTCATCCTCTTCTCCTTCAGTCATTTCAATAGGATTCACTGCAAAACAGTAGAAATTAATATTTAGCACCATTCAAAATTGAATAGAATGCAACAGTGCTGGTTCCAGATGTATCCCCCCCCCCATTCATTTATAAAACTACGCATTTACAAATTTTGACTATGTATAAATCATTTATTTTAAGTTTATTGCATAATATGGCTCGCATTGAGACATTTATGTATTTTGAATGCAGATTGACTCGATTGCTTCACAGTGATTCATGGGAGTGGATGGAGCTAAAGGGTTTCCTTTTCTGTACAGCATCATGGGTAATGTAGTTTTACATCATGAATTCCACTGTTAAACATGACAAAAAAAAAAGCTGAAATAATGCAGGCAGAAGCAAATACCATGGATTAAAATACCATGGCTCAGAGCAAGGCGGTCTTTAAAGGGACACCAGGCAGGAATCCCGTTTATGTCAAACAGCAACCCCTAGAGTCTCTGTGGAGTACTTGTATTTAATGTTACTGTCGTAAATACCACGCACAGACCGTGACATGTTACATAGTATACAATAGTACATTGTGTTTAATGAGATCTAATTTATTTTGTTAGTGGGGAGAATTTTCACGTGATTAAATACATAGATCCGCCAACTATCCCCATGAACTTCCAGAGGCAGAACTTTTGCCAAGAGGTTCTGGGTTCTAATCCGTACTAGTAGTATAGTTTATTTTTCTCATCAAAATCGATTGTTTATTAGTGATTGTACATCAAGCAGTGACATGTTTTTTGTGCATTAGGTTTTGTGATTTCACCGCAATATAGAGAGTCTCTCAGTCCCCGCAACGGATTGAAGCACGCGTCCGTGTGAAGACTGTGTGCGTCATAACAGAACACTGTATCGGCCCGCTGCACCAGGGTTGCAAGTAAGAATTTTCTGCTAACAGGGGGACGAACTATTCAACCCGAAAGAAGTCATATAACCATTTCAATAACTGTTCAGTTAAGCTAAAAAAGCTGCATAGTGCCCCTTTAAAGGTTTAGAAGTTATCGTTCAAAATCAATTTCCCGTTTTTACTTCCAGAACAGAAATGTTAAACTCTATTGAAAATGCCTATGAATTATTTAGAAAATTTAAATGGATATAAAGAGCATGCAGAATTTTCCTACATGTTTTCTTAAAGATTTTCATACATGTGGAGCACTGTGGAAAATTACAATGTCATCCATTCCACCACTAATTTCTAAAGTCAATATTTATTTTTATACAGTTATCAGAATGAATTGAGAAATATTTTGTAGTGCTGTAAAAGGCAGTTTTATTTTTTTAAATTAGTGTTATTTATTTTCACATTTCAAAATTTATGTAATCAACTTAAACTTTAGAAAAATGCAAACCAATTTTATTTAAAATTGTATTTAATTTTTCTGTCAAAAGTTCTGTTGGTTTAAGGAAACTCCTCTGTTGTGTAACCATGATCAATTTCTATGAATTGCAGCTCATTATTATTATTCTAATGCATTGCAAACTCTTACATGTGATATGCTGAGCAGAGATGAACACAGGCCCTTTACCAGAGCACAGTTGAAAGGTGACAGGTGGGATGAGCTCTAAACCAGGAAAACTGATCTGCAATAAATGACCAAAAATTCACTCATGTACGCTTATGATTAGAAGTAAGTTGTCAATCAATCAGCGAAAATAATAAATTCACCATTGGCATGCTGTGGCGGAGAGTGGCAATAGGCAATGGTTTGGAAGCTCCAACACCGTCACAGACGGACACAATATGCATCTCATCTCCTGCCTCCTCACTAAGACATATCTGTGAAAAAAAGAAATCAGTCCATTTCAGAGTAATATAAAACCTATGGATTTGTGTGTAGGTTATCAGGCCCATTCATACATTTTATCAATGCATTTTTACAGTGGCGTAAGTTTGATTTTAAAAATGGTGCGGACGGGGACATCAATATATAAATATATTTTAAGTCTTGATCGAAATTTTTGCTATGAATATATCAGTGTCACTGAACATTGGTAGGGACACGTCCCTACTAAATTTTATCCCCCTGCCTTTTTAACATTTCATCCAAAAATGTAAGTCATTATTTACTCACCCTCATGTAACACAATGCAAATGACCCGTAAACACAAAAAAAGGTAATGAGAGTGAATATGGACTGGTAAAATCGAGCCACAAAACGACAAAAGCATCAACAAATTTGATAAACTTCAATAAAGTTCAAGCCCCTGACACATTACAGTTTCTTATCACTTCTCCTTTTAAGCTTTTAGCCCACCACTGCATTAAAAAAGTATGTATAAACAAATAATTATTAGTTTATTTGTTTTAAATAAATACATACATGTATTAGATAAATAAAAAGCCAATTACACGGATCCCTTAGTGTTTGTGTTAATTAGCATTGTTGAAAAGATTTGACTTTGAAGAATGATTCAAATGAATCGGATTTGCTTAATGATTCAGTCACAACGATTAGCAGCTCCCTTGAGACCCTGGAAAGCCGAACATAAAGCCACGGGAAAATAAAGTCATGGGAGTTTGTAACGACATGAGGGTGAGTAAATGATGACAGGTTTCATGTTTAACTTGGAGTTTGAGGCCCAAAACTGTGTTTGTGATAAGAACTGATAACGTTAGGCTACCGTTTTGATGAAGAACTGATTCTCCAGAAGATCATTTTCTGCTTGAAAGACAGCTGTGGTCTCAGAACCACTGAGTACACAACCTTTCAGAAAACAAACAAACAAACAAACAAACAAACAAAAAAACAAGTAAAAGTATAAAACACTGTAGGCAATCGAAATGGCTCGTGAGGGAAGTGATCTTACCCCAGTGAACACAGGCTCTGTCAGACACAGACGAAGAGCTGGATAATTCAGACAAACTGATTGAAGTTAAAGAGTCATTTTCGACATAGCAGCTTGTCATTTCAGCCAGCATAAACGCTGTTCAGGTGAAATATGGTAAGAAAAGAGTCTGTCTGCACCCTTTCTTCCCCTAAATTAGCCGGTTCAGCACAGCCTTTTATGTTTGTGTACAACGAGGCGTTTTAGTAGCCTAATTCTTTTCATGAGAAAAAACAAAACAAAATACAGTCAAGATCAATATATCAAGTAATATCTGGCACAATGATTTAAGAACTATGATGTTTTAATATGAACAATGCTATGCACATCGACAAAAACACAGCACGCTGATCATCAATTGGATCTGTGAGTGATGAACTTCAGGTGTTTTTGCCTGAGCGTGCGTTACGCTATATCAGACACCGGAGGGCGCTCGATCCCTTCAAAAAGTGTGTTGCTTGAAGATGTGGAAAGTTTGTCCTATACAGTAGATATTAATTATTTCTTAATTACATTTTATTAACTTAAAATTGGTGTGTCATAGCATATCACATGTTTATTCTTTTATTTTTTTTAGAAACCGTATAAACTACTCATCACATTCAACCCACATTAATATCTTTCAGTTCTTTCTGTTATGTTTTCGATATCTTTATACATGTAGCCACTGGGGAAAATCTAAATATTTCAGATCACAGCCATACTTGGTAATTTATAAACATGTTTAAGTCCAGGGGTCAGAGGGTGTAATTCCCACAGAGGGTGATAATAATCTACATTTCTGTTTGATGATAACTACATTTCTGTTTCATTTTATGCTCTAAGCAACAGTTTTTTTCTTCCACTTTATTAAAAATGTATTTATTTATTTATTGTCTAAGACAGTTAAATACCCCTTGCTTTTCCACAGTCACTAACTAGATCTCGACAGGCTCAATGTGGATTTTTCTTTAATTAAAATAAAATCCTCATTAATTGAATGAAATAGATAAAGTACGTCACTTAAATTATATTTTCAATACAATGAATTAATTATTATTATTAATAATTGTATATTATATTATATGAATTATATTATATTATTATTAGGTCTTTCCTTGAATTGTTGTGGCTCGCTGTGTAGTTGTTGCTTCTACAGTTTTTTTTTTAATCAAATGAATGCAAGTCATTAGTTTTTGATGTTTATCCATGTGTTGATGTATGAACATTTTTGTTTGAACTAATTTGTTGTGTATTGTTTAACCATTTTTTTTAAAGAAGTATCTTATGCTGCTCACCAATGCTGCATTGATTTGATAAAAATCAATAAAAACATAATAATTTGAATATTATTAAAATTTAAAATAAGTGTTTTCTTTTGAAATATATTTTAAAATTGAACGTATCAAAGTGGAATTTTCATCATCATTACAGTCTCAGTCTTCAGATGATCCTTCAGAAATCATTCTAATATACTCATTCTGTGCTCAAGAAACATTTATTATTATTATCAATGTTGAAAATAGCTGAGCTGCTTAAAATTATTGTGGAAACATCATGATCCATTTTTTTTTAAGAATTCTTTTATAAATAGAAAGTTCAAAAGAACAGCATTTATTTGAGATTGAACCCATTTTTAAACAAGGTTTTAGTAGTTAATGACATTAGTTGATGTATTAATTAACAATGAACAAAACATTTGGTACTGTATTTATTAATCATTGTTAATGTTAGTTAATAAAAAATTCAGTTGTTCATTTATTGTTTGTTCATGTTAGTTCACAGTGAATTAACTAATGTTAACAACATTTGATTTTAATAATATATTTGTACATGTTGAAATTAACATTAGATTAATAAATGCAGAAGTATTGGTAATTCTTCATTCATGTTAACTAATAAAACCTCATTGTAAAGAGTTACCAAAATGTTTTTACTGTGTCTTTTGATCAATTTAGTGGATCCTTGCTGGATACAATTATTAAGTTATTTAATAAAAATCTTACTGACCCCAAACAATTGAGCAGTATTGTATCTCTTTAACATGTGTGGAAGGACAGTGCTTTCTTCATCAGGTTTTTGCATTTCCTTTCATCTGATCTGTATGAGTAGTATCATTTAGGAAGAAAGACTTCTGACATGTAGTTAACCTCTTAGGATTTTTATTGTGCGATGTTTTTCAGATATGCCTCACTGATAATGTTGCAGGGTGAAATTCTTGTACGCCGACTGTTGGCGGTGCTGCTTATCAGATGGCTAACCAATTTATCCTGCTCTATGACATTTTTACCTCGTCTTTTCGGAGGAATTCTTCACATTCTCATTTTAGTAAGTCTCAATAGTGTACCCACTCACTACACACTCGTCCATGTTATCTCTGATGTCCCTGTTATCTTGGCATCGGCACCCTGCCCAGACCTGCAGTTTATTTGAGGAACACAGAAACTCATAAACAAGCACGGTATTACTTAGAATTATGAAGGAAATAGTAATTATGTTATACGGACATACTTTTGCGAGTTGTTGAATACTATACTATACTACTATACTAAGTCAATGAAGTGAAGTATTCTGATCTTTTTAAACGTGGTAGAACATGAATAGAAGTTATTTATAAAGTAATTCCCTTTCACCATCTAAAAATGGAATATATAATCATTAATTGAATAAATAATTGGCCACACTTTAGTTTGACATTTCACGTATTTACATATTTTACAAATTAACAAACTGACTTATAATTAAATGAAATCAATCATTAAAAAAGTCTTTAAACTCAATTTTGAATGCTACTTTTAGCAGTTGATTATTCTGATTTAGTCAAAGCACATCTGTTACAGTTTGATTGTTTCCATTGATTCCCTTATTGAATCTCGAATCCCCTACATTCCAACGTTTATTTGTTTTAGAGATTCTGAGCAGCTCTGTCCATCTTCAACCATGATCTGATATACCTCTTTAGGAAAATTCATCTTGCCTCCTGACATGATGCTGTTTATTATGGCTTTGAGCTGCATGGGAGGTTTGGAGATCAGTATCTCCTAAGATGATTTTTTTTTTCAGTACTTAGTGGAGGTCACTGACCGAGAGTAGGTACAGTGAAGTATCGTCAAATACCTGGTGCTACTCTAAATTCCAGTTCTGACATTTTTTTTCCAAAAGATATTGTTTTGCCTTGTACTGTATCCACATGTTTTTGTTGTCAGCTCATCTTGTTCTGTAAATGGAGGTCCTCCTTCAATTGCTTCCAGTTGATCTGGAGTGATACGGGTGTTGTTACCTCCTGGGTTGGTCCAATGTCACATTCACCATATGAACTACTCACGCATGCATATGTCTGGTGAGCTGTGTGGAACTTATATGTTGCAACTCATTCATTTTGTGAAATTAGTCACCTTCATTAATTTAGCTGATGGTTTTTACAAATGAGGAATACAAACAGACAAATCAACTTTAGGAGACAATAAATATGAGAAATGAGAAGTTTCACACCTTGATGAGAACAGTTACAAGCGAGAACATGAATAATGGGATAAGCATAGAAACAGATCATTGTTTGTTTTTCCAGCAGGGTGCAGTTTAGTGCTCATGGATGAGAGACATTTTCAGCTGTTTCTTGAATATTTTCAAAGGATTCAGCTGTTCGGATAGGGTTAGGAAGATCATTCCACCAGCAAGCAACAGTGGAAAAAAAAACCTTCTTGAAAGTGATTTTGAGCCACTTTTTGACGATAACCGGAGGTGCAGCTCACTTACCGTCCAGGGGTGCGTTTTCCGTACAACGACGTAGTTCACTGTTTCACCATACTACAATGCATCGTTGGAGAAATCAACTAGCTAGTCACGACTGTTTCCCGAAACCCACTGTCGCAAAATATCGTTTAACCACGTTGGTTTCGCACGTGGTGGAGTAATAACTACTTTTATAGAAACTGTTTGAGATCCAATTAACGCTAGATTTGTTTATAAATATAAATTACAGACATGTCATCTGAGGACTATTACTAATTGTTCTCGGTTATTTCGCTTTATTACCAGACTCAACATTTGGCTCGTTTTTACATAGTAGAGCACGTTCGCACAAGCGCACTCTTCAAACACGTTACTTCAAATCTTTTGAAAAACTAAAAGACGTTAATTACATTTCTTTGTGTTCTAAATAAAAGGCACCGGTTGTACTGAATGTCAGCTTGCTTATTTTGCTCAAGATAAGGATTTATTACTTCCAAATGTCATGACAAATAGAAACGATGCCTCTAACCACAGGTCGAGAGCTGCCGTTCAAACCACCCAACTTTGCGATGTTGTTTGCGAATGTCCGTTGGAACGATGGTTTCGGGAAACACCGATTCGTTGAACTATGCTGATAACGACGGAACTTGCGACCATAGTTGGATAATGCTGCTTTTGGGAAACGCACCCCAGAGTGGAGGAACAGTAGGAGGGTCCTGATCAGTTGCCGTCCTATTGGCAAGCACCAATATCTTGAACTTGATGCAAGCCACAACCAATAAGCAGTGCAGAGAGATAAACAGCTGCTTTCGTGGGCTCGGTGAAGACCAGTAATGCTATTGCAATGTGGACCATTTGTAGATGTTTGATCACATATCCAGCCAGACGAGCATTGCAACAGTCCAGTGGTGTGGATGCATTGTGCATAATAGTAGCAAGTTACTAGTGCAATTTTAAAAAAGCACTATTTACAGTCAGAGGGAATTGACAAAATTAAGTATTCTGATGGTTACGTAATCTTGTTATTAGGCCACTGAATCCTTTGTAAAAAGCCATATAGACATATAGCCACCCTAGGTTTAAATGATTTTTTTTCTTATATAAATATAAAAACAATATAAGACAATATCCTAGCTCTTCCAAGCTTTATAATGGGAGTCAATAGGCCTGAGTTTTTGAAGCTCAAAAAAACAAAACAAAACAAAAGCACATCTATCCATGATAAAACTAACCCATACGGCTTGAGTGTTAATAAAGACCTTCTGAAGCGAAGTGATGTGTTTTAACTATAAACTGTAATCACTAGTTTCTGCACGTTCACGAGAGTCGAATTCCGGCGTGTGATATAGGATGTAGGAGTAGCGTGTAAGCTTAGGTGCGAGTAGACGGCTCTCGCGGTTCAAACAAATTGTGCTGGGCAACAAACTCAAGCTCCTCTGACATTTCACTTTTAATTGTGACTGGTGTTTTGCTTTGCTCTATCCTCTTTGCTTCCGAGTTCGGCGTCAGGTCGGAGTTCACTCTTCAGCTAGAACTTAACTCAAGTACTGAAGTCAGTGATTCTAGTTTATAAAGTTATAAATATAGCTATTTGTCTAACAAAAATGCATCGTATTGCTTCAGAAAAGGCCTTCATTAACCCCCCTGGAACCGTATGGATTACTTTAATGATCGAAGGAAGTGCTTTTTGTAACTTCAAAATCTCAGTTACCATAACTCCCATTATAAAGCTCGGATGAGCCAGGATATACTCAGATTGTGTTTGGCTGAAAGAAGAAAGTCATATACAGCTAGGATGGCCCGAGGGTGACTAAATTATGGGATCATTTTCATTTTTTTGGGGGACATTTAGAACTTCCATTAATTCCATAATTACCTTTATTGTCTTCAAAGTGTGGTGAACGTGTAATGCTGAATGTACTGAAAAAAAAAAAAATATATATATATATACATATAGACACACACACTCACACACATATATATATATATATATATATATATATATATATATAATGCCATTTCTACTTAAACTTGTTTGTCATATATTTGTTATTACACATTTGTGCGGATGAAACTGTAATTTAGTACATTTAAAGTATAATAACTTTAAATGTAATGTGCAAATAAGTTACAGTTACTAAAGTTAAAATTATTCTCTAAACCATGACAAAAGATTATTAAAATAATATTTAAAAAAATTACACCACTTTAAAATAAAACATTTGGCAAAAAACAGTCATGAAAGTGTACTCTGTTTAAGTACACTTAAAATGACTTTTATTTAATTAATATATTTTATGCAAGTATGGTTTTTAAAAATGTATAATTTGATTACACTTGACTACACTTAATTTGATTATCCACTTTAATGACTTTCTATTAAGTGACTTTTCAACATGTCAACTTGACTGTCAGCATACTGTTAGGTTTTAGGTTTTCGAATAGTAGAATAAGTTGACAGTTTGCAAAGTTAGTAAAATGGACTATCCAAAAAAAGTGTTTTCCACATATACAGTATGTTTAATATTAGAGTTACACTACAAATGTACATTCAATACAATTAAGTGAACTTCTTTTTTTCACTATGGATGATTGGAGTCTTCATGATGTGAGTGCACATGTCTTTAAACTCATTGTAAAACTTTTAAAGAAGAAAAAGCTACCAAGTACACATTTAAATTAAAATAATAATCAGTGAATGAACACGTTGTATTTTTATTTATGCAATGGATTTAAGCTTAAACCATAATAAATGTTGGCCTATTTCTCACACTCATTCTGAGCCCACATAACGAATATAATATATTTAATAGACTTTTTTAATTTCATAATTTTGAGCATTTTTGTCAGCTCAAACATTCTTTTGCCCCACATACATACAATTACACACAATTGTACATACAGAGTTTGAAAGGTAGACTGATATGCTTGCCTAAAATGGATTTAATATCAATAAGTATTCATCTGACATTTCATTTCTGCTTTCCCTTTGTAATCTCACTAAAATAATACATCTATCTCTACCACTGTACCTGATCAAAAACCTGAACAAAAACAATTGTACCTAAAATCCTGTTCTCATATTTGTCCTGTTAACCCAACATCAAAACTCCATCCTTTGATATTATAGTGCTAATGTTGCAACAACTGTCCAATACTTACTTGAAAGGCTTTTTGAGGAAAAGAGTGAAAATAAAAAGTTGTCTGTATCGAATCAGTGCAAACAGGAGAAATTCAAAAACAAAATTTTTGGCGAGTATCACATTAAGCATAGAAAGTGATGTTAAACAACTAGGTGATTGTTTTCTCTCTCGGCACACTACGTCAAAAGTCAAAAATACATTCTAGAATATGAGGTTCATGTGCTTGCTTATGTTGGAGGCCTATAATTAAAAAAAGTGATTTAAAAAAAAAATATACAAACAGAATATTGTAATGGTTGGAGGAGTTTGAAGCTTTTCCCCTCTTTTTTCTGAATTTTCAAAATAAACTAAAAAAAAAAAAAAAAAAAAATAGCAGCATTGAACATTAGCCAAACATGAGAGCCAAAGTCCAAAAAAAAAAAAAAAATGTTGGGATGCATGGTATATTGATTATCGGATGATACTGGATTTATATTCAGTGGCGTAACTTTGCTTTAAAAAGTGGGTTGGGAGGGGGGCTAATACAATGCTAAATCATAAATCAGATATACACCTGATACCGATGTCCAGCAATCAAATTAAATAGTAATTTGTCGTTTAATGAGATCTAAAACGTCACGTGTTGGTGGCAAGAATTTTCACATGAAGAAATACATAATTATATGCATGCACTTTAATGGTCCAGTGGCAGAACTTTTGCCAAGCGTGTCAAAGGTAATGGGTTCTAATCTGCACTCGTAGTTTTTTTTTCTCCTCATTAAAACGATTATGTTTATCGGTGGTTGTATATCAATCAGGGACACGTTTGTGTGCATTTTACTTTGTGATTTCACCAGAATGAATAGAGTCTGCAACGGATTAAAATGCGCGTCCATGTGAAGACTGCGCGGCAGCGCGAGCCACAAGAGAACACTGTATCCGCACCAATGGTCGCAGTCAACGAGCACTTTGATCACATGGCTTCAAAAACAACTCATTTCAGCGCTAGATTATGTAACAAATGAATGAAATGAATGCTCTGCTAGTTAAGATGTTTTATTTATTTGTATTATTTACATCCATGCCGAGAGATGTTTCAAAAGTGGTGGAGACATGTCCCACAAATTCCGCCTATGTATATATTTATTTATTTATTGGCATCCCACACTATTAGATATAATACTTGATTACCTTTGTCGTCATCTAACACTCACTTATAGTTAATCTTTAAATACAGTAAGAATTTGTCAACACCACAATTTAGTCTTCAGAGAATCTCAAAATATCGATTTTTCATATTGTATATTACAAATTCACAATTAATTTGTGTTTTTACTTATTTAGACTAAATAGTGTAGAATATTAACATGGATATTTATCTGGTTTATCAGTATCAACCAGGATTTTAATATCAAGTGAAGAATTGGCCTTTCTCTACTTTTTTTTTTTTTTTTTTTTTTTTTTTTTACAACAGCAAACATATTTGAAAAATCCCATGCAAATTGGTGAAGCCGACTACACGCTCTCTGTTCTCGGGAGGGAATATTTTAGCTTATATTGAGGTTGCTGGACTGGGGAAAATCAGTGGAAAACACAGAAATATTAACGTGGCAGGTATTCTACACATTCACAGCTAAAATGTGGGGGTTAAAATAAATAATAATAATTTAGTATTGATATTGTACAAAATCTAAACTTTTTATATTTAAAAAAAAAACACTCTGTGCTTGGAAAGTCTATAATGTCTAGAGTTTTTGTGTCACATGTATTTGACGAAGTCCATACTCAGAACATAGCACTGAAAAAACATGTTGGAGGACCTACTGGTCTGATTCATTTTTTTTTGCCAAACGAACTAGAACAAACCGGGCTGAAGTGGATTGCTCCAGTACTTAATAGAACGTTAGCAGTATCGGATCACTCCATGTTACACTCCTTCATGAGCAGTACCAGTTCAGTCGTTCTTTCCATAGACGAGCTGTTTGTGAGAATGTTCCCATAGTGCTTGCCTCTCGATGGTTATATCTTTGCACTCTTCTGTCTTTCAGTTTTGGAGCAGGCTCCCCTGATGGCTTTCATGGATGTTTTTGCTGGGCCCTTGTGGTCTCTGCTGGGGAAGTCCCGCCAACTGTGATGTAAGTCAGTCCTTTTCCCTGTTTCTTCTTCCTCATCGTCCTTTCATTTTAGCCATGCTAGACACTCTCAGCCATCCTGCTCCTATAGGTTACAGCTGGAGGAAATAAATAATAAGTGTTAAAGCTGAAGTACCTAATTTTTTATCTGAATATGTAGAAACAAGTATAAGAACAATCTGTAGGGGCTATAATCAAATCAAGCACATGGTCTAAAGTGCACAGCGCAAGTGTAAGGCGTGCTCGAATCCTCTTGCTAGTGTAACGATGGGGAAAATGGTCTTCATGGCCGGCACATGGCCTTAAAATGGTTGTCCCTATTCTCTTAATGAGTAATGGGTGTTTTTGGGGCATAATGTGCAAAAAAAACGATCCGAGTGTCCTTTCCCACTCCCTTTAAAACCCAGTTGCTCTCGCGCCATGACAGATTCAATATTTTCACTAAAACTGAACATTTTCTCCAGAGAGAAAACGTATATTTGCCTGTGCGTGAGGTTAAAGTGCAAGCAGACCATCTATGGGACAAGCGGGATTCCAACCTATCTTTATGTACACAATGATAAACACAATAATTTACATTGTAATCCTTTTATTTTTAGAGTGTACGTGCCCGCCTATTGGCACCCTTTAAATAACAAAAAATAAATAACTGCGCCATTGACTTCAAACCAGGTTTTTGTTGGTCATTGGCACAGTCTTTTTCAGTTGCCTCAAAATATCAATGCGCCTGCCCTGAACACACTTCGTTTTCAGACCAGCACGCCCATCGGTGGACAAATGGCCGCACGTGCATTTGCTATTTAAACAAGGTGGCAGGTCGCAGGACATGAAAAAGCCCTATGTCGGGCTGAAACTAGCAAAAAGCACTTGTGCCTGGTGCCACATTGATCCTAGTGTATGATAGGGCCCATTGTCTGTTACAGTAATGTTAGATTAACCAAGATTGGAGCGTTAGCAGTACTGTTTGATTCTGACCACTGACAGGGAAGTATTCTGGGGAAAAAGTCATTTTTTGGTGATACAGAAATGACACGTCACCTCTAAGGGTTACAAAAGTTGTACAAAACAACATGTTTGGAAATTCAAAAGAAGCAGTCTGATATTACATTGATTTAAGTGGTCAAAGCTGCTGTGTCCACACTTTTAAAGTCAGTATGAAAGGCAACATTGGCAAAGACACTGGCTGTGTGTCTAAATGCAAATCTTATTCTGACAGTCACTGGCTTGTAAAAGGCATTAACTTGTCAAATGCTATTTGGATGGACTGGTACCCCCTCCCCCTGTTGCATGCCAATTCCCAAATTCAGGGTTTCTTAGCTTTATAAATCTGTTGTATATGGCAGATTCCTTCAACTCAAACTCATGGGACAGATAATAAATCTAAACCACGTTGCCACCCTAATTATCAGTCACTGATAATTAAATTCAGTCCCAAAACGACCATTAAGGGTTAGAAAGATTTTATTACTCTTTGGAAAGAAAATACTTTTATGTAGCGACAATACTCTAAATTGCTCAAAAGTGTCTATTCATAAAAGTATCCTGGAAAAAAAATGTATCATGGGTTCCATAAACATACTGTTTTCAATAGTCGATTCTTACTCTGAAAATCATCGTATTATATGAGTTCTGAAGGATCATATGACACTGAAATTAAGCATTGCTTTCACTGGAATAATTTACAGTTTAAAGTCCCCTTAATAATACCCCCAACCCCTCAGTAATTTTATCCCTTAAAACTCATCTTCGATCACCAAAATTCCATTTTTAAACATTTTTTTTTCTTTATTCCTTAAAATAGCTTGAATGTAACTCTACCCTCGTAGCGGTGTAACAATACCCTCATGTCACGATTCGATACTGAACTCAAGTTACAATATTATTACGATTCTCTCCAAGACATATGGTAAAAGGTTAATAAAAAATGTACTGTTGATTAAAATGCCAAATTTGGTGTTACATTGTGGATGTAAATGAATAGACTTGAACTCTGTCACTGACTAGATATATTTAAAATAAACATTTTACTGATAACATAAGACATTTGGCATCATCAGGCCCCACAAATATTCCCCCATTGCATACATTATATTCACCATTATATATAGTAGTTTATTGTAGTACTGACAATAAAACTCCGAAAACCAGATTTTTTTCGGACACTTTATATTGTTACACCCTTGCCTAATTTAGTATATGCGGTTCTATGAATATGCAAATTAGCCCCACCTCCAGTCACTCACACCAGCTCAAAGATCCAAGGTAGTTACAATGTAGTATGTGACGTCAGAAACACCAGGGATTTTAAACAGCGTTTTTGAGAATGTCTTTGCTTCACTTTGTCTTAAAGCATATTACAAACACCACATATGTATATAAACAACATTGAAAGCTTGATTTTCACCTCAGGGGGTCTTTAAATTATCTTGATCTTCTAAATGCAGCCTTGGTAAGCATAAGAGGCTGCTTACAAAAAACATTAAACAAATATCACCCAACCAAAACATTTGAATCTTAGTGTAAGAAATTTGAACCCGTGTCACCTTTTTTGGTCATGTCTCATCTTGCCTAGGGCAGCAAATGAGCTATAAGTGCTAACTGGTGCATCGTCATAACAAAATGTGGATCACGCCTCGGTTTGGTGGTTAATCTGAAGTAGGTGGTAGACGTTCACTTGATCTGTGGGCGCAGCAGTTATAGTTCACAATAGTACATGGCTAAAGCAGGTTTTAGACCAGTCTATGGCATGTCTCAATCCCCTTCTATTGTCATTCTCCTCTCCTTCCTCTAATGAAGACTGGCTGGCCAAGCGATTCTTTTGCCAATGATATTCTCAGTTAAGCATCCCTCATCTCATAGCAACCTCTCGTTACCCTCGTCACACTGCTGTGAGCCCTACCTCATCTTCTTCTCCACTGTTTTCTTTTGCTTTAAATGCCTGAGATTGTGATCCTATCTCGGCTACTGTACAAGTCTCCACAGGAACAGATAAACAATACCAAGCATTTATGTGCTATCTGAGGGAAGAGGAAAAAACAAAATGAGAAATTGTTCTGAGAGTGCCCGGCCCACCGCTCGATTGGAAATAAGATGACCAGATACATTTCTTAGGTAAAGGTTCTCGGTTTAATTGTCAAAATACAATCGAGTAAGACATTTTGGTCTCACTTTATATTACTATGTAATAACATTTTAATGAATCCATAGACACTTTAATAGCCTGCTATTAAGATTTGACAAAGTCATTGTCTTTTTACATCTTACAATTTTCTACATCTAACGAATCCAAGATGGAAATCATTCTATTTGTGTTGTGTATGCTACAGCAATCTAAAGACTACACTATACACCAAATACAAGATTTTGCATAAAAAACTTGGGTATCCTAATTACGATATAGCTTCTAAATATCTTTCATCTTCATCAAAACAGTGTACAGTACGTGTTCCGAGTTTAGTTCTCTTTCGCATCTTCTTGTGCTTGAATGCTTTAAGGATGTAAGGGGAAGGATGTTTTAAAGGGATACTCCATTTTTTTTTGAAATACGCTCATTTTACAACTCCCCCAGAGTTAAACTGTTGAGTTTTACCGTTTTTGAACCCATTCAGCCGATCTCCGGTTCTGGTGGTACCACTTTTAGCATAGCTTAGCATACATCATTGAAGTGCACAAGACCATTAGCATTTCTCCCCAAAAAATTACCAAAGTGTTTCAATATTTTTCCTATTTAAAACTTGACTCTTCTATAGTTACATCATGCACTAAGACTTACGGAAAATGTAAAGTTGCAATTTTCTAGGCTGATATGCTGGGAACTACACTCTCATTCCTGCGTAATAATCAAGACACTTTACTGCCGTACCATGAGTGCACCGCTTTGATTGGCATCATAAGATGATCCATTATATTGGTGTTTGTGTTCATAACGCTTTTCATGGACACTTAGCCAAGGCTAATGTTTCACTGTGAGCTCCAAAATGGAATAATCTCCATGTTGCATTGTCCATACATTTGAGGAAATATATTAAACAATGCATAGCCTTGTCTTTTGCCACCGTTAGCCTCGTCAGTCGGAAGCCCACTTCACCCAAGCTGCTGAGGTCAGTGACAATGCAGCCTCGCTTCTGTTGCGAGTTTGTCCAGTGCTTTCAGGTTAGTCTGCGAAAGTCTGTGAAGTGTGAAACACTGGAATATTTTTTGTAAAGTTAGATGGTTATGTTGGCCATTTCTAGCTCTATATTGGACACTGCTTTATTTGGGAAAATGGTCCAGTGAAATGTCAGATGTAAAACATGGTGAACTTCAATGATTGATGACCTGAAAATATTTTAATCACGTCTCTCCTTGCTGCCATGCCCAGAAAGGCCACCTGGAACACGTTTTGAATTTCTTCGTTTGTGATCTCGCTAACTCAGCTTGAGCCGTTCGCTCCTGCCATGCTTCCACTGCTGTTTTTCTTACGAAGCTGTTCATTAAAACAGAGAGGTTTGGGTGTTACCTGACACTGTAGGGGTCAAAGGGGTCTGTTGTGTTATAATTTCAAATTGGGGGTGTACTATTCCCTGTGTAATTGTTCAAATTAATCATCGAATGCATGTCATGACCTGAATGCCAATTTCAATATTCATATTATCCATTCTATTATTACATCCTGTTGGCTTTGTCCGTTTATCGGAATAGTTTTATGGTGGCACCCAAATCATTCATCTCATTAATCTCTCTCGCTCTGTTATGGATTCATTTCTGATTACCTCATAAAGAATCAAAGGACCCAGGGGTATTTTTGATGCACTGAGAGAATGTGCAGCATCTGTTTGCCTGCCGCCATCCATATCCATGTGATGTGACAATGAAAAGCAGACCACAGAGTCTAAGTGGGAGTTTCTTTCCATTGCAGAGTCGATTAGAAGGCAATGCTCTTTAGCCATCAACTTTTCCACTTTCAAACTGTCCTTTTAAACAGAAATGGTGCCACTTTGCAATAAGGTTCATTCTGTGAAGCAGACGTGTGCTTAATCTTCATTTTAATTCAAATTATAATAGTATTATGTTATAATAAGTGTAACCTAAGGCAACCTAAGTGTATTGAGCAGTTGGTTCTTGCACTCTTGTATGTTTCCTAGAACAATCAATTACACTTTAAAAAAGTGCTCTTTTGTAATAAAACCAAATGAAAAGTTTAACTTTAAAGTTTTAAATTATACAGCACACATCATTTTGAGTGGGTAACATTAACACTTTACACTACTTCATTTTAGCTTAAAGGGGTGATGAACTGAGAAATCAAATTTTCCTTGAGCTTTTGACATCAAAGAGGTCATCATATTATAAGAATATCCTGTAAGTTTCAGAACTGAAAACATCCTTGTTAGTCCAATAAAAGCTTTTATTGACACCAGCCTCAGCAAACGACTCGTTTTTTGACGTCGAAGGGGTTAAAACACCACCCCCGCAGAAGAAGATCAACACCTACTTCAACACGGCCGGTTTAGCCCCGCCCACTGATTCGCGCATTACACGCATAGCTAAGTAGCCTAACATACATGCCTACCTCGTGATGACAAACCGGATCAAGCTGCCGAGCAATACAGAATATTGTGCAGTGCCTGGTTGTGGAAGACAGTCGCTGGATAAGCTTCCTCTGGATTCCAATAGGACTGCATGGATAAACTTTATTTTTAATGACGTTCCAGCTGATGAGGGTAAAACATCGTCGTCTGTTCACTTCATTTCACTGAGGATTGTTTTGTAAACAAGACAGGATTTGCAGACCGATTAAGAGTAAAGAACGGTGCTGTGCCGTCTATATTGGATCTGACAGGAATTGTGCAACACACGGACTCTTGGTCGAACATGTATGGGCGAATCCGGTTGCCATTTGACAACATTGGACGTTTTCCCCCTCGTGCGCCGACGGGTGAGTTAAACTCATTATAATAAAACTGTAATCCACTCACAGCAGTGGGCGTTTATTTCCAAGTCTTCAGTGCGACACGCCCATAAAAACCAAACATTTTTCAAGAAGGCTCACAACTTTGGTATAAAATAGCCTATTACTTATTCATTTTGATGTTTTTGAATGCAAAAACCAAGCGAACGTCATAAATTGACCTTAGACAACAATATAATAAAATTTAAAAAAAGCCAGTTCATGACCCCTTTAAGTCCATTAAACAATATTAATGGATACAACATTAGAATTTTGTTTTATACTTATTGTAAAGTGTTATCAACTGTGGTTATGTACATTCATGCATTTTCCATACCGCATGTCCAATGCAAGGTCATGTGGTTGTTGTTGTTGTTAGTTCATGGTACTCAGTGCATAAACTAATGTCAATTAATTAAACCATACTGTCAAGTCACTGTCACCCATACAGCATCTCAGCATACAATGTTATGGCACTATTTGAAATTTAGAAAAAGTCATTTTTCCCCATCCAACTCAAGACTCTTCTTGTACTTCCACATATACAGGCACTTTTTGTATTTTTTATGCTTGAATATGAACTCCAGTCTCCAGCATGGTAACATCATAACAAATCATAATGTTCTAGCTGTTATATTCATTCTAAAAATGAAAACGTGCTAAAAATAGCCACTCTGACCACACCTATAAAACCAAATAAAGTTTATAAAGCATAACACAGTCACATATGCACTCTCGTATCTTACTCTCCATTGAGTTTCACCTTGATTTACTGCACTCACTGGGCATAGTGTTTCCACTTTAGATGAATCAAAGTCATTTATTTAGCACAATGTCTGTCACACACAGTGCCTGAGGGAAAATGAGGTTGCCATTGTAATATAATGTAGACCAGGAGTGGAAAGCATTATTTATATCAGGCTAAATAGAAAGGCTTAGCTTGTACTGAGGGTGGAATATCAGTATCCTGTTTAGCTTTAGCCCATTTATCAAATCTGTCTTTGGATGTCTAGAAGGCCTTTCATGTACAGTACAGTACAGTACAGTACAGTACAGTACATGGAATTTTTCTCATAGATGCTACTTGAAGTATAAGAAACAACAACCTCCATTTAGATATTTTTTTCACCCTTTGGTTTCTCATAAGAAAAACGTCTATGTTTTGCTGACAAGCATCGACGAGTGACATTTTCCAGTATCGGAGGAAAAGGAAATGAGTGCTACACTGGGAACTAAGTCATGACAGGACCGGTTGACACTTTTGTTGAGCATTCCATCCAGATATGGCCTTTATTAAAAAAAAAAAAAAAAATACATGATCCAATCTCTACTTGTTGGCCCTTGTTCAGCCCAATCATCTCTTCAATCAGCTCGCAATTCGTGGCAATCCAATTCTCGTTTGTTTGCTTTTTGTCACAGACACATCCATCTCCTTTGTCAATGAAATTTGGAGCCATTAAATGTATACATAAATGTTTGTGCAGTCATTTTGAGTAATAAGACGTCGTATTCCGATTATGTGTTTCCATGGATGTAGCTTTGTCTCATCATTCAGCAAAATGGAGTTCTTCCAAGGCTGATTTCATGCTCCAATACCAGCTGTACCAAACAGTTAGATGACCAAAAATGTCCTTTAGGTCCAACAGCTTCATAATATGCATGTTGTCCATCCAGTTTACACAGTTTAATCGTAAATGAGCTGTTAAGTCTTGAGGTTAGAGTTCAGAACACTGATATAATTTCAGCCACTTAGTCATACCGCAGTATTGGCATGGTTGAGGAGCTGATATCACAATCGACAAATGTTCTTACAAGTTTTATTTGCTTTTACACTTAGGGCCAGATTTACTAACAGCTTGCTCCAGCACAAACCCTCTTTTGGCATTAAAAACTACTGTCAGGATTTACTAAAGACACGCAATGAAAATATTGCACTGAAAAGGCATTAACAACGAACAATAGTTCATGAACGCATTCATATTTTGGGCGAACCTGAACTGAACGTACTGTATTACTGCCTGATGAACTTTACTGTGAACGTGTTCATTCTGGTGTCTGTGAACCCACTCTCTCTCAGTTTAACTTTGTACAATAGGGTGCCAGATTTCTATAGAGCCTTCCAGGCGAAAACCCGGCTAAAACACACGTAAACAGGCCTTAATATGTAGCGAAAAAACACCCAGTCTAGCAACACCAGCCAGCAGTGTCGCGCCGCGGCCGGCGTCGACAAAGCAGCGAACGATGAGGCGTCGTATCATTTAAATGGATTTTATGACTAGGTTGGTGAGTCATTTCTGTGCAAATCCAGGATCGCTGTCGTGAAACACTTACTTGTTTCCCTTATCTAAGAGAACCGTTTAAGAGATTATATGCAACACCCTTAAAGGAGAACTCCGGCGAACAATGAACCTTTGGTCTAATAAAACATCGGTACCTAGTCAATCGTTCTCTAAGATTTGTTTTTATGATAATCGAATGTAAAGAGTTTTATCTCTAAAAACTGTTTAGCGTATAATGCTAGTACTGGGGGCATTGACTAAGTAAAAAGAAATCGCTAGTTTATACCACTAACAAGGCTCAAAATAACCCCACACTAACGCAGTAACATAATGAGGCTCCATACATGCAAAACGAAGCACTGACAACTTTGTAAGTGTACAGACCGTTTAATAAGAAGATAAGTTATAAAGACCGTTCACTTTGTGTATACATACAGAAGCCATCTTAGGAAATAGTCTCGATAAGTCAAACCACGAACGTCGTGCTGAGTGAGCTGAACTGTATGAAGTTCAACGAACTTCTGAATTGTATGAACAGCGTTCGGGGATCGACTTATCGAGACTATTTCCTAAGATGGCTTCTGTATGTATACACGAAGTGAACTGGCTTTATAACTTATCTTCTTATTAAACGGTCTGTACACTTACAAAGTTCTCAATGCTTCGTTTTGCATGTATGGAGCCTTGTTAAGTTACTGTGTTAGTGTGGGGCTATTTTGAGCCTTGTTAGTGGTATAAACTAGCGATTTCTTTTTAGTTAGTCAATGCCCCCAGTACTAGCATTATACGCTAAACAGTTTTTAGAGATAAAACTCTTTACATTCGATTATCATGAAAACAAACCCCAGAGAACGATTGACTAGGTACCGATGTTTTATTAGACCAAAGGTTCATTGTTCGCCGGAGTTCTCCTTTAAGTTATTCTCTTAGGTAAGGGGAACTCGCTCCTTAAGTATCATTCTTAAGGGAAAAACTTAATGCTCAGAACTTAATGCTAAAGTTCAGACTGCACGATTTTCAAAGTAGTCGGGTCGCTGTTCTTTTCACACTGCATGACTATCTTGGCCAGCATTCAGTCACTGCTGAGTTCACACTGGTCGATTGATCGGCGACAGAAGGTTTCACACTGCATGATTTTAAAATAGGAAAAATCGCCGACAGACTCTGTCTAGCATGCTGCACGCAAACTACATTTCACAACAAACACGCTTGAGATATGAAAAGGAAACAACGCGCGACACCACCATAGGACACCACACGTGCAAGACAGGAGTTCTCACGTGAGACTTTTTTTTTCGACCCAGTTGTGGTACAGCTCAGGTGAAACGTCAGACACGAGTGCTCCTGTCAAATTTCTACTAATTTTTTATTCCATTTATTGTGTCCAAATAGACCGAGAAGAAGCTTTTTTTCTGAAACAATGCCATATCATGTTGATATATATATATATATCATACATATGTGATCTATAACTCCTCCCCGAACTCCCTGCTGCTCTGTATCTTGCTCTCTCACTGGCTGCCGGTGATCACCGATGTAGTTTTCAGTCAAAACACTTTTCACACAGCAGGATTTTGAATCGCCGACAGGTCCAGATATTTAGCATGCCAAATATCTCACGGGCGTCGGCGACTCGTCTGTGATTCTCTCAGTTCGCGTCTTTGCTCATTCACACTGCGTGATTGTCACTCGCGTGAACGAGCGCCGATTTGCATGTGCATTTTGCATTTATGCCGAGTTCAGACTGCATGATTTTAGCCACGATTTTTGCTCGCCGACAGGTTTTGAGAAATCGCCGACAAATGCCCGAAATCACAGGCAAATCGGCGTGATTTGAATTATTGTATTTATTTGTGTAACTTTTTTCAATTTAATTGAACAATTTAAATCAAGCCTTGTGTTGTGTAAATTCTTAATAACATTACCCCATTGTAAAAAAATACAATGAGCAAAAACATTTAGGCAAGATAAATTTAATAATTTTGTTTGGCAAAAACGAAATTCAGGCCCTGAAGACTTTTTCCCCCCCTGTCCTGGACTCGGTCTTGACTCGGACTCGAACCTTTTTGGACTCGGACTTGACTTGGACTCGAACCTCTTTGGACTCGGTCTTGACTTGGACTCGACTAGTCCTGGTCTTGGACTTGTCTCGGACTTGACAAAGGTGGTCTTGACTACAGCCCTAGCTTTAACAAATGCCACTGTAGATAGTGTGTTCTTAGTAGGCATATGATAACTGAAAGTCAGCAAATATTTTTAAAAATTATATTTGCATATTTGATCATCAAGACTGTCAGAGTTCACCTAAAAATCTCAGTTTTAATTTACTGCCTTCATGCCTATCCAGACCTATATGAATTGCTTTATACAGTGGATTCCAAAAGAAGATATTTTGGAAGAAGATTTTGAAATATGCTCTTATACTGTAAAGCCAAAGGGGCTTGGTGTTTATGTGGACCCATTGTATGAACCAAAACCTCAGAAATATTTCCCTCAAAAAAAAGAAAGTCATAGAGGTTTGGAACGGGGGTAAGTAAATCATAACAGAATTTACATTTTGAGGTGAACTATCCCTTTAAGTTTGTTCTGAACAAATATTTCTAAAAGAAGTTCTTGGTAATCCTAGTCCAAACCCGTCAAATGTTATTTCATATTTTGGTAGAGCTGACACAAAGCTGTTTCAACATTGGTTGCTGAATGACAACAGTTTGAAAAAATATTTCCAGTCGGCCCATCTGTCAATCCAGTTTCTATGGTAATTACTTAATTTTTACTGCATTATATAGCAGAACCACAGAGCTGCCCTTTGACATCCAGTGCTTATCCTACAGAGGCATCCTGCATTCCCCAAGCCACCCCCAGCAGTTCATTTTCTGAACCGAATGAGCCTTAACTGATATAATATACCATATACCTTTGGGACATCACAGGCAAAACTTAAAAAAAAAAAAACAGACCGAAGGCCTCGCAGAGCAGAACATCGAGTTTCTCAGACACTGATTTTCATTTCTACAAAGTACAAACACAAAAACAACCTTGCTGGTACATGTTTTGATAAGTGTGTGATTAGCTTTGCATGGCAAATGACTGAGTCGTCAATGTTCGCCCTAAAATCAAACCACAGGGCAATGTTTACCTACTTCTTGTCTTTGACCACTCTTTGTCTTTTGACCCTCTGACCACATCTTTAAGGCTCAACCCCATGGTACATTTCTAGAGCGAACTCGGTCATTCGCCATGCAACGTCGATCGCTCACTCATCAAAACATGTACCAACAAGGTTGTTTTGTGTACTTTAAAAGAGCAACCTTTCTGGTACATGATATGATGAGTGTGCGATCAGTGTTGCATGGCGAATGACCACATACTCGATGTTCGCTGTGGTGGTGTTTACCATCTGTTTTTTTGGTTTTTTTTGTCTTACGAACCCTCCTGCCACATGAATGAGGCTCAAATATGATTTTTTGGTAACACTTTACAATAAGGTTCATTAGTTATTACATTAGTTAACATTAACAAAGAATGAACAATACTTCTTCAGCATTTATTCATCTTTGGTAATGTTAATTTCAACATTTACTAATACTTCATTAAAATCTTGTTAACATTAGTTAATGCACTGTGAACTAACATGAACAAACAATGAACAGCTAGATTTGTATTAACTAATGTTAACAAAGAATAACAAATACAGTAACAAATGGTTAGTTCATGTTAGTTAATGCATGAACTAATGTTTAATAAATGAACCTTATTGTAAAGTGTTACCGATTTTTTTTAAGCAAATCACATGTAGTATTGTTATATTTTCAAAAGCTATGCCTAATATTAGCCATTGAACATATTAGCCACCAGTAATACAGACATTTGGCAACCTTCAGCAATAAAATCCAGGTCAGTGTGAATGAGGCTTCGATGTAAATGTCATTACCTCATAAACAGCTATAATCCGCACAGCTGCTGGCCACTGACTCAAAAATCACACTGTATCATAACCATAAAATGTGGCAAAGCACGGGAGCATATGTTCCTCTGTACTTTTGATGTGAAAACTCTACTCTTGCTTTTATGAAAAAAAATTGGAAATGCTGAGATATTGACTTTATTACACAGCTGTTTTGGCAGAATGAGAGAGAGTAACAAAATGGGTATGCAAATCATGCCACCCAAAGATTGAATTAAGCTCAGAGCCAAAGACAGTTTAAACTAATTTTGGTGAGTTTATTTGCTGTCCCACAGGAGATTACTGTAAGTTTCACTCTCGCAGTACAGTATGTGCTGTAATGCGCAGTACAGTATCTCTATGCTTTAGACTCTTGACAAGAATCACGACAAAATGTGACCCAAACCAATATATTCAGATTATTTCTTCTTCATTTGTCTTTTTATAGTTCAAATATTTAAACATTTCTTAACATAGATTTGCTTCATATTGTAAAACATACTTTTTTTCAGAGAATTTAGATTAAGGGATGGGAGGATCAATCTTGAAGCATCTGTACTTTTAATACTGATGCTGTAAATCTAAAAAAAATATTGATGCAAAGTGATCAGTTTGAAGTATTATGTATTGGTCATACACATAAATCATGTTTTGTATCACAATACTGCCTGATAATGGGATTGTTTGTATTGGATTGAAAACCTTCTGAAAAGTTGGGTTGAAAAGTCTATTGATTCTCATGTAAATAAATTAGTTTAAATTATGTTTTGATATTTATTCTAGAGAACAAGACTAAGAGATGTATAAAGCGTTACATTGAAGGCAGATAACAGGTACTGAGGTAATAAGTGTAAAGCAGAAAAAAAATACCCATAATCCTCTGCACAGTATCGCCTTCCCTGGCAACAGACGTACATGTGTCTAATTGTTTTATCCAGCCTTGAAATGGTTTAAGTGCTTAAATGTAAAAAAGCTAGCAGGTAGATCAGAAGGTTCTAGGTGCAATAATAAAGTCTTCAATAATTACCCATTAAAATGATTATTTTTCTGGTTTAGTTAATGAGAAAGCTTCCTTTACATCTCATGAGATTTTTTTTTCTTTCTTCTACTACTTTTTTTCCCAAAGCTGTTGTTCAATGACCAACGATTAGTGAGGTGCCTGTAATAACACAAAGTGACCTTGTCTACATCTGTGCACCAACATATCGGGGGCATTATGTAAAATTGGTGGAATTTCCTTTTAGCTGTCAAGTCTTTTTGAGTCTAGAAAAATAATTTGTTGCAACTGAACCATGGGAAATATTTACTCCACTGCTCCCACTTCCCTCGCATGCTGTGTACGTGACAGCTTTGCAAAGCATCTTAAGGTGTTTATATGGGTATGGGGCCATGCCTAGATCTCTTCTTTGGGAATAAAAACCTATTCAGGTCGACTAACTACACTCTCAGAGACTGATTTACGCTCTTTTTTGTTCCTGAGGTTTTGACTGCATTCGATTCAGTAACATAATGTGACGTTCACAGCTGTCTGAGTTATTATTCTCCTGCTGTTTGAAAGCCCTCTCCATCATGCCTGCATGAGAAGAACTCTGATCTCAGCATGACATCTAAAACAAGCGAAACCACATCTTTCTGACACTCAGCAAAACCTTTTTTTATTATCCTTTTAACCCTTTGACATCTCTCTCTCTTTTATATTCTCTAGCTGTTTGCTCAAATATCACGATTTTCATCCTCCAATTTTCACAAATGATTGTTAACACTGGCAGCACGCAAAGTTTAAGATGACTTTTCGGAACAACCTCCTGTGATGCTCAGAGTTCATTGAGTTCAGTGTCAAATCAAAAGTAAGTGCATGTTTGCTTTCCAAAATCAAGACATCTATAATATGGACTAGCTAGTGGATTATTAAACACATACTACAGTTTATCAGTGGGATGTTTTGACTTGATTACATTAATGTATAAAGACACATACCATGGATAAGATGTTAAGATGAGATCCTACTAATGATCTCATCATCAGTACATCCACATTTATTGCTATATTTATTGATATTAATTACTCATAGCTTATTATTTTATATCTCAACTTTACTCTAAAATGTAAGGTATGGTTACGGAGATTTCTACCAATTTGAGTGGTAGCTAACCTGACTCCGCCAGATGGATTTGCTCCGCATATCCATCTGGAAACCTTCCGTTGAAGTAGTTTTGGTAAGGGGCGAAAATACTGGTTAGCTGATTGGCCTACGTTGGTGATAGACGGGCCAAATCAACCAATCAGATCAACGAAGCATATGACGTACCGTAACTCTTGCCGAAACCAGTCGGGAGAAGAGCAAAAACATCTTTTCCTCTGAGAAAAGCCTCCAGAGCAGTGTTTTGCTCTTCTTTCAGTGAAGAAATACTCTGTAATTCTGATAAAACTTGCTCGTTAGCCACGCTGATGCTAGTTTCATCCGGTGACTGAACTGTCGCGCTTCTTGTTGCGTCACGCCTCAACCCGCCTCAAAGCCAACGCTGATTGGACGTTCGTTTGGTGAACTGCTCCCAAATTTTCTTTAACGGAAAGTATCCAGACTGATCTGCGAGTGAAACCTTGAAAGCTCACGAGATCAGGATGGTCTCACGAGGCTAAGTGGTAGCATCCAGAAAAGTGGTATGCAAACATGAAATTATCATTATTATTATTCAAGTCCTTTGTCAGCTCTGTTGGGTAGAGGTACCAAGGCCATTTTAATAGTTTAATAACTATACTGATAAACTGTAATATAAAAATGAATCTCTCTTACTAGAGACTTCTACTATTGCTTTAGATTGATATGTTTCAACAAATGTGTTTTTACTGGAGCCAATGTGACACCACACTCATAAAAAAAGGTCCAAAAAGAGGGATTTCTTAGCGATGCCATATAACCACCATCTTGGGGTCCCCAATGAACCTTTCAGTGGAAAGCTCTTAAAGGAACAGTCCGACTTTTTCGGACTTTAGCTTATTCACCATATCCCCCAGAGTTAGATAAGGCATCTCATCGCATTTAATTACGATGTCCAGTTGGCACTAAGGGCCCTAAAGTATGCCAAAAAAACATCCCCCAAACCATTACACCACCACCACCAGCCTGCACAGTGGTAACAAGGCATGATGGATCCATGTTCTCATTCTGTTTACACCAAATTCTGACTCTACCATCTAAATGTCTCGAGACTCGAATCGAGAATCGAGACTCATCAGACCAAGCAACATTTTTCCAGTCTTCAACTGTCCAATTTTGGTGAGCTCTTGCAAATTTTAGCCTCTTTTTCCTATTTGTAGTGATGAGTGGTACCCGATGGGGTCTTCTGCTAGCCTATCCGCCTCAAGGTTGTGCATTTTGTGGCTTCACGAATGCTTTGCTGCATACCTCGGTTGTAACTAGTGGTTATTTGAGTCAAAGTTGCTCTTCTATCAGCTTGAATCAGTCGGCCCATTCTTCTCTGACCTCTAGCATCAACAAGGCATTTTCACCAACAGGACTGCCACATACTGGATGTTTTTTCATTTTCATACATTCTTTGTAAACCCTAGAAATGGTTGTGTGTGAAAAATCCCAGTAACTTAGCCGATTGTGAAATACTCAGACCAACCTGTCTGGCACCAAAAACCATGCCACGCTTGGTTTTGTCTTGACCAGGACCACACCCCTAAATGCTTTGAAGCAACTGCCATGTGATTGGTTGATTAGATAATTGCATTAATGAGAAATTGAACAGGTGTTCCTAATAATCCTTTAGGTGAGTGTAGTTTACCAAATAAATAATTTACCAAATAAAAGAAAAAGAAAAATCAAACAAGGTGAAGTACTTTTCATTTCTAAAGAGTTTATTTATTATACAAAGCCCTTTTTGTTGATTTTTTGAGAATAACTATAAAGAACTATATCGTGAAATATATTGTTACCGTGAAATAAAATTAGTCATACCGTGAAACACAATTTTGGTCATAGCGCCCGTCCCTACATTTAAATAGGCAAATGCTTAAGTCAGTGATTTGATCAATATTGCAGTGGTAATTATGTTTCTAGTGGCACACTCTACAACCCGGTTCCTCAGAGACGTCAGATTCAGTGGCCAAGAGTTGCTTCGCACAGTAACGAACTTAAGGCCTGTTCACACCGGGACGAATATCAGCGCGCGTTATTCGTCAGCGTTTTTCAACGCGTTTTTTGTGTTCACACCCAAGCATTTTTCGCTGACGATGAGCTGAGTGAACATGCAAATTCATTCCCTGACATTAGATGGCGCTTAATGTAAAACAGATAATAGAATACTATACTAGGGTGATCATATTCATGTCTCAATGTTTTATTATGACAGATTAAAAAAAAACCCGAATGAAATAATGATAGAAAAAATGTCTTCTGTATTAGAAAAATAAATATATAAATAATAAATAACTAAAAGAAATCAAAATGCCTCCAAATGTAACAAAAAATAGCTCTCACAAACTCACAAAAACGAACTAACAAAATCTATTTATATCTTTAGTTTTCATCTTCTTTATCCTGTTTTTCTTCCTCATCCACCTTGTTTGCCCATCTATATTTTGCAGTAGAACTGATTTTTCCCAGCAGTTTTTTTGAAAACCAGGACATTTTCATCACTTAAAAACAGCCAGGACAGGACGTGAAAACAGGACATGTTTAACGCAAAGTTGAGATGTTGCCCAGAGATAAAAACATAGCACTGGATGAACAAATGCAGCTAGAGACGAGAGTTGTCGTATTTCCCCGCGTTTAATAAAACCACTCAAACGTTACACTCGTCCTCATACATATGGGGATCGAGCGAGGAAAAAAAAAACACAAACAAACATCTGGTCACAATAGAAAAATAAAATAAAAGAAAGAATGCAAAGAGTCGGCAGAGCGGTTATCTCCTCTCCTCACCTCTCCTTCGCCGTATGTGTGCTCGGCAAGACCGTTTTGTGTTTGAGCGCCCCCAAGTTGTGTTTTACTGTAACTTCAGAAGCACCAGACACGTGAGCAAACCCGCCAATCTCGTTGGTCGGATAGGTTTTGACGCGGCGCGTCAAACCAAAAAAACGAACCCGAGGCGTTTTTTTAAAAATGACGCTTTTACGCGTGGCGTTTTTCGCGTCGGTGTGAACACTCACATTGGCGCCCATTGTTTAGTCACGAGGCGTTAAACGTCGACGAATATCGCGCGCGAAATTCGTCCCGGTATGAACAGGCCTTTACAGTATCTGAGCAGCAGCAGGAAATATTCTGGCTGGCTATTTTACAGGCTGCCACGCTACGGTTTCATACAATTCTTGAACAACTCGGAGAGTCTGTTGGTTTATTTGTATATTTTGCATAGTAATTACAGTTATTACGTTTTTGTGTATATTGCGTGAATGAGGGTTGGTGTTTGGGTAGATATTGTGTTTTGCAGTAGGTATTATGCCATACGGAACCATTGCCACTGAACCTACTTTAACGAAGACAGTGGGGCTTGTCAGCCTTAGTCAAACAGGTTGACGCATATGGTTGTGTTGTGTGGAGATTGTGGTTAGGTCACATGTGAACTACGAGGAAGGAGCAACCTCAGCAGCAGGAGGGATGTAAAGGTCAGTAACCTGGACTGAGTTGACTGGGGGATGGATGGGGTGACTCTGAGACGCCAGAGACACTGTCGAGCCCTCCTGAGGTGTCGTGGGCTAGTCGACGAAACACTAAGGACGAAAGGGGCCCACTTGAAAACCCTAGAGATGTCCCCTGTTTGGCTCAATCCAGACGGTTGCCGTGCTGTTAGTTTGTGCTTATCTTGGCAAAGCCGAGTACAAATGAGTTTTTTTGGCCGGGCATTTTATATTATATTATATTTTATTTTATTTTATTTTATTTTATTAATTATATTATATTATTAAAATAATCTCAAGGCAACAATAAAAAGCTTAAACTCAACTCAACTTTACTTTTATTATTTACACACACATACATCCATGGAGTAAGAAATAAATATGCATTGTGGATAGTACAATAAGTATAATTTAAACAGTAAAAAATATTGTTATCCTTTTTCCATATGTCTTGGAGTATCGCAATAATATTGTATCGTGAGTTCAATATTTTGATATCTACTATCGAATTGTGACATGAGGTTATTGTTACGTCCCTAATATAAACTGAATGCCACAGCCTCCATTGATAAAGAGTTATGAGCTTAGATTAAGGTGTCCTCCGAAAGGGATCCTGTCCTGAATCTCATAGCAGGCAGATATAGGATTGCTTGATCTTGCTGGTTTGCTCTATGTTGTGGCTAAAAGAGCACTTTTCCATGTTGAGTTCATATCCTGTTGCAGAGAATTACCTCATTGCTTATTCTGTCTGCACGTTTTTCTGCCATTCTTCCTTTTTTTACAGAGAATGATAGAGGAATCATTTGAAGGCATGCTTGTACTGATGTACAACATATGCTCAATGCACATGTGTAGAGGGTGTTATTCGGAAACTAAAGGCCATCAGTGCATGCTCAAATATCAATGATCATTTATAGATGTGATTGCATACACTTCAAAGGACTAGTTCAATCCAAAAAAAAAAAAAAAATCATATAATTATAATTCAATATAATTATTCATTACTTCCCCTCAAATGTTTTATGGATGCAGAAACACCATAAAGGTATAATGTTTCAAATGTTCCGCCACAATGAGTTGAACCTGAGAGTCAAAGCAGTCTGATTTTTCACAAATCATTCATGGCTTTACATTTCCTCAGAAAACTTTAAATATACAGTAGTTGTTTGAATTACTTTTATGATGCATTCAATGTTGTTGTTGTTGTTGTTTTTAATCCTGCTTGGTCTTCATTCATTGGCCATGTTTAAATGCACACCAATAATGTGATTATTTCCAATAATCAGAGTCTTTATCGCAGTAAGATGTTTTCATGACAAGGGCAAACCTCTTCATTCCAGTTTACAGGTAGTTTTCAATGTTCTGATTATTCACAAAGAACGGTGGTTATTTTTGTAGCCATTATTCGCATACCCCAAAGCACAGCACAAATTATGAGCTCCTATGTTAGATGTGTCTGGCCACTGTTTTAATCTACTTATGTTTTCATTTAAAAAATGTTTTTATTTCTATATTTTCGACCAATGGCGCAAAAAGTGGGTATGCACTATATGCAGCGCATAGGGGCACAGCACCATGGGGGGCGCCAAAGCGATGGTAAATATATATATATATATATATATATATATATATATACCGATATATATATATACCGATATATATATATACCAATACATCTCATCCCATCCCATCTCATCTCATTTTTTTTTTGTCTTAAAGGGTTAGTTCACTCAAAAATGAAAATTCTGTCAGTATTTACTCACCCTCATGTTGTTCCAAACCTCTATGTGTTTATTTGTTCTGCTGTATACAAAGGAAGATATTTTGAAGAATGTTTTAATCAAACAGATCTCATTCCCCATTGACTACCATAGTATGTATTTTTTCCTACTATGGTAGTCAATGGGGAATGAGATCCGTTTGATTAAAACATTCTTCCAAATATCTTCCTTTGTGTTCAGCAGAACAAATAAACACATAGAGGTTTGGACCAACATAAGGGTGAGTAAATACTGACAGAATTTTCATTTTTGGGTGAACTAACCCTTTAACGGCCCATAAAACTCATACGTCGGCGGCCCATTCATTTTTTTTGTTTGTTTGTTTGTTTGTTTTTTGCTTAATTGGCAGCGCTGGGTTAGTTTCGGTGTAATGCATTGGTCGAAAAAAGTCAGCGTTAGTTTTTTTTTTTTTTTTTTTTTTCCTGACACACCGGCCCATGAAACATGTCATTATGTTCTTATAACTTTCAATAAAGAAAACGTTTCCTTTATTTTTCAGTGCATTTGCTTTACAATAGCCTATATGGGTATCATGGGATTAATATTATAACTATTATTATGTAGTAGTGTAATGTAGACAGACACTAACTAAAAGAGGTTTGAATTTTTCTTTGTTTAATTTGCACCCTGAATATGGGTTGGAGCTTTTAATTTTGAACTCTCAAAGTGCATTAGACTGCTGAATTTAACATTAAAGAACACAAGATTTTTAAAACGCAAAAATTGTTGCTACATACCCCTCTGACACTGGATAGTTGCACCCCTGTTTTCGACCATCAATAGCTATACTGCAATATATTCATGAGTTATCAACATAAATATACATTTGCATGTGTGTGTGTGTTTTTATATATACAAATTATTATAAACAGATATTATAAACACAAACACATAAATTATAAACACATAAAATTATATTTTGGATGCAATTGATCGCGATCAATTGTTGCCCAGCACTAATTTAAATATACATACATACTTTATTAAAAATAGATATTATATTAAATATAAATACATTTTATATATATATATATATATATATATATATATATATATATATATATATATATATATATATATATATATATATATATATATATATTATATTATATTATATTATGTTATGTTATATTATTATGATTGCTATGACTATGAGCTTAATCACATCCATGTGATAGAGGTATTGCATTTACATGAGGTAAAGTTTAATTGTATTAGCATAACGAGGGTGCTTATAAATGTACTCATTGTATTTGCATGCAAAAGTTTTAGAAAGAACCAATAGCTTATTTCTAAAATTTCTCTTTTTGGAATCAAATGAAGGAAAAAGTCAGGTGAATTTGGAACGACACAAGAGTGAGTAAATGATGACCAGTTTTGAATCGCTGTGGCTGAAGTATCCCTTTGAATGGAACAGAGAAAAAAGAAAGCGTTTAACTCCATCTATTCTGCCACTTCTTGATTTGAGATCTCAAACCGAAACCTGTTATTTATCAATCAAGAGCCAATCTTAGCTCCCCTTTCTTGTAAGCATCAACAGTAGCCAGAGAGCGATACCAGTAGCTGATGGGGGCGATAAACCTCTGATCTGTGGAAACATGGTGTCCCACTGCTACAGCAATGAAGGCGATGAGAGCAGATAAGCCATTATACCAGCCTCGGCTTGTCAGCTGTATTGTGTTCTTCCTCATAAACCTATTCAGTGATTAAGCACCTGTTTGTAAAGTCAAGCTCCAGGAAAATACGGACACAGGTGTCAGACAGCCATAAAGTAACAGCCCGATTCGCAAATGGTTTTTCAATCAGTGGAGACATGATCAGATGGAACCGACATGCTAATTTGTAGAATGATGAAAATGTTTTAATTCAGGGAAGGGAAATTTCCAGGCTTGCTCATAATGAAAGGATATCCTGATTTAAAGCTGTTCCATGTTCCAAAAAAAGGTAATTTTTAAAGTAGAACATTGTAATCCTATGGAGTAATGCAGAGAGAATACTCTAAAGTGTAGATAATTTTTGCCCTGTCTAGTCTTCTAACTCAGTTGATTATTTTACCAAAAAAACTTTACTTTTGATGTGTCCATCTAACTTGCACTTTGCATGGTTAGGTGAATGCAATTTGTTTCTTTTGGCCAAATATCAGCAGAGAACAACTGGACGTGCTCCACTCAAAACAGTCTTCGACTTTAGTATGCAAATGTTTTGGAGGAGTAAGGTCTGCGTTCACGACTATGTTTAGTGAACTTTGATACTTGCTGATAATATAGAGCACAGACCACTGATCAAACAGAATCTCCAGATAGCAACTAAAATAGTTGCAAATGGGACAAAACAAATGCAATAATATTTGAATATGTAGTCAACACTATAGTATGATAGTCAGGGGAACTTTGTGCACATTTGTTTTAGGTTTCATTAGGTTTCATCATAGATCACCCTGATAGCATGCATAACTATCTTTCTGCACGGAATGACAAACAGCGCTAGATGACTGTATTAATCTGAACTTTTTAATACGTCTGTCAAGATTTTTGAAACAGCCTTCAATAAGTAATCAGTTAATCGTTCACTGAAACGCGAGTCATGATACTTTATAGTCAAAAGATTTTCACTGAATCTTTTTAGAGAAATCAAAACACATATTCACAATTTATCCTTTTCGATAATTTAACAATGGTATTTTAAAAGCATGCTTATATTATTATTGCACATTTAATATTATTATGTATTTTTTATTATTTAAATAATATTATTATATAATAACAACCCTCTTAATCAAGTAAACATGTGTTTCATCAAATGTGGCATTTGGCTTGAAAAAAAGTTGTTAAAAATATATATTCCTCATTTTCATGAAGAAATTGAGGTTTTCTGTTATATGTTTGCCTACTATCTTGCCTTTTCTTCAGGCATTGGCTGTTCTCGCTCTGTTTAGGTCGTAAACAGCTTCTCCTTAAAGGCGGAAGTGTTGCGTTTCAGTGATAAGTTTATCAGCTCCTGGGGGTGTTAGAGAAGCAAGCAACAGTGGGGCCATAAAACTTGCCAAAAAAAACACTACAGAAACCACCTCATTCTCACCCATACAAGTTAATTTGGAAGTAGCAACAAATTTATGGACAACATAAATCCATATTTAGCTTGTACAGCAATAATATACAATTGATGCATATAAAAAGAGCTGTCCTTATGAAGTTCTTTCTCACGGAGGCTTTAATCAATTTACATACCCTTTTCTCAGTGCGCTCACTGAAACACAAAGCAATCATTGTGGCTTCATTTGTGTGTTTGTGCCGGCAACACATAATGCACCCATCACCAGCACGGAGCTGCAAAATATTGACTTCCCGTTAAACAAAACACATTATCTTCCATCTGTCATTATTTGAATTACTTATGCCCACAAACGCAACTTTCATAATACACTGCTCTAAAAATACTCAAAATGCTCATTTTGTCTTATTACATTTTGCTAGACATCATTTTCTAGCTGTACCCGTATTGAATAAAACTCACCGGAGACCTGGTCACGGTGTACGGAAAATGAAGTACACAGTTTATGTGAAAGGGCTTCAGACATCACAGGGCTGATCAAATTTTACTCAATGTACTCGTAAGTTGGTGAGCTTTACGCTGAATAATGTGATTTGTTTGTTGAAATGGGCTACCTGACACCAGTGAACTCACAGCTTCAAGCATTCTGAGATTGAAGTCGCTCAGAATGACTTTAAGTTGTTCCTTTCTCTCCGCCTGTGCTGTTTGGTCTCCACTGCAACCTTTTTACTCACATCAAGTCTGTCGTGGTTTTAGCTCCTTGTCCCCAAGAGAAAAATTATCTATACATGTGTGATGTCACTTTATGCATGTGCGTATATAGATAGAGTTTCATCAGTTAAGACTCTCACGCTATAATATGTAAAGAGTTAATAGTGCTTAATTCTATAGTGAAAAAAATGTAATGCACAACAAAAGTGCCCTCTATTCAGTGGGACTGTGTTGAACCAACAATTTTTTGGTAATTTATTTAGTTTTCTTTTTATTCTCCTCAATTCAAAATGAAAAACACCTAAGATTTCTCTGTCCTGTGGTGTCTGGTGTACATGGCTGTTTGAATGTGAGATGTGTGTGTGTGTGTGTATGTGCATTGTTTCCACTTCATTGTGGCTAGGAAATGTCTCCAGGGCTTGCCCACCCAGCTCCTAACAGCTGCTGTAAACCCTGTACTGTGATAGTCAAGTGTGTCTCCCCCATTCTAGGAAAAGGATTTCCTGAAAAGCTTCTCTATACAAAGCAAAACCAATTCTGATATCCAATTCCTATTTTAGTGAATCAAAAATCCTATATAGTTTTTTAATATATATATATATATATATATATTAATCTGTGATATCAGAGCACTGACACTGTTTTAATTTAAATTAAACATTTTTAAAATGTTTTGTTTTTGTTGTTTGGGGATATTTAATGTGGAATATTTAATAAGTATTTATTTCCTGTGTTGCAGAAGCTCTGTGTTTGTACTGTAAAAAAATATTTTCAAGATTTGTTATCACAACATTTTTTTCTTTTGTCAAATCAACTTAAAATAATTTATTTAGTTGAGATAACTTATTATTTTGAATTTCTGATGATTAAATCAGTCTCCTTCATTGTATTAACTCACTTTTTCCAGTTCAATCAACTTAAAATTTTAAGGCAACCAAGTTACTTACTTTTTAAAGTTAAACCAACACATTTTTTTACAGTGAAAACCCACAAAAACATCTTAAAAGTTGCCTCTTCCAGCGACTCATTAAAATAACTACAATATTTTCTGGATAAAACCCTACAATTATCGGATCACTATTTACATTGTCAATCCGACAGACTAGAAAATGTTCCAAATGCAAAGACATTATGAAACTCCAGTTGTGGACACTAATATTAAAAAGTGTTTGTCTCTGTGTTGGGATGGGGTTTACATTTGTAAACTCTTTACTTGGTGTATTTTCTTTTCTTTTCTTGCTTCTATTTTTGATTTCTAGGGATTGCACAGTTATTCTTGTTGCTAATTAGTCTAGGTGACACTCAAAAGATGCAGAAATAAGTATTAGTGTCAAGACTATTTTTGAGACAGATACATTTCAAGATCGTATTTTTTATTTGTACAACTAAAGACATTTTATATAAATAAGTTACTTAATCATTATCAACAATTTAAACTCCTACCAAATAAACAAATAGGCAAGTGTGTCTCTTTTTAGATGGTCGGGTCTCTTGGCCATTTAAGAGAAAGAGCAAGATTTAGAGCACATGGTTTCTCTTTCATATCAGAGCTTGTGTCCTGTCCATTCCTCATACCTTTCTGCTGACATGCGTTCTTTTAAAGATAATGCAGAAATGTTCAAACCAGAGCAACAAATCTTCCTTTATGCCTGTTTTGCTTATACAAATGAAGTGTTGTAGCTCCCCAGAGGAACCTAATTAGGTTTAACTGGCCCTTGTTTCTGTGTATTCCAGCTATAAACACAAGTAATTATTAGCTTAAACCTTGTATTTCTTCCCACTACACAAACTTCGTCTGGCTGTTTTACATACCACCATTAGCAGTACCATAACAAGCCATTTATTTTTGCGTGAAATGTTGTACACATCCAATCGCTCTGTAACCCAAGACAACTTCAACATTGCCCTGCTCAACCTTGACGCACTTTTCACAGGGCTCTATCCCCCCTGAGAAAAGTCACCACAAGCGCATTCACAGGTTTAGGTCACCTGATTACAGCAGGTTTAAAATTCACTGGACATGTGATATTGAGCAATCTGACCCTACTGACATTGATTCAGGGAAATTGATTTAAGTCATTCCTCAATACAGACCTAATCCTGGATACGTAATAAAGAAGCACATACAGTTTTGCTCTTCTGAGCTTCTTGGAAAATTTATCGGACACATTGTACAAACTAAAATAAATCTCAACGAGGTGAAGTATAAAGGAAAGTGTAAAACTCTTTATCCACAGGTAGTCTTCACGTATAGACTTGACAACACAGAAGTAAGAGAATGGGACTCACAACTCCGTCTCCGGTTCGGAGAAATCACTGAAGAACGTGCTTCCGTTGGAGTGCGGTGGTCTCGGCGACGGCTCCTCGCTCCTGTAGCTGCTCTGGCTGCTCCCTTCCCCCGGCAGTGTCCCTGGGGATGTGGGGGGCTTCTCGAACGATCCAGGCATTCCCGACTCTGCGGAACCCAGGAAGCAAGTGCATCGAGTCCGAAGCTCCTTGTAAAGGAAGTTCATTCTCAGCGAGGATACCCATGGACAGCCGAGAATGTTCTTGAAAGCCGCACGAAACTCTGGGCTGCGGCAGTAGATGATGGGATTGAGGCTGGAGTTGATGTAGCCTAACCAGTTTAAGTATCGAAAAACATACATGGTGAGCAGATCTCGATTAAAAACATTGATGATGTTCGCCACGAAGAAAGGCAACCAGCACAGTGTGAAGATGCCCATGATGATGCCCAGCGTCTTGAGGGCCTTGTGCTCCTTCACAGCGGTTAATTTGGACGGTCGCCTGCGGGAACTTTTCCGCCTTGCCGTCATCCCACCGACGTTATTGCACATCGAAGGCAAGTTGTTGTTGCCATGGACCTGATTTCCTATGCACTCGTTTTGGAACCTCAGACGGTTATTGCCAATTAGCTGTACCTGTCTTGTGGCGACGAGAAAGACACGTGCATAGACGAAAATCATGATGAGTAGTGGGATGTAGAATGAAACCACTGATGACATTATAGCATAGGGCATGTTTGTATCAAAAGCACAGGTGTCTTTGTATTTGTCTGTGTCATTTTTGTTTTCTGTCCTGGCCCCAGCATGCAAGCCGGTCATAATTGGGACGAAGGAGATTAGAGCTGAGAGCAGCCACACAACACAAACTATAATTCGAGCCTTGCACTTATTCAGGAGCACTTTATACCGCAGTGGCCGCATGATCGCAATATACCGATCCACTGCGATGATGCAAAGGGTCTCTATACTGGCCGTGACACATAAAACATCAACCGATGTCCATAATCTGCACGATACCTCACCAAGTGTCCATTCCCCTTTTACAACAATCATGGCAGCCAGTGGCACTACCACCACCCCCATTATGAGGTCAGCACATGCCAACGACATAATGAAGATATTCGTCGTGGTCTGCAGCTGGGAGGTGCGTGCTATGGCGATGATGACCATAAGGTTACCCACAACGATAATCGCGATGATGATGATCATGATGAACAGCTGAAATGATGTCCACCCTTGAAGAGGTGCACTTGTTGGCACAGGGGTTGTTTGAGGGCTGTTTGTCAGAGATTCCATGCTTCAGTATTCAGAGATCAATGTTTGTGATTTTTCAAACTGTATGTCAGAAACGAGCAGCGGCAAAGAGACATAGCTAGGTGCTATGCGGTCTTCAAACGAGTGATTGAGATACCATGACGTTGATGGATTTAATCTTGCATTTTATACCACCATATCTCCAAATGTTGAGCAACAGCATCAATTCCTTTTGAGATGTTCTTCAGTCATCCTGAAAAATAGTGCATATCCAGCAGTCCTGCGGCATTTGAAGCAAACACATATGTCATGTTCCACACATCTGAAATGAAGATGTAGGAGGAAAGAAAACAAAAAGTCCCTTTTATTCTGAGTTAAAACTGCTCCAAGAGAAATGGGGGGGAAAAGATTTAAACTTTTAGAAAAGCTCTTGAAACCAGCAGAGAAAAGGCAGATAAGCAGCCGTCCTGTTGAAGTAGTCCGCTGAAGTGGAGTTTGAGCTGAAGTGGAGGAGGTTCAGTCAGCGTGTTACCGCCGCGTGTGTGGAGCGAGCGAGTGGAGGTGCTTCTACTGCCAAAAGCTCAAAGGAGCAGTGACACTGCCGACAGTCAACAGTGGGAAAGCACTCTGCCTCTCTGATAATGCTCTCTCTCTCTGCCTTTTAGCGTTCATGCTTTAGTTGCAGTCTCATTTCACCCAAGAGGGGTGGAGCTGTAAAGAGTGCCTCACTCCCAATATTCACACACACACACACACACTCGTTCTCTCTATCCAACAAGTACACAATCGGCAAACATAAAACACTATTTATCTTTTCTGTCACACTTCAGAAATAGACATCAGGCAATAATATATGTCTGAAAAAAATAAGGAAACACATCATTTTAATGCAAAGTGAAGCTGTTACAACGTTAACAACATTAAAATTGTAACTGTAACAACATTACAATAATAGCAGAATTACAATACATTATAGCTAGATTATAATATCTGGCAGTGATACTACCAAAAGGAAGTCTTTTTAAAAATGGCGAATATAGTATATTTAACTCTATAGTAAGTAAATGTAGTCATAGTATTACTAATTAATATTCCTCAGTACTTATTTGAGTAAGTACAATGTAACTACATCAACTTAAAGGGTAACCTTAATATGACATTGTGGGTAACGCTTCCTTTTACAGTACAGTACTTACAGTGTACTTACAGTGTACTTATCTAGAAAGTACTGCTAATATAAGGTAAGTACATGGAACAGGGGTAGGTTTAGGGGTAGGTTCAGGGTAAGTACTAGTTGTTACCCAGTAATTGTAGTTAATAAAATAAGTACATAGTATTTATATGGGTAACTGGACTGTAAAAGGAAGCGTTACCGATATTATTTAGTACAATTATATATTAAATTAACATTAAATTAAAGTTATGTGATTTAATTTATTCACATGGCAGATCATTTTATCCAATGCAGCTTACAAAGTTTAAAGTAAACGTTTTATCAATATTAGGGCTGCACAATTAATCAAATTTGTAATCGCGAATACAATTATGGATGCCACAATTATGTAATCGTTCAAAGGCACAATTGTAAAAAGTCCACTTACATTATTCTGTGTGCTTAAAGTGTGTTTTTTTACAGCTTATCTTAAGGGTTTTTTCCCCATTGTTTTAATTTTAGTTAGTGTAACATTATAATTATAATTAGCATTAAAGCAACACCATCTAACATTGTTAACTTAAAATAATGTTTCCAAAATCTTATCAGTGGTTCATCAAGTCGTAACAGGGTGAAAGGCACTTCTGCCGTCGCCTGATGGGGTCTGTATCACTTTTCCTGGCACTATGTAACTTCGGGGTTCGGGTAGGTACCCGACCACAAAAAGAACTACAAAATTCGACTGCTTTACATCAAGCACTACAATAGTCATTATTTCGTTTTTCTTCGTTTCTGATGTCGCAATACATCAGCCGAATTCCTTTCATGAAATCATGTAACATAGTCTACCTTGTCTGTGGACATCATTCATTCTAAAGACGGTGCTGGATAAACAGCGAGCACGCGTGCGACGGTAGGCTAAATTATTTACGACAGCGGCAATGGACAATTTCGTTTCCAACCAGTAGGGTGACCGAAGAGGAAAAGTTACTTGGTGTTACTTTAAACCATAGAAAAGCATTGAAAGTTTTTCAGGAGTTTTCAGCCGTTTTATTTTGATAGAACAATTTGCATGTAGTCACTTCGAACAATGGCATAAAGCTGGTCAAAACGTCATTCAATGTAAATTGTGATAATCGTAATTAATAATCGCAATTATAATTTCAAGGCAATAATCGACAATTATGATTTTTGTCATAATCGTGCAGCCCTAAAATATATGTTTTCTCGTGGGTATTGAACCTGATGTTGCAAGCGCAAACATTTAGTTTAATTCATTTAAGAGAAAGGCGATTAAAAAAAAAATCTTTAAATATAAAATTCAGGATACATGCTCACAATTGATAAATGTCAATGTGATGATAAATGATAAATGTCAACTGTTTTAACTGATTAATTTGATATGGTTAACCCATTAGCAGTTGCCAAGTGAAGATTACACTAAAAATGAGAAGCATTCAGAATATTATTGATATGAATTTGTGTAATGGTGTTGAAGTAATACAAAATTACTTTATATTACAGAGGCAGATTTTTTTCAGGGTTGGCGATATCTTGGTCATGTCTTGTCTTGTCTTGGTCACCTTCTCACCCTGACAGTATAGTCACTGCAACCAGACAGGCCTGTTCAGACTGAGCAATATCTGTTCATACCAATCTTTACTCCCTTGTCCTGGTGTTCAAAGAAACTCAGAAATGTTGTCATATGTCAAGAATTTAGTCACAAGGCTATAGCTCTGTCAATCATGCTGTGCTCCGATTAGTTGGAGTCAAACTGATGGGTGATAGTGCGTATCTACTAGAAAATCACTTTTTTGAGGGGGGTGTTGTCTCACCATAATAAGTTGGGATATGTTCATGAATTATGTTACATTAGCTCAATTTAATTAGATATATTTTTTAAAAAAGCACAAATCCATTTTTTTGAAAGATGAAATGCAAAGTCTTTCATGTTTTCAGTCATTCCACTGATATGACATCCAAACTGTTGTTGAGTATCTTCCATTATCACATTCTCCTGTGTTATTTTGCAGTGTTTGTCGATATGAACTGGATACCAGCTCCCTCTGGGCCGTTGTTCAGCACTAAAAATAATAGATGTTTATCTGGCCTGCGACTCACGCCAACCCGGCCGCAACCAGGAAGAACAATCAAGACGAATGCCTGGCGTGCCATTCAGCTGCGAGAATCTGGGCAGAGTTTTCACCAAGGTCTGTGTCATCAAGTACTTCCTTCCCTCGTCTGTCTCTTTCCTCCTCTCTCTCTTTCTGCCTGACATTCTCCTATTTTATTCGCACCACTCAATGAACAAGTGTGATTTCTTAGTTGCAAACCACTGTGAAAAAATAAACATAAAAAAATACTTTAAGTGCGAATTCAATGTAATGTTCAACCTAATTGCATGTTAAATGCAATTAAATTACAATGTATTATAGTTTAAATTACAATAAGTTGAACATAGTGTGTTTTTGACCCACTTAGTATGACTTAAGTACATCTTTGTATGCAATTCCATAATTACTTCTATTGCATATTATGGTTAAAGCTGAATGCAAGTAATGTATTTGTTTAAAATTGATGTTGCAATTTAGTACACATATAACAATATTAACTTTAAATGCAATATTTAAGAACACAACAGATGTGCATCGGACAAGAATATATCCTCTCAGACTGTCTTAACTTAATAATATTGTCAACAAAATTATAGTGCAATATTGAAACAAGGTTCACAATTAGTTCTGGTCACATGTTGCTTGATAGATGAATATAGATAAAAACAAACTGTGCTGTCTTTTCTCTGCTTCCCCACAGAGTTGGCAGCATTATTCTTTCATCAGTTAAGTGAGGCTTTATTGCTTTTGCTGTTCTCTTAGGACCTTTATTAAATGCAGTACTTGGCAAAATTGACAATCTAGGACATTTAGTTAGAGTTTTTATTGACATGAAGAAATTTTAAAATATCAAAGTGATTTAATGCAGCTAAAGGTCTACACTAGACTAAACTGATATGACCTGACGTTTATTATATCACCATCTGAGCATCTGAAACTATGTCGGTGCTCATTACCTTCAGAGAAATTCTTCTGTAAACCCTGATGTGACTTTATTGCTTTATTAGATTTCAAAATGATCACTTAGCCACAAGCTTCATGCCATTCTAAATGAATTTGGGCTGAGGCTATATAAACAGGTAAACACTCAGCTATCCTCAAAAGATCTAGCGCTTTATAGTTATTTTAGACTTCTGCTGGTGCCTTTTTTTCTTATTGCTCAGAGATACATATTGTTCAGACCTGCAGTCATAAGATTAAACATTTTTCTTAAATAAACTCTGTATGTTTGTATTATTACATACATACATATATATAATTAAATATATTTAAACATTATATAGACCTTATAATAATAATAACCATGAAATGACAAAAACACAACAAAATGACAGACCTTGACTAAAATCAAAATGAAAACAGAAGATATAAAAATATATTTATATTTTATGTTTTTATTTTGATTTTAGTCAAGGTTTGTCATTTTGTTGTGTTTTTGTCATTTCATGGGTATTATTATTATAAGGTCTATATAATGTTTAACTAAAGGTACTTTTAGTAAGTTTTTTTGTTCAAAATTAACAAAATTTAGACAGGCAGGACAGGAAATTACGTACATCACTCACCCGTGCATGTCTCGTCATATATGTAAAAAGAGAATGGTTTCGCCGGCTACATCGACGTCTAAGAGTGGCATTGTTGTCATAACGAGCAGGTAAAACTCTTGAGGGAATCTCCAGTTTTATAAAATGGAAAAAAAAGGAGAGTTAGCCGGCAAAAATTTAACCCGACAGAGCTCATAATAAAACTAGCTTGGCTTTGCAGAGAGGGTGAGAATTGAGAGATTTAAAATGTAAAAGAGACACAGAGATGTTTTTTTTTTGTAACTCAACATTTTATTAAACTCAAAAATTGCCATATGTAGTTTATTAAAAGATTTTAAAGCATTATCTATTATGAATGGCATTTTCATTTCGACTTGTTATAGAGCAGTGCTGGAATTTATTTTAAAGGAAATACCATGTCTATGAATGGGTATAGCTACAGTAATGTCTTCAACTAGTCACCTTGAGATCCTTTAAATCTAAACAGGTTATATCTTAAGCCTATAGTGAATGTTTTATGAGCAGTAGGATAATCTCTCTCTTTTTTTCAGTTATGAGAAAAAAAAAGAAAAAAAAAAATCAAAAACAAAAAAAAATTGCACACACAGAGCACAGTACCACAACCAAAACAATGTTCTTCTGTAAAATGCATGTTGTTTTGTTACTTAGTGTACCTTTATTTTTTAGTTTGTTTATTTATTAATGATTATTATTTAGTTCTTCAACTTAAACGACACAAACATGACAACTACTGTATCAACATGTCAGCTATAGCTGGCTTTTATTTAATACCATTTAATGTTCATTTTATTCCAAGAAATGAAAGTATTTATGTTGTTAGTTTCATTTATTTATTTTCGTTTTAGTTAGTGAAAACTATTTCAATTTTTTTTTTGCATTATGGTTTTTTATGAAGAAATTAAGTGATTGCACTAACATCCCTTTCCTCAAAAAATATTTAACCCCAGTGCATTTTTTTTTTTGTTGAAATATGCACTGACAAAATCTCTTTGTGAGAATGACTAGAATAGATATCATGTTTGGCATTCAAAATCATTTGGACATGAGTTATGCACAAAATTACAGTATGAACAATTCAATTCAACAATTTTGGCCTCTAAGTAAAGTTTTTTTTTTTTGGTAAGAAATCATCTACTAGTTTATGTGCATGCTCTGCCCCTAGTTGAATTTTTTTTTTTTTTTTGAAATCTACCAACTTGAGTATTTGGCGTGTTCATTCTATTGCTTTTCAGCTGCTTTTTCAGAATTACACAGAAAAAAAAATAAATAAAAATAAAACAGAGTTAAGGTTTGTAGAATTCGTTATGTATCTCTCTTCTCACAATATTCATTACATGGCATCGGATATGTGGTTGTGAGTTTCAGTTGCTGTCTCTGAGTGCAGTTGCAAAAGGGGTGATAAATGTGCCGTGGAAGTGGAGTGACTCATTAGCAAGAGGCTCAGTTGAACTTGTTAAGGGCTTAATTGAATTAAGCAATACAAGCTCATTTACAGTGTCTTATTTTGATTGATTACCCTCCCTCCTGTGTCTCTCTTTCTCACTCTCTCTCTCTCTCTCTCTCTCTCTCTCTCTCTCTCTCGCTCTACTTTTTCCTCTCTGGGTTTTAAATGAGATTTCAAATTTAATAGAGTGGTTTTAAACTCGGGCTGTGAGCACAACTCCACTTGTAGACATAAACTTGCAAACTTCACCATTGTTTTGAACTGCATTGAACTTCATCAAGAGGGGAAGTTTAGTTAGACAGACCCTAAACCCCTTGACAGAGGGAGCGAGTCTGCTCAATATACTTCAGGCAGACCAAATACCAAATAAAACAAATTTATAAGGAAACAACTGTTAATGATAAATCAGCTCCATTGAGGAGTCCAGTGATCAAAGGCTTAAGGCATTCCATTTAAACACTTTGCAAGGGTTCCGCCAGTATTGGGCCCTCTTGCAACAAAAGCAACGATGTATATCCAAGTGAACGAGACAGAGAGAAATTACCAAGGGAAGGGCATAAAAAATGACTTATGCAGCCTCAGCTTAAAGGACACTGCAAAAGTCATAGGGAATATAAGTGCAGAGGAGGACATCACCCACCATGGGTCAGGAGCCCAGCCAGCCTTCATTTATGCCCACAACAGACCATCAGCCAAAGCCCACTGAAGACTCAGTGCCACCAAGTGGTTTGTATGCACCTCGGGCCTCCCGTTCATCAGCTTTACCTTGGTTTGAGGATCCTTCAGCTCCACCTCAAGTTTCCGAGCCCTGGATTCCACCTCGGTTCTCCGACTCATCGGCTTTACCTTGGGTCCACACTCCCTCACGTGGTCTGTCATTCCTCAGGCTCTGCCGGGCTCTCTTGTCTCTCTGGCTCCACCTTGGTCAATCATCAACCTGGCTCTGCTTCAGGCTTCCTGATCTCCAGCTTTGCCTCGACCCTCCCCGCTTGTGGCTCTGCCGGGCTCCACCTTCCCTCTGGTTCCGCCATTGTCTTCAGTCCCACCGACTCGACCTGTTCTGCAAAGCCCAAGTCTGCCTTGACCCTCAATACTTCTGTGTCACCCTGGGTCTTCATCTCCTCGGTTTTGCCTGGTTCTTTACCTTTTATGTCTCTACCTATTGGTCAGGTTCCTGGCTAGCGGTGACAGAAGCTGACTGTGTTCTGACCTGAGCTGACCATACACAAACCTTAAACAAAGCAGCACTTGGTTACCATTTTGAATATTAATCACGCTGATCAATCACTGACAAGTTTGGATGTTGCATAACTGACAAGTTTGAATGTTGATGTATTTCAAATTACGTTTTTTTTAGTAAAGGGAATTTATACAAATGTTATCAGATATTGTTCTGTGTGCAGAAAGCAGCAAACACTGCAAGTATATGTCAAATGGAAAGCTTCTGTCAGCACTCTTTGCTCCCTTTTTGGAGGACGATGGATACTCCCTTTGAAGGAAACAGTGAAGTGAAAAGCCCTGATAAGGGGCAGGGCAGTATTTCTCGATTGGAAGAGTTTGAAGGGATTTCCTCTGTGACTGCATATAATGGGCATTTTGATGTTTTCGTCATATGTAGAAGCAGAACATATTTGTAATTGTGTTCTCATGCATCTGAATGTTTTCTTGTTCTGTGTGTGCATGTTTTAGGGTTGTCAATGGGAACCGCAGCAGTAAGTGTCAGAGCTGACAGACTTGGCAGGTGGTCATTAGTCTGTGCGTGAGAACATGCCATAGCTGGCTGTGGTAGTAGTCCAAAGGGCTGGGGTGAAAACTGGCACAGCTTGAGGTGTTGAGAGTTCACCTCTCTGCTTTCATGCCCACATAAACTTAGAAGCAGTATGCTTGGCTTGTCAACTAACAGTCAATAGCTACTGTTAATGACAGTGGATATTGCCAAAATGACACTTTAACTTAGTTAGTCTTTTTGTCCATTGATCAAATGAGCCTTTGATCGAATTGGCTAAATTGAATGTTTGTTTTATACTAGTCTAATGTATACTGAATGGGGTACTTATTGACAACTTGTTATTGATTGGATAACACTGACCAAAATATTCTAGCCATTAGTTACCATGCTTTATGTTTTCTGAGCCAATGACTTATATAAGGACAGAAACTTTCAATCACCTTATAATCTCTTGGCAAAATAAGTCAGATTTCTTCAAATTTATTGGTCATGCATGGCAATTGAATGGTCATGGAATGTAGCAGTTTCAGTGATGCAATATTTATCCTGTTTCATTGTATTTTTATAGAAGTTGGGTGCAGTAGTGAAATACCTACCTTTCAAATTTATCATGCGTTGAATATGCCATTTTAGTTACACCCTTTACTAACAAGCATTCAGGAAACCAAAGTGCACACCAAAGTTCATGATTTACTGAGGGAAGAACTTGACCGCTCAAAGACTAGACCTGAACCCATATTGAAAACTTTTGGTATGCATTTGAACACTGGGCCATCATCCAGCATCAGTGACTGATCTCACTGATGCTCTTGTATCTGGATGAGATCAAATCCCAACAAGTCACATACCAACAACTGGTTTAAGTTGAAATATTTAGTTCACCCCAAAATTGTGAAACTGATGGGCTATATTTATTTGTTGACCAATGTCAATATGTAAATATATTAAATCATATGAAGCAATGTCTCTTGGGAAGATTTGGATTGAAAAGCTCAGATGATAGGAATTTGTTTTCTTTATGAACTTTGAACACAATGGACAAATATCAAATTTGTGTTTCAAAAAAGATTGAAAGTCTTACGGCTTTTGGAGGTAAACATTTATTTTCAATTTGGTGTGAACTTCTCTCTATACTATCAATACACTCAATCTTTTAAAAATTATGTTCAGCACTTAAACACCAGCAAAAAGGATCTTGATTATTAGTCGAGAAGCTTGAGCCCTTGAGAGCCGCCCTTCCAGAAAATTCACATCATCCACTCAGTAATGACTCAGGAAAAGCTCTTTATCACTGCGGGAAAACTCAAAGCTATAATCTCCCCAGTATCCACATAGTCTCGATGCCTCGTAAATTTGTTTTGCTCTGTTTCCTTGACCCTTTCCACATCTATCCGCCTCCGGTCTCTAAGCATTGCCTTAGAAGAGCCTAGCCGGATGGTAAGAAGTTTACAAGACTACAACTCTTTCCTTCAAAGAGTGGAAATGCCGTTTACAAAGAGCAGGCCTCCTTGAATTAGCTAGATTCTATCACGCCTGGCCGTATGTTATGAGCACAGTCAGAATGCCTTAGCCTGCCTGTTTATCATACACCCGCCACCAATTTGTTTCGGGATTGTTTCATTAATTGCCATGGAAACATCTGCGTACATTGGGATCAAATTAGAGACGGTCCTCTTGGCGGAACAGTGACATGATCCTGCTCCTTGAGGGGAGAAAGCAAAGTGAGAAAAGGGGAATTAGGGATGAAAGGAAATTCAAATCCAATTTAGAGAGTGAGATTTCTTAACTTGAATGTGTGTCATGTGGTGTTGGTCAAGAGCTGAGGAAAAAAAAAAAGTACTGGCGAGTAGAAACTACAAATGGGGTGAGATGAAGGGACAGACGGAAAAACAAGATGAGAGGAAGACATCTGAGCAAATTGCAACTAACTCAGGCTACTCTTGGGCCTCTTGGGCATGGCTGGAATTTAGCCTCTCTGGGAATATAGAAGGAAAATCCCTACACTGTGTTCATATATGGCAAATGTAATGAAAACGGTGTCATATTTTACTAAAATATGTCCGTCGGGTGATTGCTCACACAGCCAATAAGCCGCATATTGCAAAGCAAACAGAAAAGAAAATATCATATAATCTGGAGAATTACGTCTCAGGTCTGAATCAAAAGAAAGTTGGCAGCAAGTGATTTTGAAGGGTTTGTTTGCATAAAATCTTTCCTAATATTTTCATGTGTTGCTCTTCTCAAAATCAATTGGATATAAAACCAAGAATAATAATGTATATTAATCCACGTCAAACATTAAAATGCTTTTCTTAAACAGCTGAAGTTATTAAAAACAATGTTTCCATATGTCCAAAAGAATGTCGGCTTGAAACGTTGCACACTGTTTTAATATTTCTTTCTCTTTGGACTTTCAAGTCTGGATGTCGTGACTAGCCTGTTTGTGTGTAATTTAGAATTGCCCTGTCTCGGTTTGTTTGAGTGGCATTTTCTTAACACAGGAAATTCTCCATTAGCATGGGAGGCTAATCAAGAGTGCTGAAGGAAATAGGAAACGTTCAGAGCAAAACAGCGCGTCCCTCCCACTTAGCAAAGGCTATTACAGTAACATTTCTTGGTTACACTTTATTTCAATTGTCACTTTAGACATTCTACTAACAGACATTCTGTTAGGTGTTAGGGTTCAGGTTAGGAGAAAAAGTTGACTTGTAGTTTCTAAGTTACTTATAGTCAGTAGAATATCTGTTGGGGGACCAACAAAATAAAGTGTTAGCAGATATTAAGCAGACAGTCTACTAATACTCTAATGACAGTTAGTTGACATGTAGCGGCAAAGTTACTAATAGTTAGTTGAATGTCTAAAGTGGACTATCAAAATAAAGTGTTACCCATTTCTTTTTTTCTAAATATTTTTTATGGACTATTTAACTATATGTAAAGCTGATCATTCATAAAAAAATATCAATTTTAGTGCGTGCTAAAAACCCCCATTAAATATATTAATGTTTCTAATATTTTGACAGGTACTGTACCTGTTGTTTGTAAAATGTCTGGGTTATCTATAATATTAATATCTATATTAATACAATATTAATAATACTACTACTAATAATAATACAGTAAAAACAGTAATATCGTGAAATATTATTACAGTTTACAGAGCGTTGTATCACCAACCCCATCCCCTTTGACTCGAGGTGCTAGATATGATGTAGGATCCAGCAGGAACGTAAGCTGCTACAAGAAGCTTCCAATGGCAAGTGACAAGGCCTACACAGTGAGTTTTTTAAATATTTATTTCGGATTTCGTTGTAGTATTTCGGATTCATATCAAGTTTTTTTTTTTGGTTTCGCAACATTAGATATTGTTTTATCCGATTCAACACGTCTGTATCTGCAGCTGTGGTAACGAAAAGAGCTGGCAACCCGAATGCGGTAACACTACTAATTCCGTGATTGGTAGATCAGTAGAGGGTGGCGCATCAGAACAAAACACTACATGACAACATCAACATCAATTGAGGGCTGCAACTTCACTTTTTAAATGACAATATCCTGGTCAGACTACTGTTGTATATAAGTATTTGAAATTGTTACGTGCTCAAGAATGTTTAAATGGGATGACTACGTAATATGAGATGAGATTTTGTGGATGCTATGTGTGACATGGCAAAAACAACCAGAACATCAAGTAGCAATCAAGTTGCTTTTATTGGTGCAGACGGAGAAGGTTACAGCAAAAGTAAAATATTAAAGAAGTAATGAATAAAAGCAAAAATCCCCATAACTTTGATCCCAACCTTTAAACTGTCTACCAAAAGAATAATGCAGAAACAAAGCCGAATTCTTCAGCATATGACGACGCCTTAAATACACTGATCTGACTAAAACAAAAAGTTACAATTGATGGCGATCATTCTTTAAACTAACTAACACAAAAAGAATCCTAGATATTACTTAGCTCTGAGATCAATCAAAAAACGGGTGGCCATAGGCTACTAGAACGATCGTTGCAGTCTCTTTACGGTTCTCATATCAACATGTGATGCAAACAGATGCAGTGACAAAAAGCACGTTACCCGAGCTACAAGAAGATGCGTCTCTCTTGGTCTTACAGCATCTAACGTAACCGTCCCCAACTCGGCAACGTTAGATCAACAAAACCCACAGCAACACAAAGATAAGAAAACAAATTGGCTGATCGGCTTAGCAACAACCCAGGTGTGAGTGAGGTCTGGCACTGATCACTCACTACTGACGAATGGTAAACAGAGCCTTTTAAAGTGCCACCTTTTAAAACGACAGCTGATTGGTCGCGTCCCGATCGTTACGTCGAGCATCCTGATGTCACAAGTATGAAGAACAGCCAGATGATCCAATGATCGCGCCCTAAAAGAAACTTATGAACACAAAAAAAAACACAATACAAACACACGTGGAACATAACATTAACACGATTTCTTAACGTCTAGTGACATATCAGGGAAAATGTATGATTAATTGAAAGGAATTTCTTGCATACAGCTCCTTTAAATGTAGTTTATTCCTGTGATGACAAAGCAAATTTTTCATCAGTCATTTCTATTACATTTGTCACATGATCCTTCATAAATCATTTTAATATGCTAATTTGGTGCTCAAGAAATATTTCATATTAACAAAGTTGGAAAAACTGTTGAAACCTGAAACCTGTTCAAAGTTGAAACCTGTAATGTTTAGTTAGTGTTCAGTTCATTTGCCAAAATAATATTTTCCAAAGACTTTATTGATTCTTTGATAAATAGAAATTTCTAAATAACAGCATTTATTTGAAATAATATGTAACACTCTAAATGTCTTTTGATTAATTTAATGCATCATTGCTGAATAGAAACATGAATTTCTTTCACACAAAAAACCTGACTGATCTTAAACTTTTGAATTAGTTTTAGTTATTATGATTATTGTTTTAATCAAGGAAAAGTACATAGGGAAACCATTTATGTGAAAAAAAAACACCCAAGGGTTGAAATGTGGGCATAAATACCTTGGTCATAAGGACATCAGTATAAAGTTAAAAGAGCACAGGCAAGTACGTGCTCCACAGAAAATTAAGAGACAGTTTGTTTCAGCCTTGTTTTGTCATGACAGATCCAACCAATGTAGCTTGGCAAGAGACAACTCAATGTGTCAAAGTTCAGGAGCGCACCTCTCCCCTCATTGCATAATGGAGCTTTGGGAATGATGGCCAAACAATCTATAAGGTCTCAAGAAAATCTATCCAGTAATTGCTCAGAGACGTGCTAGAGTCAAAATCCACATGATTTGTGAAGCTCAGTTGGTCAATCTGTCTCCGCGTTTCAACACAGCAGGGAAAAATGCAATTTCAACACCAGAGTCAAGTGAGTGTTTGTGGTTCACTCCAAGACCAGAATTAAACAGTGTAAACCATTATGTCATGCCACAGTAACATTCGCCTCTAAATACAAGTACACGTGGACACGTAAACCAAGACATAATGGTTTACACTGTTTAATTTTTTTTTCTTCTTTTTTCAGAGACGTGTTCTTGTGGTGAGTGCATGTGTACATGCAACATGATTTGAGGCTACAGCTAGGATGCAATACCTGTAAAAACCTGGAGAATAAATTTCACACCTAAAGAGGCTCCAAAAAACATTTCTGTCAAATAACTATAAAATATTATCAATATTGAAAGACAATTTTGCTTCCAGATGGTCTCCCTTTGCCACTTGGATAACACGTTTGCGAGCAACCTGAATTCAAACCTGGTTTGTGTAATTTCCTGATCCCATTCCCACTTTCATGTTTCACTCTCTTCTCAATAAAACTGGCAAAAACACAGAAGTGCACGACAATAACATACGTATTTCTCTACACTGCATTTTTCTTAAAACGAGATAAATTTTTTAGAATATATCTTGAATTATTTTTTTTTGTATTTTCGTAAGGATACAGCAAGAGTTGTATTTATACTGTTTGCTTATTGTTATTCGTGTTGTGTTAGGTCCTTTAGTTCTATTCATACTGTAGGAAACTTTTCTTTCCTTGTAGAAAAGTTAGCAACTGAGGAGACCAGGAGACTTTTGAGGTATCTCTCACGCAGAAGTTCTTTATTGCGTCACTGTAGTCATCTCAAAGATAGTCTAACTTAAAAGAACCTTAACATTCTAATTTATACATTTCAACAGGGGGTGGGATTACATAAAGGGGCAGGCACTGAAAACAAAGCAAATGTAAATGATTCAGCTGGTTACCTGAGTTCATCAGGTAACACAGTGTACCTCAGAACCTTGAGATGCTAATCCAATCAGCCTGATTAGATCAACAAAAAGGCCCAACTGATGTGACAAAAGGTTAATGTCCGAAAACTTGATTGCCTCAAAATGGAAAACATTGTGTACTTACTTCAGTTAAAAATACTGTTAAACCTTTATGAAACATATAATAAAATTTGTAATCTCACAATACTTTTGCAATTGGGTCTCCTGAGCTTAAATATGTAAGATTATAATATTTTAAAGGGTTAGTTCACCCAAAAATGAAAATTCTGTCAGTATTTACTCACCCTCATGTTGTTCCAACCCCGTAAGACCTTCGTTCATGTTTGGAACACAAATTAAGATATTTAAGATATTAAGATCGCTCCTGCATACTAGTCCATAGGCTTCTTGAGGGAATGACTCTTGCTGGCATCAAAAAGTCATTAAAGACATCGTTAAAATAGTCCAAGTGACTACAGTGGCTCAATTTTAACTTTATCAAATGACGAGAATACTTTTTGTGCGCAAAAACAAACAAAAATAACGACTTTATTTCAACTATTCAGTTCCTTTTCCAGGGGCCTGTAGTCAGTTAACATAGTGTGATTGCGTAAAGCTATGTCACACGTAGGCTCACTATTGGCCGACGCTGGTCATGTGTGTGATGCATGACGTACAATAACAGAAGCTTACACTATTAAACTAGTAACCTGACTCGAGGCAGAGGGAGAAATAAACAAATAGTTGAAATAAAGTAAACAAAGTTATTTTTGTTGTTTTTTTTGCGCACAAAAGTGTTCTCGTCGTTTGATAAACTTAAGATTGAGCCCCTGTAGTCACTTGGACTATTTTAACGATGTCTTTAATGACTTTTCGAGGACAGTAAGTCATTCCCTCAAGAAGCCTATATGGACTAGTATGCAGGAGTGATCGTAATATCCTAAATATCTTAATTTATGTTCCGAAGATAAACAGGTGGTGAGTAAATACTGACAGAATTTTCATTTTTGGGTGAACTAACCCTTTAAAGGCAGAACTCTGTTTCTTATCTCCCATTTATGTCACCATTTAGAAAGTCAGTAACCTAAAAATAAGAAAAAATAATCCTTGAGCTATGTAGAGAAAAAAAGGGTGGAATCATCCTGTGAAGTCCCACCAGCTTTTCTTCTTTTCTTTAGAAGAAAGGATTGTAAGGACTGATTTTCCTGCTGAAGACAAAAGCTGACATAAAAATCAGCACAAGGCAATAAAATGCACCTTGGACAAAAGATCGCAAAGAAAGACCACAGGACATTGTCCTGTCCAAACATTTCTTCTTCCTTAACTCTGCATCCCCCTCTCCCTCCTCCCTTCCTTTCCCCCTGACCTAAAGTCACCAAAAGTTCACTGAAAATGTCTATATATCACATATGATGTATCTTGTGAATCTAAGGTTTTTCCTTTTCATGTTTGGTATCATTTTAAGTGTCTCAGAGCGATTGGTAAAATGGTCTTAATTTCATTGCAGTCATTGGGAATAGGATAAAGATTAAGAACTTAGGAGAATCCTGTTCTCCTCCATGGGTGATGTCTTTTCAAGTTATCTTACCTCTCCCCTGAGACCAGGTGTTACAGGAATTTACCCAAAACAAACCCTTTTGTTCTGGTCTGGGTATTTAAGGCTAAGTAACAGAGCAGTCTTTGGGAACCTGTAACCAGGAAAAACCCCTGTGTCAGTGTTTTCCCGGTGGAAATCACTCACACACTACTGTATGTCTCTGTCAGGAATGCATTGCTTGCTTTTAAAATCATCTTTGAGTAATTGATGTTTTGTATTCATTATTTCTGAATTGGCTGTTAATTGCTTGTGTAATTGGAATGCTACATTTTTACCTGACAAATAAATGTTACATCTTGATTTATTCTGAAGTATGCTGAAATCATTATTTTAGTAGATTATAGGAGCCTGGTGCTATCACAAATCTTGCAGGATAGGTCAAACTAAAGGCACAGGTGTGAATGGAGCAGCACGTCCTCTAGAGACCTTTTGATTTCTGTCTATCACTGATTTAGCAAGTTGTATGGAAATGGCTAAAGTAAACTACATACTTTGTACGAGTGAGCTGCAGGCAACCGACTTATGAAGTATGAGCTAACCCTGAACCCTCTGACTAAATTCAGAACTGACAAGGTTTGTATCCGTGAGAAACACGATACGGCCGACGTGATCTCTGTGCGACATCGGGTCCATAATGAATTAATAACTGAAAGTGTAAGAAACTCTGAATAATCAAAGATATAGGTAAATTAAATCATAATCAATAGTTATGGTTCATTTCTAATAAGAAACACAATCTAAACTTGATCATCAGTAAAAAATGGAGTCAGATTAAGCGTAGAGCTAAAGTAATATTGAAAATAAATTCTAATAAATTAAGTGAACACAACTGGAGCGCTGAAAAGACATACACGCATTATCCCTTCGCCCAGCCGTTGGATTCATTCTTTGGGCCAATGGGTGTCCCTTACAGGATGAGATCATAAAGCAAACGTTCAACACACACTGTGCAGGTCGGCGCAGTGCAACTATCAGTAGGGGGAAATCACTGTCATTACTCAAAGAGTGGAAACAAATGCTAGTTTTTGCTCTTTGCCTTTTTCTTTTTTCTCCATAATTACACTGATGAGCTTGTAAAAAGCTAGTGTGAAAAAGTGAGAAACAAAATGTACATTGCATTGATAAATTCTTAAGTGGCTTCATATGGTTCCTCTCTGTATGTTAAAAGCCCCTGAGTGATAAGTTTTCCCCGCACCTTAATCTTGCCAAGAGGAAACGCTTATAGAAATGAAGCCCTTTGCATATGTTCACTCCATAAGTGCTGCTTGGTTCTGTGTGTTTCATGTTTACTTTTAGCTTATGAGTAGTTGCAACTTGGGTTTAAAATCTGTCTTTATTTGAAATACAGCAAAAAGTGCCATAGTTTATGTACTTAAATCCTCATAGTCATAGTTTATATGAAACGGCCCTTCATTACAGCACACAGAAGTGACTGTTGGTTAAAAGGTACTGTTGAATGAGGAGCTATGCACTCAATGAACTGAAACGAAAAAAAAAAGAAAAAGAAAAACGGTTCCATATGTTAGCTGATACTAAAGCATAAAACAAAGTTTAAAGAGTTAGTTCAACCCCCAAACATATTCTGTCATCAATTACTCATCAATAGCCTTGTTATTTCAAACCCATAAGACATCAGGTAAGGTAAAGTCACAATTAAAGTAATCCATGTGACTCCAGTGGTTTAACTTCAGTTTTATAAAGGGACACGAGTGGAGATTGATATTTTGTAAATAAAAAGCTTGAGTTGCTTCATAAAATTGAGGTTAAGCCAATTGAGGAACAGAAAGATTCCAGGTTTCATCAAAAAGATCTTCAGTTGTGTTGTGGAGGTGAATTGTATGCATTCTGTAATGAAAATGTTGTGAGGGAAATCAGATTTTTAACATTTTTGAAATATAATTTCTGACTCCTTGTAAAGGAGTCAGAAATATAATATGTAGCATACACACAATGAATTAACTATTTTGACAATTTTGTTGTTGTCATAATAGAGCATGTATTTTAGTTTTATATGAAAAATTATTGAAATACTTTCCATTTTTTATTGATTTCACATTTAAATATTATGTGAATATAAAATTATGTGAATGCATTCATGACACCTATAAGATGCAGTTTAAAGAAGGCTGAAATGTATGATTTAATTCAATTGTTCCCCAATTGTTTTGGTAGTCTGGAGCCTTGTTTCAATCCGGTTTGGAAAATGCCAATTGCACAATTCAAATATCTGACAGAATGAGAACTATTCAAATATTTTGGTGAATGGGAATACCACCATCACGTGTGTGTGTGTGTGTGTGTGCGTGTGCATGTGTGTGTGTGTGTGTGTGACCCCCATGTTCTCAAATGTTCTGTATTTGGCCATATAACTGAAAAGTGGCAGTCTGTTTGATCAGCTCACATGGTACATAGCATTGGATTTGATTTCTTCAAGCAGTATTTATTTATGCAGTTTGCCGACTTCCCCCCAGTCTTCTGACAGTCTATTTATTAGTGCTGAATTAACACGAATGTACATCAGTGGCTTTGGGAACTAAACAGGACAGTGGGGTATTTTCAGAATGACATTTCAGTCATAATTCATCACTAGTAAAATTTTAAAGGCAGGAAACACAAACCAGTTTTACAAGCAAGACCTATTTTCACAGGCTGGGGCTGTATTTCCCAAAAGCATTGTAAGCCTGAGTAGATCATAAAAACAATTGGAAACAATGCTCTGTTATACGATGTATTTAGGCTTGCAATGTTTTGGGAAACAAAGCCCGAATTGATTGCACTTCTTTTGTAGTGGTTAAAGAATTGTACTTAACCTTATGCCGTTCAAAAATCATGAATGCAAGGGGAAGAGATGACAAAACAACTACTATTACTAGTATTACTATATTACTACTACTACGGTTACTAATAATAATCACCATCATCATCATCATCATCATCATCATTTCAATAAAATAAAACCATGATGTATGGTCATAGGTGAGCATCATGTAACCATTTGATATTATTCTGCATTTATAGACTATTCATTTGTTAAGTCATTTAGTCATTGAGCTTTACAAACTAGTAGCTTTACAAACTATGATAAAATTTGGCTTTAAAATAAAAGTCAAATAAAATTACATTACATTAAAATAACATTTAAGTAATGTAAAATTACAAAATTACATTACTTAAATACTAATCAAAGATAGTCAAGCATATCTAAATTAATATACAGTGGGGTGGGACCAAAAAGTATTTAGTCGAATGTAGAATGATGAGAGAGGTCTGTAATTGTCATCGTAAGTACACTTCAACTATTAGAGACAAAATGAAAAAAAAAAAAAAATCCAGGAAATCACATTGTAGGATTTTTAAAGAATTTATTTGTAAATTATGATGGAAAATAAGTATTTGGTCAATAACAAAATTTCAACTCAATACTTTATAACATAGCCTTTGTTGGAAATGACAGAGGTCAAACATTTCCTGTTAAGTCTTCACCAGGTTTGCACACACTGTAGCTGATATTTTGGTCCATTCCTCCATGCAGATCTCCTCTAGAGCAATGATGTTTCGGGGCTGTCGCTGGGGAACACAGACTTTCAACTCCCTCCACAAAATTTCTATGGGGTTGAGGTCTGGAGACTGGCTATAGGCCACTCCAGGACATTGAGGAGCCACTCCTTCGTTGCCCAGGTGGTGTGTTTGGGATCATTTTCAGGCTGGAAGATCCAACCATGTTTCATCTTCAAGGCTCTCACTGATTTAAGGAGGTTTTGGCTTAAAATCTCACGAGACATGGCCCCGTTCATTCTCCCCTCAACACGGATCAGTTTTCCTTTCGCCTTTGCAGAAAAACAGCCCCAAAGCATGATGTTTCCTCCCCCATGCTTCACAGTAGGTATAGAGTTCTTGGGATGCAACTCTGCATTCTTCTTCCTCCAAACACGACGAGTTGAGTTTTACCAAAAAGTTCTATTTTGGTTTCATCTGACCACATGAAAATCTCCCAATCCTCTTCTGGATCATCCATATGCTCTCTGGCAAACTTCAGACGGGCCTGGACATGTACTGGCTTAAGCAGGGGGACACGCCTGGCACTGCAGGATTTGAGTCCCTCTCGGTGTAGTGTGTTACTTATGGTAGCCTCTGTTACTTTGGTCCCAGCTCTCTGCAGGTCATTCATCAGGTCCCTCCGTGTAGTTCTGGGATTTTTGCCCACCATTCTCCTGATCATTTTGACCCCACGGGATGAGATCTTGCGTAGAGCCCCAGATCGAGGGAGATTATCAGTGGTCTTGTATGTCTTCCATTTTCTTACAATTGCTCCCATAGTTGATTTTTTCCACACCAAGCTACTTGCCTATTGTAGATTCACTCTTCCCAGCCTGCTGCAGGTCTATAATTTTCTTCCTGGTGTCCTTCAACCGCTTTTTGGTCTTGGCCATGGTTGAGTTTGGGGTGTGACTGTTTGAGGCTGTGGACAGGTGTCTTTTATACAGATAACAGTTTCAAATAGGTGCCAATAATACAGGTAGCGAGTGGAGGACAGAAAAGCTTCTTAAAGAAGAAGTTACAGGTCTGTGAGAGCCAGAAATCTTGCTGGTTTGTGGGTAACCAAATACTTATTTTCCACCATAATTTACAAATAAATTCTTTAAAAATCCTACAATATGATTTCCTGGATTTTTTTCTTCTCATTTTGTTTCTCATAGATGAAGTGTACCTATAATGAAAATTTCAGACCTCTCTCATTATTCCAAGTAGGAGAACTTGCACAATCAGTGGCTGACTAAATACTTTTTGGCCCCACTGTACAGGAATGCAGTTGTAATGATGGAAGTCCAAAATGCGAGATATTTGCTTAAAACGATAGTTCACACAAAAATCATTAACGTCATTAAACAGCAACGGGACTTATTTGTGTAGAGAACAAGCAGTTAAAATAAGCTAAAGGTAAAAGTGTATTTAACTTTTTTTAATTAATCATTTGATACAATGCATTTACTGTGTACATACATGTTTTTACATAGTGCTTATTTTAAAAAAAATACCTGCATGCAATTAAATCTGTAATTACTTTCTGTGATAACATAATTACACCTTTGACCCTTCTCTCACATCTTAACCTAAGAAATTAAGACATTAAACCAACCCATACCCCCAAACCTTTCCCTAACCTTACCTGTATCTCACCTCAATAATAGCAAAGATGTTTTGTCAGTACATTGTAGTTAAAGACACCTAATATAAAGTATGACCTTCTTTCCCCACTGGTTCCTGTTATTTCAGAGAGTAATTTCTAGACCTGGTCATGTAAATTATATATGTTAATAATGTATATTAATTAGTTATGCTAAGATGCTAAATTCAGGTAAAAATATTAGCAAAACTTAATACTTATCCAGTAAGTAACTGGTAAAGTCATATAAATGTATGGGTGGGATCCAAAAAGAACAATCAGCTCCTCTGGAATCCTCACATTTAATTTATACAAACTCGGAATGTCAGTGAACAAATGTGGGCCATAAAGTCAAAGAGGTTGAGAGCCCTTGAGAGACTTCTGGTCTTAGAAGTCTTAAAATTGTAAATAAATAAATAATAACCCAAGATGTTTCAAAAGCTCACAGGGAGTGTGTAACCTCTCAGCATTTCCTCTGAATGAGCGAACGCGTCACCGGTGGAGAGGAAATGGGTGCTGCTGAGAATAATGCTATGGTATGGCACAGACTTGAGAGAACAAACGTAAAATAGTGTGTGTAAAACAAACGGATAAGGTTGTAAATTGAGATGAAAGCACAGTGGAAAGCTTTCCTAATCAGGTGAAAGAAAAACATGTGGATGGCTAGGATAGAACAGGCACAAACAAAAAAAGAGAAGAAAAATGTAAACAGTTATAACTGATAAAACTGCAAATATATCTTCAGCTGACTGAGGAAACTGAGCTCTGTTTCTTACTTCTTACTCAATATTTTCTTACTCTAGGTAGGAGAACACAAAGTAATAACAACACTGTCCTGAGAATATTATTGATTATAGTATATGATTTCAGATGCCTTATTATGTGGTGCTATACTATGGATCTCAAGTAAACCTTATGTAATAATAATAATACAATCTATAGTAAATAATTATTAAAAAAATAAAAAAAAAATCAAATTTTTGTCTAGCGCTTTTCACAATACATATTGTTTCAAAGCAGCTACAGAAAGTGTGTTTCAGAAATGTACATAGAAAAAAAATACAGTTAGTTAATTATGTATTAATTTAGGGCATAACATATCTCCGGCGTTGAGTTGTATCTTCACAGGCGTTAAGTCATGTCATGACAGGTTTTGGGGCATCTGAAGTCTCCGTGAGAGGCTGGATACAAATTGGAACTGACGAAAGCTATTTACTAGCATCTCGAGATAACAGCAGTAAAGCAGATGGGAAATAATTAGCATAACTGCTGTTCATAATATTAATGCATTTGATCTGATTCAACAGTAGTATAAAAGGTAAGCATTATGTGAATGCTTGGGTAAAGAGATGTGTCTTTAATAGTTTTAAACTGGGACAGTGAGTCTTAGCCTCAAACAATACCAGGAAGTAATACCAAGAGTTTAGGAGCTTAATGTGAGAACACCCTCCCTCCTTTAGTGGACTTAGATATCCTAGGAATGACCAGAAGCGTAGAATTTAGTGGTCTTAAAGAATGCGTTGGATTGTAGGGCGATTTAGGGCTATTAAATACACAGGAGCTAAACCATTTAGGGCTTTATAGGTCAGTAGTAATACTTTGTAATTGATACGGAACTTAATAGGTAACCAGTGTAGAGATGATAAAATTGGTGTTATGTAATCATATTTTCTTGACCTCTAGCAGCTCCATTTTGCACTAACTGTAGCTTGTTTATTGAGGATGCAAGACACAATAAAGCATTACAGTAATCTAGTCTTGAGGTCATGAATGCATGAACTTTTCTGCATCAGAAACAGATCGCATGTTAGCTTAGCAATGTTTCTAAGGTGGAAAAAGGCTGTTCTTTTAACATATGAAATATGATTTTCGACAGTCTGTCTTTTACTGTAGAGTATAAAGTAACAGGACATCCTTCTAAATTAAAGTTGTATTGTGGGTTGGACCAATAAGTAATACCTTCGTTTTATTTTAATTTAATAGCAAATTACACATCATCCAGCAGCATTTTATATCTTTAAGACACTCTGTCAATTTAGATAAGTTAGTTTTCATCTGGTCAGGATGATATATATATAATTGAGTGTCATCAGCGTAACAGTGGAAATTAATTCCATGATTTCTTATAATATTACCAAGTGGAAGCATATATATTTTGAGAATAGCAGAGGGCCTAACACCGATCCTTGCGGCATTCCATAGTCTACCGACGCTATCTTTATTTTATATAGTGCCTTTAAAAGTAGCATCTGAAAGCACTTAAAAATAATGAGGTTAAAAGACACACATAACAGTCCAGGCAGTAAACACTAAACAAGCAATAAAAAATAAAAAGTCAATAGAATAACAAACAAAATAATCACATACAGTAGATGAATTCAATGCAAGGTCCTCATGCTGATAAATTATTGAAAGTAACCCCTGTAGGTCTAAACAGCAGTCTATGGGTTTTTCACAGAAATCTCAGGTAAGCGACAGGTTTAGATGTTGAGAATAATTAAAAAAAAAACTACGCCTTGAAGAGCGATGTATGTAACGCTTATGCCGCAGTATTCCAACATGACTACAGAGAGCACATTTATCATTCTAAGGATCCGTGTAGGTTCAACAATTGGTGAGCAGTGTACCTGAGAGCCATTCGGGAAGGGTCCACACCAACAGCAACCTCACAGTGGTGTACGTAGTGTACGTCCTGGTCCAGGCAGCAGAAAAGTACATTCCAGTAAACAGCACTCAGGGATAAAAGCAGTTTGGTGTGCGAAGCTTAATTCCACATCATGGTAGATCATCATTCTTCACTGGCTAAATTACTAAAAATAAGCGGTAAGCGGGAGAGAGGATCGGCATCCAAACCCGCCAGTGTGCCCTTTCATATTGAATTGTTATAATAATAATTAATGCTATAATTTGAAATATTAAACTGTTTTAAGATTTATGCATTTCAATTAATAGTAAAATTCCAATAAAATGAATATATATATATATATATATATATATATATATATATATATATATATATATATATATATATATATATATATAACTGTAGGTTTTCATTTAAAATGTTTCAATCATAATATGAATAATATGTAAGGATTATTTAATTCAATGTGATGGAATTGTATTACTTGACTATATATTAAATCAAACCCCCCCCCCTTTTCAAAATCTTATTGAATTACAGATTATAGCACTCATCATCACTTTGAGACTTTTTGTGTGAGGAGGCAATGTAGAGGATAGCTGTTATGGTACATGGACAGGAGTTGCACATCGATGAGAGTCGTTTGAATCCGGGCCTCAACGAGTATCATGACGTAAATGTGGTCTCTCTGCAAACTGTGTTTAAGATGGTGGCAAGCCTGTTCAAATTGAGCACAAACAGATTGAATAGAGGTGGTCACACCGCCGGAGACTGCTTAGTGTTGCTTCATTCTGTGGGAGCTTTTGCTTCAAACAAAACTTTTTTTTATTTGCTTCTTTGCTTCTGCCTTGCTTCTCTGCATTTTAATGTCAGAAAACTTCTACCCTATACTATATGTGAACTATTTGTTTTTAGGTTGTGTACATGGGGTGATGTTAAATCATTTTTTGTGTAATAGGGCATAATGTTTGTAATGGCATATTGTAAGAGCCCCATCCAGGTTGCATTGCATTTTGGCTATTATGATTTTTGTTGATGATGATAAATGATGTGGATGAGAATGTTTTGGATGGTAATATGAGGAGTCTAGAATATGATTTCCTTATGTGATATGACCCTGCTGGAGCTGGACTTGCTCATGTGAGGGTGCAGCTGGCTTTGCGATTAAAGTTGTTGTGGTCAGTGCATGTCTGCTCAAGGAGATCCGGTTTATTGGCTAGGATGGGACTGTGAAAGTTCCTGTGGTGGGCGAGTGGAGAATATGTGGAATTTTGGGGGGAACAAGAAACAAAACCATACTAAGGAACAATCTTGACAAGTGTGTGGACACCATTTATTCTTTGAATCACTGACACCTATTATCAGCCTAAGATAGCTCACGGACTGATGCTGAGATAGATCGAACCGAGTCCATCAGTCCAAATCTCACTGACTGGCCACAACCTTTGCAAGTCAGGGGTTTTCAGTGTTTTATATCAGTCCAAATTCTCTGTAAAAAAACGTATTACTTATTAAACCAGATTACAAAACTCATTTTGTTAGACAGCATTTTATGATATTTTAAACGGAGAGAACATACAATCTTGGTGGTGAAAAATTACTACTACTAAATCAAAACTACTATTACCGTCATTTTTCAAAATATACAGTTGGAATCTAAATGATTCAAACCCTATTGCAAATCAGGTTTATTGGCAAAATGTGCACATTTTCAGAGATGTGCAATGTACAAATCAAAAAAAAGTATTTGAAATATTTCAACACAGCAAATGTTTCAAGTGGTTTACCCAATATCAACTGAAAATGCAACTTTAAACACAGTCTCAAATTTATTCAACCTCCTGAATAGAATTCCTCACAACAGCACAAATCTGCAAAACAGGTGTTGTCTCAAGCACACCTGATGCAACTAATCAATGGCTTCATTAGTTGCACCAGGTGTGATTGGCTAGAACACATGAAATATCTGAACTGATTTGTTGAGTGTCGCGTTATAAATATAGCCATGTCAAAAGAATGGTCCAAAAAGTTTACCATCGCCCTTAACAAACAAGGAACAGGATACAAAAAGATAGTGAAGGCACAGAATGTTCATATAGACACCGTTGGAAGCACAGTTCGCAAATTCAAAGTTAAAGGGACAGTGGGTGCACTACCTGGACGGGCCAAAAAAAAAAAAAGGAAGCTATAAATGGCTGCAACCAGATTTCTGAAAAGGCAGGTTCAGAAATATTCTAGAGTGACTGCAAAAAACCTGCAGAATTACTTGGTGGCAACAGGCACTGATGTTTCAGCTTGCACAGTAAGGTGCTAACTATATATATATATATATATATATATATATATATATATATATATATATATATATATATATATATATATATATATAAATATTCTCTCGATTTACCTTTCATTTCTTATAGTGGACATTTGTGACCTTGAAGACCTACATGTGCAATCTTTTTTTTTAACAAACACAATCTAAATTTCTGGTCCGTTCAAACAGCAAGTGCCCCAGTTTCATATCACTCTGAAGTAAAAAAACAAAACAAAAAACAAACAAACAAAAAAAAACAAAAAAACATTTTTTTAGTCAAAACAACAGCAAAGAAGAACACCAGCCTAACCAAGCTAGTTTTCAGTCAGCCAATTGGAAAAGTTCCCAATCTCCCCTCAAATCTTTAAAACATGCCAGCTAACCACCTTAGGCTGGTTTGTGCCAGTTCTACCCAACAAGTAAACAGCTCCTTCATTCTCTTTATTCATGCCACTGAAGTGCCTCCTTAATGTTAATTCCCTAAATACCCTAATTTGCCTGGAGTCTTACTAATCAATTAAGGCATCATACATCTTATGGAAAAAAGCAAGGAAGGACAAAATAACTCTTTCCATTTTATACTGACCTCTCGGCATTAGCTAACTCTCGTTAGCAGTTACAGTTGAGAAGTTTGATTGAAATTAACACCAAATATTTATATTTTTACAGCCTTGGTGAGACTTTATGTACTGCCTGAGTTGTCAAAATAACCTGAATGTTTTTGCACAGGGCTTACTGGATGGCCTGTGTCCTGTTCTTTTTCATATTCTGCAGACATTACCTAGGCTAGTGATCAAGGCTTGCATTAGAGAGTCGAGCTGGGATGGATGGAGGAGAAAGATGTGTTTACTTTCCAGTCTGCAGTCAAAACCCTGATGCCATCATCAGAGGTGTCTGGCTTCGGCATCGTTCCTGTCCATCAGCCAGACCAACTCCACCCTTATTAGATGCATACACACACATGTACTGTACACAAACTGTTTACCTCTTCCTCACGTTTGTTTCTCTGAATTCATCCTTGAGCCAGCCATCAGATGTGATAAACTGTTAATAATGCATTTAAGTAGCACTGACAAAACATGCCTTTATTGGTAAAAGACAGAGGCTTCTTTGTTTGGCCAATTCCATGAATGACTTTTCCTTCAAATGTCTGGCCCGTTGGGACATAAGGACGTGAGGTCTCTTTGAGTGGACAGAGGATGCTGTAATATGCATGCGTGTTGTGTAAGGGAGAGGTGGTGTGCGTTATTCCATCAAAGTGGTCTCTTTATGTAGTTAAGCAATGTGGGTCCAACCTTGTCTACAGTCTACAAAGCAAGCACAAACATGCCCCAATGACATCCATTTGCCTAGATAGTTATTAATCATGCCAGTTATTAAACTAACATTACTTTTTTTTTTAAATAACTCAAAGTGACTAAGCTAAAATGTCCTGTTGAAAGTTCACATAAGGTGAAGCCTCAGGTGGCCGCAGTGTCAGATAAACTGACTTAAAAAATAAACAGTTTTTTTTTTGTGTACAGTGGCTAACAAATTTACTAAAATGTATCTTCAACCATCTTCAACCATAACAGACACACCTCTGGTGCAGCTTTGATTATGATTAACAGAGCCGTGGACTAGCAATTTTCATTAAAAGTAACTTTTTCTTTTTTTTGTTATATGATGGTCACGTTATCCCTTAAATGCATGAATGTTTCACCAATTATTATTACATATTTGTGTCATTAGCGACCCGTAGCGATCCATATCTAACATAGGAGGATCTCTAACTGCAGCAGTAGTATAAAACTTCCCTAATATTTTAATAACAATTATAGAAGAATAAAATAGAACATATTTTCTCACCTTTTGGAACTTGAAAGGTTTAAATTTGAGCAGATGATTTTTAACATCATCTCTGTCCTCGTCAGAGCTCATTTCCCAGTATATTCCACTGCATGAAAAAACAGAAAAATGAAAACACTGAAAAATCAGTGTTTCATGAGCAGAACAATCCGAAAACACATTAAATAACAGTACAGCCCATTGAAGAGATGCATGACTATCCCTCACAGCCTCGTTTTCATTCTCATTAAAAATCAAAGATGGCGCTGCCGCGAATAAGGCGTATTATGTGGATTCAGCGGAGCGAACTTTGTCCTGCGGAGAGGGAGAATGGGATCTCTTTATTTAAATATTTTCCATATGCGCTCAAAGGAATGAGGAGAGCAGGGCAGCAGAGTCTTCCCCACTGGTCTCATTTGGAATGAAGCCTTTGTCACTGGATCCATCCAGCGTTGGGACTTCATCAATGGTTTTGGCCTGCCCTGAGTCTGCACACATGCATCAGAAAGGACGTTGGAGGAGACCCACACCTGTCCATTCAGAGTCAGTTCATGTCATCGCTGCCTAGTCAGAGACTGTTCACATCCCGTCTGCCCAGCCAGAGACTGTTCACGTCTGGTCTTCCCAGCCAGAGACTGTTCACGTCCCGTCTGCCCAGCCAGAGACTGTTCACGTTCCGTCTGCCCAGCCAGAGACTCTTCATGTCACGTCTGCCCTGTTCACGTTCTGTCTGCCCAGCCAGAGACAGTTCACGTCACGTCTGCCCAGTCAGAGACAGTTCACGTTCTGTTTGCCCAGTCAGAGACTGTTCATGTTCCGCCTGCCCTGCCAGAGACTGTTCACATCACGTCTGCCCAGTCTGAGACTGTTTACGTTCCGTCTGCCCAGCCAGAGATTGTTCACGTCCCGTCTGCCCAGCCAGAGACTGTTCACGTTCCGTCTGCCCAGCCAGAGACTGTTCACGTTCCGTCTGCCCAGCCAGAGACTCTTCATGTCACGTCTGCCCTGTTCATGTTCCGCCTGCCCTGCCAGAGACTGTTCACATCACGTCTGCCCAGTCTGAGACTGTTTACGTTCCGTCTGCCCAGCCAGAGATTGTTCACGTCACGTCTGCCCAGCCAGAGATTGTTCACGTCACGTCTGCCCAGTCAGAGGCTGTTCACGTTCCGTCTGCCCAGCCAGAGACTTTTCATGTCATATCTGCCCAGTCAGAGACTGTTAACGTTCCGTCTGCCCAGTCAGAGACTCTTCATGTCACGTCTGCCCTGTTCACGTTCTGTCTGCCCAGCCAGAGACAGTTCATGTCACGTCTGCCCAGTCTGAGATTGTTCACGTCCCGTCTGCCCAGCCAGAGAATGTTCACGCCATGTCTGCCTAGCCAGAGACTGTTCATGTCAATTCTGCCCAGCCAGAAACTGTTCACGTCCCTTCTGCCTGGTCTGAGACAGATCAAGAGATGCCCATTCGTATGGCCGCCAAGGCAATGATAGACTATTTGAAGTGTCTGTCTCAGATCCTGGACTTGCCTGTGTCTGCTGTTCCAGAGCTGGAGTCAGTGTCTTCTTTCCAGAGCCAGGGCCAGTGTCTGTTCCAGAGCCGGAGCCAGAGCCAGTGCCTGTGTCTGGTCCTGAGCCGGTGTCTGGTCCTGAGCCGGTGTCTGGTCCTGAGCCGGTGTCTGGTCTTGAGCCGGTGTCTGGTCCTTAGATGGCATCTCCACCCCGGCAGCCCGAGGGGTCTTCACGGCCCTGGCTGCCCGAGGGTTCTTCATCACCCTTGTCTGTCCCTCCCGTCCCGCCCTGGTCTGTCCCTCCCGTCCCACTCTGGTGTTTCAGTCCTGTCTTGTGCTGCACATGGGTGTTTCGTTATTTTGGGCCATGTGCTTTCTCGTCAATCGTCTACCCTGCCCATCTTGTTATCTCGTTATTGTTTTATCTCCCACACCTGTCTGCCTCATTTAGCTGTTAGGTTGTTGAATTCAACAGTTTCGATGGGATTCTCAGTACTTTTAGCAATATAGTGTATGTTAAATTGGGCTGTGTCTTTAAAACTGGCAACTACTTAGCTGGTTCGAAGGGGGAACCTATATCTGTCATAGGGGGGCGCGGGGCACAACCTAACGCGGGGTAACACGGACCTTTTACTTAGTTACTCAGAGTCACGCAGGTTGTGTTTACGCTATTTTTCTCTCGCTGCCAGAAGACAGTAGAAGACAGACGAATTGGCATAAAGTTTTGATAATATATTGTGAAGATACTGAACAAAGAGTGTTTTGACACCATGCAAGTATATTTTTTCATCATAGTTTTTTTTTTTTTTTTTTTTTTTTTTTTCCGGTTTCTGAGTTGGGTGTATACGTTTACAAATCTAACTTTATATTGCCTTAATCACTGTCTTGTTGGCTCAAACATAGCACCATTTTGAAACATGTCAGCAGTTATTCAAAAATATGAATCTAAACTAATTGTTTTTTAATTAATTGAGCCTAAACCAAAATGCGTTACGTTGTGCCCCGCTGTCCCCTACATCTCATCACAATACCTAAATGCTGTAGGGAGAGGAGGAGGGTTGTAACAAGTGGTTCATTGAAACACCATCAGTTTAAACCATTCAGAAATGAGCTGCACACGGGTCAGATTAAGGGGAGATCATACATTTTAGAAAATGAATATAACAAAAAAGAATATCAACCTCACCAACTGTACCAACCTTACCCCAATAGTAAGGTAAGATTAATCTACACAGTTTAGGGATAAGTTGTAGATCAACAATTTTAACTTCTTGCAGATAAATGCGGGAAAAGTATCACTAAGATAAATTGTGGGAAAAAAAAACCTACAGATGTTAAAACAAAAAATGTTACAACAGTCCAGTTACAAGGTTATTCCTGTAAAGCCTGACATATGAAGTAATATTCTTTTTTTGAAATGAAACACTTTAGATAAAAATCTACACGTTTTTTTTTTTGTTTGTTTTTTTTTGTTTGTTTAGTATCATATGAAACATCAGGATTTTATGCCTCCCATAGTATGATATAGGGAAATACAGAGCTCATACTTGAGGAAAAAAACAAAACAAAAAATAACACAGTTTTAATAAAACTTGCATATCCAAAAATATGCAATTTGGTGCAGATGCTAATTGTAAAATGTTCATTCTGAGCTTGTAATCATGTAAATCAAATTAGATTTTTATAAGAGTAGATTAGACTAATCACATAAAATGCATACACATATCAGTTGTCACTCTGATATTTAAATGCTTTCATGTTGGTTTATGATAAAGCTCCGTAAAGCAATGCAATACAATGATGATTAGGAGATGGTTAAATAAATGTTCCTCAAAAGGACATACATGTATGGACAATCAATTAAGCCTGTGTTGGTTCAGTCCGGTAAGTGTTCAACTTGAAAAAAAAAAATTGCTAACAAAATAACATTTTATTCTAATGTTTACATAAAAACTGTCAAGATTTCACAGCAAAAAGACACCTTAATGTGCACAGTTTTTAGGAATAAAAGGCCTTTTAATATTTGCTAAAGAAAAAGCATTTATTATTAGAAACATGTAAAATATTGTGTAACAGGTTTTTTTCCTTCAGAATCATTTTGATCGTGTTGATAATTTAGACATTGAAATTTGCATATCACATATGATAATGTTGACTTTTTAGGGTTTATTACACAACCTTTCTTTACATGGTTTTACAGCCACCAGTGACTAATTTCTACAATTTTCCTCAAATGTTTTCTTCTGCACTGCTGTAAAGTACTCTTGAAAATAGGTAGGTTAACCAAGGCAAGTGGTGTGGGTATTCCCTTGTGATGGAGGCCCTGTAAGGGCAGAGCGCTCTTATCTCTGTCTGTGTGGGAGGCGATTAGCTGGGTGTCTGACAGCCTGCCGGGTTCTCCGGACTCCAACTCTGCCTGTGGTTCAGTTGTGATAATTATCCACCAAATGAGACCAAACCAGCATGTCCACCTCAGTGTGTTGACTGTGTCGATGGCACTTTGTAGCACAAAAACAAAACCATGCTATTAAGCTGTGGGAAAAATGAATAATTGACAATGAATAGACCACATCCTGCTTAAGCTGTTTTTGGTGTCCCGCGCTCTAACCTGATAGCCCTCTGTGTAGCCGCATTGTTTGTTTTACAGAAGTGCCCTTTTATGGCCTGCACTTATAGGCTACTGCTGAATTATTTCCTCAGTCTTTTCCTATTACAAGTCCCAAATGATTACAAGTCACTTATCAAAATACACACTCTGGGGCACTCACAATACACACAGTATGGACACATACTCAGGCTTAGTTCTACATTTTCAAACATATAGTATGTTGTGCTGGCCCCTTCATTTTATCAGTACACCAAGTTACACAACAGTTAGTTCCGTTTCTCTAATCTGATTGGCCGGTCCAAGACTGCTGATATGTAGATGTTTGTGGCATGCAGCTTGTCTGTGTTCGGATCATTCCAGACCAGAGTATGAGAATGGAGTGGAATTGTTTGATTTGTGATAATGCAAATAAGCAAGCCTTATTGCATTTTTGGCTAGCCTGTTATACAAAGATATCATGAACACATGCAAAAACATTAATAACTGATTATGTTGTCAATTTATACTTTTTCCCGTGAGCTTTTGCATTTTTTTTTCATTCAGACAATTTTTGCAAATTTGCATTCAGACAAATGATCATAAGTTGTTAACTCAGACACACCCTTCTGTGTGCAAGATGTTTCTATATTCTTAAGAACTTTATTATCTTTTGATTTACTTCTTTAGGAATGAGACATCTGTACCAGTCACTCTGAGACTTTTAAAACCATATTATATTTTTGTGTGAGTATGGGTGATCTCTGCAAGAGATGTGGGATGCGGGGAAGGATTGTTTGTGTGTGTGTGTGTGAGAGAGAGAGAGGTGTTTAAATGTTAATTTGCAAGCAAGGTCCTTCGTCTCATAGACCTGTGTTGAGGTTGATCTCTTCAACCAGTTCTTCCAGTCCAGTGTGTTCTCACGTAAATGCGTCACTATAACACGCATCGTGTATTGTCGTGTAATTTATACGCAAAAATGAGTTTTTACGTGCATATAAGACACAGTTTTTCGCATGCGTTTGATACGCAGTTCATTTTTGTGTAATACACACGTACCCTACACCACTAATTCTACCCAAACGTATAATACACACGCACCCCACCCCACACCTAAACCTAGCCTAACCAACCGATGCATATCATATGCACATAAAAACTCACTTTAGCGTATAAATTACACGACAATACACATGCGTGCTATTAAGATGCATTTAGTGTGATCGGGTTGTCCGGTCTTACGCTACTCAAATTAAAAGGGGAATCTAATATATAATATAGACTCATTAAAATTTTGAAAGTATAAATAAATTAATTATGTATTCAAGACATTTGTTAACATTATTTTCATAATATACAATGATATCCTTTAAAGTAAAATAGTATTTACTATTTTATACTATCATTTTTTACTAAATTAAAGTTAAATTAGGCCAATTTCTATTCAGCACAGACATATGCACACTTATGTGTTCTTGTATTGTTAAATGTGTCTAGACTCTGTTTTATATTGATTTCTACATCTATTTAAGCCCGTATTTTATTTCTTTTCTCATGTATGGGATTATTTATTATATGTATTTTAATAGCAATCCATTTTAAACTTAATGCTTGTACTTTCTTTTTTATTTTATAAGCCTAACCAAAGGCTGGGGTTGCAAATTATTCAGGCCTAGAAACCTGCTTTTTTTGTATTCTTTATAAAGCAACGTTTTATGCATTTTTCCCTGTCAAATCAATTAAATAACAATAATAAATAAATCGAATATGACTTTTGATAAGATGAATAAGGTCAGAGTAAGGGAAATAGCTTTAATAACAGAATAAAATTCTTTGAATTGCGCAGGAAAACTATGGATTCACATAAATTGTTTGTACGTAAATATATATATATATATACACAGTATATAACATTCATAAGATGATTAATATCCCTGTTAAACCAATTCCTTAAAAAATAAGGATTTATTAGGATAAAACTTTAGGAATTGGTCGCGTTGTAACCAACAGTTTAATGACACTTTGGTCTTTTTAGAGGAGAAGTTTAAACTGTGACATCAATGCTCTTGTTTTCTCTTGTTCTGCTCTTGTTTTCTAAGGAGCCCCTATTTATAATGTTTTTAATTCAGAGAGTGAGATTATTCTAAAGGAGCTGTGGAAACTCCGACAGAGTTTCCCTGGCATTATTTGTGCTATATTTGTCCAGTGTTCATGCGGGCAGGGCAGGATTTGTTGTCTTTGCTTCACATTAGGTCTGGTTTACTCTTCACTGTATGTTTTGTCTGGTTTGTTTTGATTGTTTGAACCAGTGTGAGGTCCCTTCAACAGAATCTAAACAGACATCAGCATGTTATTCCTGGCTCGTTCTAGACCTGTTTATTTTATTGAAATCGTAAGACTGTTAAACAACACTGCATGTATAGTAATTCGGTCAACCGTACACATAGACGAGCGTGGAACTGTTTCTGCCTTCCATTTGGTGGGCACACAGTTTTGGTGTACAGCGCTGATCTCTGGTGGCGCCAGCTCCTGCATGCTGTAATGAGCTTTCAGAGTTGCTGATTGCAGATAAGCTTCCAAAAAAAAAAAAAAATCAGCGAGGGAAGGAAAAAAAAATACAAGAAAAGTTCCAATAATTTATTTATTTATTTGTTTCTTTGTTTATTATTATTTATTTATTTTTAATGTTATATAATATTTAAACGATTTGCAGATAAAGTTAAGATCCACAACAACTGCTTTGGCATTTGCAGACGTGTCATCAATCCCAGGAATAAATTAGATTTTTAACTAGATTAAAACAGAAAACAAGTTATTTTAAATGCATGCTCTCAATTTCACTGTTTTTATCAGTTGCATTGATCAAATAAACGGATTTTATTTTGAAAAACAAAACATGACAATAAAAATAGGACATCATATATATGACTTTATATTACATTATACAATATGTTTTATATTTTATTGTTTTATAAATGTGTATTTTATATGCTTTTGATTCTTACATGAAATGATTTGGGTAGCACTTCATTTTACAGTCCTGTTCCACAGTATTTTTAATAACTGCAGGCACTTAACCCATGTAGTTACCTTGTATTGCTCACTACTTTCTTAGGTAAGTACACATAAGTGCAAGTATACTGTAAACTAAAGTGCAATTATTATTTGCATGTTAAGTAAAGATGTACAACTATATTGGCCATGCAGAATTGTCAGCAACCTACCCATTCTAGTTCTACCACTCTTTGGATGGTTTGTGTTCATACAAACCTCAAACTTTATTGGAGTGCACATGAACTGTAACCCAAACAACGCTCATGTAGAGTCCCTAGCATGCATTCCTAGTCAAACAGACACTGCTCTTCAAGCTTCTCATGGCCTGTGGTCTTCTAATACACGCAAGTGTTTTCACAGCTAACTACAATATGGGCCAAGAATAGGCCCATGGGAACTGGATGTTTTGTTGTGTTTTGCTTGAAAAGATCTGAACCTGCAGCCACAGGAATGCAGCCCTGCTGGTTAACGCTTCAGCAGCATCCAGGAGACAGTGAAGAAGAGATGGGAAAGGTGAAAAAAGGGAGAGTTAAAAAAAAACATATCAATTTGAAGGACAGCATGGCAATAGCTCTGTTTAGACAAAGGACCAAAAAGGAAGAGAGACAGTGAGTTTGATTGCATCTGCCCGCTTACTTTGCAGCGGTACATTGCTTGCATTTCAAAACAGTAGATAGAGGCGCAAGACGCAAGCATGGACATGCTTTTGTGCTTCTGCTGTTGAAAAATGATTTTTGATTTTCACTTAATCCTCTTAACCCTAATCCACACATCTTATTTGATATTTTTAGATTATTATTTTACCACTCTGTTTCTGTCCCTTTCTTGCTATATTTCACTCCCTGATATTAAGAATGACATGTTCCCCAAGACACTGACATTTGTTCTGTGTAAACTAAACCAGACAGTATTCATGAATTAGAATAAAGCATGTGTTTATTTTTTCATATAGCTGATCATGAATGTCTTGAATGAATGTTACCTTATTCAGGAGGCTCACTTCCTGCTCAGCCACTGTTCGGATGCTCTTGCTTACTGCTCCGCGCTTTGCTCTTTCGCTTTTATATTTTTTATCATTTATCTCCTAATTTTAACTTCAGCAAATCAGCACAATGCTCAAACGCTTGATTAACACAAAAAAGCAAAATTCTTTTCTCTGACCTGCCTCCCACTGAAAGCTTACATTCAGGGTAAGGGAAAACAAAACTGCCTACATTCAAAAGGATAAGAGAAAAGGCCTCTTTTGGAATCTACTTACTGCACTAACTGCCAGAGACTTTTACAAAGGATTTCAGTTCTTGAAACAAAGTTACTTGTGGGGCCACCAAAACAGTCTGAACACTCAAAAGAGCTTCGTCATGGATGCCCTCAGCATACAGCCAGTAAGTCCCATGAAACTAGTGCTCCAATACAGGCCATACTGAGTGTGGAGAAACAAGCCGATCAATGTACAAAATGATGGCACAAACAGGTTGCGAGACCCAAAAGCACTCGAGACATCAGATGGTCATGAGCATCACATATTGCTGCTGTAGCAACCTCAACCCCAGATACTGCTCCAACAAGGATTGCAAACACTGGTCTCCTACCACCTCACATACATCATGACAACAGATTTGAAGTATTAATGAATGAGGAATCCCTGAATGTGGTGAATGTGATCGAATACAGACTGAATCAGCCAGTAGCTAACACTGCTAAGAAAGCAGCCAAGCACAGGACTCTAATAGTGGGTGACTCCACAATCAGTAACATTAGCAGGGAGACAAGTATGTGCTGCCTTCCACACGCAACGACTTCTGATGTAAAATAAGGAACTTCAGAACATTCTGTTGAAACATAAGACTGCAAATCGACTCATCATTCATTTGGGGAAAATGCTATTCATAAAGAGCAGTCAGAACTCCTTTAGAATGATTTCAATGAACTTTTTGAAACACTTCAGTGAACCACTTCCAGCAAGAGGAAGAAACAGGTTTTCCCGGTTGCTTGGGCTCAACACATGGCTGCAAAAAAAACCCCCTGCAATATAAAAGGAGTGAACTTCATTGACAACTTCAATCTTTTCTGGAGTCAGAGGCAACTGTTTCAACAGGATGGGCTCCACCCAAACAAACTTGGTTAAAGAGTGCTAAAGGACAATATCTACTTATCCCTCAATCATCCTTCTGCAGTGTGTGCCAAGCCACTCAACCAGATTGGCACACACACACACACACCTGGACATGATCACAGGACGTCACTTGAACACCTGACTGGACATGTGGTTGACATATCACACAAGGACTTTGATAACACATGCAGCCACAACAACTTCTGCTCACGGACACAATCTCAGCAGAGCCCTGTCCACTGAGCTCACCACAGACAGATTCAGCTCCCAAGGATGACTTTCTGGAAAACAGTCAGCGAGGCAACCCAGGACAGCATATTACAGCCTCCGATAATACCAGAGCAACAGCGCCTCTCCCCAGACATATTATCCCTCTCTCCAGCGTCTCCACTTCTGTGCTTCTCAGAGAAAATGGAAAAACTGGTGTATACTGGAACCAAACTCTTTTGCTGTAAGCCCCCAGATGGCAAACAAAAAATGGCAGGCCCCACAACCACCAAAGCCAGCTCACCCTCCATCTCCTCCTGTGAGAGCTCTTCAGCCTCTGCAACAGCTGCAGGGCTGACACCCCCTCCTCCATCTGCTTGAGGAGAACCAAAAACAACTGATACCAGCTCTCAGTGATATGTGTAGGGTCCCCGCTATGATATATATATATATATATATATATATATATATATATATATATATATAACTTTAGTACTTCAACTTATTCCAGTTGAAGTTAATTAACAATTAAAAATTTACATTTAGTTTTGGTTTTCACCCACTATTTAAGTGTATATTTTGTATTTTTCAAAATCACTAAAATGAATGGAGAGTGTTAACATAAGCCGCGTTTCCACCGCAATTACCAGGAACTATTTGTCCCAGGAACTTTTTTCACAGGAACTTTGTTTTCCCCAGACCGCTTGCTTACTGCATTTACACCGCGTACTAAAGTACCGGTCCGGGGCGGGAAGATGACGTTGAACTGCGTGCGACTGCTCTTCTAGCCTGCGTGTTTGTTTTGAGTTTTGTATGGAGGAGATTCAAGCTTTGCTGCTTTTTGTGTGCGATTGGTTTACTAACGAGGTAATTAACAAAACGGCAGAAAAGAGACGAGCACCCAAAGCGTATTCAGAAAGCTCGTAATGCTAGATATAAAAGTAGACGTTTGTTATCAGCGGACATTGACCGTGAGATGAATGGGACGAACGCGTGCCATCGGGCAGAAAGAATAGCACGGTAAGAACCAATCAGAATGTTCAGTGAACAAGTCCCACCCCGAAAGCTCTTGAACTCTGAAAAAGTACTACCTCACCAGCAGGGACTTTCTGGGGGGGAAATTTTTACTCGGAACTTCATTTAGACCCTGGTTCCTGCGGTGTAAACCAAGTACCACCCCAAAGTTCCTAGTTCCTGGAGAAAGTTCCTGCGGTGGAAATGTGGCTCTTCTTTAATCTTAGCATTTGTGTTGACAATTCTTTGATAGACTTGTCACTAGCCGTGTTAGGGTTTGGGTTAGGGTTAGTCACATTTCCACTGTCACTTCCGAGGCTTGATCGGGCCTCGTTGGGGCTTCCTCAGGACCAACGACCAGGTTTTTTTTGGCCCACCAAATACCTTGGTTTAAAGGGCACCTATTATACCCCTTTTTACAAGATGTAATATTGGTCTCGGGTGTCCCCAGAATGTATTTGTGAAGTTTCAGCTCAAAATACCCCATAGTTAATTTATTATAACCATTTGAAAATGTCATTTTGGGGCCTGATTAAAAATGAGCTGTTTTGGGTGTATACCACCTTAAATGCAAATGAACTGCATATCCCTGGCCTGCCTTTGGCTGAGGGCGTAACTTGATACCTATGGCAGTCGGTAAGCAGAAGGGGAGAGTGAGACACGTGCTGTTTTGTCTGTCATTCAGCGTACGTTTGAATCGGAATATATAAATAGTGTGAACAGACTCCGACAGAATATACACAAATGAGAATGGACCAGTACGTCTCGGTATGGTTATTTGATACATTTATGTACTTATAGAGTTGTAATTGCGTCTTTTTGCAATTATGGATGTGCAACACACACTAGTGTTGGGCGATATGCTCCATTTTCATATCGTTCTATCGTCAGCCTGTGAGATCGGCGATACGCGATATTATCGTGAGGGGCGGGGCTTACTTATTTGATTATTAACTTGATTATTTAGCCTACTCATTAATTTCCTTGTTTTATTAGCCTACTTCGTTTTATATACGAGAATCTTTTTTCTATTTTGCTAGCAAAGGTGGAGTGTTTATTAATAGGATCAGGTTATTTCCTGGTATAGTGAGGTAAAAAAAAAAGAGATCCTAATCGTTTTGTTTGTCAACGGGAAATTTACGTACACATTAGCCTATCCTCATGCCGTTACATGCAGCATTTTGACTAGGGCCTATTTCTGCACGAGATGAAAACAAGTTTTAATAATTTTTTGGGTCAGAAAGAGTTGGAGTTTGCGATATGTGTCCTACCAGTGCGCTCTCTGTCTGGATGCACTTCACATGCGAACTTCAGTAAGCACGAAGTAGGCTAAGCGGGTTAATGTGTTTTAAATGCCGGGAGAAACCAGAGCAAGGGCCAAACGTTTAGCTGAGTCGATAGGACTCTGATAAAGGAAAACGGGTTAATGCGTTTACATGACCACATGCATTGTCAAGTTTCAACATAATCGGGTTAAGAACGTCGTCGCATGTGAACGCGCTCAATCTCTGAAAGTGAAAGTAAAAACGGACTGCTTTCGGCACCTGCATTAACGCCGCGTTCCCTCAGAGACGACGATGATAACGGTAACTATACTATTTTAGTGATATTATTATTAATACTATTTAGTAATTGTATTGTTTTTAGTGTTAGTGTCATTAAACGTTTTGTTAATGTGTTACGGAAACAAATACTGACGAACAACGATGCCGTTTTCATCTTGGATCTGTAGGAAATTGAATTATGCGTCTGTTAAAACGAGCACTCTTGATAAGTTGTGAATGGATCACCTTTGCATTAAATTTTGATGTGGGATGTTTTTTAGTATATTTTAAAAACATTCTCTTAGAGGAGTCCTCATTAGTGCGTGTCGGTGTTGTTGCAATTGTTATGGGGTGATGTCGTTGTAAATTTAGGCAAGGCAAATTATTTGTAGTTCCTAATATTAATTTAATAACAATACTAGCTTTATAATAATAATAATAATAGGCCTAATAATAATAATTTAATACATTATGGTAAAACGAGCCAATTATCGTATTGATATCGTCAAAGGCATCTGCCATCGGCGATATCTCAGACTATCGTCGATACACGATACTATCGTCTATCGGCACAACCCTAACACACACACACACACACACAAACACTAACGCTCGTGCAATTTTTTGAAACTACATAACACATTCTGTGATAAAGATTGCTACATACAAGCGAAATTACATTTATGCGAGGGACCTGTGGTGTCATGTTTACTTGTCATACAGGTGCTTCTGTGGCAAATGTGAGAAGATGGCTAACTTAAAGAACAACAACATATATGCAGTTTTTAATACAATATCTTTAAATATATATTTATAAATGTGTGGTTACATACAAACAATGTTTAAATTATATACACAGACATCCCACGACGACAACAACTTTAGACGCATTTGTTGTTGAATTGGCTGACGGACTGAAATGACTATTTGCTCAAAAATCATAAAATACACTTACTAGAGGTGACGTTGGATCACAAACAGTAGACAACGATCTACACTTGAGGATTAACTTTTAAGCCACAACAACAGGATTAACCCATGAGTCCACGACAGAACACTTATGTTTCCAAGAGACATTACCGGCTGTTGTTGAAACAATGGAGGATGGTGTACAGATCACCGAGGGCAGGGTCTAGGCCACAACCACACTGTCAATCAAACCCCTTGCTCAATTCTACGTCACAAAGAGCTGAATCTTAGAACTGCTCATTCTGAGACATATGATTTATTGAGATTGTAAAAAAAAACACTGGGTGGATTTTTATCATTCTAGGGTGGTTTTGCTCACACACTTTATGTTCAAACACCATGTAAAAGTGAATTTTCCATATTAGGCGCCCTTTAAAGCACACCAGCTCGGGCTTGAGGAGTGGTCATGAACAGAGGCGGAGTTTACCTGAATCAGGAGACAGCAGTAATGGATGATTCCATGCTAACATCAGCATTAGAGACTTTGAAGGTGCCCTATAATGATTTTTTAAATTATTTTATAATGTTTCCTGGGTTGCCCTTATAATGTTAGTATGTTTTTAGATCAAAAATTGTCATAATTTAGAAATAAAAGGCATTTTTCCTAGCCTTATTTTAGCCTCTGATCTGAACACTCTGTTTGAAGGGGCGTGTCTGCTGTGTGTAACCGGCCTCTGCTGTGATTGGCTGACATGCTTGCATATGAAATAGCTATGTATCACATGTGAAACTCTCTCGAATAATTTTACTACAGCTATTATACGTTTTTACTATTACAGCCATCGAGATTAACGAATTGTGAGATCTTTTTGAAGTATTTAGATCTATTCCCATCACATAAAATGTTGCTGTACTGAGCAAGCAGAGGACAGTCTGTCGATCGCGAGGATGAAGATATCATTGCAATGCAGTTTCTGCTTTCTCTAGTCTAATGCTTTTTCACCAATGCAAACGCGATCATTTAAATACATATTAATGATCCTGACAATTGCGTTAGAGTCGGTATTATGTGGAGATTCGCCTGTTTTTCAGGGGTGTTTTTCAAAAACGAGATTCAAGTAAGAAGGAGAAAACAATGGTGTTTGAGACTCACTTTGTCATGTCCATGTACTGAACTCTTGTTATGTAACTATGCCAAAATAAATTCAATTTCACATTATAGGGCACCTTTAAAACATAACTTTAGCTCAAAACTCACTTTCATGTTTGAATACCTTCTGTTTGTGATCTGTGATGTGGATTCTGATCACGTATAAGGCAGACATATTTATACGCAATGCAAAGGACGATGTGTGCTAACCTTTAAACATGGTAAAAATGACTGCTTGAAGAAATCAGACAAATCATATAGGCCATCACAATCATGTTTTTATTTTATCTGTCTGATAAAAATATTATAAGTAATATAAGTAAACAACAAAAATGCCAAAAAAACGGTCACTATTATCATGTTCATTTTGCAAAGTCACTAGTTTTCAGTGATTTCTTTCTGATTAGTTTTCTGATAAAACATCCATTTGTTGGTGAAATGATTGGTTTGTGTGACGTTGTTCCAGAGAGGCGTGTTACAGCAGGTTTTAATGAAGCGACACAGAGCTTCTGGCCTGACGGTGGAAACGCAGCATGGTTTTGGGCACTGTGCTATAGGTCCGTGGCTATTAGCCCAGTACCGTTTAAAGCCCTGGCTCGCACTGGCCCGACAGTGAAATTGCCGCTGCTTGAGGAAACCTCAATAGACACATTGCAACATACAGTATCAATTGTTGTTCAAGTTGTATTTGATATCTATAAAAAAGATGCTGGTGAAGCAGCAGTGATGTCATGCCTGATATTTCCCTTCTGAATCCAAACACATTCAGACTGTTGACTTCAGACTTTAACCTAAAACCTAACAGTTAGAATGTGTCTAATGACTTACTCGTGTATCCTTATCAATATCATAATTGCTCTAAGTGAAACCAACATCTTATTTCCTGTATCATTTTGTGTGTGTGTGTGTGTGTGTGTGTGTTTCTAGATATACAGTGTCTCCCCAGACCATTCTTTAGTTTAGCCAGTGATGTCATCCACCGGTGACGCACTTGAAGTTAGATTTGGTGGGACACAGATCATTAGTCTTTTAGCTAGGATTACTCAGTGTTCATTTGGCTGAGCATCTTCTGTAGCTGGCCTGCAATAAGATTAAGTGTTAGTGAGACGTTTATCACTGAAGCTAATTGGCCCCTCATCGGCAGGGTCAGTCTTCAGCCTCCGTCTATGAACTTTGTGCTTTGCTGAAAAGGGATGACAATTGGAGGTGTCATAAAGATTCATGTTGCCATAAATGAATGTGCATAAATTCCGTCAAAACCCCATTGACTCTCCCTATAATATGACCTTGTCGTCGGAGGTCAGCAATCAGCTGTGCGCACAAATCAAACAAGAGATGTTCACGTAGCGAGCCAAGAACAGGCTAATGTTTCACACTAATGAGCACTTATGGCAATATGATATTGGACTCTTGTCTCGACACAACTCATCTCTCAATGAAGTTGAGCTTTAAAAGGGGTCCTGGAAGGATTACAGTTAGACCTTTGTCAGCAGTGGCACTTTGAAATAAAGCACAGTTACATTCTATTCACATCACTTGTGAATTTTAAAACTTTAAATAGCCTCCCTAAACCAAAATTAGGAGATGTCAAGCTGACATAGTGAGCAACTTTATTTCTTGTTAATGTGACTTTATATGTCACAATTTATTTCCCCATACCAATTTAGGGATTTTCAAACTGGGCTCCATGGGGTCACAAGAAGGTTCTAGGTCAGGGTTGTCCAATCCTGCTCCTGATTTATTCAAATCTTCTGTGTCACATGATCCTTCAGAAATAATTCTAATATGCTGATTTGGTTCTCAAGAAACAAAAGGCCAATAGCCATTATAAGATTCTCTGAAAAAGCAGCATTTGGGATTCCATACAAACTGTACAAACAATGTGAGTGGCTGAGAAGGAGACTCTGGAAGCGAGGAGGAGAAATCGTCTTCCAGATGAGTGGCTCAGTTTATTCCAACAGAGGAAAACTCATTGAGCATAAAGCAGTTTTGTACCATCTCCCTTCTGAAAGTTAGGGAGAAAGATATTCTTTGGAATACTGGCGAGCAGACTCACAACCTTTCTGCTGAGCAAAAAGTATATTGACACCTCAGTACTCTTGGAGGAGTCCCAGGAGTTCCAGCGTGTATTGAGCATACAAGCGTCATCTAAAAGATAATTAAAGGATGCAAAGCGCAACCACAGAGATCTTGCAGTCCTGTGGCTCGATATATCCAATGCATATGGAACTGTCTCTTACAAGCTGGTGGACCACACACTGCATGTATACCATATCCCAGGGAAAGTCCAGCACTTCCTGAAGGAGTATTTCAACCGTTTCAGTATGTGATTCACCTGTGAGGACACCATCTGCTGGCAGCGGTCGGAAAAAAGGAATCGTTACTGGATGCACCATCTCGGTCATCTTGTTTGCAGCTGCAAGGATCCTCTTGGTCAAGTCAGTGGAGAAGCCTAGAAGAGGTGCAGTTCTGGCAAGCGGGATTCAGCAGGCTCCAGTTAAGGCATTCGTGGATGACCTGAACATAATGGCAAGATCATTCCCAGAAGGTTGGTGGATTCTGGGAGATCTATGCAAGATCATTGCAGCCCCCAGGATGGAGTTTAAGCCAGCAAAGTCAATGAGCATTGTGCTGAGAAAAGGAAACGCACAGGACCCGTTTCATTTCAGGATTGGAGAAGACCTCATCCCCACTGTCAGTGAGAGACCCATTAAGAGCTTGGGAAAATTGTTTGAGCAGAACTGAATGACCCAGAGAGTGTGATAGAAATGCTTGAGCAGGCGGAAGCTTGGATGCAAGCCTTTAATAGGAGTGGGCTACCTGGAAGCCATTCAAACTCTGGGGCTACCAGCATGGTGTGTATAAAGTACTGTATAAAGTGCCGTTAACAACAGTTGAAGCCTTGGGAAGGAGGATCAATACCTTCCTTCGCAGATGGCTGTCAGTCTCCAAAAGCCTTTCTTCAATTGGCCTGGACAGCTCGGGAAGCAAGTTGCCGTTAACATCTGTGTTTGAAGAGTTTAAGGTGGCCAAAGCCTGGCAGGTGATAATGCTTTGCGACAGTAGTGACCAGTTGGTCTACCAGGCAGATATCACCATCCACACAGGACAGAAATGGTCAGCAAGCAGGGCTATGGCAGACGATTAGACACATAGACATTGTGAGGACGGTCAACCAAGGCAGACTGGGCCTAGGAGTTATAACCAGAGCTAAGGTGAGGGATGCTAATGCCAAAGGTCGCCGCAGCCTGGTTCATAAAGAGCTCCATATGGTGGAGGAGGATAGGCAAGTGAGGGCAGCAGACATCAAAAACCAGGGGAGGTGGACATGTTGGGGCGGTGTCCAAGGAAAACCATTGGGGTGGAGGGATATGTGGGGCATGGAGGAGAAGAGGATAAAATGCACGCTGTGTGGGAAACCGGCAAGTCTTGAACATGTGTTGTCATCTTGTCAGGCTAGCATGGCTGATGGCAAGTTCAGATGGAGCTATGACCAGATACTTGCTGAACTGACAATAGGCCTGGAGGAAGAGAGATGGAAGACCCACAACAGTACGAAAATGACAAGCTCCTCCCCGTTTGATCAGTTTTGTTTGAGCAAGGGAGAGCTCTTGCAGGACATCAACTGGCGCTAGAATCTTGACATCGGCTACTGACTGGGACATGAGAGTTGACCTCCGGAGACAGCTCAAGTTTCCAGAGGAGATCACTACCTAAACTCTCAAACCAGACAAAGTTCTGTGGTCCAGTGCTACAAAACAGTTGGTGCTACTTTAACTGACTGTGCCATGAGAGGAGATGTTAAAAGAGACTCATGAGAGAAAGCTTGGGAAGTACCAATCACTGTCCCAACAGTGCCAACATGTGGGGTGGCGAGCCGAGGATTTTTTAGGCAGTCACTTTAGAATGCCCTGTCCAGACATGGAATAAGAGGTCCCAGCAAGAGACTGTTCGTGGCTAATATCACAAGAAGAGCAGAGACAGCGTTGAAATGGCTGTGGCTGAAGCGCTGCGAGTGATGGGACAACCCACCGGGTAGGGAGGGAACATAAAAGAGCACTGGCTGTGGGGCCCAAGAGGCTGAGGGGGCTTCCCCAGGACACTGGGGTTAGTTGTCAAGCCCTCTGGAGGTGTTGTGGGTTAAAACACTGATGGAGAATACCCACCTGATGACCCAAAGAAAGCGCCTTGGGCCCTCACCTTGTAATGCTCGATTGTTTGCCATCACCTCAATTAGGCTGCTGGGACTTCACCCACCCGTTTAGGTGAGAGCGATGATCCCATCGTATTTCACACAATAAACAAATTAATTAAAAATAAGTTTGACCCTAAGCTTTTGAACGGATGTAGACAGATTTGTATGTAGACAGTTTCTGGCCAGAATAAGTTGCATTGACCAGACTTTATGTATTAGTCAGAAGTCACATGCTTGTAGATATGGCAGAAAAAACAAAAATGTCTCATTAAACTGTTCAGTGCCCAATCTGTTAGTGTCTGGTTACCAGATCCCATCTCCATGCACAGATGTTCAGTGATTTCCCATTACACACCAGCCCTGAGAGAGAACTGATTAGAGTCAGCTGGTTCGGAAACACGTCCCTTTTAATATACTTCTTTAATGATGCTAGATATCTTGGTGCCGCTGAATGGGATACTTTGAGCCAAGAGGAAGTTGTTCATTGAGATATCAGACGGAAGACTTTTACCCTTTATGGTTGTGCAACCAAATATAAGTCATATAGACATCGACTAACCTCTTGTACATGTTAGTGTTGGCCATTGTTATTAAGCAAGTGTTTTCAGAGACTAAAGGGAAGCATGGTCGAAATTAAGTCCCTGAAGTGATTCTGTTTACGCTGCTGGCCATTTCCTGTTCCTGTTTTGTGTCCTGTGTACATTTTTACTCAAGTCGGTGTTGTTGTTATAAGACTCTAAATCTGTTTTGACTAATTTGTTCCTTTTGGATGAAGAGAATCAGTCAGTAAGCAGTGTATCCTTAATTAGTACTTTGGCTCAAAAGCCTGAGAAGAGAAGAAAAACACTTGTATGACAATCCCCTTGCATTGCACTGACAGATTTTATATTTATGATAACATGTCATGAGGAGAAACTTGCAGTCAGTTTTCACTGATTTGTACAGAACGTTTGTGTTTTGCTGCAGCATAAATGTGAGTTAGTATCTTTTGGCGGTAACTATATATTTTTATTATTGAAAAAGTAAATAAAACTAAATTAAAACTTTTTTCTTTAACAGGAATAAAAAATGAAAAACTAAAAGCTACATTGAAACTACATTGAACAACATAAAATAATAAAATACCACAAAAACAGTAATGGGCTATATGCACGCATAAGTTCCGCATTTGACGCAAGGATGCTCGTCCATTTCCGGTTGTGGAGATTAAAGCGGAGGAAAACGGGATTATGGCAGAGTCTTCAAAATTTACTGTCCTCCTATCTTTGAAACGAAACGTACATACGTTTAGATGTAATTTCATATATAGTTATGTTTATTTAATATAATTTTAAAAAGAAGCATAAACACAACGTGGGGTGTCTGTTTTATCTGTTTTTGTGACTAACGTTTCTTTAGTATAACCATGGAGTATAAAATTCTATATAAATTCTCGGTATTGCATTGGACTCTACGATCGGCGGAAGTTATCGAGCATCCTTACACCTTCACCGGAAATACCGCCTTGCATAGAGCCCATAATAATATTATAAAATGTCAAATCTTTACACCCCAACCTCATTAAACACAAAAATGCCACTAGATTTTAAGAGCCATACACAGTCATGAGAAATGTAACACTGTTAAGCATTTCAATTATATCAGTTAACATAATAACATTGGTTCCTTTGGTGTAAAACCCTTAATAAAACTTAACTTAATTTAAACGAAATAAAAATAAATATACTGAAAAAATAGAACCAATGTTATTTTAGTATCATAAATATACTATCATATGTTTTGTTATTAGATTTCGTGTCTATATTTCCTGTTTTTATTTTAATTTTAGTCATTTTGTTGTGTTTTTGTCATTTTTATTTGTTTTTTTAATTATTAGTTAATTGTCTAAATAGTTTTTTTTTAGTTTTAGTAATTTACACTAAATGAAAATGAGAAATGTTGCTGCTTATTTATTTAATTTTATTATTTAATTTTATTATTATTATTATTTATTTATTTTTTTATGGGAGGTTGTTTCTGCCATGGAATAAAAAACATATTGTGATTTTCTTTTTATCTCACAAATCTGACTTTTTGCACTCTTCGGTAAACTCAACCCTATAGTCCACACTACTGAGATCCATCACTCTATGTTTTTACTCTACAATAAGTCTGTAACAAAATACCAATATTAAATTGTAGTACTGAATTCTAATTTTTTTTTCAGTTTCAATTTATTTCTATACTAAACTATTTCTATACTAGTATTTCTATACACTCGTAATTCTGTGAAATTATAGCATAACTAAAAGACAGTTATGTAATTACGTAAGAGGCAATTGTAAGACAAAACTGTAAATCTGTGATGCTTTCGAAACCTTGATCTTGTCTGAACAATGAAAGAGGACAGCAATGTCTGGAGAAACAATCATTTTGTAAATCCATTTGGTGCCACTTATGTTGCAAAAAAATACTTGCTTCACCTAAGAGTAAGTGTCATATGAGCAGCTTTGATAAAGACATGGGAATTTGTCTGGCAAAAAAACGATGACTGAGCAATTCAGTAGTGCTTAACTTCCAGTGATCATCCATGTGTGGTTTTTTTTTTTTTCCTGTGGTTCAATTTATCTCATATCACTCTCACTAAGCTCATAGACAGACAGGCAGACAGACTCTTGTCCTGCATGTCATCGTACACACATCGTACGCAACTAACTGTGTGTGTGTGTGTGTGTGTGTGTGTGTGTGTGTGTGTGTGTACGTGTGTGTTTGCGGTCATTGATTGTCAAAGATGTGGGCCCTGACAGAGGGACTGAACAGATGTGAAGTGTAGACAAATATTTGTCAGGGAGATGTATTTTTCCATGCTGGGATTAGCATTGCAACTAAAACGGTCAGCCAAGCCATGGAAGCAAGTAACTGGACACCACCCTTTAGACTTCAAGCATGAGGAATGATGAGAAAAAAGAGAAAGTAAATGAGTACGTGAGCAGCAGCACTTGGTGAACAGCAGGAATATCCTATAATGCCTTTGTCAAATGTCACTTTGCCTTGATGTGACTACTCAAGCATTTCTCAAAGTTTCTACATGTGGTCTGAGGAAATGGCAGCTAGCTCAAGGTGAGCTGTGACAGAGTTGTTTTAACATCAACATGGAAAAAACACCTTTCCGCTTAAGCATTACACCCACGGTTCTGCTTGTAATAACAGTCAAGCCGCAGGTTTCTCTCACATTGCGAGTAGCTGTCATCTTTGTACAGTAAAGGATTTTAATGTGGAGGCACAAAAACTGCAGACTGTGTAATACGAGTTCTACAGAACTACATCTCCATCAACATGTATGAAACACCTGGAGAAACACTCGCTCAAACTGCTGTGAGAAGATTAAGGGGTTCACAGCTGGAACCACAAAATCAAAGCATCGTATTAAAACAGATTTCTGTTGATAATGGCTTTAAAAGCAACTATTACTTTGCTCCTTTATTGTAGTCTATTGTTTTATGGTCATGTACAGAAATGATCATAATTTGAATGGGAAATTACTGTAAAAATGCTACTGGTAAATGATAATGGTAAGCTCCCTTACTACATATGAATGTATTTACTCATCTTGCACAAAGACAGATTCAGTGAAACAAAAACGTGAAATGGAAACTCGGAATACTACGCAAACATGCAATAATTACACAAATATACTTTATGTATTCAATCTCACTTTTTTAACCAATGACCTCTCTGCTGACTTTGATGGTCTAATTAAACCATAGTGCTGAGAACAGGCGCGCTCACCTCTCAAACCGTTTATGGGTGCAAGTTATCAAGAAGTTATCAAATAAAGATGAAAAACAGCACTCTCTAATTATATCTCATATATTTATTAATATCATGTCCACACACAGACCCATTTCAGTCTAGGCCATCATCAGTGTAACAATCAATCAATCAATCAATCAATTTTTATTTATATAGCGCTTTACAACAACCATGAGTTGATCAAAGCACTGGACGGAAAAAGAAAAAAGTACAAGACAGGAACAACAATACAATCCAAAAAAAAATAAAAAATACAAACACTTCTATAAAATCATTTTGCTAATCAGTTGTCGATCAAGTGTCAAAAGCCGATCTAAAAAGATGGTGAACATGGGTAGGTCCATGATGGAGCGTAATTCCAGAGGCAGCGCTTTCCATAGTTTTGGCCCCACTACTGCAAAGGCACGATCACCCCACTTTTTGCACCTGGATCCTGGGACCACCAGCAGATGTTGTACAGAAGAGCGCGGGGCTCTGTTGGGCTGATAAAGGGTCAGCGTATTACACAGATAAGCAGGTGCAAGGCCATGGATAGAGCAAAAAACAAACAGTAAGATCTTAAACTGAATTCTTAACTGGAAGCCAGTGGAGAGAGAGCAGGACAGGAGTGATGTGGTCATGTTTATGGGTGTTTGTAAGAAACCTTGCTGCTGCATTCTGGACAAGCTGTAGACGGTGCAGAGAGGCCTGATTTAACCCAATGTAGAGGGCATTGCAGTAATCCAAGCGTGAACTAATAAAAGCGTGGATTGTTTTCTCAAGGTCACTACGGCTAAGGAACGGTTTGCCTTTGGCCAATCGACGAAGCTAGAAGAAGCTTGCCCTGATCACTCAAACACTGTAGTTGCAGTTTAGGTCAGAAAGAGTTTGGTTCGTACAGTATTGTCGATATGTCAAAAAGCAAATCCACTTTACATGCTCTTCCAAACGATACTGTGAGAAAAGAGTTGATGCTGCATGTACAGCATATTATGAGAAAATGTAAGTGTTTTTTTGAACTTGGATGCTTTTTCTCCTACCTTTTGTTGGAGACTTCCAAAACAAAATTAGGAACCTTTAAACTAGCATAATAGGGGCATTTTAAGCAAAAAGTCTAATCGAAAGATCAGCATATTATGTCTTAGCATTTGGCTTGTCCTCATTTTACTTTAATGAATTGAGCTGACATGAACAAAATCTTATGATCTTGTTCTCCAGCACGATTTGACAAAGATCCAAATAGCATCTTGTGCTTTAATTTGACCTTTTGATTAAAGCAGTTCCCATGATCAATGACAGTAATTTGCTTATTTGATTAGTGCTTACTAGAAATAGTCTGAAATATTTCTTATTCATACTAAGTCATAATGTTTCTTTGTTTTACAGAATCCTAAAACTATTTTTTTTTCCACGTTTAAATTAGATTATGGGCCCTATCTTGCATGACTTTATACACAAACGCATTTATCATTACTATTTTGCACCAGCGCAAAGCAGGCTTTTCCTTCCATGGACGCACGTCGGTAAACTAGGTAATGGTTTACCGACGTGCGCTCCCTGGGCGGGTCGGCGCAAAAAAGGAGGCGTGTTTCGGCGCAAACATTCCTCAGTACTATTTTGCAGTTCCAGAAAACAATTGCGCCACTGACCAGAAAAAAAAATTGTCTAAAGTCAGTGGCGTGTTGCGCGTACTTTCAGATGCTATTTTAAGCGCGCATGCTTGGCTATAATACAGAGTGAACAACGTGCATACACTGTAGATGATTCTCTCATCTACACAGAGACATTTTACTTTTTTTTCCAGATGATACATTATTATAAGGAAAACTATTAAAACATGAGGGAAATTTTTGTTGTGTTCATGACAATGGGAAAAATAGAAGCTTACACGTTTACCCAAATTATTATATGCATGTTTAACCGAAGCTAATTTGGGTGTGTTTGTCCCATCCCCAATGTCCCTTCTCTTTCTTTTACGGCCCTGACGAGAACATCGATCTCCTCGGCTGTGAACCGATTGTGAAGAGCGTCTGGTAAATGCGCCGTTATAATAGTATTGCGCCTTAAAACAAGCCCACGTCGTTCATCACGCTCTTAAAGGGAATGTGAGATGACGCTCTGAATGGTTTATTTCACGTTACACCCAAATCAAACCTTTGAATAATGAAGCTACTTCAAACCAACCCCTTTTAGATTTGCGCCAGGCGCAAGAGGCATTTATCCCGCCGGGAAAATAGCAACAGCGCCGGGATCCGCCCACAAAGTTACTTGCGCTTTGCGCTTTGACACTTGCATTCAGATCATTAAAATAGGGCCCTATGAGTTTAATGTTAATCTTTGTGGGTGTAAGCATGATCTTAAAGGGATATTTGTGAAAAATGTGAAAATTCAAATTTACAAAAAGTCATCATTTACTCGCCCTTATGTCAATTAAATCCTGTATGGCTTTGTTTGATGTTAAGAAATTAATTTGTTGTCTGTTCAGTAGAAGCTAATGGTGACCAAAACTGTTTGGTTACTAACATTCTTCAAAAATATATTTGTGTTCTGAAAAATAAAATCATACTGGTTTGGAACAACAATTATGGTGAGTAAATGATGAGATGATTTTCATTTTTGGGTCAAATATCCCTTTGAAATCATGCAGTTTGTACACCCACAAAGACATTTATCCCTTGTGTCTCCATTACAAACCCCCTAAACACAGACTCTCTTTTAAGTATCTTATGTGTCCATGGGGCATTCAGTCTTGGCCGAGGCAACCACTGTCACAGTGCATTACTCACTGCTATTACGCACTTCACTCCCATCACTCTAGATGGGCTGAGATAGACTAAGCCATTAGGTTATCTTCTGTCATTTTAGTTGACTGTCACATACCTACACGAACTTGTAATATCTGTCTCGATCTTATCTCTGACTGTCTGCTACCTTTAGCATGTTTCTTTTTTTTTCACAAAGAAAACATGTTTTTTTTTTGTCTTTTAAAAGCACATTAGCCTATGTAACAAAGAATTGCTACATCAGCACCAGAATTTCTGCATTTTACTACAAATTATGGGGCGTTCATGCGCATTGTTGGCACAATGCTATTTTGAGGCAACTGAAATAGACTATGCCGTTGACTAATGCACCATATTTGTGTTATTTAAAGGGATAGTTCATCCAAAAATTAAAATTATGACAGTAATTATGCACCCTCTTGCTGTTCCAACCCCGTAAGACCGTCGTTCATCTTCGGAACGCAATTTAAGATATGTTTGATTAAATCTGAGAGCTGGATCACTCCTCTATAGGCTTCTTCAGGATTGAAACTTGTTATTAAAGACATCGTTAAAATAGTCCAAGTGACAAGAGTACTTTTTGTGCAAACAAATAAAAAAAAAAAAAATTAAAAAAATATAACTTTATTTCAACTATTCATTTTCTTCTCTCTGGGCCTTGAGTGAGTTCACTAATGTAACAGCATAAGCTTTTGTTGTTGTACGTCCAGTGGTGGAGGAAGTACTGAATCTCAGTACTTAAGTAAAAGTACAAATAACCAGATAAATATTTACTTTAGTAAAAGTAGAAGTAACACAATGACAACCATACTTAAGTAAAAAGTACCTTATTTTAAATGTACTTTAAGTATTAAAAGTAAAAGTACTTGCATAACAATTTATTCTCTTAATGACTATTTTCTAATGATTAATAAAACATTTAATTCTAACTCATTCAACCTAATATTCCTATAATGATGTTCAATAATGATGGAAAAAAAATGTTGTCACCATTTATGAAACAAGCTTGCAATTAGGCAATATACACATCATGCTTATCCTACTATATGTTAATAACTATGTTTGGCAGTAAACGAGATTAATTTATGGTGTAATTCTGAACCTCTTGGCTTGCCATAATCCTAACCAAACGTATATTACGCACAGTGCGTTTCCTATGCACGTAAAAACAAATTTTCGTGTGTAAGTTGCACGATAAACACACTGCGTGCGAGACGCATTTAGTGTGACCGGGTTGATATGCTGTATCCATGGCAACCAAACGTCACTGATGAGACAAACGTGCAACGAACGGACGGTCAGATTACGTTTTGGCAGGGGAAAAACCGATCAGAAAATGTAATGAAAATGTAACAGAAGTTGTAGAAATGTAGCGGAGTAGAAAGTATAATAATTCCTGCAAAATGTAACTAAGTAAAAGTAAAAAGTAGGCACTATTTATTCTACTTAATTAAAGTAAAGATACCTGAAAAATGTACTTAAGTAAAGTAACGAAGTATTTGTACTTCGTTACATTCCACCACTGTGTACGTCACACGCATCACACACATGACAAGCTTCGGCCGATAGTGAGAGAGGCCCACAGAGAAGGAAATAAATGGATGAAATAAAGTTGTTATTTTTATTTATTTATTTATTTTGCGCTCAAAATGTATTCTTGTCACTTGATAAACTTAGGATTGAGCCACTGTAGTCACTTGGACTAACGATGTCTTTAATAACTTTTCAGGGCCAGCAAGTTTCAACAACGCACATACACTTTGTTCCATATATGGTTTCCTCACTAGAGAAGCGTTCAGTTTTTTTGCTTGCAAATTCCTGCATGCAAATAACAACTGACTTTTTTTTGCCATTTTTTATTTTATTGTTTTTGAACTTAACACATGAAAATATACAATTCTGTATAACACGAAAAAAAACAGCCTCTCAGTATTTACATTGTGATTTCTATACCTCCTCTTTTCTTAGTCTTTTATGAACACCTTTTATTAACACCTTTCCAAGTCTATCATATTTTCAGAATGTTCTTGAGAAAATAACAAGGAATAAGGAAAATAATAGCTCACTAGGGAATGGGAAATTACACTATGATTGGTTTATTGCACGTTACGCCCACAACACACACATTACTCATTAGGAGAATAGGGACAACCCTTTTAGACCCAGTTTAGCTCCTCGTAAATGGCACAAGGCAGGCCCAGCTCAAAGGAGGAATGTGGTAGTCAATGAGGTGCAAAGCTGGAGGAGAGAATGAGGTGTAGAAAGGTCATTTCCCTGGCCAAGCAGGGAGAGTGGATGAGATGGCAGAGTGAGAGGGAGAGAACAACGCAAGATGGGCTGGCAAGACTTTTGGTCAATGGAAGAGAGTAGTTTCCTTATCAGATCAACATATGATGTTCTCCCATCACCACAGAACCTAAACCTCTAGGCAGGAGAGGATCCCTCTTGTCCTTTGTGTTCATCACCTGCCACATTAAGGCACATTTTGACAGGATGTAAGGTGGCTCTTAGCCAAGGTTGGTTTACTTGGTGCCACGACCAAGTACTGCGATGTTTGGCTTTAACATTGGAAGGTAAGTGTAACATGACCAACAAGTTGCCACCTGTTCTAGCAAAACATTACACACAGAAGACAATATTCATCCGCCCAGGCAAGCAACCACCAAGAAAAGGTGTTAAAACCAATTCTCGCCCAGAACAATTGTAAGCTGCTAGGGACTGGAAAATGCTGGCTGATATTGATCAACGGCTTATTTTTCCACCTGAGATTGCCACCACTAACCTCCAACCAGATATTGTTTTGTGGTCAGCATGCATTGTTCAACTGATAGAGTTAACAGTGCCATGGGAGGATGCTGTAGATGAGAGGAAGAAACGGCGGTATGCTCATCTGGCCACTGAAGCAGAACAGCGAGGATGGAGAGTCCAGGTTTATCCAGTGGAAGTGGGTTGTCGAGGCACACTCTACAAACCGATTCCTCAGAGACGTTGGATTCAGTGGCCAAGAGTTGCTTCGCACAGTAAAGAACTTATCTGAAGCAGCAGAGAGGAGAAGCAACTGGCTGTGGTTGAGACGGAAATTCTCAATTCTCAGATTATGGCTGGCTGTGTAGAGGCCGCCACGCTACGGGTTCATAGAGTCTGTTGGTTTATTTGTATAGTAATTTCAGTTTTTATGTTCCTGTGTATATTGCATGAATGAGGGTTGGGGTTTGGGCAGATATTGTGTTTTGTGGTAGGTAGTATGCCATACGGAACCGTTGCCACTGAACCTACTTTAACAAAGACAGTGGGGCTCGACAGCCTTAGTCAAACGGGTTGGCGCATAGGGTTGTGTTGCGGAGAGATTGTGGTTAGGTCACATGTGAACTAAGAGGAAGGAGCAACCTCAGCAGCAGGAGGAATGTAAAGGTCAGTAAGCTTGGTTGAGTTGAGTGAGTGACGGAGGGGGGTGACTCTGGGACTCCAGAGTCACTGTCGAGCCCTCTTGAGGTGTTGTGGGCTAGTCGACAAAACACTGAGGACGGAAGGTGCCCACTTGAAGACCCTAGAGATGTCCCCTACTTGGCTAAATCCACACGGTTGTAGTGCTGGTCCACTAGGGAGACCACATTGTAGTTGCAGCCATTGAGTGTACTGACGCGCTAAGCACACTTTAGCCGTTAACGCCGGACAGATGAAGATTCACATCATCATATGGAAAGAAGCATAAATGGATGGGTAAGCATATGTGTGATAAAGTTGAAGTTCAGGTTCAGTGAGGGTGATGGAAGAAGACAAGGGGTCGGCGAATACTGGAGCTCGTGTGCTTTATTATACAAAAATACTCTTTCCACAGCGCCTCAGCGCTCTTCACAATAAACTCAAAACAGTCACTGTAGATCAAACTCTTTCCCGCTGTTCACAGCTTTCCCGTCTCTGACGTGGCACTCTTCCCGCTGATTACAGCTTCTTTCAGACACGATCAAAGATCAGCTTCAGTCCCAGACACATGCACACAAGCTCCAGGCTCTCTCTCAACTGAAGCATCCACCTGGCCCGCTTAAGTACGCTCTCCCAACGCCAATCACTGAAATCACAGACAGGTGTTTATCATTTGAACTTGACCCGCTTACCTCCCGCTCGGCTCCTCCCAGTGGCGGAGTGGCAATCGGGAGAGTCGGGAGTTTTCCCGGTGGGCCGGTAGTGTTTCGAGGCTGCGAGGGCCGGCCCGGTCTGATAAAATGTATTTATTGGAAGTTCGCCATGGCCCAAGCTAAGGGAAGAAAACATTTTTTTTATTTTTTTTACATTTTCTATAATGGAGCATATATTTGCACTAAGTGCCTGTCTTTACAGCAAAACGACACCCGCTTTGGAACAGCCTCAGTGGCGTAGGTCGTAGAGCGCGAAGTACTTGAAAGCAGCTTTTTGATGCGCTGAACGCGAGTTCGAATCCGCCTTGCCGAACTCTCTCTTCTCCCTTTTCCCAACACAGATATGTAAAGATGTAAAACCTAACATTAAGGTCTCTAGCGTTATATTTTGCTAACGAACTAAAATTGAAACCATGATATGGCGTTGGGCCATTATAATAACTGACATTAGAATAGCATCCAGTTTGTGCTGCGTGATTACTTTGCTCACGCAATCATCATGGTCAGGCTGCTGGTGTTTTCTCCTAAATAAAAGCTCAAGGGTTTATTTCTTGCAAGTAAAGAAATTAGGACAAAAGTATTTTAATTTTCCTATATTATAGTGTAATGTAGGTTAAAGGGGGGGTTGATTCCGGTTTCACTTTTTTGATTTTAAATAGTGTGTAATGTTGCTGATGGTGCATTAACAGTATCTGCAAAGTTGCAGTGCTGAAAGTTCAATGTAAGCAGAGATATCATCTTTTAAAAACCAGGAAGTGTAAACGCCTACAAAAACGACTGGATTGGGACTACAGCTGGGTTATGGTACGTCACTAACCCGCACATTTGCATCAACCACTCCCTTCGGAATATGCAGGAAAGGGCATGCGCATATTTCTGCAGCACGTCGAGTGAGTTGTGTTCACGCAGCTGTCAGGTCTTCTGTGTTTCAAGCTTCCCGCGGATGTTATACTTCATCAACAATGGATACAATTTATGTTTGATTATGTTCCTGAAAGTGACGATCGTAATCTAGCTCTCTGTGCTGCGCATTTTACGGAAGACAGCTTCCAGAATCTCCACGAGTTCAATGCAGCAAGAAACTGTTAATAAACAATGAAGCAGATCCAACTTTAAAACCAGAGGCAGCAGTTGTTGGACCACAACCTGTAAGTAGGCTAAGACTTAATCGTTTTAAATGTATTTGCATGTATAATTCCAGATGTAACGTTAGCCTGTGTTTTATTTATGTTTTATTTTTTCAAAATGCCAGCGCTGGCTTTATAGCCACTAGGCTACTAGTTATGCTAGTATTTTGTGTCTACGACAAACGCGTACAAACATTATGGACCTGAATTTTGTATAAGTATATGCTTTATGACGTTATTTTCGATTTGATCAAGACCATAAACTTGCCACCGCTGTTTGAGTATAACATTAGTAGCCAGTCAGTTGCTATTGTTGCCAGTCAGATGCTATTGTGTAAAACAAACGTATATATGGTTAAAAAAATGGCAAATTATCATTCAGAAACGTTTAGAAAGAGCCGTGTGTGGTGTGGTTCTGTTTGACTCGCTTCATCGCGGCTTTCTCGGTCTGATTCTGCCTCAAACTGATACTGCAGTTCGACACCATTATTTACATCTGGACCGGAGCTGGCGTTTCCCCGTAAAGGTAATAGGCGTTAACCTTCCGGACAACGTGAGCGACAGTTTAGCCAATCACAACACACCCGCCCAAACTAACCAATCTGAGCCCACGACGTATTTCTGAGGGAGTGTTTTCATAGAATCAGGAAGTAAACCGCTCGTTCAGGGGACAGAGGAGAGCGCGGCTTACAATAAAGGTGAAGTTTATGAAAAATAAGACTTTTAAAAAAAGAAAAACCACGAATACATGTTATATCGCACCCCATAAACACAATCATGCAAAGAAAAAGAGGAGTAAACCACCCCTTTAAAATATACTTTTGAAATACTAATTTTCATTTACATAGTACATAGGCTATAAATGGATTTTACAGTACGTCATAGGAATAATTATAAATCATTATTACATTATTATAATAATTGTTTGGCATCCTAAAACACCATTGTAATGCAGACTGAGACTCTCATAACTAAAAAGTTGTTTGAGCCCTCTTTATTGTCCTGGTACAAATTAATGTTTTTTCTTTGTTCAACGAGCAGTTCATGGGTTGAAGCTCTTAATTTCGATTTCTCAGAGAGCACGAGATTGATGCATTTAACCTTAAAATGTCCAAAATTTTCTTGCGGGGAAGCATGCCCCCGAACCCCCCTAGAGGCACAGAGTCCTCCCAACATAGTTTTCGAAATTACTATGGGAAAGAACGACCATTTATAAACTTTACTCCAGCATACTAGTACAACAAAGTTCCTTTTAAATCAGTAAAACTGTAAATGCTATCGGCTATTAAAATCACGCCCGCGACGAGGGTCGGTGGTCTACGAAATTTCCCGGTAGATTTTTTAGTCCCACTCCGCCCCTGGCTCCTCCCCCGCTCCCCCGCTGCAGACAGCGCTGAACCACGCCCCCCCACACCACAATATGTCACTGTAAAGCTACGTCTTAGTCTTGGTGAAAGCTGAATACAAATCAGCGTGAAGTTTTTAACATCTGCTCTCGTATAATGGAAATCATGACCCTAAACTGTTTATTATATAACGATTTGTTAATTACAATACTTCTTGGCCAAAACAATGTTAAATTTTTTGTGCATATTACCTATTTTATATTTGATTTTTCTAATTGTTTATTTATTTATTTATTTATTTATTTTGAAAATAAATAACATTTTAAAAATTTGTTATTACCAAACCCTCCAAAATGTATTTTTCTTACCTTGGTTATATGGTAAGCCTAATATAAGTGTGTAAATTTTTGCCCGTGCGGATGGTTTTCGCTGAAACTTTTGCATGTCAAATGTTGGGTGTATCCTCATATCTATAGGTAAAGAAAAGTTTCTTCAGCTACTCTTATGCGTTTATGGTGTGGAAGTGGCATATTGTCACAATGAGCACGAAAGGTCAACATCAAGAGGAGAGTTCACTGGCTAAAACAAAATGCTACAGAACTCATAATAAAACAAGAATCAGCGAGAACTGAGAGATTTTAAAGGGTACCTATTATGGATTTTTGAAAATTGCTCTTCATGTAGTGTTTAACATAGATCTAAGAGAACGAAAACATCCTGCAAAGTTTTAAACATGAAAGTTCATCGTATACAAAGTTATTGTCTCTCAAAAGTAAGAGTCGACTCTGAGTCGCTGATATGAATCGTTCGAAGAACGATGCTTTTCCTTTGTCTAGTTGACGTCAACTTGACAAGTTATTTGAATAAGAAACGCCCACTTATTGCGCTCGGAGACGCCAGGGAAAACCGGAGCTCCAGGGGTGGCGGGCAAATCTGAAACTGGCCCAGGACGGGCCACCCTGCCTGGGCTGGCCAGGGAGGTCTGAGAGCATGGAGGTTTGGACCCACCGCACCTTTTTGGACTCTGTCGTTTTTCGAGATCTGGGCTTCGGAAAACAATCATGTCGACGAGACGCTGTGTTTTGAAGTGCGACGCAAAAACGAACTTTTTTCACCTGCCAAGTGTTTGAAGACTAAGTGGCTGCAGTTCATATATACAAGTGCTGCTATACCACACAAGTATAACCCAAACCTTGTTCTGTGTTCGCGTCATTTTGAAGATGATTGCTTCACAAACCTAAACGCTATAAAGTATGGATTCGCGAGCCGGCTCTATCCTAACGAGCTGAGGATCTGAGGTGTGTTAAATAAACGAGACATACACAATATGCAGAGCAGTGGGTCGCGAGGAGTTGAGAACCCATTTAAGGTAATAAGAGTTCCGTTTTTCTGCACAGAGAATACCAATCACAACTGACTAGGACATCTGACCAATCACCGCAGATTAGCGTCACGCAAAGGCGGGTTTTGGAAAAGGACTCGCTAAAACGATTCATATGGGAGTCGGTGGGCAAATCAGGTAAAAATAAATGCATATTATAAGACAACAAAAGTGTTTTTTGTCATTGCATGCTTGTAAAACTGTTGTTGGGGACTCCCAGAACAATATTAGGAACATTTTAAATGCCATAATAGGTACCCTTTAAATAGTGTAAAAGCGACGCGAAGATGGGGGCGTTTTTATCACTCAACAGGTAAGGTCAGATAAAACACCATATAAGAGCATTATCTATTGTGAAGGGGTCATTTCATTATGATTGTTGTAGTGCTGTACTGGAATTTATTTTCAAGGAAGTACCATGTCTGTGTCTATGGATACAGTAAGGAACAGCTCAGCTTTAGATACTTTCCACTGTTTATATCTCTTATATAACTGGTTATATCTCTTAAGCCTGGCAGTGATTGTTTTATGAGAACTGAGAAGTATGATAATCTTCCTTTTTTAGTTATGAGAAAGAAGCATTTTCAGCCCACAGTCACCCACAGCCGAACCAAAACCAAAATAATGTTCCTCTTCCGCAATAACAGGATAGTCGCAGTATTATTGAATTCTTTATGGAGTAATTGCTCAGCTAGAGTGTTACACTTCCTCGGGCTCTTTAGCAGTCTGACCTGAAGACCGTTTGCTCTTGGCGTAAATCAGAATGTTCATCTGTTTCTCGTCTCTTGTGTGTTATCTTAAAGAGTTATCAAATCCTTTCTTGAACCTGTTCAGGGATGTTAAGCCACAGTTAAGCACAGTCACGTCTGTGAGTGGAATTTTATAGCTTAATGCTGGTGTTTGAACTCATCACATGGTTTGTGTAAATGCACAGCGGGAGCTGCTGCTCAAATAGGCCTATGTGTAATTGAGAATTTCCAGACCGGAGTACAGCTGTCATAGAACTTGGAAAGCACATCCCTTTCCTCTCTCTTTTTTTTTGAGTAACAGTAGCAATTATTGAGGATTCATTACTGATTGTGAAACAAATTACTAGATATATTAGAACAATATGTGCATGCTCTGATTTAATTGAGATGGCCAGCTGTTTCTTTCACTGACCACAACATGGCTGTTTGATGGATGTCTGGATTCTGGCAGTAATACTGTCTCATATCATCTGCTGAAAACATTCAAAACAGAGCTCCGGAATGATCTTAATGCCAAGACATCCTAAGTCTTTATCCGTGAGTTCACAATAGGTTAGCACAATTAAATTAAATAAAATTTAAATTGTGATATGACCTATTATTTGTAAAACTGGGACGGCCATGCTCTTTTTGAATTATGCCATGATTTTAAAGGGGTGGTTGATTGCAATTTCCCTTTTTTCATTTTAAATAGAGTGTAATGGTACAGTTGGTGCATGAACAGTATCTGCAAAGTTGCAGCGCTGAAAGTTCAATGTAAGGAGAGATATCGTCTTTTAAAAATCAGGAAGTTTTATGCCTACAAAAACGACTCGAATGGGACTACAACAGGTTTTAGATGTAACTAACCCATACATTTGCATCAACCCTCCCTCCGGAATATTCAAAAAAGGGCATGGCCATATTTCTGTGGCTCGTCGAAAATGTTTTTATTTTCACCCAGCTGTCAGGTCTTCTGTGTTCGGGCTTCCCACGGACGTTGTAGTTTGTCAACAATGGATACAATTTATGTTTGATTATGTTCCTGAAAATGACATAGCTCTCTGTGCTGCGCATTTTAAGAAAAACAGCTTCCAGAATCTCCACAAATTCAATGCCGGACTCAGGCAGCAGTTGTTGGTCCACAGCCCGTAAGTAGACTAAGACTTGCAAATGTATTTTCATGTATAATTTCAGACGTAATGTTTTAGTTTTATCAAATCCCAGTGCTGGCTTTATAGCGACTAGGCTACTAGTTATGCTATTTTGTGTCTACGACAAACACGTACAAACATTATGGACCTGAATTTTGTAAATGTATTAATGTTGTAAATCTATTTTTCATGTATATATACTTTATGGTGTTATTTTTCGAAACGTAAACCAGTGCCAATGCTGTTTGTGTATATAGTAGCCAGTTAGTTTGACGCTATTGCGTAAAACAAACGTGTATAAAGTAAAAAAAAATAGGCAAAATACCCTTCAGAAACTTTTTGTAAGACCCGTGTTTGGTGAGGTTCTGCTTGCCTCTCTTCATCGCCACTTTCCTGGTCTTATTCTGGCTCATACTGATACTGCAGTATCAACACCATTATTTACATTTGACAGGAACAACACGTGCAACTTCGCCCGTAAAGGTAATGGGCGTGAATTTTCCGGACAACGTGCACTACAATTTAGCCAATCACAACACACCGGCCCAAACTAACCAATCTGAGCCCATTGCCTGTTTCTGAGGGAGTGGTTTCATAGAATCAGGAAGTCAACCAGACGTTCAAATCACAGAGGAGAAAGCGGCTTACAATAAAGTTGAAATTTATGAAAAATAATACTTTTAAAAAAGAAAAAAAACATGAATAGACCATTTCACAAGATGTAAACAACATTGGTCCAGAAGCACTTCCTGTTTCAGTTTTTTAACACTACATAAAAGCTGGGATAAAATACAACCAACGTAACATTTAAAACTGAATCAGGAAGTTAAACAAACATCTTTAAGATGTTTTCTTTAAATGTGAAATAAAAAAACAGTTACAAACTGAAACAGGAAGTGCTTCTGGACCAGTGTTGCTTACATCTTGTGAAATGGTCTATACCCATAAACACAATCATGCAAAGAAAAAAAGTAGTAAACCACACCTTTAAATAAAAGGTAGACGAATCTTTGCCTCTCCAATTATGAATTAATTTGTTTGTAATATATTCATTTTTAGTGTTATGTGGTTTCAGTGGCATTGGCTCTTTATTTAGTCACCAATTTTAGACATTTAGTTGGGTGAGAAGCAAAGCTGCGGGAACACTACACGTTTCGAGGTCAGCATGAAATGCTTTTTACATGCTGATAGATATTGCATTACAGTCTTTGTAGATGTGTTGTGGGGTGAGGGTGGATTCTTTTGAAATGTGATGACATGTCAAATTATGTGAATTCTTCCCAAAAGTATCTCATCTTACTCACAGGGGGAAAAAATGAACCATACTGTTTTTATGCTGATTGTAGATCAAAGGAGTGAGAGATTAAGTCATTGTTAAGAGATGAGTCTAAAGCAGATGTGTCTTGTTTATGGGTACAATGGACAAAAGGTGGAGGTCTGATGGTTGTAAGGAAATGAGTGTAAACAATATGCATTTGCAAGTAAGCACGTGGTCAGTTACCAGTCAATTTGGATGATACACCATGCTGGTATTGAACTGGAACCTTCATTCAACCAGTTTCATTTAACAGTGGTTGAAAAATCAAGCTTGTTCTTGAATAGAGCAAGTAACTATAATTGATTTAGTAGTGGAGGCCACTAAAGTTTTTTGTATAGCTGCTTTGAACAACTTTTTAGCAGGTAGTACTTGGCTATTTTTCTCCTCTGAGTTCAAATGTTTGTATTGGATGTCTTGCTTCATTCTGCTACAGATCAAGTCATACATCACATCATTTTAATGGGACTGAGGTCATCCAATACATATTTCCAGTCACTCTTTTGTTGATCTACTGTGTTTTTGATCTTTTGTCAGGTTGCATTATCATACTTCTACGTTCTAGAACACAGACGTCTAGACGTTCTCTTTTGATTCCAGATTTGAGTCTCATAACGTTAAATTCTTCAGCTTTTTGTTATAAAGATATGGAACTTTTTATTAGTGAAGTGTCGAAAGTCTGAAAGTTTTCATTTATTTTCAACAAATGATCAAATAAATAAATAAATATTCTCAACCCAGGAAATTAAAATTAAATTAAAAGATTTAATAATAATCTATATATAAACAACCGTTTAAATAGAAAAAATGCACTGCCTTTCAAAAGTTTGGCATCAGTATTTCACAGTCATTGTCTACACCATCCTGTCTTCGTCTTCACTACACTTTCTAGAATCCCTTGTATCTTTACACCAATCCTCCTTACCTCGTTAGTGTTCATTTGCATCCATATTTTAGTTCTTTCTGCCCTTAGTCTTTGTCTGTTCTTGTGATTGTCACCTTGGTGTCTGCCCGTCTGCCCGTGGTATTAGTAAATGTTTGAATTGGAGCCTTCTTGATTCAGCCTCTCCTTCAACCTGCACTACACCATAACACAGTAAGAATAAAAATACATGAATACTTTTATGCATGCATTGAATTGATCAAGACATTTATATTGTATGATTTCTATTTCAAATGAACACTATTTTCAGCACAACTGGAGCAGCAAATCTGCGTATTTGAATGGTTTCTTAAGGATCAGATGATACTGAAGACTGGAGTATGGCTTCCAAATAAATGTGTAAACTTAATATATATATATATATATATATATATATATAGTTTAAAGCAGAGGTGTCTTGTTTATGGGTACAATGGGCAAAAGTGGAGGTCTGATGGTTGTAAAGAAATGAGTGTAAACAACATGCATTTGCAAGTAAGCAAGTGGTCAGTTACCAGTCACTTTGCATGATACACCATGCTGGTATTGAACTGGAACCTTCATTCAACCAGTTTCATTTAACAGTGGTTGAAAAATCAAGCTTGTTCTTGAAAAAGCATTGATTAATTAACTCATAACTATATAACTATAAGTTATAAAATAACTGTTATATATATATATATATATATATATATATATATATATATAAACAGTTATTTTATAACTAGTTATTTTCTAGACCCCAAACTTAGAACAGTAGAGGGTGGTAAGAAAAGCCAAATGATGTATAACTATTAACAAATGTATGCTTGTCAAATCAATAATAATAATAATATTAAGTCTCAACTTAACAAAATGTTTTTTTTTTAAATTATCAAAACCATAATATACAGTTTTTCAAGGATTTTTTTTTTATGGAAATGAGACATGCCAAAATTCCCATTTTCATGCTGCTTTTTAATGCTAGATATTAGTTCATCTAACATATAGTTCTCACAGCAAAAACCTGGAATTTGTTCCTCAAATGCTTAAACAAAGGACTGGGTTACAGGTGCAGTGAAATCCAGTCAGATGAAGAAAATATACCTATTAGATAAAAGCGGCATATGACCAATCCCAGTTGTTTCCTTAATAAGTATTGTTGACTTGATGAATGTCAGATGATATTTTAGATGCACTCAATGGGCAGTAAATCACTAGCAGTTCCTCTTGCCATATCTACATGAGTGTGACTAATATAATAGGACAGCTAATGATAAGACTGCAAACTGCCAAACTTTTCCCCCCCTAGTCATTGCTCTGTTTTTCCCTAAAACGCCGTTCAGTTGTAATACGGCTTCTAGACTTGTATAACAAGAAGCTCTGTGTGAAAATGTCAAAGAGAGGTGGCTTTATTGGTGAAATCATTTCATAATAGCTGAACAAACAAGACTGCAGTTTCTCTAGTACAGTTATCAGTGATGGGAGAGACGCGAGTGTTTTTACTGGAGGAAACAATGGGAAGGGGAGGGTGAGGTGGAGCATGAAACCATTGTGAACAAACAGCAAAGTGTTTTATGCCAACATGATTTATCCCCTTGCCTGGCATAGGATCACCGGTGATCCCAAGTTGTATTGTTTACATTGATCGCAAGTTTACAATATCTATTTGTCAAGTTATAAGGTTAACCAATACATTGTTGGAAAGCTACGACACTGTATATTAATTTCGGTATAAGCATTATACAATAAAGATAACTTAACAGCCGTTTTTTGTTATTCTGTATCAACAGTAACAACGTGATACAACTCTGAAGGGGGGTGAGGGGGCTTACTTTTTTATGTTGTGGAAATGTAATGCTTGGCACAATAATGATGACATCGGTCTTTTTACCATGTGAAGAGTCCAGTATATGATGTCCATGGTAAAAAAATTGTCCAAAAACATGCAAACTGTTAAAAATATCCATATTACTTCTATTGTTTACATTCTGACATTTGCTAATCACATGGGGCGTTGTCCTGTTTATTCGACGAATTCTCCAAATCTAGCGCATTATTCAATGAAAACAACATATCAGTGTTTTTAGTAGAGTGTCTGGAAATGAATGAGATAGGTCCAGAAGATGTCCGATGAAAACTGGCCATGTAATTATAGAAAAGATTGAAGGATGCCAGGCGCTTTTGGTGACGTGTGATCATGCGTAATGCTAATATGTGTGGTAAAAAAATAAACCAATAGCAATGGGAAACTTTTCTGTTGTCACCCATTTGAAGCCTATACCATAACGAATACGACCATGTGCGGATCTTGCATAATCTCGCGTTTATAACAGTGTTTCTTTGTGTGCGCAACTATTTGCTTCATGGAAATTTACGCACACGTGACGAGGTTGTCATGACACCCAGGCTCTTCTGCTCAATGCTACACCTGCTGGCTGGCGTTCACTCGCTCTGTTTACATTCGCCTGCTGCAATGGGTTCACGTCGCGGACAGAAGTTACTTTCTCCTACTGCTGCAATGGAATAACTCCCGCGAAGCTGTGATAAAGAAAACATGTAATATTCAGAGGAGAGTTATGTATCCAGCGCAGTCTATGATCCAGCGTCTCTGAAGAAGAGGATATGTTTTTGGCAGGTCGAGTTTTAGATCGGTAAGTGTCTAAACATTTTAGCGTGTTTGTTACATTGCTTTTTAGTTTTGATTTTCTGCACTATTGGGCCTTATAAGTACATTGAAATGCAGTGAAATTCCTTTGTTATTCAAGCGCTGAATTAGAAGTGCAACGCTAGCTATTAGGCTATTGTTTTGTATGTAGAACCAGAGACTATTTATATAGAACGCAAGACGAAGTTCAAACAAAACTTTTCTTAGAACGAAATGTAATTTATATGTAAGATAATCAGTTGTGTTAGCCGTGTTTCTAACCCATTTTGTGTGATTCAACAGTGACGATGATGATGATGAGAGTGTACCAGAGGCCACTGGACAACAGACAAAGCGTCCATACAGTTGCTGCAACATCTACAGCTGCCTTCAGATGTTCAAGAGGAAAGAGTCTGCCCAGGACTTTGACGGTAAGTAAATAATGTGAAGCAAGTAATGTTTAGTGAGAAAAAAATAGCATTTTATGGCATTATTATTGTGTGATTATAGTCTGCATTATAAGCTGGTAGTGTAAATGTGCAATCAGGGCAACAATACAGTGGCTATGGAGGTGAATTGCTGTATTTGAATGATAATTTGAATATAAAATCTGTAAACTAGTAGTGTAAATGTGCAATCAGGGCAACAATAGATGGGCTATGGAGGTGAATTGATGTATTTGAATGATAATTTGAATATAAAATCTGTAAACTGGTAGTGTAAATGTGCAATCAGGGCAACAATAGAGTGGCTATGGAGGTGAATTGCTGTATGTGAGAATGTTCCTTACAGATTTTATATTCAAAGCCGGTAGTGCAAATTACCAATCAGGGCTACAATAGAGTGGGTGTAGCAGTAGATTGTTGTTTGTGAATGGTCATTTGATTTTGAGAATAAATGTGTATTTATAAAAAAATGTTAAGAAATCTAAATTTATTTTCTTTTCCTGTTTGTTGTTCAACAGTTCCTCGTCCTTCCTGTGAGTGTCACAGTCCTGTGCACATCAACTTTTTCTGTTCACTTTTTGAGAAATGTTTATTTCTGTGTTGATTGCTAATTACTAAGAGAAACGTTTGTTTGTAGATGTATACAAATATATAAATAAAAACGTTTTATTTGCTAAATAATGTGTCATTCTTAACCATTAAATGAGTGGTAGTGAACAAAGACTTTGTTAAACTTTTTATAAGTAAGTTGCCAAGTGTCACTTTGGGGTCCTTTTGGGGCCCTTTCCAAAAATGCAAACACACACATTTTTATTAACGTTTAGGAGGTAAACAATATACCAGAGAAAGTATTATATTGTGCTTTGTCATATTGTAATAAGAAAACATATTGAAATGATCAAACAAACTTGTTTTAGCTCATGGTAAAAGGTGGTTACCAAGTGTCCCTTTGGAGACTCCAAGTGGCCTTTTTGGATAGGTGCCTAGATATATGCTGAAATAAATCTTTGTAAAAAATTCATTTTTGCTTGTATAAACTTCAAATTTGAAACATACGTTGTTGAGACCTATGGCTTTAGTTTGCTTGTGTTTCCAGGCCCATATATATTTACCTTTAGCATTTTTCTTTTTCATAAAAAATTATTATACAAAAAAAAATTTTCGTCCATTGTTTTTGAGCTTATTTTTCTCTCTGTTAGTAATTGCTCAGAACAATTTGATGTCTTTCATAATAAACTGTCAAGTGTCAGCTTTTAAATGATACCTTGGATTTGTGTGTGGTCACAAGGACTCATTAGCAACAACCATTTTATTATGGGAAGGGTAATTTGCACTCCATTGCCAAAAGGGGGGGTGACTGTTAAGGGGTTATCTTTACACCCTAAGCAACTAGCCAATGGCTTTCGGTGGGAACCTGTCGCGGGACAGGGGTGGCTCTGGACTAAAAGCTACAGGGAATAAAGGTAGTATTTAAAAAATAGGGAAAATGAGGTTTGTTTACTCATCCTATACTTTTTGTTTGCGATTCACCTCAGATTTGGATTTATTATAAGATTTATTACAGGGTTTTTATTTTGTCTTTGTGGTTTTTGTCACATTCCATTCATTTGTTTCCCAGACTCAGTGGCTCTGAATTTTTTTTCTTGTACTTCCCTCCCAGGATTTTCTCATAAGCCGAAAGATTCTACTTTAAAGTAGAGAATGAGCTAAAAATATTTACGCAATAACCATTTCTCTTTTTAGCTTGTCTTTCATTATTGCACGTTCATCTCCGGACACACGCTTAGCTTAACACCGTCCTCTGTATGTCGTCCAAGACTTGCATATCATCACTTCAAGCACGTTTACTCATTTCACTGCTAGTTCTGTTCATTTTTTTCCTGCCTGTTGCCATAATCACAGGTTGTTTAATGATGTGAAATAGTCCCTGATGCCTCTCTCGGTCTCTTTTCAGTTGGCACTTTATAACGTGAACCGTCACAATATTGACGCCTGCTTTGGCAAGTCTTAACAACCTTATCTGGCCAGGTCAGTCCAATTCACAATTTAAGATTTTTGCTCACGTACTTAATAATGTAAGCAAAGCGATGGTACTGACGTCGAACATAAGGGCTCCATAACGGGGGACAGATGTTTTGAATCCAGATTTGGACGATTAAGGGCTTTGTAACTTCATATCAAAGGACCTTAATCAACAGGCCTTGGAAACATTCTTTTTTTCTTTTCTGGTTTGTTTTAAATAAGACCAGAACATTGGTGTTCCAACAATCTCCTTGTATCTCTAATCTAAGTAGAACAAAATAATATCCTAGATTGTGTCCTTTGATGAGTGTTAGACGAAAAGTATAGCCACATAATTTTAACTAAATCTAAAATAATTTAAAGGTAATGAAATGAACAATATTTAGTTTATTTTATGGAAGTAACACTGTTCTGTTGATTTTTGAAGTTGATTTGACTACACTTAAGTAGTTTAATTGGTTAACATTAGTCCATGTATTAGTTAAAATTAACTATAAGCAAAACATTTTTACAGCATTTATTAACCTTTATTAATGTTACTTGATAAAGACAATAGTTTTTTGTTTGTTTGATAGGTCACAGTGCATTAACTAATGTTTACAAATTTACTTAAATTAACATTAACAAAGATTGCAAATGCTGCAGAAATATTGTTTATCGTTAGTTCATGTTAACCAATACTAATCATTATAACAGTTGAAACCTTATTGGAAACGTATACTACTTGATATTGAGTAGAAATGAAATAAAATCAAAATTTAAAATTAAAAATTTAAATTAAATCTTTACATTAAATCAAATATTTAAATTGAATATATTTAAATTGTATGTTGAGCTATATACACAGCCATTTCTGCAGTGCTCACAGCATTTAGTTGAAGAGCGAAATATATATGTACAGATTCACTTAAAGTCACGTAACACCAACATTGTGTAGATGGGCATATCAAACACTATCAGACCAAAGAACCGATACTTTAATTGAGCTCTGGGATTTGTATGATTTCGGCCGAATTCCAGGCTCGATTCCTCAACGGAGAATGCGAACCCCGTGTTCCCGAAAGGGAACAAGGGCTGCCTCGGCGACCTTCGTTGTTACCATGAATTATTTTGCCCACGATGTCCACTGTGTGAAAAATCGGATAATGTGACTAATTTTAAACAACACTAAATAAATCTAAAACGACTTGAAAACATCCATTTCAGCAAACAGCAGTGCCCTCAGAAAGCATCAACTCTAATCACACTCAAAGTGTTTAATTTATGTGCTCTGTTTTTGTCTCTCTTTCTTTATCCCTCTTATTTATGCACACAAAAAATGTTCTCCCTCAGTAAGGCAATTAGCACTCATTGTGTTTTAATAGCCTCTTCCTTAGCCACAAACCACAATAGTTCCCCACAGGCTGTGTGAGAGATTACAAAAAGGTAAAAAAAAAAAAAAAATCTGCAGGATTTCCTGTCTGTTCACAAATCATGTCACTGTGTGCTAGCTGACACTTTAAGCATCAATGATAACATCTTAATTGGAGTCATTGGGCATAATTTGATCAAGCCAGGATAGACAGAGCACCAATGGAGTTCTACAATGTATCATAATGAAGTATAAACCCACAGGACCGAGAGAAAGAGAGAAAAAAAACATTATCTCGCTATTAGCCTCATAGTTTCTCATAGCTGTGAGAATTATTTTTTTATTTCCCCTCAGAAAAGAGAAAAAGTGTCTCCCATAGAGTTTCAGAATAGATCCTAACAATATCACAGACTGCACTCAGGAATGAACTCTCAAAATTCTTCCTGACCTGTATTATCAGAGCTGCATTCCACATTTTTCCACTCATCTCCCAAACAATTCTGATTGGTCAGTCAAATATTTCCTAACATCCATTCAGTGCAAATATATTTTGAATAATAGAACTGAAATTAATCATAGAATGTACCTTGATAAAGATTATTTGATTAAAAAATAGATTGAAACGAATATTTATTAAATGTGTATTCTGCAAAAATGAACCCAAACCATTAGCCCATCTTTATTCAAACTCCCATCTACCCCCTTGAATTATGTCTCTCAATTTGTGAGTAGAAAAACTGATTCTAATCTGTACCTCGAAAAAAAAAATAAGAACAAGAAAAACAAGATGTCAATCTTGTTCGTATTATACATGTCGTAATTATTTTTTCTTAATTATATAAGTTGTTATTTAAGAATTATTTAAAATAGAGTTACACATTTATTTAGGATGAAAAAAAACCCTGTAAAAACTGTAAAGCAAAAATACATTTGCTGTAATTTTATCTTTTTAATCTTGCTGTACATTTCTTTAATCCCTTGTACTTAAATTTCAACATATTTTCCAAGCCTGTTTCAATTAATAAATTAATTAATCTAACATTCATTGCCACCCAAGGCAACAATTTCTATAGCGCTTTATACACTTGTTTCAAAGCAGACTCACAGTAATAACAGAAATTATTCAAGGATACAAACAGTTCATTTCGCTTGTACAGCAGCTCTAAAATAAAATAGTGCCATTGATCAGCTGAAGTCAGTTAGTTCTATTGTAAAGATCATATATTATTAAATTAGTTCATTTAAAGCACCATTATCGATTGTTGTGAAAATGACTTCAGTAGGCCTGATTCTACAGTACAGTATCATTGTGTTAGCATTGATCTTTATATGCTGAATTTTTGTACATTATATAAGTTACTTTTCATTTCTATCCAGAAACTTTGAGATAATATACAGGTAAGGTTATAAAATTAAATGTGGACATGACATATTGAGATAAAATTATGTGCAGGGTCCCACTTTACATTAAGTGTCTTATAAATTGATACAATGGACTTATTGTGCACATGCATGTTTTTACATTGAACTTTTTTTTGTGATCAATTATTTATTTATTTTCTTACAATCATTTACACTCCTACCCAACCCAAACCCACCCTCCAACCCCTAGCTAGACTTGCTCAAGGTAAGAGCAACACAAACAACAACAACAACAAAAAAAAAAAAGAAAAAAAAGAAGGGTAAAACACTTAATACTCAAACAAATCCACACACATACACATCAACCCTTTCCCATTGCCACCCGTCCATCCTACCTCCATCATAACAAAATCCACAAAGATCCGCATTACATCATAGAACACAAAACAGAACATTGACATTAAGAGAAAAAAAATTAGAAAAATAAATAACTATATAAATAAATTCAGGCCTCCTCCTTCACATTATAGAAACCACATAGGTCAATAGAAAATTCTAAATAATAGTTACATAGCAGAGCTACACATTACATTAAATGCAAATCACCCCCCAAAAATAGAAAAAAATAGAAATAGAAATAATAATAAAAATAATTAAATGAATAAATAAATAAATAACTGAATGATTTATCTAAATTTCATCTATTTTTTTTATTAATTCTGACCAGCAATCAATGTTAGAGGATTTTGTATGATGTAAACGTGCTATCGAGAGCTCTAGTTGAGCAATTTCCCGAAAAGAGGATAACCATTTACTCAATGACAATGTATGTGGTGGTTTCCAGCGACAAGTTATCATTTTTTTGGCAGCTGTCAAACCAGCCAAGAGAAGACGCCTGTCATTAATAGTTAAATTTAAAGACGATGTATCATTGAGCAGGAACAAACACGGTGAAAGAGGAATAAGTCTTTTCATTGAACTTATATTTAAAAAATACCAGCATGTTATAACAATAACAGGTATAATTAATTACACTGTTGACCCTCGCCCTTAATTAAACTGACCCATACCACCACACCTGTCCCTAACCTTACCTGTATCTCACCTCAATAGCACCAAAAGTGTTTTACAATACAACAGGAATACAACAATACATTGTACTTATTTTTTGATGCGAGTACAGTACTTAAAGCTACTCAATATAAAGTGGGACCGAGATAATATAAGTATGTAACTGTGTAATAACAAAACAAAGAGCAACCAAAATCCTCTGAGAATTACCACATCTTTGCATCATGGACATTGAAATCTTGGTCCCACTTCAATCTATTTTGAAATTTTATTGTGTAAAAACATGTTTTTACAGTGTACTTCTATTTAAAATATACCTGCATGTAGTTACAGCTGTAGTTTATTTCTGTATTTACATCTATTTTGACCATTCCCTTACTCCTGAACCCACCACTAAACCAGTGGAGGAAGTACTGAATCTCAGTACTTAAGTAAAAGTACAAATAACCAGATAAATATTTCCTTTAGTAAAAGTAGAAGTAACACAATGACAGCCATACTTAAGTAAAAAGTACCTTATTTTAAATGTACTTTAAGTATTAAAAGTAAAAGTACTTGCATAACAATTTATTCTCTTAATGACTATTTTCTAATGATTAATAAAACATTTAATTCTAGCTCATTCAACCTAACACTCCTATAATGATGTTCAATAATCATGGGGAAAAAAAATGTTGCCACAATTTCTGAAACAAGCTTGCAATTAGGCAATATACACATCATGCTTATCCTACTATATGTTAATAACTATGTTTGGCAATAAACGAGATTAATTTATGGAGTAATTCTGAACCTCTTGGCTTGCCATAATCCTAACCAAACGTATATTACACACGGTGCGTTTCCTATGCACGTAAAAACAAATTTTCGCGTATTAGTTGCACGATAAACACACTGCGTGTGACCGGGTTGATATACTGTATCTATGGCAACCAAACGTCACTGACGAGACAAACGTGCAACGAACGGACGGCCAGATTACGTTTTGGCAGGGGAAAAACTGATCAGAAAATGTAACGAAAAAGTAACAGAAGTTGTAGAAATGTAGCGGAGTAGAAAGTAGAATAATTGCTGCAAAATGTAACGAAGTAAAAGTAAAAAGTAGGCACTATTTATTCTACTGAAGTAAAGTAAAGATACGTGAAAAATGTACTTAAGTAAAGTAACGAAGTATTTGTACTTCGTTACATTCCACCACTGCACTAAACTTGTCCGAAATCTTACCCGTGTCCCACCTCAAGAGCAGCAAGTGTTTTGCAATACAACATGAACAGAATAAACACATTGTACCTAGCTTTTTTTTTTCTTTGTAAGTGCCCGATAAAGTGTGACCTAAGCCTTACTTTTACTGCACATAAAAATAACTTTCCACACCTCAGTTTTAAACTTGTAAACAGCTGCTCTCCATCAACTAAAACGTAGAGATTGCATTTGATTGCTGCACCAGCTTAGTTCTGGGGGAAAAAGCTGGAAGCCAGTGCATGCTTTCTGTTGAGTGTAATGCTGACCATAATGACAGGAGATCGCTGGGTGAAGCATTCAGGCTGTGCAGTTTTTCTGAGCATCTAACATTACGTAAGTATCAGTCTCCTATAGTACACAGGTGTTGGGCTGCTCTATCCAGATGTGTTAAACTCTTCAGTACATGAGAAAACACAGACCCGCATTCTTACTCATTAATTGCTGTGCAGAATGACATGGAAAAGGAAAAGGGGGGAATTTTCTTTGCCTTTCACAATTCACGAATACCGCTACGAAGTCCCTACCCCTTAGATTACGTAAGGGATTGTGGAGGATAATCGAGAGGCATTATTTTGGAGGGAAATGTATTGCTATGTGGTACTTCAACTATGTCCTCGCAGCTTCAGGTTCCCAGGGGCCCCTGCTTCCCCCTTGCTAATGGACGTAATCAAGGGGACAATTAGACATTCTGTCCTGGCGTGGAAAATAACAGTCAGGGTATTTGCGGTATCTAAGAAATGCCCTGAAACAGGGCTGCTTTTGTTATCTGCGATATTTTAATAATAGCATTATCAAACCAGTGTTTATCAGTGCAGCGTTTAGTTAGAAAGTCAGTGATTAGGATGGTTCTGAAGAGGACTTCTATCCAGAATCAAGAAACAATGGAAAACTTCTATTCCACGTCTCGTAGTCAAGCCTAAGGAAACAGATATGCATATGAGGAACATTTTTAAGTGTATAATTTTATATATATATATATATATATATAATTGGAAAATGTGGTGCGTGTGTGTGTGTGTGTGTGTGTGTTTGTGTGTGTGTATTTTACGTGCAGAGGACCGAAGGCAAAGGTGAGGATCTAAATGCAGAATCTTTTAGTGAAATGAAAATAAATACAAACTAATCAGAAAAAGGGAACTAAGCCACGAGGAAACCAACGCAACCATAACATGTACAACAACTGCCAAAGTAACAAGTGAAACACAAGGGCTATAAATACACAGGGGCAAACAAGCTTAACTAGGAAATGAGGAAATAAGACACACCTGGGGAGACTAATCAACATGAAAAACTACATAGGACTACAAGACTTAGCTCAAGACAGAAAATGACAAAAGTACACACAATACAAGTGGAATATATATATATATATATATATATAGAATGATTTATATATATATATATATATATATATATATATATATATATATATATATATATTTCCTTCTCTTTCAGACTGAGATAGTTCACCACTTCACCCTCACTGTGCCCACAAAAAAAAATTCTGATTTACAGTCAGATAAAAATTCAGTCAAAGTTATAATTTGTACTTTTTATTATTATTATTTTGAGCTTGTCAAACTAGATTTATTTGTTCATTCATTTATGTATTTATTCATGTATTTATTTGTGTATTTATTAATTTATTTGTTCTGTTCTCATTGCCACATTAGTAATGGAAATGAGAAGTGATGGGGACAACTCCAATAATTAATTGAATTGTTGAATTTATTGTCATTGAACGCCACAAGTACAAGCAACGAAATGCAATTGCATCCATCCAGAAGTGCTTTAGCTAGAAAGTAGATTTAAAAAAAAACACTAAATAGCATAAACTGGAGAGATGCTCGTTGTTCACGCTCCGCCTGCGCCACATTTTTTCGGCATTTCACTAGAGCCCATTTTCCCCCATTTTTCACTAGAGCAGCATAGTGACAGTCTAAAGTTTATAGATGTGTGTGTATATGAAGAGTTCAGATGCAAAAGCCTCTAAGTGCCATTTGAAATTTTCTTCTAAAATGACCATTTTTATCAAGCTTGTATATTTAAGTTCAGTAATTTCACTTAAATGGCAATGAAGATTACCTATTAATTGTCATTTAAGTGAAATTACTGAACTTACACAAGCTTGATAAAAATGGTCATTTTAGAAGAAAAATTCAAATGGCATTTAGAGGCTTTTGCATCTGAACTCTTCATATATATATATATATATATATATATATATATGAAGAGTTCAGATGCAAAAGCCTCTAAATGCCATTTGAAATTTTCTTCTAAAATGACCATTTTTATTAAGCTTGTATTTTTAAGTTCAGTAATTTCACTTCAATGACAATTAATAGGTAATCTTCATTGTCATTTAAGTGAAATTACTGAACTTAAATATATAAGCTTGATAAAAATGATCATTTTAGAAGAAAATTTCAAATGGCACTTAGAGGCTTTTGCATCTGAACTCTTCATATATATATATATATATATATATATATATATTCCTGATATTATGTTATGATCTGAGAATAGCTTTACTTTTAAAGCTATTTTTGAGATGTTAGCATTATCAAGCATCATTACCAGTGTGCAACACACCAAAATCTGAAGCATTTTGTATGATGCCATATCTTAAAGATATTTTCCTTTTTACCTCCTACTGTAATAAATGAAAACAGAACACTAGCCCTGAATGAGACAGTATAAGGCTTTCACAGTATGCCCAGCACACAGATCCTGTTTGGAGTTTTTCAAGCCTGGAGTTGAGCCTCATACCTCATTAATCCTTTCCCAGGACAGACTTTCAACCGCATGATGAATCGGGCAGTAATTTGGTGTAGTCTCCGCTTCATAAACCCATGTGATTGTGGCCAGGCATTAATAAAGCAACCCCTTAAAAAGACCAAAGCAGCCAAATAATTTATATATGTGTCTTTGTCAGTTTACTTTACCAAATATCATATACACATTAGAACATCTTCATAGTACAATACTGATTTTTCCTCAGCATAGCCTTCCAGTATATCGATAGTCGATAGATGTGTCAAAACATCACATTCAGCAATGGAAAACTGTGAATTAATAAAGGTTCTGAACATGCTCATTCTCCTTACTGGGATTGGAAAACGAAGAGCAGTTTATAATCCATTTAGCTGGTTGTGCCGAAAAACTAACCAGCTGCAGATAAAAATGCAATAACATCATAATGATGTAGTCAGCAGGAATATCCACATTTCTGTAAGACCATAGCCTATAATCCACAGAGAACCATGTGGAAAATGTAGCTTTATGTGACAGTATTATTCTGCTGGTAAATGTCACCGCAACACCAATAGGACATGGGAACTAAATGTTTGGCGTGGCATCGTAGTCCTCTTAGAGACACCATACAGTGTGAGAAATGGATATCATAAAGTACAGTGCCATTCAATACTATGTTTAATATGTTAATTTCAGCAAAACACCTTTTATAATAATAATAATAAAAAAAATCTGAGTTTGTATAACTTATGGTTTGCACATGGTGAAATAAATCACAAAAGAAACTGTAGCATATGTGAAATCTTGGCGTTTTGGCTAATTGGAATCGAACTTTTAATAAAATGCTCTTCAATTTCAAAATGCTTTTTATCTCTCACAGCCTCAATGAATTGATCAAGTATATGATTTTGTCCCTGTAGCTTGGCCGGTAAAAGTGGGTTGCAGTGCTGACGGAGCACAGTTTTGGCTGGATGTGCCCATGATCAGTGGGGAAGGTTTGTGGTTGGACCACTAAAGCATGTACGTTTTGTGTGAGATCAGTTGACAGTGAGATCATGAAAGCCTGTCTGCACCATTTCCTTGTCCCACCCTGATTTTATTTCACAGAAATTATTTTCGGTTTCAGTTGTTCTTGAATCTAGAACAAGAACAAATTAGAATCACAACAGAAGATTAAATTAATGAAATTATATATATATATATATATATATTCTTATATATATATACTGTATATTCTTATATATTTAGGAATTATGTAAGGAATATGATGGGCTGTTGAATTTTTGAATTTTTAGAGAAATAATGGACACCCGAGGTGGTAATGCTGTCACACCTCAGGATTTTTTCAATAATCCAACAGCCCAAAGTTATTAATTATTATTAATAATTTGACTTTTTTATCCTATTGTTTCACATATGTATTTGCTTGGCCTGTGTCAGTGTAGATTTTTGTTATTTTGCTGTTGTAAGGACCTTTGAAATAACTGAAATTATTTGGTTATTGATGAAGTGATATGGAACTATAATGCAGTCAAGACCTGCCGGGAACTACTTTAGCCGTGCGTTTCCCTGAAAATAATTGCACACCTTAAGACGTTTGACAAACAATCGCAGTGTTGGGCATTAGTGTTGCTACAAGTAGTGACTAGTTGGCAATCAGATTCAAGCATTTGTAGTATAAATATAACACTCACCTAAAGGATTATTAGGAACACCATACTAATCCTGTGTTTGACCCCTTTCGCTTTCAGAACTGCCTTAATTCTTCATGCCATTGATTCAACAAGGTGCTGAAAGCATTCTTTAGATCTGTTGGCCCATATTGATAGGAAAGCATCTTGCAGTTGATGGAGATTTGTGGGATGCACATCCAGGGCATGAAGCTCCTGTTCCATCACATCCCGAAGATGCTCTATTGGGTTGAGATCTGGTGACTGTGGGGACCATTTTAGTACAGTGAACTCATTGTCATGTTCAAGAAATCAATTTGAAATAATTCAAGTTTTGTGACATGGTGCATTATCATGCTGGAAGTAGCCATTAGAGGATGGGTACATGGGAGCCATAAATGGATGGACATGGTCAGAAACAATGCTCAGGTAGGCCGTGGCATTTAAACGATGCCGAAATGGCACTAAGGGGCCTAAAGTGTGCCAAGTAAACATCCCCCACACCATTACACCACCACCAGCAGCCATGATGGATCCATGTTCTCATTCTGTTTATGCCAAATTCTGACTCTACCATCTGAATGTCTCAACAGAAATCGAGACTCATCAGACCAGGCAACATTTTTTACAGTCTACTGTCCAATTTTGGTGAGCTCTTGCAAATTTTAGCCTCTTTTTCCTATTTGTAGTGGCCTGACTTCGTCATACTCATATTCTAATGAGAATATGAGTCTGAAATCACTCAATTGAACTTTAATTATGAGGCGTGTCGTAACCGAACCACGACAAAAAAAAACCTCTGCACTCAATTGGATAGTCGGTAGACTTACCAACCAATCAGAGCAACGCATAAGTCAACTCCTTTGCATAGCGCAGTTTTCAAATACAGAACGTTGCCTATTTATTTTAGAAGTTAAATAACGAGTGTTACTTCTTTTACTTACTCCTCCATGAGTGCCACCAAAGGAGAAACCACAACGACCACAGGCTTTTCATTACGTCCCATCTTCTTAACGACCGTCAGAGCCAGCTGATAAGTTACACTTTACACCAAAAATATATTTCCGATCGACAAATACCTTGATTGCAGTTCTCTGTTTGTTTATTAAAATGAATGCGCTGTCGATTTATTTTACAAAAGACGCGACAGCGGAATCTATATCTCAATTCTCCAGCTGCACTCATCTTTGACAAGCGCTCTTTGACGACGTGAGGATTACGTTACTGAAGACCACCTGTCAATCATCGTATAAAGCCCGCCCTGGCAATTTGATTGGCCGATGATCTCTGAACCGATCATAATTTCTCCTCAATGGATTGAGTCCAGACCGAACTTCCCGTCCAAAAAATGTTGTGGGCGGAGTTCGGGCTGGCATCCAGGCTATATTTGTAGTGTAGATGAGTGGTACCCGGTCTGGTCTTCTGCTGTTGTAGGCCATCCGCCTCAAGGTTGTGCATGTTGCGGCTTCACAAATGCTTTGCTGCATACCTTGGTTGTAACGAGTTGTTATTTGAGTCAAAGTTGCTCTTCTATCAGCTTGAATCAGTCGGCCCATTCTCCTCTGACCTCTAGCATCAACAAGGCATTTTCACCCACAGGACTGCCGCATACTGGATGTTTTCCCTGGATGTCCCTTTTCACACCTTCTTTGTTAACCCTAGAAATGGTTGTGCGTGAAAATCCCAGTAACTGAGCCGATTATGAAATACTCAGACCGGCCCGTCTGGCAACAACAACCATGCTACGTTTAAAATTGCTTAAATCACCTTTCTTTCTCATTCTGACATTCAGTTTGGAGTTCAGGAGATTGTCTTGACCAGGACCACACCCCTAAATGCATTGAAGTAACTGCCGTATAATTGGTTGATTAGATAATTGCATTAATGAGAAATTGAACAGGTAATAATAATTCCTAACAGGTAATAATATTAGAATCCTAATAATTCTTTAGGTGAGTGTATAATAATTAAGTTAAATTCAATTAAATTAAATTCAATAAAAAGGTATTCAATTTTTATTGATAGATTCTATAATTCATACTTTGTAGTCACTTGACTACCATGGATGCCTGGCGGGCAAAAAAACGGGTATTTTCAACGTAGAGTTGTAGTTCCTAGTGGCTATCAAGTCTGTTAGCAAGCTAGCTGCATAACTATGGACTAGGATTAACTCAAAGGTGAAGGTAGTTAAGTGAAGGGTTTTTTTTTTTTTAGATAATCGAGCAGTAATTCCTCCGTAAATAATCTAGCTCTACTGTTCTCATTAAAAACCATAGATATAACAAACCTCAACACAACCTATCACACTTTTTTTTTGTTAGCAAAATACGTCAGCTGCATTAACACCGCCACCAGCGATAGCGTCAAAGTATCCAGAAGTAATTAATTTTTCAATTAAATTTGCCGCTCTCGCGGTGGTAGTGTGAACGTACAGTTAGCGTCATAACACAAACATCTGACTCACCGAACCAGCTGGCGGCGTTGCTTGACAAACTACCGGTTAACTTAAAGACACGATCAATTACATGATCATACACCCATTGAATTCAAACAAATGTTGAAATTACCTTTGAGGGAGTAATGGAATGATCACTGCAAAGACGTGTAATATTATACTGTGAAGGTTGCTTATCTCATATGGTTAGTGCAACCAATCGCACAACAACTATCTGGCGTGTCATTTACACCTTGAAACATCAACTTTTGTATAAAAACTGCTGATATCCTGGCAAGATCCTTGACTAGTTTACTGGTTTTCGTTGCTGGAGAACAGCATTCTTGCCCGCCAGCCAGTACTTGACATCACGTGAAAAGTATGAATACTTCAATTTGTACATTTTTATTTTTGAATTTATGATATTTTTAATAATAAAAAAACTTTTATTATGAAGCAAACTCTGAATCAAAATACACCTATGCTAAATTTTCTACATATCCTAATCATTTTGTTAACAACAGATATTAATTACTTCAATGAGTTCATTGTTTCTGCCTTAAATTGATACATTGTTTAAATGAATACATTGTTAGCTCAGCTGTGTGATTTGTATATGTACATTTTTGAAATCCATGACACTGCTGTCACAACACATTCTCACCCCAAGGCGTCACCTTTGACCATGCTTCAATATTTGATGTTTTAGGCGCCCTTTAGCGTCACTTACATGACGCGATCCTACGGCGTCATCTAACTGACGCTAAAGGAAAGCGTCAGTTAGAGGACGCGGTTAGGTTTAGGTGTGGGGTGGGGGTAGGGTACACGCGATTCTAAGGCGTCATCTAACTGACGCTAAAGGACGCCTAAAGCGTCAAATATTGAAGCATGGTCAAAATGCTCCCAAGGCGTCAGTTAGGTGACGCCTTGGGGGTGAGAATGGGCTGGCTGTCACCTCTGTTCACAGATCACTCTAAATTGTAATGTAGACTCCATAAAGCTGCTTTGAAACTATATTGTGAAAGCGTTATACAAATAAATGTGAATTGAATTATAAAGTTAGGTGATTTTGTAAATGGTTACACTTTATTTTAAGGTGATGTGGTTACATTGCACGTATAAATAAGTACTATTAATTAGCTTCATGTACTTACTATAGAGTTATGGTTAGAGTGGATGGTTTGTTTTAGGGTTAGTTACTTGTAATTATGCATAATTAACTGTTATTACTATAGTAAGTACATGTATAATGTGTAACTACCTTAAATAGTTTTTTTTATCTTTTCCAAACAAAATATGGAAATCAATCTTTATGCAGCACAGCAGCCTGCAATGAATTCCTTTTGTTCATCATCCAAAACTTACAAAGTTTTTCATGACTTTCTGTTTCTGTGAAATAATCTGAAATTTGGAAGAAAAAGGATTAAAACAAAAATAATACTTGGCTTAGTATGAAAAGTTCTACAGCCAAGGCAAGGCCACACACATCTATACCAGTCACTTTAATTATTTGGGTAACCTGTCAGAGATGTTTGCACAAATCACTCAAGCACATGCTAAATCCAGTGTGGACTGATAAGAGATTGTCTCAGCTTTCCTCTTGCAATATATAAATAATATTTATTTTCTTGTACTTTCAAATAAAATAGCTTGTGCCTCCTAACTGCAGGCAAGTCCAGTGTCATTAAACTTGTGCTGACAATAATAATGAGAATATTTGCTGTATTTTGTTTTTTTTTTGCTTTCTATCTTCTGACCATTCACTAATTATTTCCAGATTGTTTGACATGCACAATTGGAAGTAATATCATTCGTTTGGGCCATGGGTTCCTCTGGGTCATCTGCTGCGTTCACCACTTAACATGTCCATTTGGAGTCAAAAACACTCAGCGGGCCATTTTAGGAGGCTGTCCCTGTGAATATTTCTATTATGGATGAGGTTTTCAAACGTCTGAATTGACAGCCTATGGCCCTGAAGACCAGAGGGAAGCACCAGTAACCATCTCCTGAGAGTTTTGCAGAGCTGGAAGACAAAAGCCTCTGTTGATGCTTTCCATCTGGCTAAGACTGAAGCTGGACTTGTAAAATCCAGGCAAGTGTTTGGTTTTTTTTGTTTTTAGGTAATGTTCCAGTTATTTGATGGTTTCTGGTCTGAAGGCAGAGGAGACTGCTCTTGCTAATTGTTCTTGGAAGAATGAACTCACAAGGTGACGAGCACACAGAACGCTGCTAACAGTTTGAGACGATGTGTTCTTAATGGTATTGCACCGTAATATCTCCGCACAGATGACGTCTGCAGAACCCAAACATAACGAGAATTATTGACGATAACAGCCAGGCTGTAATTGTCTCTTGACTGTGGGGTAAAACGAGTCTGTGAGCAAACTGGCCGGTTGGCTTTCTAGCTAACTTAAAACCCGTAGGCGCTTATGGAGATTCTCACTTCCAAAAACGTTCGAGCACATTTTCGATTCTTCATAAATTTTCATAAAAATGCAAATTTTTTAAATCTACACAGTTGATTTCTCACATCAAATGTTCTCAGAAGTGAATTTAGTGATGAAATAGTGTACAAAATTGTAGAAAAACGAATTACTGTATTGACCTGCCTCTCCTTCCTCGAATGCCGATATCAATGCTTGGATATTTCTGCCCTCAAGTTCACATAAGTTAGCAACCGATGCATCCGCATAAAATGGCCATGTCAAGAAAACTTCCGGGATTTTTTACCGTTCTTGCCATAAGGCAAAATTGTGTATTCGGACAGTACTTGGGCCACAAAACATGACGTTTCACAAGAACACAGATTAAGAAAGGCCCAGTGTATTTCTTTTATTTAGTCTCCTGTTCTTCTGTACCTCGTTATTCATGTCAGCTGTGTCTTGTTTGCTTGATTTAGTCCCTATTTAAGCCCCGTGTTAGATTTTGCATCCTTCCCTGCTTCAACCTGCATTGTGACACATAGGAAGCACTCTTACAATAAAAATAAGGGAGATAATATTAAAGTAAAATCATGTTTTTGTGTGTTTATGTTCAAATACAAAGTTCTGGCATGAAACTCTAGATGGTGCAGGCTAATAGGTCCTTTTACTCATCTGTTCATAATCACATCGCATTGTTATCTATAGAGCACATCTAATTGGTTCCTACTGTATCAGTAGCCAATGAGCTTGCTGCTTATCCGTCAAATACTTGGGCAGCATTTGCCTTAGCAGTGCAGTGCTCTTTCAGAAACCCTCCACCCTCCAACCCTCCACCCTCCAACAAACCCATTATTACCATGTTATTACCAATCACTCCAAGAGTTGTCAAGACAGAACTATTTCTATTATTATTAGTCCCCTTTCTACTTTTTTTTCACAACTGCAGTTAATTTATGCAATATTTATAAAAATACGGCAGAATTCAGTTCGTGATGTTGGAATTCTACCCAATTTTAACCAATTTTTCTGAATGTGGAAAAATGATTAGCGACTAGCATTTTTCAGCAGTTTGTTTGATTGAAATTGATAAATACTCCCTTGCAGTAGGAAAACATTGGCACTGGAAATGCATTATGCAGTGAAAATTTTTCAAGAGTTGACATATTTGACTAGTGAAGTAGAGAGAGAGAGAGAGAGAGAGAGAGAGAGAGAGAGAGAGAGAGTGAAGTAAAAAGTGCTTGTGTAAAATGAAAGGGAAAGCAAAGAAACATCAAAAACACGTTTTCATTGTTCATTATTATCATAGTGCAGCAATGGTCTGGCTGTTCATCTGTGTTAGTATATTATCTCTTTCGTATTGATAGTCACTTCACTCATGTTAGAGTTTGGCAGTTAGAGCCCAAAATGCATCAATGGAATTTCTTCAAAATGTTCACAAGATCAGAGCATAATGGGACATTTGGTTTTATTAAAAGTTGACCTTTCAGTCTCATCTGAGACAATTCTCTCAATCGCTTCACGAATTGTCAAGATTGGTACTTGGGTGAGGAAGGCTGGATCAGTGTCAAGTACAAATAACTTCTGCCTGGATTAATTTGTTTATGCGCCAACCAGGCACCGTTGGTCAGGGTCCAAGAGCAACTCAGACAGTGGAAGATTCATTTATTACTGTTTAGACAGTTGTGAAAGTTTCTCTCATTAAATAATAAATAGCCAAAATGAGAAGGAAGAAAATACACTTACATTGTAATTATCATCATACTTTGGAATGGGATAGATCTATTTGAACTTTAGTGGCAATAAAATTCTCTGTTTGATGCACATTATCTTAATAGAAAATCTTTTTAGCATGTTGTGAAACATTACGTAACCCTAATCAGTCATTAAAACTAATTGCTGTTATTTGTTCAATATCATTCTTTCCATACATGACTGGTTGCATGCTTTTATGATACAGTTGCTTTAAGTGCCAGCTTCTGCAATGAGAGCATAACTATTTAAAATCTTCGTTTTCAGTGTCAACCACACAGCTCAGCATTAAGCATGTCGACACTTAGAGCTGTCTGAGGTGGAAAACATAATGCTATATTAACTTTTCTGGTTAATATAGTGTATGTATATACAGTATGTATATATGTATATGTATGTATGTATATATGTATGTATGTGTATATATATATATATATATATATATATATATACATGTGCTATATAATAATTGCTATTGCTAGTTATTATATTATATATTGCTATATTATATTTGTAAAAAAAAAATAATAATAATTTGTTATTTGCACTTCGTTATAAAGCATTTGTTATCAGGACTTTCTGATAGCAACTGTTGCAGAGTGATCATAATAGTATTCATTTTGCCTGAATCTTGGTTACTAAACCTTTTTAATATTTTCATAATAATACTAATTGTTATTTCTGTTATTTGACAAGGTATAACTTTAAATCATATTTTCCCTTATTGGCCTCTGCTTCAAATGCTAGTCTGTAAAATGTGTGAAACAAATACTTAACAATTATTTTTTTAAAAAAATGTAATTACTGTATAAAATGCTTGGTGCCCTATCACATGACAGTTTTGAGAAACTTTTAATCACTTCGGTTAGGTTTCCATCTCTCATGGACATAACTGACTTAAAAAGGCAATTTCTGCTTTTTGTATTTATTTTGATTTTCACTCATCTTCCACTCAGTCTGGGCAAATCATTTGCTTTTATTTGGCAGTCATTATACATAAATATCTGCTTCCTTGCCCCAGGCTCACTCAACACTTGGAACACGATTACTAGAGCAATTATTTCTATCCGGACCATGTTCAAAATGGTCCCCAACACTTCACCTATCACATAGCATCCAGCGCTTGTGAAACAGCTGTAGGCCCAATATTTGCATCACAGATGATAAATGTTGTCAGTCAGGATACCAAATAACAATAATTTTTTTCACAATTTTTAACTAAAAAACAACAACTTTCTTCTGGCCCTGGTTGTTCTGGTTTATATTGCAAAGACAACTATAAGTAATCCATTCACAAATGAATTCCCCTATAACGTGTAAACGCTATGTCACTATTAAAACACTGCTCTGTTTGTTTGGACCAATGAAGTTGATTTGGGCGGGGCAACTTCTTTGGCTGACCAATGGCAGACAGGGAGTAGTCAAGTAAAACCCGTTTGAAAACAGCCATTATTTTTGCAATTCTGTTTGATGCAAAAATTACCCACTTCACTTTTAAAGCTAAATTAATTTTCTTAAAACCATAAAGATTTAGCTAAATCATCAAATATTTTCTAATACCTCCTTACCTTACATAAACAATTACATTATATTTATGCATTTTGGCAAATCCAAAGATAATTCAATTTTATCACTTGCATGCATTCCAAGGGCAGTTATGTATGAAATCAATTTTGAGTCAGCACTGGTCTTCCTCTGAAGTCCACTGGGATTCTCGGGTTATGTAAGACTTATCATTTGGTTCTTATTAGTTTGTGACCTCCCTCCCACATTTTTTTTTGCTACTTGCTTTTGACTTTTTCAGTCTTGATTCATATCAGTGACCTCCAGCAGAACTAGTCAGAGAGAGTTAAATATCTCCATGTCTCTGGTGTCACATTATAAGAACTCTGCCTATTTTAAGATCTTACAAAAAGAACATTTTACAGCAATTAAAAATGTTTTGAAAATGCTTTTATTATTGCAAGATGTTAGGCTGCATCTGATGTTAGCCTGAAAGTGTCTATAGTTCCGTTTCAAGGGAACTCGACGCTGCGTCATGGTGTTGGAAATGGAATCCAGGCATGACCGGTGACTGTAGCACATATGCCAATCTCAAATGACTGGATAATAAACACCTGTGCAAATAAAAGTCATTAGGCCCTGATCACACCAAATACGTTTTTCAGGTTCGAAAGCGTGAGGTGCACAGCACTGCTACCATTTTCGCTTGGGCGTCGTCCACAAGACACGTCTATGCGTTGAAGTAGAACCTCTTCGTCAACCGGTGCTCTTCTCAACATGAAGACCCCGAAGGTGTTCGATCAGTGTCGTGCTTTCCTTCCTCTAAGAAGGGTTGAAGCGAAGGCTGTCTCCCTCCACCCTCCAGGTCTATGTCACCGCTATTGCCACACACCGTGACCTTATCGATGGTAAGTCCTTGGGGAAGCATGACCTGATCGTCGGGTTCCTGAGAGTAGCGAGGAGACTAAATCCTCCTCGCACTCCTCTCGTACCCTCTTGGGACCTCTCAAGCCCCTTTTCCACCAAAGCATTTTGAGAGCCGGTTCGGAGCCGGTGCCTGCGCGCGAACCAGTTCTTTGTGTTTCGACAGCCAAAGAACCGGTTCGCGGCGGGGAAAACTGGTTCCAAAGTGGCACCAACTCTTTGCTGAACTAGAACCGTTCTTTTAGCACGTCATCTTTATGTCGGGGGCTGGTGCGGGTTTAGATGCGTTCTAAACATATTTTCTGACCATCGCAAAGCCAGGAGAAACTGCAGAAACACGCAAGCATTTTTATTTATTTATTTATTTAGAAACATAAGCAAAGAAGAAAACAGTCACGATATAGAACAAATAAATGGAAAGAAAAAAGACACAAGAAAGGGGTACATAACTTATCGGAAAAGATTACATATCAAACGGAAAGATTAAAAGACTTACATATTTCAATTGTTTTTAAAGTTTTCTTGGTACATGAGTTAGAGATAATCCCAAAGCAATGTACTTGCAAGCGACGTACACAGTGACGTAACGACGTCGTTCCCTGGGCGCTCTAGTCAGTGGAAAAGCAAACAGGTTCTGAACAGGTTCGCAAGTTGAACCAGCTCCGAACCAACTTTGAACCAGCACCAGTTCCGAACCAGTTCTTTTTTCGGTGGAAAAGGGGTGTCAGTGGTTCTACCTGCCCTGTAGAGTGCTCCATTTGAGCCTCCAATCAGTAGAGCTGAAGTTTATGTCAATGAAGACAGCGCTTCTGATTGCATTGGCCTCCATTAGGAGGGTAGGGGACCTGCACGCATTCTCAGTTGACGAAGCGTGCCTGGAATTCGGGCCGGGTTACTCTCACATGATCCTGAGACCCCGGCCTGGATATGTGCCCAAGGTTCCTACCATTCACTTCCGGGACCAGGTGGTGAACCTGCAAGCGCTGCCGCCGGAGGAGGCAGACCCAGCCTTGGCACTGCTCTGTCCAGTACGTGCTCCGCGCCTATGTAGACAAAACGCAGTGTTTCAGGACCTCAGACCAGCTCTTTGTCTGTTATGGTGGGAAGCTGAAGGGAAAGGCTCTCTCCAAGCAAAGGCTGTCTTACTGGATAGTGGACGCCATTCCTGTGGCATATCAGCAGCAAGGTCGACCGTGCAACCTTGGTGTGACTGCCCACTCCACCCGGAGTGTGGCGTCCTCTTGGGCTCTAGCGCATGGCGCCTCTCTAACAGACATCTTCAGAGCTGCAGGCTGGGCGACACCCAACACATTCGCCAGATTCTATAATCTCCGAGTGAAGCCTGTGTCCTCTCATGTACTCGCTTCAACCAGCAAGTAACGAACCCGCTCAGGTGTCTTCGCTTGCTCGGCATTCCACTCTACGCAATGGATGCGTGCGATATTTCCTCAGGTGAGCCTCATAAGCCCTGAGTTCCTCCAGCACCCCTGACGTTGGCTAGGTGCCTCCCCAGAGTGACCCCCACATGTGTATTTCCACTGTAAACCTCTCTGAGCATGTGTCTTTCCCTCGGCAAGTCACCTTGCCACCCCTGGGGTTGAAATATTCCACCTGCGGCTGGACACCCCAGTGTTTCCCCATATGCGTCCTTCGGATCATATGTGTTTTCTCTAATTTTTTTTGCTGGAAAATGTCATTTGAACTAGTAAGAAACTGAATCTGACATTGCAGTAAATCGCGCTAATTAAATCTAACACTCACTTATAAGTTATCATATCACGCAAAACCATGCAAATTATACTTCCTTCTCAAATTGTTAATGTTGACAAAAACTCCTGTTATAATCAACTAATCTCTTATTTACATTGTGCTTACACTGTTATTATGAAATCATTTGTTAGTGTGGAGAAATCTAATTGCAATGACGAGACCACTGCATTCATGTGCTTAATGTGTCTGTGCTACAATGTTCATTGGTATACATCACTGCAACCATTCATGCCACAAACTTAATGCAATGCCATAGATCTAAATATAATGCTATAATCAAGTTTTTCACAATTAGATAACCTTTAGAGGTGCAGTAGTAAGAACGTGCCAAAAAGTTTTGAGAGATTTCCACATGTAATACCATCACAATCACAACTGGCCGTTTACACGGAAGTCTCTCAGCAGACACGCCCCTTAAACAGTGAGTTCAAATCAGAGGGCTAAAAACAGGGTAGGAAAAATGCCTTTTATTTATAAACAATGAGATTTTTTTTCTTTAAGTAAAAATCATAATATTTATAAGTGCACCTCAGGAAACATTATAAGACAAAGCAATCCATGACCCCTTTAAGAACAAAACAAAAATGCTTAAAAAAGGGAGGGAGAAAAAAAAACATTACCTGGTAATTTTGTTTTCTTAACTCCACTGAGTAATTGAATCATTCAACTCTTGGTTATCAGCTATCAGAAAGTGACCAGGTACACCAGAAGTATGTTATCATTTGTAATTCCCATTACTTCATCTTGCTCTTTGTAGTCTGTTCAAACACACAGTTTCTAAACTAGGTTGCTCTTAGTTGAGACTGCATCAGGCGTCTTTTTGATGCTGGCAGGGAAGGCATTTGTTATTTTTTAGAATGCATTTATTAGTGTTACTCTTTAGAAAGCATTCTTTGTCATTAGTTTCTGAGTGCGGACTAAATGAAGCAAGTACTTTGAGATTATTTCCAGGTGTTATATTGATCAGTAAAATGTTTGATGTTTGAAATGTTTGTATGTGTTTGTGTATGTGTGTGTGACTGGTGACAAAAAGGGTGGAAATAATTTTAGGCCCATTAAATGCCTCACAAGTTCAAAATGATTGAAAAACACCAATATTCATGATCCCTAGCTGACCTTAACAAACCTCTTGATTGTTCAGACAATGCTGTCATGTCCTTGATTGCTTTCATGTAAATACAGATCACAGGTGTTTATACAGGTGTAATACAGGTGTTTTTTACAGGTGTATATAGTGTTTATACAGGTGAATACAGGTGTTTTGAGGCCGCAAAGGCGGTCTGATAAAACGGAGCGTGGCCTATATTTGCACTAAGTATCTATCTTTTTAGCAAAAACACACCCATCACGGAACAGCTACAGTGGCGTAGGTCGTAGAGTGTGTAGTTTGTGAAAGAACTTTTGATGCGTTCGGATCCGAGTTCGAATCCGCCTTTTGCCGAACATATGAGATGTAATATGTATAAACTAACATGAAGGTCTCTTGCGTTATATATTGCCAATGAACTAAAATCGAAACCATGAAATGGCTTTTTGCCTTCATAAAACAGCACAAGACTTAAAGAATAGGCATTTTCTGTTTGTGCTGGGTGATTTAGAGAAACGTGTGCACTTTGCTCACGCGATCAGCATGGTTATCTGGTGTTTTCTCCTGAATAAAAGCTTTATTTAGGTATATTTCTTGCAAGTGTAGAAATAAGGACAAACGTATTTTAATTTTCCTATATTATAGTGTAATGTAGACTAAAATATACATTTGAAATATTCATTTTCATTTATATAGTAGCCTACATTTATAGGCTATATGGATTTTACGTCATGGAAATAATTACTAAATCATTATAACAGAACGCTTAGAGTGCAGAGAGGAATGTGTTTTGACTCCAGTCCTGGTTTTGCATCCACGCCGTTAGGAGCTCAACATCTGTCTCGCATGCACAATCGCTCTAGATTAGAGGATATTTTAACTAATTTGTGGTAAAACTAGACGATCACGAGTGGCTCAACTGGTGGATCTATAGATAAACTTATCTTTCAGGTATTTTGCTGACTGGCTTGACACGTTAGCGTGAGAAATCGGGGGTGTGGTATGAGAGCATGAGAATTGGCTCAATTGCGTAAGTCTCGCGCTCAATGCATGAGAGTTGGCAGCCCTGACTGTTAAGTAACCTCTGAGATACCTATTTGAATTTGTGTCTTGTACTATAACATTTTTCTATCTATACAGAGGAGGCATAGCCTACTTTAAATGTATTGAAATTATATATACTTCCTTCTTTGAGATCATGAGGCTCCTCCCTCTGGGAAATGATCCCATAATTTACTCACCTTCAAGGTGTTGTTGGATATTTGATAACCGGTATTTATATATTATCATTTAAAATGGGAACATGAAAATTTGCTGCAAAGCATGAATGACCCACCAGCTACTAAAAGTATTTTCAAGTGTATTTATTTTTCAGAAGGGTCCACAAACTTAATGCTGTAAAATTTTATTCTTATAATACACTCTAATGGCCCTAACTATTTGCAATTATGTAAAATTGAAAAAAGGGAAGCCAGAGAGTTTTGTGTTCACAAAACACAAACCAGTTAAGTTAGAATATATTCACAAGCCAAAACTGTTTGTCACCTAATGTCAGACAGAAAGTATATGTGAGTAGGAATGACTATTTTTGCTCACCTAATGTCAGACAGAAAGTATATGTGAGTAGGAATGACTATTTTTGCCCTGTCTATGACAACGAAAGGAGCTTGAATTGGTACTGGATAAATGCATGCTTATTTCTCACCTATCGTCTCAGCTGTGCGAACACTGTCCCTCACACACTCTATTAATGAAGCTCTAGACTTGCCAGAAATAGCAAAGACTGCTGAAGCTGCCCAGTTGGGTGAGTAATTTACATAAGATAAACACTGCCTTGCCCAATAGTGGACTAGTTGACAAGTAAAAATGAATAGTTATGTAAGGTCGACCAGATCCAGGCATGTGGATAGGTACATTTAGGAAGGTGTGGATTCACAACTCTCTCCCCAACTTAACCAAAACCCCAACCCACTCACTCATGCAAACAGTGCACAAACTTCATGTAAATATATTTTCCACATTCCACAGGAAGCTTACATGTCGCTCCTTCCTCTCTTATCCTCACTGATCTGAGATGATTGTTGTGGCCTGGGAGGGATGATAATGGAGGAAAGAGAGATATGAAAGAGGAACCACGACATAGACATCATCACCTTCCTCATTACTGTACATCTGTCTTCATAAGCCACTATTTGTTTTTGTTTTTGGATAAAAATGCTCTTTAAAGGTGGGGTAGGTAGAAATTTTCTAAAAAAAAAAAAAAAAAAAAAAAAAAAAAAAAAAACAATTTCCCAAATTTGTTTAAACTTGTCTATATATACCAATACATAATTCAAATGTAAGTACTCTGAAAACAAAATATACAAATTGAGTGTCTGTAGTCCTCTCAGTGCTGCAATAAACACAGCTCATTATTTCCACCGGGACGAAAGAAATGATTGGCTGGGCGACTGTCACTCTCCCTCGCTACCATGGCTACCAGCACTGCTGCGTAAGAGCAGCCCACATGCGCGCAAACGTTTGCTCGAGGAGTGCAAGAGGCATGGAAGCTAAGAATCACAATTATGGTTGAGAAAAAGCAGTCAAAATTCCCAGTTACCTGCATACAGTTAAGTGAAGTAAAACCAGGCAAAAAAGGAAGACAGTATGTGAAAAGTCTATGAACAAAAAGTCTTTGGATAAAGCAAAAAGTCAAACGAGAGTCAACATCGGCAGGGCTTTCCAACCGTGGCGACAACTGACAACCAGGGGCTGAAAAGTGAGGCTAACAATGCTTTCATGGAAGCTCTTACATGTAAAACACCGTATATGTTATGAATCTTACTCAAAATTCACCTTCATCACAGTGTAACTGATGGTAACGGGAAAACGTGTATCAATGCAACCTGATTTTAGTTTTGCTGTTTTTAGTTTTTATCAAATCAAACTCAATATATTTTAAACTTTACCATTACCATTATCGATATGCTACACTGTAAAAAAAATATATATTTGTTATAACAACATTTTTTCTTTTGTCAAATCAACTTAAATAATTTATTTAGTTCAGATAACATACTATTTTGAGTTTCTGATGAATAAATCAATCTCCTTCATTGTATTAAATCATTTTTCCAGTTCAATCAACTTCAAAATTTTAAGGCAACCAGGTTACTTAATTTTTTAAGTTAAACCAACAATATTTTTTTACAGTGTAGCTTGATAGTGAGTACCAGCCATGTTAGTTGTTTATATTAATTATGATAAAGTTAGGCATTTTATTACATGTGTAAAACACGCGTTCATGTGTTTTGGGGGCGTGGCATTGTAAGGATCCCAGACAGGAAGAGGTGGGAGTGAATGAAATAATGAGCTGTGTTTATTGCAGCACTGAGAGGACTACAGACACTCAATTTGTATACTTTCTTTTTCAGAGTACTTACATTTTAATTATGTATTGGTATATATAGAGAAGTTTAAACAAATTTGGGAAATAGTTTTTTTTTTTTTTTTTAGAAAATTTCTACCTACCCCACCTTTAAGTTTAGTCTATTTTATTCTGATTGATATCTAATTGGTACCACTTTATATAAAGTCGATTTAAGTACTATGTACTTACATTGAAAAATTAGTATATTGTACTTACTGTGTTCATGTTGTATTGTAAAACACTTTTGCTGCTATTGAGGGTAAGGTTAGGGACAGGTGTAGTGGTATGGGTAGGTTTAAGGGTAGGTTCAAGTGTAAGGGATGGGTCAGCTGTGTAATTACAGATGTAATTACATAAATTAGTTACAGCTGTAACTACATGCTGGTATTTTTAAAATATAAGTACAATGTAAAACATGTATGTACACAATAAGTCCATTGTATTAAAGTATTTGTTTCAATGTAAGTACATAGTACTTAAAGCCACTTAATATAAAGTGGGACCGGCCTAGGTGCCATTCACAGAACAGTGGAAATGGTGGGCTAGGCTAATCATTGTGGGAAATAGAAAGTGAGATGTGACTCTGGAGCAAAGCCACGGCAACATTGCGGGAAAACGAGAGCATCACATAAAAAAACATTCCTTTAGAGAGAATTAAACAGAGAAAACAGTGAGTGGAGCTGCAAGAGAAAAGTCTGCTTTTAATTTTCTACAAGGCCGTTTTTGGCATTGTGTACTATGTTTTCTTTCTCTTTATGAACAGAAACCGCAAATTGTTCTGACTCAAGAGTTGTCAAATGTCGGAGGAGCCATTTCCTGAGGCTATTGAAAGTGGGCAACTATCGGACAACAAGCTACTGATGGCTTTAGAGTTTACTTTGATGCTTTGTTTCAATTTGCAGCTTTATTCTTTATGATGGGTACCCTTCAGAAGATGCAGTGTGAGAGTAAGACTTGGAGTGAGATTTTTGGAGTGGGGTGGGGAGATTTCACAATTCAATTCATAAGCTTGGGATTTAATTTTGGTCGCTACTCACCATCAATTCATTCTGATTTAGAAATGGGGTACAGCACACTGCTGTAAAATGATTTGATTTTATTCTCTTCTAAACCACTAGATGGCACAACTTACAGCATAAAATATTAATTTGAATATACATTTATTAAACAAATATAATGATGTATTATAAAAAATATAAAATGGTACAAACTTTGCTGAAGTGATTGAAAAAGTATTAGTTATTATGCAAAACTTATTACTTTACCTAAAGGATTAATGTATTAATAATGGTGCCTTTTTGCCTCATCCTGGTGAGCATTTTACCCCGAAAATGGTGTAAAAGGCCCCCCTTGCCATCCGTACATTTCTACGTTTTTTTTGGCTAAACAAACCACTTTAATGAAATAATTTCACAAAATATTTGAATCCATTAATGTTCAATTAAAACATAGGACTACAGGATTTTGTTATAGTATTATAGTATCCTCGCAAGCACGGTTGAATGAGTTCAATTAAGTCTTAAATGTAGGTAAAGAGTTGTGCGCAAATAGGATGTGCGTCATTGGATCTTAAAGTGACAACAGGCTGTTAAACTCGCTGCTGTGATGTCTGTCATTAATGTTAATCAAATAACAAAAGAAGAAAAATACTTGTTTGTAGCTTTAAGAAGGATACATCTATATTTAATTTAGAATTTATGCAGTGAATACATGTTTGATAACTTGATTTAATTTCTGTATATCCTACCTGTTAGATCTACATACATTTCTTTAAGGGCACCTTTTATGCCCCTTTTTACAAGATGTAATATTGGTCTTAAGTGTCCCCAGAATGTATTTGTGAAGTTTCAGCTCAAAATACCCCACAGTTAATTTACTATAACCATTTGAAAATGTCATTTTGGGGCCTGTTTAAAATGATCTGTTTTGGTGTATACAACCTTAAATGCAAATGAGATGCATATCCCAGCCCTGCCTTTGGATGAGGGTGTTACTTGCATACCTATGGCAGTCAGTAGAAGGGCTGAGAGAGTGATATACCCGCTATTTTGAATGTAATTCAGCCATACATATTTGAATCGGAATATATAAATAGTCTCTGATCAGACCCAGATGACGAAGAGACTCCGGCAGAATAAACACAAATGAGAATGGACCAGGACATCTCGGTATGGTTATTTGATACATTTATGTACTTATAAAGTTGTAATTACGTCCCCTTTGAAATTATGGATGTGCAACACACACAGACACACACAAACACTAACGTTGGCGCAGTTTTTTGAAACTACATACACGTGATAAAGTTTGCTACGTACAAGCAAAATTACATTTATGCGAGGGACCTGTTGCGACATATTTACATTACTTGTCATACAGGTGCTTCTGTGGCAAATGTGAGAAGATGGCTAACTTACAGAACAAGAACATATATGATTTTTGACACAATTGTAACACATCCAGGGCACAAAGCTCCCGTTGAGATCTGGTGACCGTGGGGGCTCATTGTCATGTTCAAGAAACCAATTTGAAATGATTCGAGCATTGTGACATCGTGCTTTATCCTGCTGGAAGTAGCAATCAGATGGGTACATGGTGGCCATAAAGGGATGGACATGTACATGGACATGGGATGGACGTGGCATTTAAACGATGCCCAATTGGCCTAAAGTGTGCCAGGCAAACTTCCCCCACACCATTACACTACCACCTACGGGCTGCAAAGTGGTAACAAGGCATGATAGATCCATGTTCTCATTCTGTTTATGCCAAATTCTGACTTTACCATCTGAATGTCTCAACAGAAATCGAGACTCATCAGACCAGGCAACATTTTTCCAGTCTTCAACTGTCCAATTTTGGTGAGCTCTTCCAAATTGTAGACTCTTTTCCTATTTGTAGTGGAGATGAGTGGTACCCGGTGGGGTCTTCTGCTGTTGTAGCCCATCTGCCTCAAGGTTGTGCGTATTGTGGCTTCACAAATGCTTTGCTGCATACTTCGGTTGTAAAGACTGGTTATTTGAGTCAAAGTTGCTCTTCTATCAGCTTGAATCAGTCAGCCCATTCTGTTCTGACCTCTAGCATCAAGAAGGCATTTTCGCCCACAGGACTGCCACACACCGGATGTTTTTCCCTTTTCACACCATTCTTTGTAAACATTAGAAATGGTTGTGCGTGAAAATCCCAGTAATCCCAGCAGATTGTGAAATACTCAGACCGGCCCGTCAGACACCAACAACCATGCCATGCTCAAAATTGCAGTCACTTTTCTTTCCCATTCTGACATTCAGTTTGGAGTTCAGGAGATTGTCTTGACCAGGACCACAGCCCTAAATGCATTGAAGCAACTGCCATGTGATCGGTTGATTAGATAATTGCATTAATTATTGCAAATTGAACAGGTGTTCCTAATAATCCTTTAGGTAAGTGTATATCTTCCCCATAATGTCCTGTCACATAAAATAAAAGATTTAGACACGTTTACACAAAGCTGGGTATTTATCAAAACGAATATTTTCCCCCTCTCTGTTTTCAGAAATAACATCGTTCACACACCCGCATAAATACGCCGTCGAGCACCATCATATCTATGCCAAACCTTTTGGCAGCAGTGTAGGGGTTAAGAATAAAGCCATGCAAGCTTTATTCATCCTAAATCAGAATCCTCAGAAATGACAAGAGAGAACCTAAAACGCCATTTCTCCCAGTTCACGCGACAACACATAACCGGCATTTTCAGAAATTTCCACTTTGGCCGGAGTTTTTAGAAATAATCGTTTTCTGTGCTAAAAACGGGGTTTTAGTGTAAACGAGAGGCCAATCCACAGGGAAATATCTGCGTTTTCCCTTCGTATAAATGGGGCCTTAGCTTTGCAATGGTTCAGCCCATGATTGAGACTGCACATTTCAATTTTTGAATACAAACTTTTGTTGATTAAAATAATACTATTGTGTCAGGAGTGCAAAAAGAAAGAGGTACCATACAGTACTTTGGGAACTCAGGTTCAATGCTTGAGATGGTCTATATTTGGATTTGGATTAAGGATTTGACTCACTTTCTTTTTTTTTTCTTCTTCTTTTTTATGGCAAAAAATAAAGAAAAGAAAAAAATAGCTGACCTATTGCCCTAGACATTATCAGGCATGAGGTGCCCCACCAACATGAACACAATTAAACATTTTAACACCTTTTTATTTTAAGTACTGAATATGTCATGCTATGGGAGTGACTTTAAAGTCAACGTGATATCAAAAGTCACCCTATTTTCTTTCTTAATGTACTTTACTGGTATTATTGTGACCAATCCATTACTGTATGTTATTTCAAAGAAAAAAAATGTTTGTCTTTGTAATCTTTAATCAGAGTATAATAACAAACTCTTCCTATGAAACAACTTTCCTTTTACGCTGACGCTAATCTGACGGCATGGATGAGGAGCAACAGGTCATGTTGTAGCCAGATTTTCAGACTGAGGGCAGCAGGTCTGAACTCTAAAATAGATTTAATTTGCCAAGGTCCGCCCAAGTGGACGTCTGACTGACATGTAAAGCAACCAGCCACAGTTGTTCAGCCTTAACTGTCACCTTCCCGCTAGCGGTATGCCTGCGTCTACGTCACTATATTACAATTAAATCCAAATCTAATCATGACAAACTATATATCGTTAAAAAGGTCTAAAATTCCTAAATATATATTTTTGAACTGGTTTTCATACCAAAATTAATTTAAATCTTACAAATTATGTAGGAACAGTAATAGATGAATTTATGAAAAGAGTGCACCTCAAAAAATTAAAAAATCATATCAGGAGGTCTGACCTTTGTCACAAAAAAAAAAAAAGTGGGATGCACATCCAGGGCATGAAGCTCCCATCCCAAAGATGCTCTATTGGGTTGAGATCTGGTAACTGTGGGGGCCATTTTAGTACAGTGAACTCATTGTCATGTTCAAGAAACCAAACTGAAATGATTCAAGCTTTGTGACATGGTGCATTTTGAAATGCACCATGTCTCTAAATGCCATTTGAAATTTTCTTCTAAAATTACCATTTTTATCAAGCTTGTATATTTAAGTTCAGTAATTTCACTTAAATGACAATTAATAGGTAATCTTCATTGCCATTTAAGTGAAATTACTGAACTTAAGTATACAAGCTTGATAAAAATGGTCATTCAAATGGCAAATTTCAAATGGCACTTAGAGGCTTTTGCATCTGAACTCTTCATATATATATATATATATATATATATATATATATATATATATATATAATCCGCTAAAATTTAATTTTTAATCCTCTAAAAGGCCATTTTTCATCGCCTTTTTTATTAGTAGTTATCATAAATTAGGTATCATTTGAAATCTCATTCTTGCATAATTAAAGGCACACTATGGAAGAACTGTACCTTAATATAACAGCTTTAAAATCATTTCAGTGGTTAACAAACTCATAGTAGGGCAAATCATCCTGGTAGTAAAGCTTGGGGGGATGCTGCTGGAAAAACCAACAATGCAAGTTTGAGAGGAGCGACCCTGACAAATTTCACGAGAATCACAACATGCTTTACTGCAACGACGTTACACACGTCAACCACAACATGAAGCGCAAAGACACTTTCAGACGTGAAACTAGACGATAGAAAAAGCAAAACGCGGTCGGAAGAGACTAGAAAAAGAGAATGAGCCTCTCTGCTCAACCCGTAAATAAATGCATCAGTCCGCAAGGTTTGTTTGAATTCTTTAATGATTTAGCGGTAGATCTTTTGCCAAGCGTGTCAGAGGTTACAGGTTCAACGTTTTTTCTCTCTCATCAAAACTGAATATGTTCATCAGTGGTTACAGTCTATATCAAGCAGGGACAAAATTTTGTGCATTTTATTTTGTTATTTCACCAGAATGAATAGAACCTCCGTAACTGTGATAGATTAAAGAGCGCGTCCGAGTGAAGACTGCTCACGCGCCGCCACAAGAGACACTATGCATCCATGACACTGATCATAGTTGTCAACCCTCCCATTTTTTTCTGTGTTTCTCACATATTTTAGCTCTTTTCCTGCTTTATTCTATATATTTTTTTATGCTCTGATTGTGTGAGACGTACAAGCTCGGACAGATTCATTCATATTCGTTCATCCTCGGATGCAGCACTCGCGCTGTTAGGCCGGAGACACACTGACTGCGTGGCGTGTCCATTTTTATTTCGGCTCCCATGTTAACAGATTAGAGCTTGCACACTGCCTGCGTGACATGCGCATCAGGCATGGCATGAGCCACGCAGAAAACGTCTGCATGCTTGAAATAGAACCGACGCCTATTTTTCACGTGACACGCAAGCGTGTTGGAAGCATTTCCAGGCTAAAAAATAACAAAAATAGGAAACAATGTTCATGTCATTTTGTACATGAATACATATTAATAAATTAAATAAAATAAAATAAAATAAAAAAAATGACTATAGCCTACTATTTTGGATTTTATGAAAAGTTTTGCTGTCTATTAATTAATCAATCTTGAGGTAAAGAAGTGTGAATAATTCAATTGAATTTGCACATGTAGAGTACTTAAAATCTTAAAAGTATATTTTTTTAAAAAAACAGTACTTGCAGGTGATATAATATAAATGAAATAAAAGGTTAGAGTTTCAGTTTCATAGCTATGTTTACTTAAGTGCTTTTATGTCAAATATATTCAATGTCAAATTACAAGTTTTAATATAAATTTTTAATCATTAGATTTAATAATCTGAATAATTTAATAAGTACTCATTTTGATGTGTAGTTTAACATGTAAAGCACATGACATTAAAGTATTTTTAGTTTACCATAAATGCCTTTCCGAACATTTGGAAGTACATTTTAACCATATTTAAAAGACAATAGCATTACTTTGAAAGGTCAAATAAAGATGTACTTTGGTCCTTCTTAAGTGGGTCAAACAAGCACTCTCAAGTTCAACTACTCAAATTTCAACTACTATATGGTTTTATTTAACTCTTTCAAAAGTATGCTAAAGTGTAATTATTTTTCACAAGGGTGAATTACCCAAGTTAAAAATAAACAAAAAGAAAAGGGTGATTAGGGGTGATAATTCCATGTGATCCATATCAAGATCCCTATGTCACTAAATGAGGTAAAAGAATACAAATTCTTCAGGGAATTTCATGGTCTATTAAAAAATTGTGATTATAAAAGATTTAAACTTAAGAACACGGCAAATAGGTCAATAATTAGACAGTTCACACAACGGTGAATCGAAAGTTCTACAATGGCAACAGACTTTGACATTTCATTGCCTTTATCAAGTTTATTTTTTGATCATAGTTGAATGGAGATAATGCCTTCATTAAACATTCTTCACAGTGAATACATGCCACATTCACTTTGTGGTGCTCCTTCATATCTAGGATCATCTCTACCACGGGACTCACTCTCTATTGATAGGATCCTGTTTTAGCTCTTACTTAAGCCCTCTCATGAAGCTTTCCTGTCATCTGCGATAACCCATCTTCCTATCTTCCACCCTGACCTTATACAAAATGTGCTTCACTTCAAAGAGTCTTGGAGAAGTAACTTGTAGTTGTGGAGGTCCTAAATAGGTAATGAACATTTCTGAGACAGTGAAAAATCATCTTTGAAAACAGAAGCTTCTCTAATGAGGCATTAAGACCAACCCAAACACATCAGAACTCTTCTTTTTCTTCTCTTTTTTTTCTCTATTTGTTGCCACAGCTTGGAACACAGTCCCCCCTGAGCTTGTGAAAACAAACATGCAATATTAGATGATTTTCTGATTACACGTCTCTCTGAAACTGTCTTTTCTATGACTAATAAAGCAAAACCAACCATCTTTTATTTTTATTAAAGCTGACATTTTGATTTAAGTTGATTCAATCGGAATGGGTTGAAGCTGAGGGGAGTCCTTTTCATTTTCGGACCAGAAGCTTAATTTCAATTGCAATACCTTTTCAATACATCCAATAAATTACTTGGAGAAGCTTCAGACTAGGATATTTTATTCCATGATTGAGCTTTATTTTGAGCTTTGCAGTACAACAGCACCATCTAGTGTTTAAGTGGCGCTTGAGCAATATATGTTAAGGCATTCATTTCTAAAAAAAACTTGTCTGGCCTACTATTTGACCAACATTTATAATTTTCAAATCAGACCTTTCTTTTTTCTTTTTCTTTTTTTTTTTTATTCAACACAAATTTAAATTTTTAAATATCAAGGGGTACTGTGCAGATGTTACTATACTAGAGCTGATACACACTGTGTCACTGTTTCTTCTGACCTTCTAGGTTATCATCAAATTTGCAGATGGTGGTGATGCGCCTCATCTCTGGCTATAATGATGCAGCCTACCTTAATGAGGTGGAGAAACTGTCATCATGGTGTCAATCAAACTGTCTCTCTCTGAATGGAGCTGGTTGTTGACTTCAGAGGGAGGAACTACTCAGCATCGGCGGGATACCTTCAAATACCTTGGTGAACATCTCTGAGGGTTTGTGGGCTCAACACATTCAAGCCTAAGTAAAAAAGCCAGTTAATATCTGTATCATCTGAGACTGGAAATTTTCTATATTGGGGCATCACCAGCAGGGTGGATTATAGACTCCTCACTGGCCTTTCCAAAATCAGAAAATACCAGAAAAAAAAAAAAAAAAAAAAAAAAAACAGAAAATATGAATATATCACACCAGTCCTCAGATCATTACACTGGCTCCCAGTTACATTTAGGATTGATTTTAAAAAGTACTGGTATATAAATCACTCAATGGCCTAGGACCTCAATAAATTGCAGATATGCTCACTGAATGTAACATACAGTATAGCACTCAAATCATTAGGATCACATCAGCTAGAAATACCAAGGGTTCACTCTAAGCATGAGAGTCTGCTTTTAGCTATAATGCCAGTCTCAGCTGGAACCAGCTTCCAAAGGAGATAAGATGTGCTCCTACAGTAGTCACATTCAAATCCAGACTCAAAACAATCCAGACACATTCAAAATGTGTTTAGCTGTGCATTTACTGAATGAGCACTGTAAGTCCGAGGCAGTTGATGTGCCAGGAAGAGTGCCGGATCTCCCACAGACCTCTTGCAAAGCGGCCGTCCATGACCACGCCCCAACCAGTGAGGGAAGCGTCTGTTGAAACGGTTTTCCAGCAACATGACGCTCCCAACACCAGTCCCTGGGACAAGAACCAAGGTTTCCTCTATATGACGAGGGAACGAAGGCATCTTCGAGTTAGCCTGATCATACGGAATGGATTTCCCCTCGGGGAAAACCCCTTGTCTCTCAACCACCACTGTAGGGGTCTCTTGTGTAGCCGGCCAAAAGGTATGATGTTGGACGCTGCTGCCATGAGCCCCAGCAGTCTCTGAAACTGCTTCATAGTGAGGTTGTGGCCTAGAGGAGAATTTCACTCTGGAGACTATTGCCTGTATGGACTCCACGGGTGTGCGAGACATCTGTGACATCCGCATTGTCGTGGAGTCCCATACAACCCCCAGGAACGTAGTCCTCTGGGAGGGTGTCAACACACTCTTTTTTGTGTTGAGTCTCAGCCCCAAGCACCTGATATGGGCCAGAACGAAATCTCGATGCCGAACTGTCATCTCTCACGACTTTGCCAATATTAGCTAGTCGTCGATGTAGTTGAGTATACGGATTCCTTGGAGTCTCAGCGGAGCCAGCGCTGCATCCATGCACTTGGTGAAGGTGCGAGAGGAAAGAGCTAGGCCGAAGAGAAGAACCCGATATTGGTACACTTCGCCCCCAAAAGCGAACCTCAGGAACCTCCTGTGACTTGGAAGGATGGATATGTGAAAGTATGCGTCCTTTAGATCTATCGTGACGAACCAATCCTCAAACTGGATCTGACTCACGATAGCTGGAATATTGAGCATCTTGAACCTGAATCTCCTCAGAGAACGATTCAAGTGCCTGAGATCTATTTTTGGACGCAACCCCCCATCCTTTTGGGAACTATGAAGTACCGGCTGTAGAACCCGGACTCCCTGTCTGGCAGAGGAACACGTTCTATGGCCTCCTTGACCAACAGGGATTGAACTTCCTGTTCCATAACCCGAACCTGCTCTGGGCCGACCACAGTCCAGACCACCCCTTTGAACCTCGGAGGAGGGGAACTGAACTGCAGCCTGTAACCCCACTCTACAGTACGCAGGACCCATGCAGAAATATTCGGAAGGCAAAACCATGCGCCGAGATAATCTACTAAGGGAACCAGCCTCCAGACCTCCTGAAGTGGCTGGCCGGCAGTGAGCGGTCGACAATGGTTTTCGGTGGGCGGACGAGTTAGCTGCCCAGCCGCAGGTCTTAGTAGAGGCGGCTGGAGCGGAGTGCGAGCGCGGGAAATCAGTGTGGCCCGAAGCATACTGGACAGCGGGGACACAGCACTGATTCCCCGAGAGCTCCGGGAGGAAGGCGACCTCGAGCGTGGAGGTTGAGACTTGCGTTTAAAATATCTTTCATCCAGCTTGCTTGATGGCTTAATTTTTACTTCCTCTTGTGGCCAATCAATTTTTAATTTGGCCACAGCGCGTGTAAAAACCTCCACCTACTCTTGACCAGGTGCATGAAGTGGTTGAACAGTCTCCACATCACACACCTCAATGCTTGAATTATCTGTCTCCTCAGAGCCAGATAAATGTAGCATTGTGTCTCCCGCCTGGTGGGAAGAAGCCGCTTCACGGGCTTCCACACGGGGCGGGAGAGCATCTGAATCCTCAGACGAGGACTGGGAAGATGCCGAAGCAGTCCCGTGCCCCGCTGAGAGATTGGGGCTGAGACTGAGAGGCCTCAACAGGCCCCAGGGCCCCAGGCCTTGACCAAACTAGCCATGTGCTCATGGAGAAAGATGACTTTCAAACAACTTCCACTTGCCACTCAACGACCTCAATTTCCCACAACTTCAAGAATTGTTCCCACTACAATTACAAGTATTCGATTCAATGAAATGTGAAAATGAAATGCTGTTGGTTCCTCTACATAGATGGATCTTCTCCATCCTTACATCATTCCATCTCTCACTCCTTTTGCTTACACATGTATTTATTTATGTTTGTTTAGTTTATTCATGTTTATAATTTAGTAAATAAAACTTGTGCACTTTATGTGTTTGGTTCTGATTCACTGCTTGCAGACAAAGTCTCTTTTACGATCTTGCTACAGGCTCAAAACGCTGTACATGCTAAGAAATAATTATTCTTCCGTGGTCATGGATATCCTTTTCTTGGAATAAATTAATAATCAAAAGAGTTGGATAAACTGATTAATTGATTGAAATATTAATTTAGCCATGTCAAGTTAACCCAATTAACTGCTGGTCCTGGAATGGTCCTGCTATCAAGTTGGGGTAAATATTTGCTGACTGACTGCGCTGTGTTCATGCTAATATGTTTTAATTAATGTTCATTAGTGTAGGCCTTTTCTTTAAAAACTCTAGAGGGTGCTCTTTTACCTAGAAGCTTGGTCTGACACTGTTTTTGCATTCAGTCTTTGCTTCATACCTATCCCTACATCTTGTAACTTTTAAGTCCCAATGACTTGGAGAAACATTTGGACACCATTTTGCATCCTCATCTGCAGCCATTTTTGCTCTCTCCCTCTCGTCTAAAATATCCGTTGATATCTACTCTAACTTTGGCATCTTTCTTTTCAACAAAGTGTAGAAAGTGCTATCAAGTTGGGGTAAATAATTTCTGACTGACTCCTCTGTGTCCATGTTTTTTTTTTCTTATTCAGGTCCCTTACATTCACAGGGCCCCTTTAGATGACTACAAAGGGAAGCATTCCTGATTCCATTTAAGAATAAGTGCTTCTGTTTAGCGCAATCGTGTTCCAACATACATACTGTAAACACTAGATGGTGCTGGTTTACCTTAAACGTTTGTTCTGCCGCTTCCTGTTTATGTATTTAGTGTAGGCCTTGACTTTAAAAATATCTCAACCTCTTTTCTAAATTCAGGGGGAAAGGAGTTGATAATTGTTGTATTTGCATGAAGTGCTTTAAATGTGTGAAAAGTCAACCCATGCTGAAAAGTACTGAGTAGTTCCGAAGATGTTAACTGGGCAATCAAAACTTGATGGGCTTTACAGAAAAGCAGAGTGTCAACAACCACGGCAAAGCCAAGGGGGCATAGACACACATATATTGGGTGCTGCTGGTTAACCATATGGCTCAGACCAGCTCTTCCCAAAAGCAGGCAACAAGCTCCTCGTGTCTCTGACTGCAAAGGATCTCGTCCGGTCCTCCCGAGTTTCAAGCTGGAAATTGGACAAGATTTTCAACTGCTGCTACTGTCACCCTCGGTACCCTCAAAATGGCACTAACTCGTCTGTTGTATTTGGTAAGTGCTATTTGTTGGGGTAGTTTCAAGTGACCAGAGCTTCAAGAGACAACTGCCTTCTAGAACTCCAGACTGCGTTCTCCATGCGATGGTCCTTTAGTCACAGAGTTCAACACATTAAGATTACTTCAAATGGGAGCATTGATTGGTCCTGCGTTCATAAGTGCTTCTCTTTGGGGTAGTTTTAATGAGGAAGTGAACTACAGTCAAGGCTCTTTTCTAAGGAATTTCATTTTTCAGTGTGACTAATATTGTCAACACTTACACGTCTCCCATTAAGTGCAAACATCTTAAAGAAACATTTGGAAACTTTTTTTGCATCCTTTTCTGCAGCCCTTTTTCCTTTCCTTGCCCTATTGCCTGAATGTCATTTGATATCTACTCTAACTTGTGCATCTTTCTTTTCAACCAAAGTAGAAAGTGCTATAAAGTTGGGGTAAATATTTGCTGACTGACTGTGCTGTGTTCATGCTAATATGTTTTAATTAATGTTCATTAGTGTAGGCCTTTTCTTTAAAAACTCTAGAGGGCGCTCTTTTACCTAGAAGCTTGGTCTGACACTGTTTTTGCATTCAGTCTTTGCTTCATACCTCTCCCTACATCTTGTAACTTTTAAGTCCCAATGACTTGGAGCAACATTTGTACACCATTTTGTGTCCTCATCTGCAGCCATTTTTGCTCTCTCCCTCTCGTCTAAAATATCTGTTGATATCTACTCTAACTTTGGCATCTTTCTTTTCAACCAGTCTAGAAAGTGCTATCAAGTTGGGGTAAATATTTTCTGACTGACTCCTCTGTGTCCATGTTTTTTTCTTATTCAGGTCCCTTACATTCACAGAGCCCCCAGATGACTACAAAGGGAAGCATTCCTGATTCCATTTAAGAATAAGTGCTTCCGTTTAGCGCAATCGTGTTGCAACATACACACTGTAAACACTAGATGGTGCTGGTTTACCTTAAAAGTTTGTTCTGCCGCTTCCTGTTTATGTATTTAGTGTAGGCCTTGACTTTAAAAATATCTCAACCTCTTTTCTGAATTCAGGGGGAAAGGAGTTGATAATTGTTGTATTTGCATGAAGTGCTTTAAATGTGTGAAAAGTCAACCCATGCTGAAAAGTACTGAGTAGTTCTGAAGATGTTAACTGGGCAATCAAAACTTGATGGGCTTTACAGAAAAGCAGAGTGTCAACGACCACGGCAAAGCCAAGGGGACATGGACACACATATATTGGGTGCTGCTGGTTAACCATATGGCTCAGACCAGCTCTTCCCAAAACCAGGCAACAAGCTCCTCGTGTCTCTGACTGCAAATGATCTCGTCCGGTCCTCCCGATTTTCACGCTAGAAATTGGACAAGATTTTCAACTGCTGCTACTGTCACCCTCGGTACCCTCACAATGGCACTAACTCGTCTGTTGTATTTGGTAAGTGCTATTTGTTGGGGTAGTTTCAAGTGACCAGAGCTTCAAGAGACAACTGTCTTCTAGAACTCCAGACTGTGTTCTCCATGCGATGGTCCTTTAGTCACAGAGTTCAACACATTAAGATTACTTCAAATGGGAGCATTGATTGGTCCTGCGTTCATAAGTGCTTCTCTTTGGGGTAGTTTTAATGAGGAAGTGAACTACAGTCAAGGCTCTTTTCTATGGAATTTCATTTTTCAGTTTGACTAATATTGTCAACCCTTACACGTCTCCCATTAAGTGCAAACATCTTAAAGAAACATTTGGAAACTTTTTTTGCATCCTTTTCTGCAGCCATTTTTTCATTTCCTTGCCCTATTGCCTGAATGTCATTTGATATCTACTCTAACTTGTGCATCTTTCTTTTCAACCAAAGTAGAAAGTGCTATCAAGTTGGGGTAAATATTTGCTGACTGACTGCGCTGTGTTCATGCTAATATGTTTTAATTAATGTTCATTAGTGTAGGCCTTTTCTTTAAAAACTCTAGAGGGTGCTCTTTTACCTAGAAGCTTGGTCTGACACTGTTTTTGCATTCAGTCTTTGCTTTATACTTCTCCCTACATCTTGTAACTTTTAAGTCCCAATGACTAGGAGCAACATTTGGACACCATTTTGCGTCCTCATCTGCAGCCATTTTTGCTCTCTCCCTCTCGTCTAAAATATCCGTTGATATCTACTCTAACTTTGGCATCTTTCTTTTCAACCAGTGTAGAAAGTGCTATCAAGTTGGGGTAAATAATTTCTGACTGACTCCTCTGTGTCCATGTTTTTTTTCTTATTCAGGTCCCTTACATTCACAGAGCCCCCAGATGACTACAAAGGGAAGCATTCCTGATTCCATTTAAGAATAAGTGCTTCCGTTTAACGCAATCGTGTTGCAACATACACACTGTAAACACTAGATGGTGCTGGTTTACTTTAAAAGTTTGTTCTGCCTCTTCCTGTTTATGTATTTAGTGTAGGCCTTTACTTTAAAAATATCTCAACCTCTTTTCTAAAATTCAGGGGGAAAGGAGTTGATAATTGTTGTATTTGCATGAAGTGCTTTAAATGTGTGAAAAGTCAACCCATGCTGAAAAGTACTGAGTAGTTCCGAAGATGTTAACTGGGCAATCAAAACTTGATGGGCTTTACAGAAAAGCAGAGTGTCAACGACCACGGCAAAGCCAAGGGGGCATGGACACACATATATTGGGTGCTGCTGGTTAACCATATGGCTCAGACCAGCTCTTCCCAAAAGCAGACAACAATCTCCTCGTGTCTCTGACTGCAAAGGATCTCGTCCGGTCCTCCCGAGTTTCAGGCTAGAAATTGGACAAGATTTTCAACTGCTGCTACTGTCACCCTCGGTACCCTCACAATGGCACTAACTCGTCTGTTGTATTTGGTAAGTGCTATTTGTTGGAGTAGTTTCAAGTGACCAGAGCTTCAAGAGACAACTGCCTTCTAGAACTCCAGACTGTGTTCTCCATGCGATGGTCCTTTAGTCACAGAGTTCAACACATTAAGATTACTTCAAATGGGAGCATTGATTGGTCCTGCGTTGATAAGTGCTTCTCTTTGGGGTAGTTTTAATGAGGAAGTTAACTACAGTCAAGACTCTTTTCTATGGAATTTCATTTTTCAGTGTGACTAATATTGTCAACCCTTACACGTCTCCCATTAAGTGCAAACATCTTAAAGAAACATTTGGAAACTTTTTTTGCATCCTTTTCTGCAGCCATTTTTTCATTTCCTTGCCCTATTGCCTGAATGTCATTTGATATCTACTCTAACTTGTGCATCTTTCTTTTCAACCAAAGTAGAAAGTGCTATCAAGTTGGGGTAAATATTTGCTGACTGACTGCGCTGTGTTCATGCTAATATGTTTTAATTAATGTTCATTAGTGTAGGCCTTTTCTTTAAAAACTCTAGAGGGTGCTCTTTTACCTAGAAGCTTGGTCTGACACTGTTTTTGCATTCAGTCTTTGCTTCATACCTCTCCCTACATCTTGCAACTTTTAAGTCCCAATGACTTGGAGCAACATTTGGACACCATTTTGCGTCCTCATCTGCAGCCATTTTTGCTCTCTCCCTCTCGTCTAAAATATCCGTTGATATCTACTCTAACTTTGGCATCTTTCTTTTCAACCAGTGTAGAAAGTGCTATCAAGTTGGGGTAAATATTTTCTGACTGACTCCTCTGTGTCCATTTTTTTTTATTCAGGTCCCTTACATTCATAGAGCCCCCAGATGACTACAAAGGGAAGCATTCCTGATTCCATTTAAGAATAAGTGCTTCTGTTTAGCGCAATCGTGTTGCAACATACACAAGGTAAACACTAGATGGTGCTGGTTTACCTTAAAAGTTTGTTCTGCCTCTTCCTCTTTATGTATTTAGTGTAGGCCCTGACTTTAAAAATATCTCAACCTCTTTTCTAAATTCAGGGGGAAAGGAGTTGATAATTGTTGTATTTGCATGAAGTGCTTTAAATGTGTGAAAAGTCAACCCATGCTGAAAAGTACTGAGTAGTTCCGAAGATGTTAACTGGGCAATCAAAACTTGATGGGCTTTACAGAAAAGCAGAGTGTCAACGACCACGGCAAAGCCAAGGGGGCATGGACACACATATATTGGGTGCTGCTGGTTAACCATATGGCTCAGACCAGCTCTTCCCAAAAGCAGGCAACAAGCTCCTCGTGTCTCTGACTGCAAAGGATCTCGTCCGGTCCTCCCGAGTTTCAGGCTAGAAATTGGACAAGATTTTCAACTGCTGCTACTGTCACCCTCGGTACCCTCACAATGGCACTAACTCGTCTGTTGTATTTGGTAAGTGCTATTTGTTGGGGTAGTTTCAAGTGACCAGAGCTTCAAGAGACAACTGCCTTCTAGAACTCCAGACTGTGTTCTCCATGCGATGGTCCTTTAGTCACAGAGTTCAACACATTAAGATTACTTCAAATGGGAGCATTGATTGGTCCTGCGTTCATAAGTGCTTCTCTTTGGGGTAGTTTTAATGAGGAAGTGAACTACAGTCAAGACTCTTTTCTATGGAATTTCATTTTTCAGTGTGACTAATATTGTCAACCCTTACACGTCTCCCATTAAGTGCAAACATCTTAAAGAAACATTTGGAAACTTTTTTTGCATCCTTTTCTGCAGCCATTTTTTCCTTTCCTTGCCCTATTGCCTGAATGTCATTTGATATCTACTCTAACTTGTGCATCTTTCTTTTCAACCAAAGTAGAAAGTGCTATCAAGTTGGGGTAAATATTTGCTGACTGACTGCGCTGTGTTCATGCTAATATGTTTTAATTAATGTTCATTAGTGTAGGCCTTTTCTTTAAAAACTCTAGAGGGTGCTCTTTTACCTAGAAGCTTGGTCTGACACTGTTTTTGCATTCAGTCTTTGCTTCATACCTCTCCCTACATCTTGCAACTTTTAAGTCCCAATGACTTGGAGCAACATTTGGACACCATTTTGCGTCCTCATCTGCAGCCATTTTTGCTCTCTCCCTCTCGTCTAAAATATCCGTTGATATCTACTCTAACTTTGGCATCTTTCTTTTCAACCAGTGTAGAAAGTGCTATCAAGTTGGGGTAAATATTTTCTGACTGACTCCTCTGTGTCCATTTTTTTTTATTCAGGTCCCTTACATTCATAGAGCCCCCAGATGACTACAAAGGGAAGCATTCCTGATTCCATTTAAGAATAAGTGCTTCTGTTTAGCGCAATCGTGTTGCAACATACACAAGGTAAACACTAGATGGTGCTGGTTTACCTTAAAAGTTTGTTCTGCCGCTTCCTGTTTATGTATTTAGTGTAGGCCCTGACTTTAAAAATATCTCAACCTCTTTTCTAAATTCAGGGGGAAAGGAGTTGATAATTGTTGTATTTGCATGAAGTGCTTTAAATGTGTGAAAAGTCAACCCATGCTGAAAAGTACTGAGTAGTTCCGAAGATGTTAACTGGGCAATCAAAACTTGATGGGCTTTACAGAAAAGCAGAGTGTCAACGACCACGGCAAAGCCAAGGGGACATGGACACACATATATTGGGTGCTGCTGGTTAACCATATGGCTCAGACCAGCTCTTCCCAAAAGCAGGCAACAAGCTCCTCGTGTCTCTGACTGCAAAGGATCTCGTCCGGTCCTCCCGAGTTTCAGGCTAGAAATTGGACAAGACTTTCAACTGCTGCTACTGTCACCCTCGGTACCCTCACAATGGCACTAACTCGTCTGTCTTATTTGGTAAGTGCTATTTGTTGGGGTAGTTTCAAGTGACCAGAGCTTCAAGAGACAACTGCCTTCTAGAACTCCAGACTGCGTTCTCCATGCGATGGTCCTTTAGTCACAGAGTTCAACACATTAAGATTACTTCAAATGGGAGCATTGATTGGTCCTGCGTTCATAAGTGCTTCTCTTTGGGGTAGTTTTAATGAGGAAGTGAACTACAGTCAAGACTCTTTTCTATGGAATTTCATTTTTCAGTGTGACTAATATTGTCAACCCTTACACGTCTCCCATTAAGTGCAAACATCTTAAAGAAACATTTGGAAACTTTTTTTGCATCCTTTTCTGCAGCCATTTTTTCATTTCCTTGCCCTAATACCTGAATGTCATTTGATATCTACTCTAACTTGTGCATCTTTCTTTTCAACCAAAGTAGAAAGTGCTATCAAGTTGGGGTAAATATTTGCTGACTGACTGCGCTGTGTTCATGCTAATATGTTTTAATTAATGTTCATTAGTGTAGGCCTTTTCTTTAAAAACTCTAGAGGGTGCTCTTTTACCTAGAAGCTTGGTCTGACACTGTTTTTGCATTCAGTCTTTGCTTTATACTTCTCCCTACATCTTGTAACTTTTAAGTCCCAATGACTTGGAGCAACATTTGGACACCATTTTGCGTCCTCATCTGCAGCCATTTTTGCTCTCTCCCTCTCGTCTAAAATATCCGTTGATATCTACTCTAACTTTGGCATCTTTCTTTTCAACCAGTGTAGAAAGTGCTATCAAGTTGGGGTAAATATTTTCTGACTGACTCCTCTGTGTCCATGTTTTTTTCTTATTCAGGTCCCTTACATTCACAGAGCCCCCAGATGACTACAAAGGGAAGCATTCCTGATTCCATTTAAGAATAAGTGCTTCCGTTTAACGCAATCGTGTTGCAACATACACACTGTAAACACTAGATGGTGCTGGTTTACTTTAAAAGTTTGTTCTGCCTCTTCCTGTTTATGTATTTAGTGTAGGCCTTGACTTTAAAAATATCTCAACCTCTTTTCTAAAATTCAGGGGGAAAGGAGTTGATAATTGTTGTATTTGCATGAAGTGCTTTAAATGTGTGAAAAGTCAACCCATGCTGAAAAGTACTGAGTAGTTCCGAAGATGTTAACTGGGCAATCAAAACTTGATGGGCTTTACAGAAAAGCAGAGTGTCAACGACCACGGCAAAGCCAAGGGGGCATGGACACACATATATTGGGTGCTGCTGGTTAACCATATGGCTCAGACCAGCTCTTCCCAAAAGCAGACAACAATCTCCTCGTGTCTCTGACTGCAAAGGATCTCGTCCGGTCCTCCCGAGTTTCAGGCTAGAAATTGGACAAGATTTTCAACTGCTGCTACTGTCACCCAAGGTACCCTCACAATGGCACTAACTCGTCTGTTGTATTTGATAAGTGCTATTTGTTGGAGTAGTTTCAAGTGACCAGAGCTTCAAGAGACAACTGCCTTCTAGAACTCCAGACTGTGTTCTCCATGCGATGGTCCTTTAGTCACAGAGTTCAACACATTAAGATTACTTCAAATGGGAGCATTGATTGGTCCTGCGTTCATAAGTGCTTCTCTTTGGGGTAGTTTTAATGAGGAAGTGAACTACAGTCAAGACTCTTTTCTATGGAATTTCATTTTTCAGTGTGACTAATATTGTCAACCCTTACACGTCTCCCATTAAGTGCAAACATCTTAAAGAAACATTTGGAAACTTTTTTTGCATCCTTTTCTGCAGCCATTTTTTCCTTTCCTTGCCCTATTGCCTGAATGTCATTTGATATCTACTCTAACTTGTGCATCTTTCTTTTCAACCAAAGTAGAAAGTGCTATCAAGTTGGGGTAAATATTTGCTGACTGACTGCGCTGTGTTCATGCTAATATGTTTTAATTAATGTTCATTAGTGTAGGCCTTTTCTTTAAAAACTCTAGAGGGTGCTCTTTTACCTAGAAGCTTGGTCTGACACTGTTTTTGCATTCAGTCTTTGCTTTATACTTCTCCCTACATCTTGTAACTTTTAAGTCCCAATGACTAGGAGCAACATTTGGACACCATTTTGCGTCCTCATCTGCAGCCATTTTTGCTCTCTCCCTCTCGTCTAACATATCCGTTGATATCTACTCTAACTTTGGCATCTTTCTTTTCAACCGGTGTAGAAAGTGCTATCAAGTTGGGGTAAATATTTTCTGACTGACTCCTCTGTGTCCATGTTTTTTTCTTATTCAGGTCCCTTACATTCACAGAGCCCCCAGATGACTACAAAGGGAAGCATTCCTGATTCCATTTAAGAATAAGTGCTTCCGTTTAGCGCAATCGTGTTGCAACATACACAAGGTAAACACTAGATGGTGCTGGTTTACCTTAAAAGTTTGTTCTGCCTCTTCCTGTTTATGTATTTAGTGTAGGCCCTGACTTTAAAAATATCTCAACCTCTTTTCTAAATTCAGGGGGAAAGGAGTTGATAATTGTTGTATTTGCATGAAGTGCTTTAAATGTGTGAAAAGTCAACCCATGCTGAAAAGTACTGAGTAGTTCCGAAGATGTTAACTGGGCAATCAAAACTTGATGGGCTTTACAGAAAAGCAGAGTGTCAACGACCACGGCAAAGCCAAGGGGGCATGGACACACATATATTGGGTGCTGCTGGTTAACCATATGGCTCAGACCAGCTCTTCCCAAAAGCAGGCAACAAGCTCCTCGTGTCTCTGACTGCAAAGGATCTTGTCCGGTCCTCCCGAGTTTCAGGCTAGAAATTGGACAAGATTTTCAACTGCTGCTACTGTCACCCTCGGTACCCTCACAATGGCACTAACTCGTCTGTCTTATTTGGTAAGTGCTATTTGTTGGGGTAGTTTCAAGTGACCAGAGCTTCAAGAGACAACTGCCTTCTAGAACTCCAGACTGTGTTCTCCATGCGATGGTCCTTTAGTCACAGAGTTCAACACATTAAGATTACTTCAAATGGGAGCATTGATTGGTCCTGCGTTCATAAGTGCTTCTCTTTGGGATAGTTTTAATGACGAAGTGAACTACAGTCAAGACTCTTTTCTATGGAATTTCATTTTTCAGTGTGACTAATATTGTCAACCCTTACACGTCTCCCATTAAGTGCAAACATCTTAAAGAAACATTTGGAAACTTTTTTTGCATCCTTTTCTGCAGCCATTTTTCCTTTCCTTGCCCTATTGCCTGAATGTCATTTGATATCTACTCTAACTTGTGCATCTTTCTTTTCAACCAAAGTAGAGTGTGCTATCAAGTTGGGGTAAATATTTGCTGACTGACTGCGCTGTGTTCATGCTAATATGTTTTAATTAATGTTCATTAGTGTAGGCCTTTTCTTTAAAAACTCTAGAGGGTGCTCTTTTACCTAGAAGCTTGGTCTGACACTGTTTTTTCATTCAGTCTTTGCTTCATACCTCTCCCTACATCTTGCAACTTTTAAGTCCCAATGACTTGGAGCAACATTTGGACACCATTTTGCGTCCTCATCTGCAGCCATTTTTGCTCTCTCCCTCTCGTCTAAAATATCCGTTGATATCTACTCTAACTTTGGCATCTTTCTTTTCAACCAGTGTAGAAAGTGCTATCAAGTTGGGGTAAATATTTTCTGACTGACTCCTCTGTGTCCATTTTTTTTCTTATTCAGGTCCCTTACATTCACAGAGCCCCCAGATGACTACAAAGGGAAGCATTCCTGATTCCATTTAAGAATAAGTGCTTCTGTTTAGCGCAATCGTGTTGCAACATACACAAGGTAAACACTAGATGGTGCTGGTTTACCTTAAAAGTTTGTTCTGCCGCTTCCTGTTTATGTATTTAGTGTAGGCCCTGACTTTAAAAATATCTCAACCTCTTTTCTAAATTCAGGGGGAAAGGAGTTGATAATTGTTGTATTTGCATGAAGTGCTTTAAATGTGTGAAAAGTCAACCCATGCTGAAAAGTACTGAGTAGTTCCGAAGATGTTAACTGGGCAATCAAAACTTGATGGGCTTTACAGAAAAGCAGAGTGTCAACGACCACGGCAAAGCCAAGGGGGCATGGACACACATATATTGGGTGCTGCTGGTTAACCATATGGCTCAGACCAGCTCTTCCCAAAAGCAGGCAACAAGCTCCTCGTGTCTCTGACTGCAAAGGATCTCGTCCGGTCCTCCCGAGTTTCAGGCTAGAAATTGGACAAGACTTTCAACTGCTGCTACTGTCACCCTCGGTACCCTCACAATGGCACTAACTCGTCTGTCTTATTTGGTAAGTGCTATTTGTTGGGGTAGTTTCAAGTGACCAGAGCTTCAAGAGACAACTGCCTTCTAGAACTCCAGACTGTGTTCTCCATGCGATGGTCCTTTAGTCACAGAGTTCAACACATTAAGATTACTTCAAATGGGAGCATTGATTGGTCCTGCGTTCATAAGTGCTTCTCTTTGGGGTAGTTTTAATGAGGAAGTGAACTACAGTTAAGACTCTTTTCTATGGAATTTCATTTTTCAGTGTGACTAATATTGTCAACCCTTACACGTCTCCCATTAAGTGCAAACATCTTAAAGAAACATTTGGAAACTTTTTTTGCATCCTTTTCTGCAGCCATTTTTCCTTTCCTTGCCCTATTGCCTGAATGTCATTTGATATCTACTCTAACTTGTGCATCTTTCTTTTCAACCAAAGTAGAAAGTGCTATCAAGTTGGGGTAAATATTTGCTGACTGACTGCGCTGTGTTCATGCTAATATGTTTTAATTAATGTTCATTAGTGTAGGCCTTTTCTTTAAAAACTCTAGAGGGTGCTCTTTTACCTAGAAGCTTGGTCTGACACTGTTTTTGCATTCAGTCTTTGCTTCATACCTCTCCCTACATCTTGCAACTTTTAAGTCCCAATGACTTGGAGCAACATTTGGACACCATTTTGCGTCCTCATCTGCAGCCATTTTTGCTCTCTCCCTCTCGTCTAAAATATCCGTTGATATCTACTCTAACTTTGGCATCTTTCTTTTCAACCAGTGTAGAAAGTGCTATCAAGTTGGGGTAAATATTTTCTGACTGACTCCTCTGTGTCCATGTTTTTTTCTTATTCAGGTCCCTTACATTCACAGAGCCCCCAGATGACTACAAAGGGAAGCATTCCTGATTCCATTTAAGAATAAGTGCTTCCGTTTAACGCAATCGTGTTGCAACATACACACTGTAAACACTAGATGGTGCTGGTTTACTTTAAAAGTTTGTTCTGCCTCTTCCTGTTTATGTATTTAGTGTAGGCCTTGACTTTAAAAATATCTCAACCTCTTTTCTAAAATTCAGGGGGAAAGGAGTTGATAATTGTTGTATTTGCATGAAGTGCTTTAAATGTGTGAAAAGTCAACCCATGCTGAAAAGTACTGAGTAGTTCCGAAGATGTTAACTGGGCAATCAAAACTTGATGGGCTTTACAGAAAAGCAGAGTGTCAACGACCACGGCAAAGCCAAGGGGGCATGGACACACATATATTGGGTGCTGCTGGTTAACCATATGGCTCAGACCAGCTCTTCCCAAAAGCAGACAACAATCTCCTCGTGTCTCTGACTGCAAAGGATCTCGTCCGGTCCTCCCGAGTTTCAGGCTAGAAATTGGACAAGATTTTCAACTGCTGCTACTGTCACCCAAGGTACCCTCACAATGGCACTAACTCGTCTGTTGTATTTGATAAGTGCTATTTGTTGGAGTAGTTTCAAGTGACCAGAGCTTCAAGAGACAACTGCCTTCTAGAACTCCAGACTGTGTTCTCCATGCGATGGTCCTTTAGTCACAGAGTTCAACACATTAAGATTACTTCAAATGGGAGCATTGATTGGTCCTGCGTTCATAAGTGCTTCTCTTTGGGGTAGTTTTAATGAGGAAGTGAACTACAGTCAAGACTCTTTTCTATGGAATTTCATTTTTCAGTGTGACTAATATTGTCAACCCTTACACGTCTCCCATTAAGTGCAAACATCTTAAAGAAACATTTGGAAACTTTTTTTGCATCCTTTTCTGCAGCCATTTTTTCCTTTCCTTGCCCTATTGCCTGAATGTCATTTGATATCTACTCTAACTTGTGCATCTTTCTTTTCAACCAAAGTAGAAAGTGCTATCAAGTTGGGGTAAATATTTGCTGACTGACTGCGCTGTGTTCATGCTAATATGTTTTAATTAATGTTCATTAGTGTAGGCCTTTTCTTTAAAAACTCTAGAGGGTGCTCTTTTACCTAGAAGCTTGGTCTGACACTGTTTTTGCATTCAGTCTTTGCTTTATACTTCTCCCTACATCTTGTAACTTTTAAGTCCCAATGACTAGGAGCAACATTTGGACACCATTTTGCGTCCTCATCTGCAGCCATTTTTGCTCTCTCCCTCTCGTCTAAAATATCCGTTGATATCTACTCTAACTTTGGCATCTTTCTTTTCAACCGGTGTAGAAAGTGCTATCAAGTTGGGGTAAATATTTTCTGACTGACTCCTCTGTGTCCATGTTTTTTTCTTATTCAGGTCCCTTACATTCACAGAGCCCCCAGATGACTACAAAGGGAAGCATTCCTGATTCCATTTAAGAATAAGTGCTTCCGTTTAGCGCAATCGTGTTGCAACATACACAAGGTAAACACTAGATGGTGCTGGTTTACCTTAAAAGTTTGTTCTGCCTCTTCCTGTTTATGTATTTAGTGTAGGCCCTGACTTTAAAAATATCTCAACCTCTTTTCTAAATTCAGGGGGAAAGGAGTTGATAATTGTTGTATTTGCATGAAGTGCTTTAAATGTGTGAAAAGTCAACCCATGCTGAAAAGTACTGAGTAGTTCCGAAGATGTTAACTGGGCAATCAAAACTTGATGGGCTTTACAGGAAAGCAGAGTGTCAACAACCACGGCAAAGCCAAGGGGGCATGGACACACATATATTGGGTGCTGCTGGTTAACCATATGGCTCAGACCAGCTCTTCCCAAAAGCAGGCAACAAGCTCCTCGTGTCTCTGACTGCAAAGGATCTTGTCCGGTCCTCCCGAGTTTCAGGCTAGAAATTGGACAAGATTTTCAACTGCTGCTACTGTCACCCTCGGTACCCTCACAATGGCACTAACTCGTCTGTTGTATTTGGTAAGTGCTATTTGTTGGGGTAGTTTCAAGTGACCAGAGCTTCAAGAGACAACTGCCTTCTAGAACTCCAGCCTGCGTTCTCCATGCGATGGTCCTTTAGTCACAGAGTTCAACACATTAAGATTACTTCAGATGGGAGCATTGATTGGTCCTGCGTTCATAAGTGCTTCTCTTTGGGGTAGTTTTAAAGAGAAAGTGAACTACAGTCAAGACTCTTTTCTATGGAATTTCATTTTTCAGTGTGACTAATATTGTCAACTCTTACACGTCTCCCATTAAGTGCAAACATCTTAAAGAAACATTTGGAAACTTTTTTTGCATCCTTTTCTGCAGCCATTTTTTCATTTCCTTGCCCTATTGCCTGAATGTCATTTGATATCTACTCTAACTTGTGCATCTTTCTTTTCAACCAAAGTAGAAAGTGCTATCAAGTTGGGGTAAATATTTGCTGACTGACTGCGCTGTGTTCATGCTAATATGTTTTAATTAATGTTCATTAGTGTAGGCCTTTTCTTTAAAAACTCTAGAGGGTGCTCTTTTACCTAGAAGCTTGGTCTGACACTGTTTTTGCATTCAGTCTTTGCTTCATACCTCTCCCTACATCTTGCAACTTTTAAGTCCCAATGACTTGGAGCAACATTTGGACACCATTTTGCGTCCTCATCTGCAGCCATTTTTGCTCTCTCCCTCTCGTCTAAAATATCCGTTGATATCTACTCTAACTTTGGCATCTTTCTTTTCAACCAGTGTAGAAAGTGCTATCAAGTTGGGGTAAATATTTTCTGACTGACTCCTCTGTGTCCATTTTTTTTCTTATTCAGGTCCCTTACATTCATAGAGCCCCCAGATGACTACAAAGGGAAGCATTCCTGATTCCATTTAAGAATAAGTGCTTCTGTTTAGCGCAATCGTGTTGCAACATACACAAGGTAAACACTAGATGGTGCTGGTTTACCTTAAAAGTTTGTTCTGCCGCTTCCTGTTTATGTATTTAGTGTAGGCCCTGACTTTAAAAATATCTCAACCTCTTTTCTAAATTCAGGGGGAAAGGAGTTGATAATTGTTGTATTTGCATGAAGTGCTTTAAATGTGTGAAAAGTCAACCCATGCTGAAAAGTACTGAGTAGTTCCGAAGATGTTAACTGGGCAATCAAAACTTGATGGGCTTTACAGGAAAGCAGAGTGTCAACAACCACGGCAAAGCCAAGGGGACATGGACACACATATATTGGGTGCTGCTGGTTAACCATATGGCTCAGACCAGCTCTTCCCAAAAGCAGGCAACAAGCTCCTCGTGTCTCTGACTGCAAAGGATCTTGTCCGGTCCTCCCGAGTTTCAGGCTAGAAATTGGACAAGATTTTCAACTGCTGCTACTGTCACCCTCGGTACCCTCACAATGGCACTAACTCGTCTGTCTTATTTGGTAAGTGCTATTTGTTGGGGTAGTTTCAAGTGACCAGAGCTTCAAGAGACAACTGCCTGCTAGAACTCCAGACTGTGTTCTCCATGCGATGGTCCTTTAGTCACAGAGTTCAACACATTAAGATTACTTCAAATGGGAGCATTGATTGGTCCTGCGTTCATAAGTGCTTCTCTTTGGGGTAGTTTTAATGAGGAAGTGAACTACAGTCAAGACTCTTTTCTATGGAATTTCATTTTTCAGTGTGACTAATATTGTCAACCCTTACACGTCTCCCATTAAGTGCAAACATCTTAAAGAAACATTTGGAAACTTTTTTTGCATCCTTTTCTGCAGCCATTTTTTCATTTCCTTGCCCTAATACCTGAATGTCATTTGATATCTACTCTAACTTGTGCATCTTTCTTTTCAACCAAAGTAGAAAGTGCTATCAAGTTGGGGTAAATATTTGCTGACTGACTGCGCTGTGTTCATGCTAATATGTTTTAATTAATGTTCATTAGTGTAGGCCTTTTCTTTAAAAACTCTAGAGGGTGCTCTTTTACCTAGAAGCTTGGTCTGACACTGTTTTTGCATTCAGTCTTTGCTTCATACCTCTCCCTACATCTTGCAACTTTTAAGTCCCAATGACTTGGAGCAACATTTGGACACCATTTTGCGTCCTCATCTGCAGCCATTTTTGCTCTCTCCCTCTCGTCTAAAATATCCGTTGATATCTACTCTAACTTTGGCATCTTTCTTTTCAACCAGTGTAGAAAGTGCTATCAAGTTGGGGTAAATATTTTCTGACTGACTCCTCTGTGTCCATTTTTTTTTATTCAGGTCCCTTACATTCATAGAGCCCCCAGATGACTACAAAGGGAAGCATTCCTGATTCCATTTAAGAATAAGTGCTTCTGTTTAGCGCAATCGTGTTGCAACATACACAAGGTAAACACTAGATGGTGCTGGTTTACCTTAAAAGTTTGTTCTGCCGCTTCCTGTTTATGTATTTAGTGTAGGCCCTGACTTTAAAAATATCTCAACCTCTTTTCTAAATTCAGGGGGAAAGGAGTTGATAATTGTTGTATTTGCATGAAGTGCTTTAAATGTGTGAAAAGTCAACCCATGCTGAAAAGTACTGAGTAGTTCCGAAGATGTTAACTGGGCAATCAAAACTTGATGGGCTTTACAGAAAAGCAGAGTGTCAACGACCACGGCAAAGCCAAGGGGGCATGGACACACATATATTGGGTGCTGCTGGTTAACCATATGGCTCAGACCAGCTCTTCCCAAAAGCAGACAACAATCTCCTCGTGTCTCTGACTGCAAAGGATCTCGTCCGGTCCTCCCGAGTTTCAGGCTAGAAATTGGACAAGATTTTCAACTGCTGCTACTGTCACCCAAGGTACCCTCACAATGGCACTAACTCGTCTGTTGTATTTGATAAGTGCTATTTGTTGGAGTAGTTTCAAGTGACCAGAGCTTCAAGAGACAACTGCCTTCTAGAACTCCAGACTGTGTTCTCCATGCGATGGTCCTTTAGTCACAGAGTTCAACACATTAAGATTACTTCAAATGGGAGCATTGATTGGTCCTGCGTTCATAAGTGCTTCTCTTTGGGGTAGTTTTAATGAGGAAGTGAACTACAGTCAAGACTCTTTTCTATGGAATTTCATTTTTCAGTGTGACTAATATTGTCAACCCTTACACGTCTCCCATTAAGTGCAAACATCTTAAAGAAACATTTGGAAACTTTTTTTGCATCCTTTTCTGCAGCCATTTTTTCCTTTCCTTGCCCTATTGCCTGAATGTCATTTGATATCTACTCTAACTTGTGCATCTTTCTTTTCAACCAAAGTAGAAAGTGCTATCAAGTTGGGGTAAATATTTGCTGACTGACTGCGCTGTGTTCATGCTAATATGTTTTAATTAATGTTCATTAGTGTAGGCCTTTTCTTTAAAAACTCTAGAGGGTGCTCTTTTACCTAGAAGCTTGGTCTGACACTGTTTTTGCATTCAGTCTTTGCTTTATACTTCTCCCTACATCTTGCAACTTTTAAGTCCCAATGACTAGGAGCAACATTTGGACACCATTTTGCGTCCTCATCTGCAGCCATTTTTGCTCTCTCCCTCTCGTCTAAAATATCCGTTGATATCTACTCTAACTTTGGCATCTTTCTTTTCAACCGGTGTAGAAAGTGCTATCAAGTTGGGGTAAATATTTTCTGACTGACTCCTCTGTGTCCATGTTTTTTTCTTATTCAGGTCCCTTACATTCACAGAGCCCCCAGATGACTACAAAGGGAAGCATTCCTGATTCCATTTAAGAATAAGTGCTTCCGTTTAGCGCAATCGTGTTGCAACATACACAAGGTAAACACTAGATGGTGCTGGTTTACCTTAAAAGTTTGTTCTGCCTCTTCCTGTTTATGTATTTAGTGTAGGCCCTGACTTTAAAAATATCTCAACCTCTTTTCTAAATTCAGGGGGAAAGGAGTTGATAATTGTTGTATTTGCATGAAGTGCTTTAAATGTGTGAAAAGTCAACCCATGCTGAAAAGTACTGAGTAGTTCCGAAGATGTTAACTGGGCAATCAAAACTTGATGGGCTTTACAGGAAAGCAGAGTGTCAACAACCACGGCAAAGCCAAGGGGGCATGGACACACATATATTGGGTGCTGCTGGTTAACCATATGGCTCAGACCAGCTCTTCCCAAAAGCAGGCAACAAGCTCCTCGTGTCTCTGACTGCAAAGGATCTTGTCCGGTCCTCCCGAGTTTCAGGCTAGAAATTGGACAAGATTTTCAACTGCTGCTACTGTCACCCTCGGTACCCTCACAATGGCACTAACTCGTCTGTTGTATTTGGTAAGTGCTATTTGTTGGGGTAGTTTCAAGTGACCAGAGCTTCAAGAGACAACTGCCTTCTAGAACTCCAGACTGCGTTCTCCATGCGATGGTCCTTTAGTCACAGAGTTCAACACATTAAGATTACTTCAGATGGGAGCATTGATTGGTCCTGCGTTCATAAGTGCTTCTCTTTGGGGTAGTTTTAAAGAGAAAGTGAACTACAGTCAAGACTCTTTTCTATGGAATTTCATTTTTCAGTGTGACTAATATTGTCAACTCTTACACGTCTCCCATTAAGTGCAAACATCTTAAAGAAACATTTGGAAACTTTTTTTGCATCCTTTTCTGCAGCCATTTTTTCATTTCCTTGCCCTATTGCCTGAATGTCATTTGATATCTACTCTAACTTGTGCATCTTTCTTTTCAACCAAAGTAGAAAGTGCTATCAAGTTGGGGTAAATATTTGCTGACTGACTGCGCTGTGTTCATGCTAATATGTTTTAATTAATGTTCATTAGTGTAGGCCTTTTCTTTAAAAACTCTAGAGGGTGCTCTTTTACCTAGAAGCTTGGTCTGACACTGTTTTTGCATTCAGTCTTTGCTTCATACCTCTCCCTACATCTTGCAACTTTTAAGTCCCAATGACTTGGAGCAACATTTGGACACCATTTTGCGTCCTCATCTGCAGCCATTTTTGCTCTCTCCCTCTCGTCTAAAATATCCGTTGATATCTACTCTAACTTTGGCATCTTTCTTTTCAACCAGTGTAGAAAGTGCTATGAAGTTGGGGTAAATATTTTCTGACTGACTCCTCTGTGTCCATTTTTTTTTATTCAGGTCCCTTACATTCACAGAGCCCCCAGATGACTACAAAGGGAAGCATTCCTGATTCCATTTAAGAATAAGTGCTTCTGTTTAGCGCAATCGTGTTGCAACATACACAAGGTAAACACTAGATGGTGCTGGTTTACCTTAAAAGTTTGTTCTGCCGCTTCCTGTTTATGTATTTAGTGTAGGCCCTGACTTTAAAAATATCTCAACCTCTTTTCTAAATTCAGGGGGAAAGGAGTTGATAATTGTTGTATTTGCATGAAGTGCTTTAAATGTGTGAAAAGTCAACCCATGCTGAAAAGTACTGAGTAGTTCCGAAGATGTTAACTGGGCAATCAAAACTTGATGGGCTTTACAGGAAAGCAGAGTGTCAACAACCACGGCAAAGCCAAGGGGGCATGGACACACATATATTGGGTGCTGCTGGTTAACCATATGGCTCAGACCAGCTCTTCCCAAAAGCAGGCAACAAGCTCCTCGTGTCTCTGACTGCAAAGGATCTCGTCTGGTCCTCCCGAGTTTCAGGCTAGAAATTGGACAAGATTTTCAACTGCTGCTACTGTCACCCTCGGTACCCTCACAATGGCACTAACTCGTCTGTCTTATTTGGTAAGTGCTATTTGTTGGGGTAGTTTCAAGTGACCAGAGCTTCAAGAGACAACTGCCTTCTAGAACTCCAGACTGTGTTCTCCATGCGATGGTCCTTTAGTCACAGAGTTCAACACATTAAGATTACTTCAAATGGGAGCATTGATTGGTCCTGCGTTCATAAGTGCTTCTCTTTGGGATAGTTTTAATGACGAAGTGAACTACAGTCAAGACTCTTTTCTATGGAATTTCATTTTTCAGTGTGACTAATATTGTCAACCCTTACACGTCTCCCATTAAGTGCAAACATCTTAAAGAAACATTTGGAAACTTTTTTTGCATCCTTTTCTGCAGCCATTTTTCCTTTCCTTGCCCTATTGCCTGAATGTCATTTGATATCTACTCTAACTTGTGCATCTTTCTTTTCAACCAAAGTAGAGTGTGCTATCAAGTTGGGGTAAATATTTGCTGACTGACTGCGCTGTGTTCATGCTAATATGTTTTAATTAATGTTCATTAGTGTAGGCCTTTTCTTTAAAAACTCTAGAGGGTGCTCTTTTACCTAGAAGCTTGGTCTGACACTGTTTTTGCATTCAGTCTTTGCTTCATACCTCTCCCTACATCTTGCAACTTTTAAGTCCCAATGACTTGGAGCAACATTTGGACACCATTTTGCGTCCTCATCTGCAGCCATTTTTGCTCTCTCCCTCTCGTCTAAAATATCCGTTGATATCTACTCTAACTTTGGCATCTTTCTTTTCAACCAGTGTAGAAAGTGCTATCAAGTTGGGGTAAATATTTTCTGACTGACTCCTCTGTGTCCATTTTTTTTCTTATTCAGGTCCCTTACATTCATAGAGCCCCCAGATGACTACAAAGGGAAGCATTCCTGATTCCATTTAAGAATAAGTGCTTCTGTTTAGCGCAATCGTGTTGCAACATACACAAGGTAAACACTAGATGGTGCTGGTTTACCTTAAAAGTTTGTTCTGCCGCTTCCTGTTTATGTATTTAGTGTAGGCCCTGACTTTAAAAATATCTCAACCTCTTTTCTAAATTCAGGGGGAAAGGAGTTGATAATTGTTGTATTTGCATGAAGTGCTTTAAATGTGTGAAAAGTCAACCCATGCTGAAAAGTACTGAGTAGTTCCGAAGATGTTAACTGGGCAATCAAAACTTGATGGGCTTTACAGAAAAGCAGAGTGTCAACGACCACGGCAAAGCCAAGGGGACATGGACACACATATATTGGGTGCTGCTGGTTAACCATATGGCTCAGACCAGCTCTTCCCAAAAGCAGGCAACAAGCTCCTCGTGTCTCTGACTGCAAAGGATCTCGTCCGGTCCTCCCGAGTTTCAGGCTAGAAATTGGACAAGATTTTCAACTGCTGCTACTGTCACCCTCGGTACCCTCACAATGGCACTAACTCGTCTGTCTTATTTGGTAAGTGCTATTTGTTGGGGTAGTTTCAAGTGACCAGAGCTTCAAGAGACAACTGCCTTCTAGAACTCCAGCCTGCGTTCTCCATGCGATGGTCCTTTAGTCACAGAGTTCAACACATTAAGATTACTTCAGATGGGAGCATTGATTGGTCCTGCGTTCATAAGTGCTTCTCTTTGGGGTAGTTTTAAAGAGAAAGTGAACTACAGTCAAGACTCTTTTCTATGGAATTTCATTTTTCAGTGTGACTAATATTGTCAACTCTTACACGTCTCCCATTAAGTGCAAACATCTTAAAGAAACATTTGGAAACTTTTTTTGCATCCTTTTCTGCAGCCATTTTTTCATTTCCTTGCCCTATTGCCTGAATGTCATTTGATATCTACTCTAACTTGTGCATCTTTCTTTTCAACCAAAGTAGAAAGTGCTATCAAGTTGGGGTAAATATTTGCTGACTGACTGCGCTGTGTTCATGCTAATATGTTTTAATTAATGTTCATTAGTGTAGGCCTTTTCTTTAAAAACTCTAGAGGGTGCTCTTTTACCTAGAAGCTTGGTCTGACACTGTTTTTGCATTCAGTCTTTGCTTCATACCTCTCCCTACATCTTGCAACTTTTAAGTCCCAATGACTTGGAGCAACATTTGGACACCATTTTGCGTCCTCATCTGCAGCCATTTTTGCTCTCTCCCTCTCGTCTAAAATATCCGTTGATATCTACTCTAACTTTGGCATCTTTCTTTTCAACCAGTGTAGAAAGTGCTATCAAGTTGGGGTAAATATTTTCTGACTGACTCCTCTGTGTCCATTTTTTTTTTATTCAGGTCCCTTACATTCATAGAGCCCCCAGATGACTACAAAGGGAAGCATTCCTGATTCCATTTAAGAATAAGTGCTTCTGTTTAGCGCAATCGTGTTGCAACATACACAAGGTAAACACTAGATGGTGCTGGTTTACCTTAAAAGTTTGTTCTGCCTCTTCCTGTTTATGTATTTAGTGTAGGCCCTGACTTTAAAAATATCTCAACCTCTTTTCTAAATTCAGGGGGAAAGGAGTTGATAATTGTTGTATTTGCATGAAGTGCTTTAAATGTGTGAAAAGTCAACCCATGCTGAAAAGTACTGAGTAGTTCCGAAGATGTTAACTGGGCAATCAAAACTTGATGGGCTTTACAGGAAAGCAGAGTGTCAACAACCACGGCAAAGCCAAGGGGGCATGGACACACATATATTGGGTGCTGCTGGTTAACCATATGGCTCAGACCAGCTCTTCCCAAAAGCAGGCAACAAGCTCCTCGTGTCTCTGACTGCAAAGGATCTCGTCTGGTCCTCCCGAGTTTCAGGCTAGAAATTGGACAAGATTTTCAACTGCTGCTACTGTCACCCTCGGTACCCTCACAATGGCACTAACTCGTCTGTTGTATTTGGTAAGTGCTATTTGTTGGGGTAGTTTCAAGTGACCAGAGCTTCAAGAGACAACTGCCTTCTAGAACTCCAGACTGTGTTCTCCATGCGATGGTCCTTTAGTCACAGAGTTCAACACATTAAGATTACTTCAAATGGGAGCATTGATTGGTCCTGCGTTCATAAGTGCTTCTCTTTGGGGTAGTTTTAATGAGGAAGTGAACTACAGTCAAGACTCTTTTCTATGGAATTTCATTTTTCAGTGTGACTAATATTGTCAACCCTTACACGTCTCCCATTAAGTGCAAACATCTTAAAGAAACATTTGGAAACTTTTTTTGCATCCTTTTCTGCAGCCATTTTTTCCTTTCCTTGCCCTATTGCCTGAATGTCATTTGATATCTACTCTAACTTGTGCATCTTTCTTTTCAACCAAAGTAGAAAGTGCTATCAAGTTGGGGTAAATATTTGCTGACTGACTGCGCTGTGTTCATGCTAATATGTTTTAATTAATGTTCATTAGTGTAGGCCTTTTCTTTAAAAACTCTAGAGGGTGCTCTTTTACCTAGAAGCTTGGTCTGACACTGTTTTTGCATTCAGTCTTTGCTTTATACTTCTCCCTACATCTTGTAACTTTTAAGTCCCAATGACTAGGAGCAACATTTGGACACCATTTTGCGTCCTCATCTGCAGCCATTTTTGCTCTCTCCCTCTCGTCTAAAATATCCGTTGATATCTACTCTAACTTTGGCATCTTTCTTTTCAACCAGTGTAGAAAGTGCTATCAAGTTGGGGTAAATATTTTCTGACTGACTCCTCTGTGTCCATGTTTTTTTCTTATTCAGGTCCCTTACATTCACAGAGCCCCCAGATGACTACAAAGGGAAGCATTCCTGATTCCATTTAAGAATAAGTGCTTCCGTTTAGCGCAATCGTGTTGCAACATACACAAGGTAAACACTAGATGGTGCTGGTTTACCTTAAAAGTTTGTTCTGCCTCTTCCTGTTTATGTATTTAGTGTAGGCCCTGACTTTAAAAATATCTCAACCTCTTTTCTAAATTCAGGGGGAAAGGAGTTGATAATTGTTGTATTTGCATGAAGTGCTTTAAATGTGTGAAAAGTCAACCCATGCTGAAAAGTACTGAGTAGTTCCGAAGATGTTAACTGGGCAATCAAAACTTGATGGGCTTTAGAGGAAAGCAGAGTGTCAACAACCACGGCAAAGCCAAGGGGGCATGGACACACATATATTGGGTGCTGCTGGTTAACCATATGGCTCAGACCAGCTCTTCCCAAAAGCAGGCAACAAGCTCCTCGTGTCTCTGACTGCAAAGGATCTCGTCCGGTCCTCCCGAGTTTCAGGCTAGAAATTGGACAAGATTTTCAACTGCTGCTACTGTCACCCTCGGTACCCTCACAATGGCACTAACTCGTCTGTCTTATTTGGTAAGTGCTATTTGTTGGGGTAGTTTCAAGTGACCAGAGCTTCAAGAGACAACTGCCTTCTAGAACTCCAGACTGTGTTCTCCATGCGATGGTCCTTTAGTCACAGAGTTCAACACATTAAGATTACTTCAAATGGGAGCATTGATTGGTCCTGCGTTCATAAGTGCTTCTCTTTGGGGTAGTTTTAATGAGGAAGTGAACTACAGTCAAGACTCTTTTCTATGGAATTTCATTTTTCAGTGTGACTAATATTGTCAACCCTTACACGTCTCCCATTAAGTGCAAACATCTTAAAGAAACATTTGGAAACTTTTTTTGCATCCTTTTCTGCAGCCATTTTTCCTTTCCTTGCCCTATTGCCTGAATGTCATTTGATATCTACTCTAACTTGTGCATCTTTCTTTTCAACCAAAGTAGAAAGTGCTATCAAGTTGGGGTAAATATTTGCTGACTGACTGCGCTGTGTTCATGCTAATATGTTTTAATTAATGTTCATTAGTGTAGGCCTTTTCTTTAAAAACTCTAGAGGGTGCTCTTTTACCTAGAAGCTTGGTCTGACACTGTTTTTTCATTCAGTCTTTGCTTCATACCTCTCCCTACATCTTGCAACTTTTAAGTCCCAATGACTTGGAGCAACATTTGGACACCATTTTGCGTCCTCATCTGCAGCCATTTTTGCTCTCTCCCTCTCGTCTAAAATATCCGTTGATATCTACTCTAACTTTGGCATCTTTCTTTTCAACCAGTGTAGAAAGTGCTATCAAGTTGGGGTAAATATTTTCTGACTGACTCCTCTGTGTCCATTTTTTTTTATTCAGGTCCCTTACATTCACAGAGCCCCCAGATGACTACAAAGGGAAGCATTCCTGATTCCATTTAAGAATAAGTGCTTCTGTTTAGCGCAATCGTGTTGCAACATACACAAGGTAAACACTAGATGGTGCTGGTTTACCTTAAAAGTTTGTTCTGCCGCTTCCTGTTTATGTATTTAGTGTAGGCCCTGACTTTAAAAACATCTCAACCTCTTTTCTAAATTCAGGGGGAAAGGAGTTGATAATTGTTGTATTTGCATGAAGTGCTTTAAATGTGTGAAAAGTCAACCCATGCTGAAAAGTACTGAGTAGTTCCGAAGATGTTAACTGGGCAATCAAAACTTGATGGGCTTTACAGAAAAGCAGAGTGTCAACGACCACGGCAAAGCCAAGGGGACATGGACACACATATATTGGGTGCTGCTGGTTAACCATATGGCTCAGACCAGCTCTTCCCAAAAGCAGGCAACAAGCTCCTCGTGTCTCTGACTGCAAAGGATCTCGTCTGGTCCTCCCGAGTTTCAGGCTAGAAATTGGACAAGATTTTCAACTGCTGCTACTGTCACCCTCGGTACCCTCACAATGGCACTAACTCGTCTGTCTTATTTGGTAAGTGCTATTTGTTGGGGTAGTTTCAAGTGACCAGAGCTTCAAGAGACAACTGCCTTCTAGAACTCCAGACTGTGTTCTCCATGCGATGGTCCTTTAGTCACAGAGTTCAACACATTAAGATTACTTCAAATGGGAGCATTGATTGGTCCTGCGTTCATAAGTGCTTCTCTTTGGGGTAGTTTTAATGACGAAGTGAACTACAGTCAAGACTCTTTTCTATGGAATTTCATTTTTCAGTGTGACTAATATTGTCAACCCTTACACGTCTCCCATTAAGTGCAAACATCTTAAAGAAACATTTGGAAACTTTTTTTGCATCCTTTTCTGCAGCCATTTTTCCTTTCCTTGCCCTATTGCCTGAATGTCATTTGATATCTACTCTAACTTGTGCATCTTTCTTTTCAACCAAAGTAGAAAGTGCTATCAAGTTGGGGTAAATATTTGCTGACTGACTGCGCTGTGTTCATGCTAATATGTTTTAATTAATGTTCATTAGTGTAGGCCTTTTCTTTAAAAACTCTAGAGGGTGCTCTTTTACCTAGAAGCTTGGTCTGACACTGTTTTTGCATTCAGTCTTTGCTTCATACCTCTCCCTACATCTTGCAACTTTTAAGTCCCAATGACTTGGAGCAACATTTGGACACCATTTTGCGTCCTCATCTGCAGCCATTTTTGCTCTCTCCCTCTCGTCTAAAATATCCGTTGATATCTACTCTAACTTTGGCATCTTTCTTTTCAACCAGTGTAGAAAGTGCTATCAAGTTGGGGTAAATATTTTCTGACTGACTCCTCTGTGTCCATTTTTTTTCTTATTCAGGTCCCTTACATTCATAGAGCCCCCAGATGACTACAAAGGGAAGCATTCCTGATTCCATTTAAGAATAAGTGCTTCTGTTTAGCGCAATCGTGTTGCAACATACACAAGGTAAACACTAGATGGTGCTGGTTTACCTTAAAAGTTTGTTCTGCCGCTTCCTGTTTATGTATTTAGTGTAGGCCCTGACTTTAAAAATATCTCAACCTCTTTTCTAAATTCAGGGGGAAAGGAGTTGATAATTGTTGTATTTGCATGAAGTGCTTTAAATGTGTGAAAAGTCAACCCATGCTGAAAAGTACTGAGTAGTTCCGAAGATGTTAACTGGGCAATCAAAACTTGATGGGCTTTACAGAAAAGCAGAGTGTCAACGACCACGGCAAAGCCAAGGGGACATGGACACACATATATTGGGTGCTGCTGGTTAACCATATGGCTCAGACCAGCTCTTCCCAAAAGCAGGCAACAAGCTCCTCGTGTCTCTGACTGCAAAGGATCTCGTCTGGTCCTCCCGAGTTTCAGGCTAGAAATTGGACAAGATTTTCAACTGCTGCTACTGTCACCCTCGGTACCCTCACAATGGCACTAACTCGTCTGTCTTATTTGGTAAGTGCTATTTGTTGGGGTAGTTTCAAGTGACCAGAGCTTCAAGAGACAACTGCCTTCTAGAACTCCAGACTGTGTTCTCCATGCGATGGTCCTTTAGTCACAGAGTTCAACACATTAAGATTACTTCAAATGGGAGCATTGATTGGTCCTGCGTTCATAAGTGCTTCTCTTTGGGGTAGTTTTAATGAGGAAGTGAACTACAGTCAAGATCTTTTCTATGGAATTTCATTTTTCAGTGTGACTAATATTGTCAACCCTTACACGTCTCCCATTAAGTGCAAACATCTTAAAGAAACATTTGGAAACTTTTTTTGCATCCTTTTATGCAGCCATTTTTCCTTTCCTTGCCCTATTGCCTGAATGTCATTTGATATCTACTCTAACTTGTGCATCTTTCTTTTCAACCAAAGTAGAAAGTGCTATCAAGTTGGGGTAAATATTTGCTGACTGACTGCGCTGTGTTCATGCTAATATGTTTTAATTAATGTTCATTAGTGTAGGCCTTTTCTTTAAAAACTCTAGAGGGTGCTCTTTTACCTAGAAGCTTGGTCTGACACTGTTTTTTCATTCAGTCTTTGCTTCATACCTCTCCCTACATCTTGCAACTTTTAAGTCCCAATGACTTGGAGCAACATTTGGACACCATTTTGCGTCCTCATCTGCAGCCATTTTTGCTCTCTCCCTCTCGTCTAAAATATCCGTTGATATCTACTCTAACTTTGGCATCTTTCTTTTCAACCAGTGTAGAAAGTGCTATCAAGTTGGGGTAAATATTTTCTGACTGACTCCTCTGTGTCCATTTTTTTTTATTCAGGTCCCTTACATTCATAGAGCCCCCAGATGACTACAAAGGGAAGCATTCCTGATTCCATTTAAGAATAAGTGCTTCTGTTTAGCGCAATCGTGTTGCAACATACACAAGGTAAAGACTAGATGGTGCTGGTTTACCTTAAAAGTTTGTTCTGCCGCTTCCTGTTTATGTATTTAGTGTAGGCCCTGACTTTAAAAATATCTCAACCACTTTTCTAAATTCAGGGGGAAAGGAGTTGATAATTGTTGTATTTGCATGAAGTGCTTTAAATGTGTGAAAAGTCAACCCATGCTGAAAAGTACTGAGTAGTTCCGAAGATGTTAACTGGGCAATCAAAACTTGATGGGCTTTACAGAAAAGCAGAGTGTCAACGACCACGGCACAGCCAAGGGGACATGGACGCACATATATTGGGTGCTGCTGGTTAACCATATGGCTCAGACCAGCTCTTCCCAAAAGCAGGCAACAAGCTCCTCGTGTCTCTGACTGCAAAGGATCTCGTCCGGTCCTCCCGAGTTTCAGGCTAGAAATTGGACAAGATTTTCAACTGCTTCTACTGTCACCCTCGGTACCCTCACAATGGCACTAACTCGTCTGTTGTATTTGGTAAGTGCTATTTGTTGGGGTAGTTTCAAGTGACCAGAGCTTCAAGAGACAACTGCCTTCTAGAACTCCAGACTGTGTTCTCCATGCGATGGTCCTTTAGTCACAGAGTTCAACACATTAAGATTACTTCAAATGGGAGCATTGATTGGTCCTGCGTTCATAAGTGCTTCTCTTTGGGGTAGTTTTAATGAGGAAGTGAACTACAGTCAAGACTCTTTTCTATGGAATTTCATTTTTCAGTGTGACTAATATTGTCAACCCTTACACGTCTCCCATTAAGTGCAAACATCTTAAAGAAACATTTGGAAACTTTTTTTGCATCCTTTTCTGCAGCAATTTTTTCCTTTCCTTGCCCTATTGCCTGAATGTCATTTGATATCTACTCTAACTTGTGCATCTTTCTTTTCAACCAAAGTAGAAAGTGCTATCAAGTTGGGGTAAATATTTGCTGACTGACTGCGCTGTGTTCATGCTAATATGTTTTAATCAGTGGTGGGCCGTCAGGGCCAGCTAGGCCTTCTCTGCTGGCCTAAACATTATCAGAATCACTGACTTGCACTTTAATATATTTTTTCCATGAATGAGTATTAAATTATTCCCAATAGTTCGTTATTTTAATATCATAGCTTTTCTCTTGGTTGCGCTGCTTCCAGTAGTGTGTTTTTATGTTAGAGCTTGTATCCAATCATATTTCAGCCATCATGCGTTGCCGGGTAAATAAATCTGCCTGGAGGCCTTCAGAATCGACAGAGCGGGCGTCTGTAACTTAAAATGAATGCCGTTGCTTTAACCAATCAGATAATCCGTCAGATTTAATCAGCCAATCAGATTTCGCTTTGACTGCAGCGGGGCCATCTTGCTGGCATTTAACAACGTCTGTATTTTCTCGTTCTTTGATTGGATGCTCAGAGCGCTTAACGTTACTATCAGAGCCATAGCTGCGTACTATTACTAGTATCTGCATCTGTAGCGAACTGCTTAATCTAAATATTCCTGTAGATGTAATAGTTTTTAAACCCACAAATTAATGTTTATTTCCCTCCTCGACCCCCAGCAGAAAAAAATCCCTTATTCAGCCCGAGCTAAACGCAGATACGGAACTCTATTCGATCTCTCCGGGTAAAAACAGAACTGACTAATGTTAAGTTATGCCACGAATGGTTCTAAAGGCAAAAGTCCCGGTGATCGCGTTGATTTTGTTCAGAACTCTGTGCGAGAGCATGGGGCAGCTGTAAACATCGTCATGTTTTGCGGTGACTGTGTGTGCTTCTGTCGAGCAGGCACTCTCAGCCATAAAGTGAATTAAAACTGCTAGAAATATGACGAGACAGACACGACATTGTTGGAACTGAAACGCAGTTAGAACCTGTAGTCTTATTGAGGAAAGAAATAAGGATGGATTCTGTGTAAAAATAATCTTGGTGAGTAATAGGCTTTTTTCCCCGTGGTGAATATGATTTTCTTCTTAATTTTTCTTATAAATTTATGATCGAAACTTTTTTTCAAACATGCATACTATTGTAACGTCTAAAAAGGGACTACCCTTGAACGACAAGATAAGGGAGGCTCCGTTTCTGAACTTATAATCGGAACGCAAGAACCACTATACAAACGCACCAACCGAACTCACGCGCTCGTTTCTCGCGGCCTCTCCTGAACTCACCGCAATAATCCAATAACTGCCGGCCCGGTGCAAAATAAAAACAACAATTATATAGAGAGTCTTTGCGCTGATACACTATTAAAAGTTACTAATTCAGGTAGGACAGAAGGCCTAAGTGTGAAATGCACGGCCCGCCACTGGTTTTAATTAATGTTCATTAGTGTAGGCCTTTTCTTTAAAAACTCTAGAGGGTGCTCTTTTACCTAGAAGCTTGGTCTGACACTGTTTTTGCATTCAGTCTTTGCTTTATACTTCTCCCTACATCTTGTAACTTTTAAGTCCCAATGACTAGGAGCAACATTTGGACACCATTTTGCGTCCTCATCTGCAGCCATTTTTGCTCTCTCCCTCTCGTCTAAAATATCCGTTGATATCTACTCTAACTTTGGCATCTTTCTTTTCAACCAGTGTAGAAAGTGCTATCAAGTTGGGGTAAATATTTTCTGACTGACTCCTCTGTGTCCATGTTTTTTTCTTATTCAGGTCCCTTACATTCACAGAGCCCCCAGATGACTACAAAGGGAAGCATTCCTGATTCCATTTAAGAATAAGTGCTTCCGTTTAGCGCAATCGTGTTGCAACATACACAAGGTAAACACTAGATGGTGCTGGTTTACCTTAAAAGTTTGTTCTGCCTCTTCCTGTTTATGTATTTAGTGTAGGCCCTGACTTTAAAAATATCTCAACCTCTTTTCTAAATTCAGGGGAAAGGAGTTGATAATTGTTGTATTTGCATGAAGTGCTTTAAATGTGTGAAAAGTCAACCCATGCTGAAAAGTACTGAGTAGTTCCGAAGATGTTAACTGGGCAATCAAAACTTGATGGGCTTTACAGAAAAGCAGAGTGTCAACGACCACGGCAAAGCCAAGGGGACATGGACACACATATATTGGGTGCTGCTGGTTAACCATATGGCTCAGACCAGCTCTTCCCAAAAGCAGGCAACAAGCTCCTCGTGTCTCTGACTGCAAAGGATCTCGTCTGGTCCTCCCGAGTTTCAGGCTAGAAATTGGACAAGATTTTCAACTGCTGCTACTGTCACCCTCGGTACCCTCACAATGGCACTAACTCGTCTGTCTTATTTGGTAAGTGCTATTTGTTGGGGTAGTTTCAAGTGACCAGAGCTTCAAGAGACAACTGCCTTCTAGAACTCCAGACTGTGTTCTCCATGCGATGGTCCTTTAGTCACAGATTTCAACACATTAAGATTACTTCAAATGGGAGCATTGATTGGTCCTGCGTTCATAAGTGCTTCTCTTTGGGGTAGTTTTAATGAGGAAGTGAACTACAGTCAAGACTCTTTTCTATGGAATTTCATTTTTCAGTGTGACTAATATTGTCAACCCTTACACGTCTCCCATTAAGTGCAAACATCTTAAAGAAACATTTGGAAACTTTTTTTGCATCCTTTTCTGCAGCCATTTTTCCTTTCCTTGCCCTATTGCCTGAATGTCATTTGATATCTACTCTAACTTGTGCATCTTTCTTTTCAACCAAAGTAGAAAGTGCTATCAAGTTGGGGTAAATATTTGCTGACTGACTGCGCTGTGTTCATGCTAATATGTTTTAATTAATGTTCATTAGTGTAGGCCTTTTCTTTAAAAACTCTAGAGGGTGCTCTTTTACCTAGAAGCTTGGTCTGACACTGTTTTTGCATTCAGTCTTTGCTTTATACTTCTCCCTACATCTTGTAACTTTTAAGTCCCAATGACTTGGAGCAACATTTGGACACCATTTTGCGTCCTCATCTGCAGCCATTTTTGCTCTCTCCCTCTCGTCTAAAATATCCGTTGATATCTACTCTAACTTTGGCATCTTTCTTTTCAACCAGTGTAGAAAGTGCTATCAAGTTGGGGTAAATATTTTCTGACTGACTCCTCTGTGTCCATGTTTTTTTCTTATTCAGGTCCCTTACTTTCACAGAGCCCCCAGATGACTACAAAGGGAAGCATTCCTGATTCCATTTAAGAATAAGTGCTTCCGTTTAGCGCAATCGTGTTGCAACATACACAAGGTAAACACTAGATGGTGCTGGTTACCTTAAAAGTTTGTTCTGCCGCTTCCTGTTTATGTATTTAGTGTAGGCCCTGACTTTAAAAATATCTCAACCTCTTTTCTAAATTCAGGGGGAAAGGAGTTGATAATTGTTGTATTTGCATGAAGTGCTTTAAATGTGTGAAAAGTCAACCCATGCTGAAAAGTACTGAGTAGTTCCGAAGATGTTAACTGGGCAATCAAAACTTGATGGGCTTTACAGAAAAGCAGAGTGTCAACGACCACGGAAAAGCCAAGGGGGCATGGACACACATATATTGGGTGCTGCTGGTTAACCATATGGCTCAGACCAGCTCTTCCCAAAAGCAGGCAACAAGCTCCTCGTGTCTCTGACTGCAAAGGATCTCGTCCGGTCCTCCCGAGTTTCAGGCTAGAAATTGGACAAGATTTTCAACTGCTTCTACTGTCACCCTCGGTACCCTCACAATGGCACTAACTCGTCTGTTGTATTTGGTAAGTGCTATTTGTTGGGGTAGTTTCAAGTGACCAGAGCTTCAAGAGACAACTGCCTTCTAGAACTCCAGCCTGCGTTCTCCATGCGATGGTCCTTTAGTCACAGAGTTCAACACATTAAGATTACTTCAGATGGGAGCATTGATTGGTCCTGCGTTCATAAGTGCTTCTCTTTGGGGTAGTTTTAATGAGAAAGTGAACTACAGTCAAGACTCTTTTCTATGGAATTTCATTTTTCAGTGTGACTAATATTGTCAACCCTTACACGTCTCCCATTAAGTGCAAACATCTTAAAGAAACATTTGGAAACTTTTTTTGCATCCTTTTCTGCAGCCATTTTTTCATTTCCTTGCCCTATTGCCTGAATGTCATTTGATATCTACTCTAACTTGTGCATCTTTCTTTTCAACCAAAGTAGAAAGTGCTATCAAGTTGGGGTAAATATTTGCTGACTGACTGCGCTGTGTTCATGCTAATATGTTTTAATTAATGTTCATTAGTGTAGGCCTTTTCTTTAAAAACTCTAGAGGGTGCTCTTTTACCTAGAAGCTTGGTCTGACACTGTTTTTGCATTCAGTCTTTGCTTCATACCTCTCCCTACATCTTGCAACTTTTAAGTCCCAATGACTTGGAGCAACATTTGGACACCATTTTGCGTCCTCATCTGCAGCCATTTTTGCTCTCTCCCTCTCGTCTAAAATATCCGTTGATATCTACTCTAACTTTGGCATCTTTCTTTTCAACCAGTGTAGAAAGTGCTATCAAGTTGGGGTAAATATTTTCTGACTGACTCCTCTGTGTCCATTTTTTTTTATTCAGGTCCCTTACATTCATAGAGCCCCCAGATGACTACAAAGGGAAGCATTCCTGATTCCATTTAAGAATAAGTGCTTCTGTTTAGCGCAATCGTGTTGCAACATACACAAGGTAAAGACTAGATGGTGCTGGTTTACCTTAAAAGTTTGTTCTGCCGCTTCCTGTTTATGTATTTAGTGTAGGCCCTGACTTTAAAAATATCTCAACCACTTTTCTAAATTCAGGGGGAAAGGAGTTGATAATTGTTGTATTTGCATGAAGTGCTTTAAATGTGTGAAAAGTCAACCCATGCTGAAAAGTACTGAGTAGTTCCGAAGATGTTAACTGGGCAATCAAAACTTGATGGGCTTTACAGAAAAGCAGAGTGTCAACGACCACGGCAAAGCCAAGGGGACATGGACACACATATATTGGGTGCTGCTGGTTAACCATATGGCTCAGACCAGCTCTTCCCAAAAGCAGGCAACAAGCTCCTCGTGTCTCTGACTGCAAAGGATCTCGTCTGGTCCTCCCGAGTTTCAGGCTAGAAATTGGACAAGATTTTCAACTGCTGCTACTGTCACCCTCGGTACCCTCACAATGGCACTAACTCGTCTGTCTTATTTGGTAAGTGCTATTTGTTGGGGTAGTTTCAAGTGACCAGAGCTTCAAGAGACAACTGCCTTCTAGAACTCCAGCCTGCGTTCTCCATGCGATGGTCCTTTAGTCACAGAGTTCAACACATTAAGATTACTTCAGATGGGAGCATTGATTGGTCCTGCGTTCATAAGTGCTTCTCTTTGGGGTAGTTTTAATGAGAAAGTGAACTACAGTCAAGACTCTTTTCTATGGAATTTCATTTTTCAGTGTGACTAATATTGTCAACCCTTACACGTCTCCCATTAAGTGCAAACATCTTAAAGAAACATTTGGAAACTTTTTTTGCATCCTTTTCTGCAGCCATTTTTTCATTTCCTTGCCCTATTGCCTGAATGTCATTTGATATCTACTCTAACTTGTGCATCTTTCTTTTCAACCAAAGTAGAAAGTGCTATCAAGTTGGGGTAAATATTTGCTGACTGACTGCGCTGTGTTCATGCTAATATGTTTTAATTAATGTTCATTAGTGTAGGCCTTTTCTTTAAAAACTCTAGAGGGTGCTCTTTTACCTAGAAGCTTGGTCTGACACTGTTTTTTCATTCAGTCTTTGCTTCATACCTCTCCCTACATCTTGCAACTTTTAAGTCCCAATGACTTGGAGCAACATTTGGACACCATTTTGCGTCCTCATCTGCAGCCATTTTCGCTCCCCCCTTTTCGTCTAAAATATCCGTTGATATCTACTCTAACTTTGGCATCTTTCTTTTCAACCAGTGTAGAAAGTGCTATCAAGTTGGGGTAAATATTTTCTGACTGACTCCTCTGTGTCCATTTTTTTTTATTCAGGTCCCTTACATTCACAGAGCCCCCAGATGACTACAAAGGGAAGCATTCCTGATTCCATTTAAGAATAAGTGCTTCTGTTTAGCGCAATCGTGTTGCAACATACACAAGGTAAACACTAGATGGTGCTGGTTTACCTTAAAAGTTTGTTCTGCCGCTTCCTGTTTATGTATTTAGTGTAGGCCCTGACTTTAAAAACATCTCAACCTCTTTTCTAAATTCAGGGGGAAAGGAGTTGATAATTGTTGTATTTGCATGAAGTGCTTTAAATGTGTGAAAAGTCAACCCATGCTGAAAAGTACTGAGTAGTTCCGAAGATGTTAACTGGGCAATCAAAACTTGATGGGCTTTACAGAAAAGCAGAGTGTCAACGACCACGGCAAAGCCAAGGGGACATGGACACACATATATTGGGTGCTGCTGGTTAACCATATGGCTCAGACCAGCTCTTCCCAAAAGCAGGCAACAAGCTCCTCGTGTCTCTGACTGCAAAGGATCTCGTCTGGTCCTCCCGAGTTTCAGGCTAGAAATTGGACAAGATTTTCAACTGCTGCTACTGTCACCCTCGGTACCCTCACAATGGCACTAACTCGTCTGTCTTATTTGGTAAGTGCTATTTGTTGGGGTAGTTTCAAGTGACCAGAGCTTCAAGAGACAACTGCCTTCTAGAACTCCAGACTGTGTTCTCCATGCGATGGTCCTTTAGTCACAGAGTTCAACACATTAAGATTACTTCAAATGGGAGCATTGATTGGTCCTGCGTTCATAAGTGCTTCTCTTTGGGGTAGTTTTAATGACGAAGTGAACTACAGTCAAGACTCTTTTCTATGGAATTTCATTTTTCAGTGTGACTAATATTGTCAACCCTTACACGTCTCCCATTAAGTGCAAACATCTTAAAGAAACATTTGGAAACTTTTTTTGCATCCTTTTCTGCAGCCATTTTTCCTTTCCTTGCCCTATTGCCTGAATGTCATTTGATATCTACTCTAACTTGTGCATCTTTCTTTTCAACCAAAGTAGAAAGTGCTATCAAGTTGGGGTAAATATTTGCTGACTGACTGCGCTGTGTTCATGCTAATATGTTTTAATTAATGTTCATTAGTGTAGGCCTTTTCTTTAAAAACTCTAGAGGGTGCTCTTTTACCTAGAAGCTTGGTCTGACACTGTTTTTGCATTCAGTCTTTGCTTCATACCTCTCCCTACATCTTGCAACTTTTAAGTCCCAATGACTTGGAGCAACATTTGGACACCATTTTGCGTCCTCATCTGCAGCCATTTTTGCTCTCTCCCTCTCGTCTAAAATATCCGTTGATATCTACTCTAACTTTGGCATCTTTCTTTTCAACCAGTGTAGAAAGTGCTATCAAGTTGGGGTAAATATTTTCTGACTGACTCCTCTGTGTCCATTTTTTTTTTATTCAGGTCCCTTACATTCATAGAGCCCCCAGATGACTACAAAGGGAAGCATTCCTGATTCCATTTAAGAATAAGTGCTTCTGTTTAGCGTAATCGTGTTGCAACATACACAAGGTAAAGACTAGATGGTGCTGGTTTACCTTAAAAGTTTGTTCTGCCGCTTCCTGTTTATGTATTTAGTGTAGGCCCTGACTTTAAAAATATCTCAACCACTTTTCTAAATTCAGGGGGAAAGGAGTTGATAATTGTTGTATTTGCATGAAGTGCTTTAAATGTGTGAAAAGTCAACCCATGCTGAAAAGTACTGAGTAGTTCCGAAGATGTTAACTGGGCAATCAAAACTTGATGGGCTTTACAGAAAAGCAGAGTGTCAACGACCACGGCACAGCCAAGGGGACATGGACGCACATATATTGGGTGCTGCTGGTTAACCATATGGCTCAGACCAGCTCTTCCCAAAAGCAGGCAACAAGCTCCTCGTGTCTCTGACTGCAAAGGATCTCGTCCGGTCCTCCCGAGTTTCAGGCTAGAAATTGGACAAGATTTTCAACTGCTTCTACTGTCACCCTCGGTACCCTCACAATGGCACTAACTCGTCTGTTGTATTTGGTAAGTGCTATTTGTTGGGGTAGTTTCAAGTGACCAGAGCTTCAAGAGACAACTGCCTTCTAGAACTCCAGACTGTGTTCTCCATGCGATGGTCCTTTAGTCACAGAGTTCAACACATTAAGATTACTTCAAATGGGAGCATTGATTGGTCCTGCGTTCATAAGTGCTTCTCTTTGGGGTAGTTTTAATGAGGAAGTGAACTACAGTCAAGACTCTTTTCTATGGAATTTCATTTTTCAGTGTGACTAATATTGTCAACCCTTACACGTCTCCCATTAAGTGCAAACATCTTAAAGAAACATTTGGAAACTTTTTTTGCATCCTTTTCTGCAGCAATTTTTTCCTTTCCTTGCCCTATTGCCTGAATGTCATTTGATATCTACTCTAACTTGTGCATCTTTCTTTTCAACCAAAGTAGAAAGTGCTATCAAGTTGGGGTAAATATTTGCTGACTGACTGCGCTGTGTTCATGCTAATATGTTTTAATCAGTGGTGGGCCGTCAGGGCCAGCTAGGCCTTCTCTGCTGGCCTAAACATTATCAGAATCACTGACTTGCACTTTAATATATTTTTTTCATGAATGAGTATTAAATTATTCCCAATAGTTCGTTATTTTAATATCATAGCTTTTCTCTTGGTTGCGCTGCTTCCAGTAGTGTGTTTTTATGTTAGAGCTTGTATCCAATCATATTTCAGCCATCATGCGTTGCCGGGTAAATAAATCTGCCTGGAGGCCTTCAGAATCGACAGAGCGGGCGTCTGTAACTTAAAATGAATGCCGTTGCTTTAACCAATCAGATAATCCGTCAGATTTAATCAGCCAATCAGATTTCGCTTTGACTGCAGCGGGGCCATCTTGCTGGCATTTAACAACGTCTGTATTTTCTCGTTCTTTGATTGGATGCTCAGAGCGCTTAACGTTACTATCAGAGCCATAGCTGCGTACTATTACTAGTATCTGCATCTGTAGCGAACTGCTTAATCTAAATATTCCTGTAGATGTAATAGTTTTTAAACCCACAAATTAATGTTTATTTCCCTCCTCGACCCCCAGCAGAAAAAAATCCCTTATTCAGCCCGAGCTAAACGCAGATACGGAACTCTATTCGATCTCTCCGGGTAAAAACAGAACTGACTAATGTTAAGTTATGCCACGAATGGTTCTAAAGGCAAAAGTCCCGGTGATCGCGTTGATTTTGTTCAGAACTCTGTGCGAGAGCATGGGGCAGCTGTAAACATCGTCATGTTTTGCGGTGACTGTGTGTGCTTCTGTCGAGCAGGCACTCTCAGCCATAAAGTGAATTAAAACTGCTAGAAATATGACGAGACAGACACGACATTGTTGGAACTGAAACGCAGTTAGAACCTGTAGTCTTCTTGAGGAAAGAAATAAGGATGGATTCTGTGTAAAAATAATCTTGGTGAGTAATAGGCTTTTTTCCCCGTGGTGAATATGATTTTCTTCTTAATTTTTCTTATAAATTTATGATCGAAACTTTTTTTCAAACATGCATACTATTGTAACGTCTAAAAAGGGACTACCCTTGAACGACAAGATAAGGGAGGCTCCGTTTCTGAACTTATAATCGGAACGCAAGAACCACTATACAAACGCACCAACCGAACTCACGCGCTCGTTTCTCGCGGCCTCTCCTGAACTCACCGCAATAATCCAATAACTGCCGGCCCGGTGCAAAATAAAAACAACAATTATATAGAGAGTCTTTGCGCTGATACACTATTAAAAGTTACTAATTCAGGTAGGACAGAAGGCCTAAGTGTGAAATGCACGGCCCGCCACTGGTTTTAATTAATGTTCATTAGTGTAGGCCTTTTCTTTAAAAACTCTAGAGGGTGCTCTTTTACCTAGAAGCTTGGTCTGACACTGTTTTTGCATTCAGTCTTTGCTTTATACTTCTCCCTACATCTTGTAACTTTTAAGTCCCAATGACTAGGAGCAACATTTGGACACCATTTTGCGTCCTCATCTGCAGCCATTTTTGCTCTCTCCCTCTCGTCTAAAATATCCGTTGATATCTACTCTAACTTTGGCATCTTTCTTTTCAACCAGTGTAGAAAGTGCTATCAAGTTGGGGTAAATATTTTCTGACTGACTCCTCTGTGTCCATGTTTTTTTCTTATTCAGGTCCCTTACATTCACAGAGCCCCCAGATGACTACAAAGGGAAGCATTCCTGATTCCATTTAAGAATAAGTGCTTCCGTTTAGCGCAATCGTGTTGCAACATACACAAGGTAAACACTAGATGGTGCTGGTTTACCTTAAAAGTTTGTTCTGCCTCTTCCTGTTTATGTATTTAGTGTAGGCCCTGACTTTAAAAATATCTCAACCTCTTTTCTAAATTCAGGGGAAAGGAGTTGATAATTGTTGTATTTGCATGAAGTGCTTTAAATGTGTGAAAAGTCAACCCATGCTGAAAAGTACTGAGTAGTTCCGAAGATGTTAACTGGGCAATCAAAACTTGATGGGCTTTACAGAAAAGCAGAGTGTCAACGACCACGGCAAAGCCAAGGGGGCATGGACACACATATATTGGGTGCTGCTGGTTAACCATATGGCTCAGACCAGCTCTTCCCAAAAGCAGGCAACAAGCTCCTCGTGTCTCTGACTGCAAAGGATCTCGTCTGGTCCTCCCGAGTTTCAGGCTAGAAATTGGACAAGATTTTCAACTGCTGCTACTGTCACCCTCGGTACCCTCACAATGGCACTAACTCGTCTGTCTTATTTGGTAAGTGCTATTTGTTGGGGTAGTTTCAAGTGACCAGAGCTTCAAGAGACAACTGCCTTCTAGAACTCCAGACTGTGTTCTCCATGCGATGGTCCTTTAGTCACAGATTTCAACACATTAAGATTACTTCAAATGGGAGCATTGATTGGTCCTGCGTTCATAAGTGCTTCTCTTTGGGGTAGTTTTAATGAGGAAGTGAACTACAGTCAAGACTCTTTTCTATGGAATTTCATTTTTCAGTGTGACTAATATTGTCAACCCTTACACGTCTCCCATTAAGTGCAAACATCTTAAAGAAACATTTGGAAACTTTTTTTGCATCCTTTTCTGCAGCCATTTTTCCTTTCCTTGCCCTATTGCCTGAATGTCATTTGATATCTACTCTAACTTGTGCATCTTTCTTTTCAACCAAAGTAGAAAGTGCTATCAAGTTGGGGTAAATATTTGCTGACTGACTGCGCTGTGTTCATGCTAATATGTTTTAATTAATGTTCATTAGTGTAGGCCTTTTCTTTAAAAACTCTAGAGGGTGCTCTTTTACCTAGAAGCTTGGTCTGACACTGTTTTTGCATTCAGTCTTTGCTTCATACCTCTCCCTACATCTTGCAACTTTTAAGTCCCAATGAATTGGAGCAACATTTGGACACCATTTTGCGTCCTCATCTGCAGCCATTTTTGCTCTCTCCCTCTCGTCTAAAATATCCGTTGATATCTACTCTAACTTTGGCATCTTTCTTTTCAACCAGTGTAGAAAGTGCTATCAAGTTGGGGTAAATATTTTCTGACTGACTCCTCTGTGTCCATTTTTTTTCTTATTCAGGTCCCTTACATTCATAGAGCCCCCAGATGACTACAAAGGGAAGCATTCCTGATTCCATTTAAGAATAAGTGCTTCTGTTTAGCGCAATCGTGTTGCAACATACACAAGGTAAACACTAGATGGTGCTGGTTTACCTTAAAAGTTTGTTCTGCCGCTTCCTGTTTATGTATTTAGTGTAGGCCCTGACTTTAAAAATATCTCAACCTCTTTTCTAAATTCAGGGGGAAAGGAGTTGATAATTGTTGTATTTGCATGAAGTGCTTTAAATGTGTGAAAAGTCAACCCATGCTGAAAAGTACTGAGTAGTTCCGAAGATGTTAACTGGGCAATCAAAACTTGATGGGCTTTACAGGAAAGCAGAGTGTCAACGACCACGGCAAAGCCAAGGGGACATGGACACACATATATTGGGTGCTGCTGGTTAACCATATGGCTCAGACCAGCTCTTCCCAAAAGCAGGCAACAAGCTCCTCGTGTCTCTGACTGCAAAGGATCTCGTCCGGTCCTCCCGAGTTTCAGGCTAGAAATTGGACAAGATTTTCAACTGCTTCTACTGTCACCCTCGGTACCCTCACAATGGCACTAACTCGTCTGTTGTATTTGGTAAGTGCTATTTGTTGGGGTAGTTTCAAGTGACCAGAGCTTCAAGAGACAACTGCCTTCTAGAACTCCAGCCTGCGTTCTCCATGCGATGGTCCTTTAGTCACAGAGTTCAACACATTAAGATTACTTCAGATGGGAGCATTGATTGGTCCTGCGTTCATAAGTGCTTCTCTTTGGGGTAGTTTTAATGAGAAAGTGAACTACAGTCAAGACTCTTTTCTATGGAATTTCATTTTTCAGTGTGACTAATATTGTCAACCCTTACACGTCTCCCATTAAGTGCAAACATCTTAAAGAAACATTTGGAAACTTTTTTTGCATCCTTTTCTGCAGCCATTTTTTCATTTCCTTGCCCTATTGCCTGAATGTCATTTGATATCTACTCTAACTTGTGCATCTTTCTTTTCAACCAAAGTAGAAAGTGCTATCAAGTTGGGGTAAATATTTGCTGACTGACTGCGCTGTGTTCATGCTAATATGTTTTAATTAATGTTCATTAGTGTAGGCCTTTTCTTTAAAAACTCTAGAGGGTGCTCTTTTACCTAGAAGCTTGGTCTGACACTGTTTTTGCATTCAGTCTTTGCTTCATACCTCTCCCTACATCTTGCAACTTTTAAGTCCCAATGACTTGGAGCAACATTTGGACACCATTTTGCGTCCTCATCTGCAGCCATTTTTGCTCTCTCCCTCTCGTCTAAAATATCCGTTGATATCTACTCTAACTTTGGCATCTTTCTTTTCAACCAGTGTAGAAAGTGCTATCAAGTTGGGGTAAATATTTTCTGACTGACTCCTCTGTGTCCATTTTTTTTTATTCAGGTCCCTTACATTCACAGAGCCCCCAGATGACTACAAAGGGAAGCATTCCTGATTCCATTTAAGAATAAGTGCTTCTGTTTAGCGCAATCGTGTTGCAACATACACAAGGTAAACACTAGATGGTGCTGGTTTACCTTAAAAGTTTGTTCTGCCTCTTCCTGTTTATGTATTTAGTGTAGGCCCTGACTTTAAAAATATCTCAACCTCTTTTCTAAATTCAGGGGGAAAGGAGTTGATAATTGTTGTATTTGCATGAAGTGCTTTAAATGTGTGAAAAGTCAACCCATGCTGAAAAGTACTGAGTAGTTCCGAAGATGTTAACTGGGCAATCAAAACTTGATGGGCTTTACAGGAAAGCAGAGTGTCAACAACCACGGCAAAGCCAAGGGGGCATGGACACACATATATTGGGTGCTGCTGGTTAACCATATGGCTCAGACCAGCTCTTCCCAAAAGCAGGCAACAAGCTCCTCGTGTTTCTGACTGCAAATGATCTCGTCCGGTCCTCCCGAGTTTCAGGCTAGAAATTGGACAAGATTTTCAACTGCTGCTACTGTCACCCTCGGTACCCTCACAATGGCACTAACTCGTCTGTCTTATTTGGTAAGTGCTATTTGTTGGGGTAGTTTCAAGTGACCAGAGCTTCAAGAGACAACTGCCTTCTAGAACTCCAGACTGTGTTCTCCATGCGATGGTCCTTTAGTCACAGAGTTCAACACATTAAGATTACTTCAGATGGGAGCATTGATTGGTCCTGCGTTCATAAGTGCTTCTCTTTGGGGTAGTTTTAATGACGAAGTGAACTACAGTCAAGACTCTTTTCTATGGAATTTCATTTTTCAGTGTGACTAATATTGTCAACCCTTACACGTCTCCCATTAAGTGCAAACATCTTAAAGAAACATTTGGAAACTTTTTTTGCATCCTTTTCTGCAGCCATTTTTCCTTTCCTTGCCCTATTGCCTGAATGTCATTTGATATCTACTCTAACTTGTGCATCTTTCTTTTCAACCAAAGTAGAAAGTGCTATCAAGTTGGGGTAAATATTTGCTGACTGACTGTGCTGTGTTCATGCTAATATGTTTTAATTAATGTTCATTAGTGTAGGCCTTTTCTTTAAAAACTCTAGAGGGTGCTCTTTTACCTAGAAGCTTGGTCTGACACTGTTTTTGCATTCAGTCTTTGCTTCATACCTCTCCCTACATCTTGCAACTTTTAAGTCCCAATGACTTGGAGCAACATTTGGACACCATTTTGCGTCCTCATCTGCAGCCATTTTTGCTCTCTCCCTCTCGTCTAAAATATCCGTTGATATCTACTCTAACTTTGGCATCTTTCTTTTCAACCAGTGTAGAAAGTGCTATCAAGTTGGGGTAAATATTTTCTGACTGACTCCTCTGTGTCCATTTTTTTTCTTATTCAGGTCCCTTACATTCATAGAGCCCCCAGATGACTACAAAGGGAAGCATTCCTGATTCCATTTAAGAATAAGTGCTTCTGTTTAGCGCAATCGTGTTGCAACATACACAAGGTAAACACTAGATGGTGCTGGTTTACCTTAAAAGTTTGTTCTGCCGCTTCCTGTTTATGTATTTAGTGTAGGCCCTGACTTTAAAAATATCTCAACCTCTTTTCTAAATTCAGGGGGGAAGGAGTTGATAATTGTTGTATTTGCATGAAGTGCTTTAAATGTGTGAAAAGTCAACCCATGCTGAAAAGTACTGAGTAGTTCCGAAGATGTTAACTGGGCAATCAAAACTTGATGGGCTTTACAGAAAAGCAGAGTGTCAACGACCACGGCAAAGCCAAGGGGACATGGACACACATATATTGGGTGCTGCTGGTTAACCATATGGCTCAGACCAGCTCTTCCCAAAAGCAGGCAACAAGCTCCTCGTGTCTCTGACTGCAAAGGATCTCGTCTGGTCCTCCCGAGTTTCAGGCTAGAAATTGGACAAGATTTTCAACTGCTGCTACTGTCACCCTCGGTACCCTCACAATGGCACTAACTCGTCTGTCTTATTTGGTAAGTGCTATTTGTTGGGGTAGTTTCAAGTGACCAGAGCTTCAAGAGACAACTGCCTTCTAGAACTCCAGACTGTGTTCTCCATGCGATGGTCCTTTAGTCACAGAGTTCAACACATTAAGATTACTTCAAATGGGAGCATTGATTGGTCCTGCGTTCATAAGTGCTTCTCTTTGGGGTAGTTTTAATGAGGAAGTGAACTACAGTCAAGATCTTTTCTATGGAATTTCATTTTTCAGTGTGACTAATATTGTCAACCCTTACACGTCTCCCATTAAGTGCAAACATCTTAAAGAAACATTTGGAAACTTTTTTTGCATCCTTTTATGCAGCCATTTTTCCTTTCCTTGCCCTATTGCCTGAATGTCATTTGATATCTACTCTAACTTGTGCATCTTTCTTTTCAACCAAAGTAGAAAGTGCTATCAAGTTGGGGTAAATATTTGCTGACTGACTGCGCTGTGTTCATGCTAATATGTTTTAATTAATGTTCATTAGTGTAGGCCTTTTCTTTAAAAACTCTAGAGGGTGCTCTTTTACCTAGAAGCTTGGTCTGACACTGTTTTTTCATTCAGTCTTTGCTTCATACCTCTCCCTACATCTTGCAACTTTTAAGTCCCAATGACTTGGAGCAACATTTGGACACCATTTTGCGTCCTCATCTGCAGCCATTTTTGCTCTCTCCCTCTCGTCTAAAATATCCGTTGATATCTACTCTAACTTTGGCATCTTTCTTTTCAACCAGTGTAGAAAGTGCTATCAAGTTGGGGTAAATATTTTCTGACTGACTCCTCTGTGTCCATTTTTTTTTATTCAGGTCCCTTACATTCATAGAGCCCCCAGATGACTACAAAGGGAAGCATTCCTGATTCCATTTAAGAATAAGTGCTTCTGTTTAGCGCAATCGTGTTGCAACATACACAAGGTAAAGACTAGATGGTGCTGGTTTACCTTAAAAGTTTGTTCTGCCGCTTCCTGTTTATGTATTTAGTGTAGGCCCTGACTTTAAAAATATCTCAACCACTTTTCTAAATTCAGGGGGAAAGGAGTTGATAATTGTTGTATTTGCATGAAGTGCTTTAAATGTGTGAAAAGTCAACCCATGCTGAAAAGTACTGAGTAGTTCCGAAGATGTTAACTGGGCAATCAAAACTTGATGGGCTTTACAGAAAAGCAGAGTGTCAACGACCACGGCACAGCCAAGGGGACATGGACACACATATATTGGGTGCTGCTGGTTAACCATATGGCTCAGACCAGCTCTTCCCAAAAGCAGGCAACAAGCTCCTCGTGTCTCTGACTGCAAAGGATCTCGTCCGGTCCTCCCGAGTTTCAGGCTAGAAATTGGACAAGATTTTCAACTGCTTCTACTGTCACCCTCGGTACCCTCACAATGGCACTAACTCGTCTGTTGTATTTGGTAAGTGCTATTTGTTGGGGTAGTTTCAAGTGACCAGAGCTTCAAGAGACAACTGCCTTCTAGAACTCCAGACTGTGTTCTCCATGCGATGGTCCTTTAGTCACAGAGTTCAACACATTAAGATTACTTCAAATGGGAGCATTGATTGGTCCTGCGTTCATAAGTGCTTCTCTTTGGGGTAGTTTTAATGAGGAAGTGAACTACAGTCAAGACTCTTTTCTATGGAATTTCATTTTTCAGTGTGACTAATATTGTCAACCCTTACACGTCTCCCATTAAGTGCAAACATCTTAAAGAAACATTTGGAAACTTTTTTTGCATCCTTTTCTGCAGCAATTTTTTCCTTTCCTTGCCCTATTGCCTGAATGTCATTTGATATCTACTCTAACTTGTGCATCTTTCTTTTCAACCAAAGTAGAAAGTGCTATCAAGTTGGGGTAAATATTTGCTGACTGACTGCGCTGTGTTCATGCTAATATGTTTTAATTAATGTTCATTAGTGTAGGCCTTTTCTTTAAAAACTCTAGAGGGTGCTCTTTTACCTAGAAGCTTGGTCTGACACTGTTTTTGCATTCAGTCTTTGCTTCATACCTCTCCCTACATCTTGCAACTTTTAAGTCCCAATGAATTGGAGCAACATTTGGACACCATTTTGCGTCCTCATCTGCAGCCATTTTTGCTCTCTCCCTCTCGTCTAAAATATCCGTTGATATCTACTCTAACTTTGGCATCTTTCTTTTCAACCAGTGTAGAAAGTGCTATCAAGTTGGGGTAAATATTTTCTGACTGACTCCTCTGTGTCCATTTTTTTTCTTATTCAGGTCCCTTACATTCATAGAGCCCCCAGATGACTACAAAGGGAAGCATTCCTGATTCCATTTAAGAATAAGTGCTTCTGTTTAGCGCAATCGTGTTGCAACATACACAAGGTAAACACTAGATGGTGCTGGTTTACCTTAAAAGTTTGTTCTGCCGCTTCCTGTTTATGTATTTAGTGTAGGCCCTGACTTTAAAAATATCTCAACCTCTTTTCTAAATTCAGGGGGAAAGGAGTTGATAATTGTTGTATTTGCATGAAGTGCTTTAAATGTGTGAAAAGTCAACCCATGCTGAAAAGTACTGAGTAGTTCCGAAGATGTTAACTGGGCAATCAAAACTTGATGGGCTTTACAGGAAAGCAGAGTGTCAACAACCACGGCAAAGCCAAGGGGGCATGGACACACATATATTGGGTGCTGCTGGTTAACCATATGGCTCAGACCAGCTCTTCCCAAAAGCAGGCAACAAGCTCCTCGTGTCTCTGACTGCAAAGGATCTCGTCCGGTCCTCCCGAGTTTCAGGCTAGAAATTGGACAAGATTTTCAACTGCTGCTACTGTCACCCTCGGTACCCTCACAATGGCACTAACTCGTCTGTCTTATTTGGTAAGTGCTATTTGTTGGGGTAGTTTCAAGTGACCAGAGCTTCAAGAGACAACTGCCTTCTAGAACTCCAGACTGTGTTCTCCATGCGATGGTCCTTTAGTCACAGAGTTCAACACATTAAGATTACTTCAGATGGGAGCATTGATTGGTCCTGCGTTCATAAGTGCTTCTCTTTGGGGTAGTTTTAATGACGAAGTGAACTACAGTCAAGACTCTTTTCTATGGAATTTCATTTTTCAGTGTGACTAATATTGTCAACCCTTACACGTCTCCCATTAAGTGCAAACATCTTAAAGAAACATTTGGAAACTTTTTTTGCATCCTTTTCTGCAGCCATTTTTTCCTTTCCTTGCCCTATTGCCTGAATGTCATTTGATATCTACTCTAACTTGTGCATCTTTCTTTTCAACCAAAGTAGAAAGTGCTATCAAGTTGGGGTAAATATTTGCTGACTGACTGCGCTGTGTTCATGCTAATATGTTTTAATTAATGTTCATTAGTGTAGGCCTTTTCTTTAAAAACTCTAGAGGGTGCTCTTTTACCTAGAAGCTTGGTCTGACACTGTTTTTGCATTCAGTCTTTGCTTTATACTTCTCCCTACATCTTGTAACTTTTAAGTCCCAATGACTTGGAGCAACATTTGGACACCATTTTGCGTCCTCATCTGCAGCCATTTTTGCTCTCTCCCTCTCGTCTAAAATATCCGTTGATATCTACTCTAACTTTGGCATCTTTCTTTTCAACCAGTGTAGAAAGTGCTATCAAGTTGGGGTAAATATTTTCTGACTGACTCCTCTGTGTCCATGTTTTTTTCTTATTCAGGTCCCTTACTTTCACAGAGCCCCCAGATGACTACAAAGGGAAGCATTCCTGATTCCATTTAAGAATAAGTGCTTCCGTTTAGCGCAATCGTGTTGCAACATACACAAGGTAAACACTAGATGGTGCTGGTTACCTTAAAAGTTTGTTCTGCCGCTTCCTGTTTATGTATTTAGTGTAGGCCCTGACTTTAAAAATATCTCAACCTCTTTTCTAAATTCAGGGGGAAAGGAGTTGATAATTGTTGTATTTGCATGAAGTGCTTTAAATGTGTGAAAAGTCAACCCATGCTGAAAAGTACTGAGTAGTTCCGAAGATGTTAACTGGGCAATCAAAACTTGATGGGCTTTACAGGAAAGCAGAGTGTCAACAACCACGGCAAAGCCAAGGGGGCATGGACACACATATATTGGGTGCTGCTGGTTAACCATATGGCTCAGACCAGCTCTTCCCAAAAGCAGGCAACAAGCCCCTCGTGTCTCTGACTGCAAAGGATCTCGTCCGGTCCTCCCGAGTTTCAGGCTAGAAATTGGACAAGATTTTCAACTGCTGCTACTGTCACCCTCGGTACCCTCACAATGGCACTAACTCGTCTGTCTTATTTGGTAAGTGCTATTTGTTGGGGTAGTTTCAAGTGACCAGAGCTTCAAGAGACAACTGCCTTCTAGAACTCCAGACTGTGTTCTCCATGCGATGGTCCTTTAGTCACAGAGTTCAACACATTAAGATTACTTCAAATGGGAGCATTGATTGGTCCTGCGTTCATAAGTGCTTCTCTTTGGGGTAGTTTTAATGAGGAAGTGAACTACAGTCAAGACTCTTTTCTATGGAATTTCATTTTTCAGTGTGACTAATATTGTCAACCCTTACACGTCTCCCATTAAGTGCAAACATCTTAAAGAAACATTTGGAAACTTTTTTTGCATCCTTTTCTGCAGCCATTTTTCCTTTCCTTGCCCTATTGCCTGAATGTCATTTGATATCTACTCTAACTTGTGCATCTTTCTTTTCAACCAAAGTAGAAAGTGCTATCAAGTTGGGGTAAATATTTGCTGACTGACTGCGCTGTGTTCATGCTAATATGTTTTAATTAATGTTCATTAGTGTAGGCCTTTTCTTTAAAAACTCTAGAGGGTGCTCTTTTACCTAGAAGCTTGGTCTGACACTGTTTTTTCATTCAGTCTTTGCTTCATACCTCTCCCTACATCTTGCAACTTTTAAGTCCCAATGACTTGGAGCAACATTTGGACACCATTTTGCGTCCTCATCTGCAGCCATTTTTGCTCTCTCCCTCTCGTCTAAAATATCCGTTGATATCTACTCTAACTTTGGCATCTTTCTTTTCAACCAGTGTAGAAAGTGCTATCAAGTTGGGGTAAATATTTTCTGACTGACTCCTCTGTGTCCATGTTTTTTTCTTATTCAGGTCCCTTACATTCACAGAGCCCCCAGATGACTACAAAGGGAAGCATTCCTGATTCCATTTAAGAATAAGTGCTTCCGTTTAGCGCAATCGTGTTGCAACATACACAAGGTAAACACTAGATGGTGCTGGTTTACCTTAAAAGTTTGTTCTGCCTCTTCCTGTTTATGTATTTAGTGTAGGCCCTGACTTTAAAAATATCTCAACCTCTTTTCTAAATTCAGGGGGAAAGGAGTTGATAATTGTTGTATTTGCATGAAGTGCTTTAAATGTGTGAAAAGTCAACCCATGCTGAAAAGTACTGAGTAGTTCCGAAGATGTTAACTGGGCAATCAAAACTTGATGGGCTTTAGAGGAAAGCAGAGTGTCAACAACCACGGCAAAGCCAAGGGGGCATGGACACACATATATTGGGTGCTGCTGGTTAACCATATGGCTCAGACCAGCTCTTCCCAAAAGCAGGCAACAAGCTCCTCGTGTCTCTGACTGCAAAGGATCTCGTCTGGTCCTCCCGAGTTTCAGGCTAGAAATTGGACAAGATTTTCAACTGCTGCTACTGTCACCCTCGGTACCCTCACAATGGCACTAACTCGTCTGTCTTATTTGGTAAGTGCTATTTGTTGGGGTAGTTTCAAGTGACCAGAGCTTCAAGAGACAACTGCCTTCTAGAACTCCAGACTGTGTTCTCCATGCGATGGTCCTTTAGTCACAGAGTTCAACACATTAAGATTACTTCAAATGGGAGCATTGATTGGTCCTGCGTTCATAAGTGCTTCTCTTTGGGGTAGTTTTAATGACGAAGTGAACTACAGTCAAGACTCTTTTCTATGGAATTTCATTTTTCAGTGTGACTAATATTGTCAACCCTTACACGTCTCCCATTAAGTGCAAACATCTTAAAGAAACATTTGGAAACTTTTTTTGCATCCTTTTCTGCAGCCATTTTTCCTTTCCTTGCCCTATTGCCTGAATGTCATTTGATATCTACTCTAACTTGTGCATCTTTCTTTTCAACCAAAGTAGAAAGTGCTATCAAGTTGGGGTAAATATTTGCTGACTGACTGCGCTGTGTTCATGCTAATATGTTTTAATTAATGTTCATTAGTGTAGGCCTTTTCTTTAAAAACTCTAGAGGGTGCTCTTTTACCTAGAAGCTTGGTCTGACACTGTTTTTGCATTCAGTCTTTGCTTCATACCTCTCCCTACATCTTGCAACTTTTAAGTCCCAATGACTTGGAGCAACATTTGGACACCATTTTGCGTCCTCATCTGCAGCCATTTTTGCTCTCTCCCTCTCGTCTAAAATATCCGTTGATATCTACTCTAACTTTGGCATCTTTCTTTTCAACCAGTGTAGAAAGTGCTATCAAGTTGGGGTAAATATTTTCTGACTGACTCCTCTGTGTCCATTTTTTTTTATTCAGGTCCCTTACATTCATAGAGCCCCCAGATGACTACAAAGGGAAGCATTCCTGATTCCATTTAAGAATAAGTGCTTCTGTTTAGCGCAATCGTGTTGCAACATACACAAGGTAAACACTAGATGGTGCTGGTTTACCTTAAAAGTTTGTTCTGCCGCTTCCTGTTTATGTATTTAGTGTAGGCCCTGACTTTAAAAACATCTCAACCTCTTTTCTAAATTCAGGGGGAAAGGAGTTGATAATTGTTGTATTTGCATGAAGTGCTTTAAATGTGTGAAAAGTCAACCCATGCTGAAAAGTACTGAGTAGTTCCGAAGATGTTAACTGGGCAATCAAAACTTGATGGGCTTTACAGAAAAGCAGAGTGTCAACGACCACGGCAAAGCCAAGGGGACATGGACACACATATATTGGGTGCTGCTGGTTAACCATATGGCTCAGACCAGCTCTTCCCAAAAGCAGGCAACAAGCTCCTCGTGTCTCTGACTGCAAAGGATCTCGTCTGGTCCTCCCGAGTTTCAGGCTAGAAATTGGACAAGATTTTCAACTGCTGCTACTGTCACCCTCGGTACCCTCACAATGGCACTAACTCGTCTGTCTTATTTGGTAAGTGCTATTTGTTGGGGTAGTTTCAAGTGACCAGAGCTTCAAGAGACAACTGCCTTCTAGAACTCCAGACTGTGTTCTCCATGCGATGGTCCTTTAGTCACAGAGTTCAACACATTAAGATTACTTCAAATGGGAGCATTGATTGGTCCTGCGTTCATAAGTGCTTCTCTTTGGGGTAGTTTTAATGACGAAGTGAACTACAGTCAAGACTCTTTTCTATGGAATTTCATTTTTCAGTGTGACTAATATTGTCAACCCTTACACGTCTCCCATTAAGTGCAAACATCTTAAAGAAACATTTGGAAACTTTTTTTGCATCCTTTTCTGCAGCCATTTTTCCTTTCCTTGCCCTATTGCCTGAATGTCATTTGATATCTACTCTAACTTGTGCATCTTTCTTTTCAACCAAAGTAGAAAGTGCTATCAAGTTGGGGTAAATATTTGCTGACTGACTGCGCTGTGTTCATGCTAATATGTTTTAATTAATGTTCATTAGTGTAGGCCTTTTCTTTAAAAACTCTAGAGGGTGCTCTTTTACCTAGAAGCTTGGTCTGACACTGTTTTTGCATTCAGTCTTTGCTTCATACCTCTCCCTACATCTTGCAACTTTTAAGTCCCAATGACTTGGAGCAACATTTGGACACCATTTTGCGTCCTCATCTGCAGCCATTTTTGCTCTCTCCCTCTCGTCTAAAATATCCGTTGATATCTACTCTAACTTTGGCATCTTTCTTTTCAACCAGTGTAGAAAGTGCTATCAAGTTGGGGTAAATATTTTCTGACTGACTCCTCTGTGTCCATTTTTTTTTATTCAGGTCCCTTACATTCATAGAGCCCCCAGATGACTACAAAGGGAAGCATTCCTGATTCCATTTAAGAATAAGTGCTTCTGTTTAGCGTAATCGTGTTGCAACATACACAAGGTAAAGACTAGATGGTGCTGGTTTACCTTAAAAGTTTGTTCTGCCGCTTCCTGTTTATGTATTTAGTGTAGGCCCTGACTTTAAAAATATCTCAACCACTTTTCTAAATTCAGGGGGAAAGGAGTTGATAATTGTTGTATTTGCATGAAGTGCTTTAAATGTGTGAAAAGTCAACCCATGCTGAAAAGTACTGAGTAGTTCCGAAGATGTTAACTGGGCAATCAAAACTTGATGGGCTTTACAGAAAAGCAGAGTGTCAACGACCACGGCACAGCCAAGGGGACATGGACGCACATATATTGGGTGCTGCTGGTTAACCATATGGCTCAGACCAGCTCTTCCCAAAAGCAGGCAACAAGCTCCTCGTGTCTCTGACTGCAAAGGATCTCGTCCGGTCCTCCCGAGTTTCAGGCTAGAAATTGGACAAGATTTTCAACTGCTTCTACTGTCACCCTCGGTACCCTCACAATGGCACTAACTCGTCTGTTGTATTTGGTAAGTGCTATTTGTTGGGGTAGTTTCAAGTGACCAGAGCTTCAAGAGACAACTGCCTTCTAGAACTCCAGACTGTGTTCTCCATGCGATGGTCCTTTAGTCACAGAGTTCAACACATTAAGATTACTTCAAATGGGAGCATTGATTGGTCCTGCGTTCATAAGTGCTTCTCTTTGGGGTAGTTTTAATGAGGAAGTGAACTACAGTCAAGACTCTTTTCTATGGAATTTCATTTTTCAGTGTGACTAATATTGTCAACCCTTACACGTCTCCCATTAAGTGCAAACATCTTAAAGAAACATTTGGAAACTTTTTTTGCATCCTTTTCTGCAGCAATTTTTTCCTTTCCTTGCCCTATTGCCTGAATGTCATTTGATATCTACTCTAACTTGTGCATCTTTCTTTTCAACCAAAGTAGAAAGTGCTATCAAGTTGGGGTAAATATTTGCTGACTGACTGCGCTGTGTTCATGCTAATATGTTTTAATCAGTGGTGGGCCGTCAGGGCCAGCTAGGCCTTCTCTGCTGGCCTAAACATTATCAGAATCACTGACTTGCACTTTAATATATTTTTTTCATGAATGAGTATTAAATTATTCCCAATAGTTCGTTATTTTAATATCATAGCTTTTCTCTTGGTTGCGCTGCTTCCAGTAGTGTGTTTTTATGTTAGAGCTTGTATCCAATCATATTTCAGCCATCATGCGTTGCCGGGTAAATAAATCTGCCTGGAGGCCTTCAGAATCGACAGAGCGGGCGTCTGTAACTTAAAATGAATGCCGTTGCTTTAACCAATCAGATAATCCGTCAGATTTAATCAGCCAATCAGATTTCGCTTTGACTGCAGCGGGGCCATCTTGCTGGCATTTAACAACGTCTGTATTTTCTCGTTCTTTGATTGGATGCTCAGAGCGCTTAACGTTACTATCAGAGCCATAGCTGCGTACTATTACTAGTATCTGCATCTGTAGCGAACTGCTTAATCTAAATATTCCTGTAGATGTAATAGTTTTTAAACCCACAAATTAATGTTTATTTCCCTCCTCGACCCCCAGCAGAAAAAAATCCCTTATTCAGCCCGAGCTAAACGCAGATACGGAACTCTATTCGATCTCTCCGGGTAAAAACAGAACTGACTAATGTTAAGTTATGCCACGAATGGTTCTAAAGGCAAAAGTCCCGGTGATCGCGTTGATTTTGTTCAGAACTCTGTGCGAGAGCATGGGGCAGCTGTAAACATCGTCATGTTTTGCGGTGACTGTGTGTGCTTCTGTCGAGCAGGCACTCTCAGCCATAAAGTGAATTAAAACTGCTAGAAATATGACGAGACAGACACGACATTGTTGGAACTGAAACGCAGTTAGAACCTGTAGTCTTCTTGAGGAAAGAAATAAGGATGGATTCTGTGTAAAAATAATCTTGGTGAGTAATAGGCTTTTTTCCCCGTGGTGAATATGATTTTCTTCTTAATTTTTCTTATAAATTTATGATCGAAACTTTTTTTCAAACATGCATACTATTGTAACGTCTAAAAAGGGACTACCCTTGAACGACAAGATAAGGGAGGCTCCGTTTCTGAACTTATAATCGGAACGCAAGAACCACTATACAAACGCACCAACCGAACTCACGCGCTCGTTTCTCGCGGCCTCTCCTGAACTCACCGCAATAATCCAATAACTGCCGGCCCGGTGCAAAATAAAAACAACAATTATATAGAGAGTCTTTGCGCTGATACACTATTAAAAGTTACTAATTCAGGTAGGACAGAAGGCCTAAGTGTGAAATGCACGGCCCGCCACTGGTTTTAATTAATGTTCATTAGTGTAGGCCTTTTCTTTAAAAACTCTAGAGGGTGCTCTTTTACCTAGAAGCTTGGTCTGACACTGTTTTTGCATTCAGTCTTTGCTTTATACTTCTCCCTACATCTTGTAACTTTTAAGTCCCAATGACTAGGAGCAACATTTGGACACCATTTTGCGTCCTCATCTGCAGCCATTTTTGCTCTCTCCCTCTCGTCTAAAATATCCGTTGATATCTACTCTAACTTTGGCATCTTTCTTTTCAACCAGTGTAGAAAGTGCTATCAAGTTGGGGTAAATATTTTCTGACTGACTCCTCTGTGTCCATGTTTTTTTCTTATTCAGGTCCCTTACATTCACAGAGCCCCCAGATGACTACAAAGGGAAGCATTCCTGATTCCATTTAAGAATAAGTGCTTCCGTTTAGCGCAATCGTGTTGCAACATACACAAGGTAAACACTAGATGGTGCTGGTTTACCTTAAAAGTTTGTTCTGCCTCTTCCTGTTTATGTATTTAGTGTAGGCCCTGACTTTAAAAATATCTCAACCTCTTTTCTAAATTCAGGGGAAAGGAGTTGATAATTGTTGTATTTGCATGAAGTGCTTTAAATGTGTGAAAAGTCAACCCATGCTGAAAAGTACTGAGTAGTTCCGAAGATGTTAACTGGGCAATCAAAACTTGATGGGCTTTACAGAAAAGCAGAGTGTCAACGACCACGGCAAAGCCAAGGGGGCATGGACACACATATATTGGGTGCTGCTGGTTAACCATATGGCTCAGACCAGCTCTTCCCAAAAGCAGGCAACAAGCTCCTCGTGTCTCTGACTGCAAAGGATCTCGTCTGGTCCTCCCGAGTTTCAGGCTAGAAATTGGACAAGATTTTCAACTGCTGCTACTGTCACCCTCGGTACCCTCACAATGGCACTAACTCGTCTGTCTTATTTGGTAAGTGCTATTTGTTGGGGTAGTTTCAAGTGACCAGAGCTTCAAGAGACAACTGCCTTCTAGAACTCCAGACTGTGTTCTCCATGCGATGGTCCTTTAGTCACAGATTTCAACACATTAAGATTACTTCAAATGGGAGCATTGATTGGTCCTGCGTTCATAAGTGCTTCTCTTTGGGGTAGTTTTAATGAGGAAGTGAACTACAGTCAAGACTCTTTTCTATGGAATTTCATTTTTCAGTGTGACTAATATTGTCAACCCTTACACGTCTCCCATTAAGTGCAAACATCTTAAAGAAACATTTGGAAACTTTTTTTGCATCCTTTTCTGCAGCCATTTTTCCTTTCCTTGCCCTATTGCCTGAATGTCATTTGATATCTACTCTAACTTGTGCATCTTTCTTTTCAACCAAAGTAGAAAGTGCTATCAAGTTGGGGTAAATATTTGCTGACTGACTGCGCTGTGTTCATGCTAATATGTTTTAATTAATGTTCATTAGTGTAGGCCTTTTCTTTAAAAACTCTAGAGGGTGCTCTTTTACCTAGAAGCTTGGTCTGACACTGTTTTTGCATTCAGTCTTTGCTTCATACCTCTCCCTACATCTTGCAACTTTTAAGTCCCAATGAATTGGAGCAACATTTGGACACCATTTTGCGTCCTCATCTGCAGCCATTTTTGCTCTCTCCCTCTCGTCTAAAATATCCGTTGATATCTACTCTAACTTTGGCATCTTTCTTTTCAACCAGTGTAGAAAGTGCTATCAAGTTGGGGTAAATATTTTCTGACTGACTCCTCTGTGTCCATTTTTTTTCTTATTCAGGTCCCTTACATTCATAGAGCCCCCAGATGACTACAAAGGGAAGCATTCCTGATTCCATTTAAGAATAAGTGCTTCTGTTTAGCGCAATCGTGTTGCAACATACACAAGGTAAACACTAGATGGTGCTGGTTACCTTAAAAGTTTGTTCTGCCGCTTCCTGTTTATGTATTTAGTGTAGGCCCTGACTTTAAAAATATCTCAACCTCTTTTCTAAATTCAGGGGGAAAGGAGTTGATAATTGTTGTATTTGCATGAAGTGCTTTAAATGTGTGAAAAGTCAACCCATGCTGAAAAGTACTGAGTAGTTCCGAAGATGTTAACTGGGCAATCAAAACTTGATGGGCTTTACAGGAAAGCAGAGTGTCAACGACCACGGCAAAGCCAAGGGGACATGGACACACATATATTGGGTGCTGCTGGTTAACCATATGGCTCAGACCAGCTCTTCCCAAAAGCAGGCAACAAGCTCCTCGTGTCTCTGACTGCAAAGGATCTCGTCCGGTCCTCCCGAGTTTCAGGCTAGAAATTGGACAAGATTTTCAACTGCTTCTACTGTCACCCTCGGTACCCTCACAATGGCACTAACTCGTCTGTTGTATTTGGTAAGTGCTATTTGTTGGGGTAGTTTCAAGTGATCAGAGCTTCAAGAGACAACTGCCTTCTAGAACTCCAGCCTGCGTTCTCCATGCGATGGTCCTTTAGTCACAGAGTTCAACACATTAAGATTACTTCAGATGGGAGCATTGATTGGTCCTGCGTTCATAAGTGCTTCTCTTTGGGGTAGTTTTAATGAGAAAGTGAACTACAGTCAAGACTCTTTTCTATGGAATTTCATTTTTCAGTGTGACTAATATTGTCAACCCTTACACGTCTCCCATTAAGTGCAAACATCTTAAAGAAACATTTGGAAACTTTTTTTGCATCCTTTTCTGCAGCCATTTTTTCATTTCCTTGCCCTATTGCCTGAATGTCATTTGATATCTACTCTAACTTGTGCATCTTTCTTTTCAACCAAAGTAGAAAGTGCTATCAAGTTGGGGTAAATATTTGCTGACTGACTGCGCTGTGTTCATGCTAATATGTTTTAATTAATGTTCATTAGTGTAGGCCTTTTCTTTAAAAACTCTAGAGGGTGCTCTTTTACCTAGAAGCTTGGTCTGACACTGTTTTTGCATTCAGTCTTTGCTTCATACCTCTCCCTACATCTTGCAACTTTTAAGTCCCAATGACTTGGAGCAACATTTGGACACCATTTTGCGTCCTCATCTGCAGCCATTTTTGCTCTCTCCCTCTTGTCTAAAATATCCGTTGATATCTACTCTAACTTTGGCATCTTTCTTTTCAACCAGTGTAGAAAGTGCTATCAAGTTGGGGTAAATATTTTCTGACTGACTCCTCTGTGTCCATTTTTTTTTATTCAGGTCCCTTACATTCATAGAGCCCCCAGATGACTACAAAGGGAAGCATTCCTGATTCCATTTAAGAATAAGTGCTTCTGTTTAGCGCAATCGTGTTGCAACATACACAAGGTAAACACTAGATGGTGCTGGTTTACCTTAAAAGTTTGTTCTGCCTCTTCCTGTTTATGTATTTAGTGTAGGCCCTGACTTTAAAAATATCTCAACCTCTTTTCTAAATTCAGGGGGAAAGGAGTTGATAATTGTTGTATTTGCATGAAGTGCTTTAAATGTGTGAAAAGTCAACCCATGCTGAAAAGTACTGAGTAGTTCCGAAGATGTTAACTGGGCAATCAAAACTTGATGGGCTTTACAGGAAAGCAGAGTGTCAACAACCACGGCAAAGCCAAGGGGGCATGGACACACATATATTGGGTGCTGCTGGTTAACCATATGGCTCAGACCAGCTCTTCCCAAAAGCAGGCAACAAGCTCCTCGTGTCTCTGACTGCAAATGATCTCGTCCGGTCCTCCCGAGTTTCAGGCTAGAAATTGGACAAGATTTTCAACTGCTGCTACTGTCACCCTCGGTACCCTCACAATGGCACTAACTCGTCTGTCTTATTTGGTAAGTGCTATTTGTTGGGGTAGTTTCAAGTGACCAGAGCTTCAAGAGACAACTGCCTTCTAGAACTCCAGACTGTGTTCTCCATGCGATGGTCCTTTAGTCACAGAGTTCAACACATTAAGATTACTTCAGATGGGAGCATTGATTGGTCCTGCGTTCATAAGTGCTTCTCTTTGGGGTAGTTTTAATGACGAAGTGAACTACAGTCAAGACTCTTTTCTATGGAATTTCATTTTTCAGTGTGACTAATATTGTCAACCCTTACACGTCTCCCATTAAGTGCAAACATCTTAAAGAAACATTTGGAAACTTTTTTTGCATCCTTTTCTGCAGCCATTTTTTCATTTCCTTGCCCTATTGCCTGAATGTCATTTGATATCTACTCTAACTTGTGCATCTTTCTTTTCAACCAAAGTAGAAAGTGCTATCAAGTTGGGGTAAATATTTGCTGACTGACTGCGCTGTGTTCATGCTAATATGTTTTAATTAATGTTCATTAGTGTAGGCCTTTTCTTTAAAAACTCTAGAGGGTGCTCTTTTACCTAGAAGCTTGGTCTGACACTGTTTTTGCATTCAGTCTTTGCTTCATACCTCTCCCTACATCTTGCAACTTTTAAGTCCCAATGACTTGGAGCAACATTTGGACACCATTTTGCGTCCTCATCTGCAGCCATTTTTGCTCTCTCCCTCTCGTCTAAAATATCCGTTGATATCTACTCTAACTTTGGCATCTTTCTTTTCAACCAGTGTAGAAAGTGCTATCAAGTTGGGGTAAATATTTTCTGACTGACTCCTCTGTGTCCATGTTTTTTTCTTATTCAGGTCCCTTACTTTCACAGAGCCCCCAGATGACTACAAAGGGAAGCATTCCTGATTCCATTTAAGAATAAGTGCTTCCGTTTAGCGCAATCGTGTTGCAACATACACAAGGTAAACACTAGATGGTGCTGGTTACCTTAAAAGTTTGTTCTGCCGCTTCCTGTTTATGTATTTAGTGTAGGCCCTGACTTTAAAAATATCTCAACCTCTTTTCTAAATTCAGGGGGAAAGGAGTTGATAATTGTTGTATTTGCATGAAGTGCTTTAAATGTGTGAAAAGTCAACCCATGCTGAAAAGTACTGAGTAGTTCCGAAGATGTTAACTGGGCAATCAAAACTTGATGGGCTTTACAGAAAAGCAGAGTGTCAACGACCACGGAAAAGCCAAGGGGGCATGGACACACATATATTGGGTGCTGCTGGTTAACCATATGGCTCAGACCAGCTCTTCCCAAAAGCAGGCAACAAGCTCCTCGTGTCTCTGACTGCAAAGGATCTCGTCTGGTCCTCCCGAGTTTCAGGCTAGAAATTGGACAAGATTTTCAACTGCTGCTACTGTCACCCTCGGTACCCTCACAATGGCACTAACTCGTCTGTCTTATTTGGTAAGTGCTATTTGTTGGGGTAGTTTCAAGTGACCAGAGCTTCAAGAGACAACTGCCTTCTAGAACTCCAGACTGTGTTCTCCATGCGATGGTCCTTTAGTCACAGAGTTCAACACATTAAGATTACTTCAAATGGGAGCATTGATTGGTCCTGCGTTCATAAGTGCTTCTCTTTGGGGTAGTTTTAATGACGAAGTGAACTACAGTCAAGACTCTTTTCTATGGAATTTCATTTTTCAGTGTGACTAATATTGTCAACCCTTACACGTCTCCCATTAAGTGCAAACATCTTAAAGAAACATTTGGAAACTTTTTTTGCATCCTTTTCTGCAGCCATTTTTCCTTTCCTTGCCCTATTGCCTGAATGTCATTTGATATCTACTCTAACTTGTGCATCTTTCTTTTCAACCAAAGTAGAAAGTGCTATCAAGTTGGGGTAAATATTTGCTGACTGACTGCGCTGTGTTCATGCTAATATGTTTTAATTAATGTTCATTAGTGTAGGCCTTTTCTTTAAAAACTCTAGAGGGTGCTCTTTTACCTAGAAGCTTGGTCTGACACTGTTTTTGCATTCAGTCTTTGCTTCATACCTCTCCCTACATCTTGCAACTTTTAAGTCCCAATGACTTGGAGCAACATTTGGACACCATTTTGCGTCCTCATCTGCAGCCATTTTTGCTCTCTCCCTCTCGTCTAAAATATCCGTTGATATCTACTCTAACTTTGGCATCTTTCTTTTCAACCAGTGTAGAAAGTGCTATCAAGTTGGGGTAAATATTTTCTGACTGACTCCTCTGTGTCCATTTTTTTTCTTATTCAGGTCCCTTACATTCATAGAGCCCCCAGATGACTACAAAGGGAAGCATTCCTGATTCCATTTAAGAATAAGTGCTTCTGTTTAGCGCAATCGTGTTGCAACATACACAAGGTAAACACTAGATGGTGCTGGTTTACCTTAAAAGTTTGTTCTGCCGCTTCCTGTTTATGTATTTAGTGTAGGCCCTGACTTTAAAAATATCTCAACCTCTTTTCTAAATTCAGGGGGAAAGGAGTTGATAATTGTTGTATTTGCATGAAGTGCTTTAAATGTGTGAAAAGTCAACCCATGCTGAAAAGTACTGAGTAGTTCCGAAGATGTTAACTGGGCAATCAAAACTTGATGGGCTTTACAGAAAAGCAGAGTGTCAACGAACACGGCAAAGCCAAGGGGACATGGACACACATATATTGGGTGCTGCTGGTTAACCATATGGCTCAGACCAGCTCTTCCCAAAAGCAGGCAACAAGCTCCTCGTGTCTCTGACTGCAAAGGATCTCGTCCGGTCCTCCCGAGTTTCAGGCTAGAAATTGGACAAGATTTTCAACTGCTTCTACTGTCACCCTCGGTACCCTCACAATGGCACTAACTCGTCTGTTGTATTTGGTAAGTGCTATTTGTTGGGGTAGTTTCAAGTGACCAGAGCTTCAAGAGACAACTGCCTTCTAGAACTCCAGACTGCGTTCTCCATGCGATGGTCCTTTAGTCACAGAGTTCAACACATTAAGATTACTTCAGATGGGAGCATTGATTGGTCCTGCGTTCATAAGTGCTTCTCTTTGGGGTAGTTTTAATGAGGAAGTGAACTACAGTCAAGACTCTTTTCTATGGAATTTCATTTTTCAGTGTGACTAATATTGTCAACCCTTACACGTCTCCCATTAAGTGCAAACATCTTAAAGAAACATTTGGAAACTTTTTTTGCATCCTTTTCTGCAGCCATTTTTCCTTTCCTTGCCCTATTGCCTGAATGTCATTTGATATCTACTCTAACTTGTGCATCTTTCTTTTCAACCAAAGTAGAAAGTGCTATCAAGTTGGGGTAAATATTTGCTGACTGACTGCGCTGTGTTCATGCTAATATGTTTTAATTAATGTTCATTAGTGTAGGCCTTTTCTTTAAAAACTCTAGAGGGTGCTCTTTTACCTAGAAGCTTGGTCTGACACTGTTTTTGCATTCAGTCTTTGCTTCATACCTCTCCCTACATCTTGCAACTTTTAAGTCCCAATGACTTGGAGCAACATTTGGACACCATTTTGCGTCCTCATCTGCAGCCATTTTTGCTCTCTCCCTCTCGTCTAAAATATCCGTTGATATCTACTCTAACTTTGGCATCTTTCTTTTCAACCAGTGTAGAAAGTGCTATCAAGTTGGGGTAAATATTTTCTGACTGACTCCTCTGTGTCCATTTTTTTTTATTCAGGTCCCTTACATTCATAGAGCCCCCAGATGACTACAAAGGGAAGCATTCCTGATTCCATTTAAGAATAAGTGCTTCTGTTTAGCGCAATCGTGTTGCAACATACACAAGGTAAACACTAGATGGTGCTGGTTTACCTTAAAAGTTTGTTCTGCCGCTTCCTGTTTATGTATTTAGTGTAGGCCCTGACTTTAAAAACATCTCAACCTCTTTTCTAAATTCAGGGGGAAAGGAGTTGATAATTGTTGTATTTGCATGAAGTGCTTTAAATGTGTGAAAAGTCAACCCATGCTGAAAAGTACTGAGTAGTTCCGAAGATGTTAACTGGGCAATCAAAACTTGATGGGCTTTACAGAAAAGCAGAGTGTCAACGACCACGGCAAAGCCAAGGGGACATGGACACACATATATTGGGTGCTGCTGGTTAACCATATGGCTCAGACCAGCTCTTCCCAAAAGCAGGCAACAAGCTCCTCGTGTCTCTGACTGCAAAGGATCTCGTCTGGTCCTCCCGAGTTTCAGGCTAGAAATTGGACAAGATTTTCAACTGCTGCTATTGTCACCCTCGGTACCCTCACAATGGCACTAACTCGTCTGTCTTATTTGGTAAGTGCTATTTGTTGGGGTAGTTTCAAGTGACCAGAGCTTCAAGAGACAACTGCCTTCTAGAACTCCAGACTGTGTTCTCCATGCGATGGTCCTTTAGTCACAGAGTTCAACACATTAAGATTACTTCAAATGGGAGCATTGATTGGTCCTGCGTTCATAAGTGCTTCTCTTTGGGGTAGTTTTAATGACGAAGTGAACTACAGTCAAGACTCTTTTCTATGGAATTTCATTTTTCAGTGTGACTAATATTGTCAACCCTTACACGTCTCCCATTAAGTGCAAACATCTTAAAGAAACATTTGGAAACTTTTTTTGCATCCTTTTCTGCAGCCATTTTTCCTTTCCTTGCCCTATTGCCTGAATGTCATTTGATATCTACTCTAACTTGTGCATCTTTCTTTTCAACCAAAGTAGAAAGTGCTATCAAGTTGGGGTAAATATTTGCTGACTGACTGCGCTGTGTTCATGCTAATATGTTTTAATTAATGTTCATTAGTGTAGGCCTTTTCTTTAAAAACTCTAGAGGGTGCTCTTTTACCTAGAAGCTTGGTCTGACACTGTTTTTGCATTCAGTCTTTGCTTCATACCTCTCCCTACATCTTGCAACTTTTAAGTCCCAATGACTAGGAGCAACATTTGGACACCATTTTGCGTCCTCATCTGCAGCCATTTTTGCTCTCTCCCTCTCGTCTAAAATATCCGTTGATATCTACTCTAACTTTGGCATCTTTCTTTTCAACCAGTGTAGAAAGTGCTATCAAGTTGGGGTAAATATTTTCTGACTGACTCCTCTGTGTCCATTTTTTTTCTTATTCAGGTCCCTTACATTCATAGAGCCCCCAGATGACTACAAAGGGAAGCATTCCTGATTCCATTTAAGAATAAGTGCTTCTGTTTAGCGCAATCGTGTTGCAACATACACAAGGTAAACACTAGATGGTGCTGGTTTACCTTAAAAGTTTGTTCTGCCTCTTCCTGTTTATGTATTTAGTGTAGGCCCTGACTTTAAAAATATCTCAACCTCTTTTCTAAATTCAGGGGGAAAGGAGTTGATAATTGTTGTATTTGCATGAAGTGCTTTAAATGTGTGAAAAGTCAACCCATGCTGAAAAGTACTGAGTAGTTCCGAAGATGTTAACTGGGCAATCAAAACTTGATGGGCTTTACAGGAAAGCAGAGTGTCAACAACCACGGCAAAGCCAAGGGGGCATGGACACACATATATTGGGTGCTGCTGGTTAACCATATGGCTCAGACCAGCTCTTCCCAAAAGCAGGCAACAAGCTCCTCGTGTCTCTGACTGCAAAGGATCTCGTCTGGTCCTCCCGAGTTTCAGGCTAGAAATTGGACAAGATTTTCAACTGCTGCTACTGTCACCCTCGGTACCCTCACAATGGCACTAACTCGTCTGTCTTATTTGGTAAGTGCTATTTGTTGGGGTAGTTTCAAGTGACCAGAGCTTCAAGAGACAACTGCCTTCTAGAACTCCAGACTGTGTTCTCCATGCGATGGTCCTTTAGTCACAGAGTTCAACACATTAAGATTACTTCAAATGGGAGCATTGATTGGTCCTGCGTTCATAAGTGCTTCTCTTTGGGGTAGTTTTAATGAGGAAGTGAACTACAGTCAAGACTCTTTTCTATGGAATTTCATTTTTCAGTGTGACTAATATTGTCAACCCTTACACGTCTCCCATTAAGTGCAAACATCTTAAAGAAACATTTGGAAACTTTTTTTGCATCCTTTTCTGCAGCCATTTTTCCTTTCCTTGCCCTATTGCCTGAATGTCATTTGATATCTACTCTAACTTGTGCATCTTTCTTTTCAACCAAAGTAGAAAGTGCTATCAAGTTGGGGTAAATATTTGCTGACTGACTGCGCTGTGTTCATGCTAATATGTTTTAATTAATGTTCATTAGTGTAGGCCTTTTCTTTAAAAACTCTAGAGGGTGCTCTTTTACCTAGAAGCTTGGTCTGACACTGTTTTTGCATTCAGTCTTTGCTTCATACCTCTCCCTACATCTTGCAACTTTTAAGTCCCAATGACTTGGAGCAACATTTGGACACCATTTTGCGTCCTCATCTGCAGCCATTTTTGCTCTCTCCCTCTCGTCTAAAATATCCGTTGATATCTACTCTAACTTTGGCATCTTTCTTTTCAACCAGTGTAGAAAGTGCTATCAAGTTGGGGTAAATATTTTCTGACTGACTCCTCTGTGTCCATTTTTTTTCTTATTCAGGTCCCTTACATTCATAGAGCCCCCAGATGACTACAAAGGGAAGCATTCCTGATTCCATTTAAGAATAAGTGCTTCTGTTTAGCGCAATCGTGTTGCAACATACACAAGGTAAACACTAGATGGTGCTGGTTTACCTTAAAAGTTTGTTCTGCCGCTTCCTGTTTATGTATTTAGTGTAGGCCCTGACTTTAAAAATATCTCAACCTCTTTTCTAAATTCAGGGGGAAAGGAGTTGATAATTGTTGTATTTGCATGAAGTGCTTTAAATGTGTGAAAAGTCAACCCATGCTGAAAAGTACTGAGTAGTTCCGAAGATGTTAACTGGGCAATCAAAACTTGATGGGCTTTACAGAAAAGCAGAGTGTCAACGACCACGGCAAAGCCAAGGGGACATGGACACACATATATTGGGTGCTGCTGGTTAACCATATGGCTCACTCAGACCAGCTCTTCCCAAAAGCAGGCAACAAGCTCCTCGTGTCTCTGACTGCAAAGGATCTCGTCTGGTCCTCCCGAGTTTCAGGCTAGAAATTGGACAAGATTTTCAACTGCTGCTACTGTCACCCTCGGTACCCTCACAATGGCACTAACTCGTCTGTCTTATTTGGTAAGTGCTATTTGTTGGGGTAGTTTCAAGTGACCAGAGCTTCAAGAGACAACTGCCTTCTAGAACTCCAGACTGTGTTCTCCATGCGATGGTCCTTTAGTCACAGAGTTCAACACATTAAGATTACTTCAAATGGGAGCATTGATTGGTCCTGCGTTCATAAGTGCTTCTCTTTGGGGTAGTTTTAATGAGGAAGTGAACTACAGTCAAGATCTTTTATATGGAATTTCATTTTTCAGTGTGACTAATATTGTCAACCCTTACACGTCTCCCATTAAGTGCAAACATCTTAAAGAAACATTTGGAAACTTTTTATTGCATCCTTTTCTGCAGCCATTTTTCCTTTCCTTGCCCTATTGCCTGAATGTCATTTGATATCTACTCTAACTTGTGCATCTTTCTTTTCAACCAAAGTAGAAAGTGCTATCAAGTTGGGGTAAATATTTGCTGACTGACTGCGCTGTGTTCATGCTAATATGTTTTAATTAATGTTCATTAGTGTAGGCCTTTTCTTTAAAAACTCTAGAGGGTGCTCTTTTACCTAGAAGCTTGGTCTGACACTGTTTTTGCATTCAGTCTTTGCTTCATACCTCTCCCTACATCTTGCAACTTTTAAGTCCCAATGACTTGGAGCAACATTTGGACACCATTTTGCGTCCTCATCTGCAGCCATTTTTGCTCTCTCCCTCTCGTCTAAAATATCCGTTGATATCTACTCTAACTTTGGCATCTTTCTTTTCAACCAGTGTAGAAAGTGCTATCAAGTTGGGGTAAATATTTTCTGACTGACTCCTCTGTGTCCATGTTTTTTTCTTATTCAGGTCCCTTACATTCACAGAGCCCCCAGATGACTACAAAGGGAAGCATTCCTGATTCCATTTAAGAATAAGTGCTTCCGTTTAGCGCAATCGTGTTGCAACATACACAAGGTAAACACTAGATGGTGCTGGTTTACCTTAAAAGTTTGTTCTGCCTCTTCCTGTTTATGTATTTAGTGTAGGCCCTGACTTTAAAAATATCTCAACCTCTTTTCTAAATTCAGGGGGAAAGGAGTTGATAATTGTTGTATTTGCATGAAGTGCTTTAAATGTGTGAAAAGTCAACCCATGCTGAAAAGTACTGAGTAGTTCCGAAGATGTTAACTGGGCAATCAAAACTTGATGGGCTTTACAGAAAAGCAGAGTGTCAACGACCACGGCAAAGCCAAGGGGACATGGACACACATATATTGGGTGCTGCTGGTTAACCATATGGCTCAGACCAGCTCTTCCCAAAAGCAGGCAACAAGCTCCTCGTGTCTCTGACTGCAAAGGATCTCGTCCGGTCCTCCCGAGTTTCAGGCTAGAAATTGGACAAGATTTTCAACTGCTTCTACTGTCACCCTCGGTACCCTCACAATGGCACTAACTCGTCTGTTGTATTTGGTAAGTGCTATTTGTTGGGGTAGTTTCAAGTGACCAGAGCTTCAAGAGACAACTGCCTTCTAGAACTCCAGCCTGCGTTCTCCATGCGATGGTCCTTTAGTCACAGAGTTCAACACATTAAGATTACTTCAGATGGGAGCATTGATTGGTCCTGCGTTCATAAGTGCTTCTCTTTGGGGTAGTTTTAATGAGAAAGTGAACTACAGTCAAGACTCTTTTCTATGGAATTTCATTTTTCAGTGTGACTAATATTGTCAACCCTTACACGTCTCCCATTAAGTGCAAACATCTTAAAGAAACATTTGGAAACTTTTTTTGCATCCTTTTCTGCAGCCATTTTTTCCTTTCCTTGCCCTATTGCCTGAATGTCATTTGATATCTACTCTAACTTGTGCATCTTTCTTTTCAACCAAAGTAGAAAGTGCTATCAAGTTGGGGTAAATATTTGCTGACTGACTGCGCTGTGTTCATGCTAATATGTTTTAATTAATGTTCATTAGTGTAGGCCTTTTCTTTAAAAACTCTAGAGGGTGCTCTTTTACCTAGAAGCTTGGTCTGACACTGTTTTTGCATTCAGTCTTGGCTTTATACTTCTCCCTACATCTTGTAACTTTTAAGTCCCAATGACTAGGAGCAACATTTGGACACCATTTTGCGTCCTCATCTGCAGCCATTTTTGCTCTCTCCCTCTCGTCTAAAATATCCGTTGATATCTACTCTAACTTTGGCATCTTTCTTTTCAACCAGTGTAGAAAGTGCTATCAAGTTGGGGTAAATATTTTCTGACTGACTCCTCTGTGTCCATGTTTTTTTCTTATTCAGGTCCCTTACATTCACAGAGCCCCCAGATGACTACAAAGGGAAGCATTCCTGATTCCATTTAAGAATAAGTGCTTCCGTTTAGCGCAATCGTGTTGCAACATACACAAGGTAAACACTAGATGGTGCTGGTTTACCTTAAAAGTTTGTTCTGCCTCTTCCTGTTTATGTATTTAGTGTAGGCCCTGACTTTAAAAATATCTCAACCTCTTTTCTAAATTCAGGGGGAAAGGAGTTGATAATTGTTGTATTTGCATGAAGTGCTTTAAATGTGTGAAAAGTCAACCCATGCTGAAAAGTACTGAGTAGTTCCGAAGATGTTAACTGGGCAATCAAAACTTGATGGGCTCTACAGGAAAGCAGAGTGTCAACAACCACGGCAAAGCCAAGGGGGCATGGACACACATATATTGGGTGCTGCTGGTTAACCATATGGCTCAGACCAGCTCTTCCCAAAAGCAGGCAACAAGCTCCTCGTGTCTCTGACTGCAAAGGATCTCGTCTGGTCCTCCCGAGTTTCAGGCTAGAAATTGGACAAGATTTTCAACTGCTGCTACTGTCACCCTCGGTACCCTCACAATGGCACTAACTCGTCTGTCTTATTTTGTAAGTGCTATTTGTTGGGGTAGTTTCAAGTGACCAGAGCTTCAAGAGACAACTGCCTTCTAGAACTCCAGACTGTGTTCTCCATGCGATGGTCCTTTAGTCACAGAGTTCAACACATTAAGATTACTTCAAATGGGAGCATTGATTGGTCCTGCGTTCATAAGTGCTTCTCTTTGGGGTAGTTTTAATGAGGAAGTGAACTACAGTCAAGACTCTTTTCTATGGAATTTCATTTTTCAGTGTGACTAATATTGTCAACCCTTACACGTCTCCCATTAAGTGCAAACATCTTAAAGAAACATTTGGAAACTTTTTTTGCATCCTTTTCTGCAGCCATTTTTCCTTTCCTTGCCCTATTGCCTGAATGTCATTTGATATCTACTCTAACTTGTGCATCTTTCTTTTCAACCAAAGTAGAAAGTGCTATCAAGTTGGGGTAAATATTTGCTGACTGACTGCGCTGTGTTCATGCTAATATGTTTTAATTAATGTTCATTAGTGTAGGCCTTTTCTTTAAAAACTCTAGAGGGTGCTCTTTTACCTAGAAGCTTGGTCTGACACTGTTTTTGCATTCAGTCTTTGCTTCATACCTCTCCCTACATCTTGCAACTTTTAAGTCCCAATGACTTGGAGCAACATTTGGACACCATTTTGCGTCCTCATCTGCAGCCATTTTTGCTCTCTCCCTCTCGTCTAAAATATCCGTTGATATCTACTCTAACTTTGGCATCTTTCTTTTCAACCAGTGTAGAAAGTGCTATCAAGTTGGGGTAAATATTTTCTGACTGACTCCTCTGTGTCCATTTTTTTTCTTATTCAGGTCCCTTACATTCATAGAGCCCCCAGATGACTACAAAGGGAAGCATTCCTGATTCCATTTAAGAATAAGTGCTTCTGTTTAGCGCAATCGTGTTGCAACATACACAAGGTAAACACTAGATGGTGCTGGTTTACCTTAAAAGTTTGTTCTGCCGCTTCCTGTTTATGTATTTAGTGTAGGCCCTGACTTTAAAAATATCTCAACCTCTTTTCTAAATTCAGGGGGAAAGGAGTTGATAATTGTTGTATTTGCATGAAGTGCTTTAAATGTGTGAAAAGTCAACCCATGCTGAAAAGTACTGAGTAGTTCCGAAGATGTTAACTGGGCAATCAAAACTTGATGGGCTTTACAGAAAAGCAGAGTGTCAACGACCACGGCAAAGCCAAGGGGACATGGACACACATATATTGGGTGCTGCTGGTTAACCATATGGCTCAGACCAGCTCTTCCCAAAAGCAGGCAACAAGCTCCTCGTGTCTCTGACTGCAAAGGATCTCGTCCGGTCCTCCCGAGTTTCAGGCTAGAAATTGGACAAGATTTTCAACTGCTTCTACTGTCACCCTCGGTACCCTCACAATGGCACTAACTCGTCTGTTGTATTTGGTAAGTGCTATTTGTTGGGGTAGTTTCAAGTGACCAGAGCTTCAAGAGACAACTGCCTTCTAGAACTCCAGCCTGCGTTCTCCATGCGATGGTCCTTTAGTCACAGAGTTCAACACATTAAGATTACTTCAGATGGGAGCATTGATTGGTCCTGCGTTCATAAGTGCTTCTCTTTGGGGTAGTTTTAATGAGAAAGTGAACTACAGTCAAGACTCTTTTCTATGGAATTTCATTTTTCAGTGTGACTAATATTGTCAACCCTTACACGTCTCCCATTAAGTGCAAACATCTTAAAGAAACATTTGGAAACTTTTTTTGCATCCTTTTCTGCAGCCATTTTTTCATTTCCTTGCCCTATTGCCTGAATGTCATTTGATATCTACTCTAACTTGTGCATCTTTCTTTTCAACCAAAGTAGAAAGTGCTATCAAGTTGGGGTAAATATTTGCTGACTGACTGCGCTGTGTTCATGCTAATATGTTTTAATTAATGTTCATTAGTGTAGGCCTTTTCTTTAAAAACTCTAGAGGGTGCTCTTTTACCTAGAAGCTTGGTCTGACACTGTTTTTGCATTCAGTCTTTGCTTCATACCTCTCCCTACATCTTGCAACTTTTAAGTCCCAATGACTTGGAGCAACATTTGGACACCATTTTGCGTCCTCATCTGCAGCCATTTTTGCTCTCTCCCTCTCGTCTAAAATATCCGTTGATATCTACTCTAACTTTGGCATCTTTCTTTTCAACCAGTGTAGAAAGTGCTATCAAGTTGGGGTAAATATTTTCTGACTGACTCCTCTGTGTCCATTTTTTTCTTATTCAGGTCCCTTACATTCATAGAGCCCCCAGATGACTACAAAGGGAAGCATTCCTGATTCCATTTAAGAATAAGTGCTTCTGTTTAGCGCAATCGTGTTGCAACATACACAAGGTAAAGACTAGATGGTGCTGGTTTACCTTAAAAGTTTGTTCTGCCGCTTCCTGTTTATGTATTTAGTGTAGGCCCTGACTTTAAAAATATCTCAACCACTTTTCTAAATTCAGGGGGAAAGGAGTTGATAATTGTTGTATTTGCATGAAGTGCTTTAAATGTGTGAAAAGTCAACCCATGCTGAAAAGTACTGAGTAGTTCCGAAGATGTTAACTGGGCAATCAAAACTTGATGGGCTTTACAGAAAAGCAGAGTGTCAACGACCACGGCAAAGCCAAGGGGACATGGACACACATATATTGGGTGCTGCTGGTTAACCATATGGCTCAGACCAGCTCTTCCCAAAAGCAGGCAACAAGCTCCTCGTGTCTCTGACTGCAAAGGATCTCGTCTGGTCCTCCCGAGTTTCAGGCTAGAAATTGGACAAGATTTTCAACTGCTGCTACTGTCACCCTCGGTACCCTCACAATGGCACTAACTCGTCTGTCTTATTTGGTAAGTGCTATTTGTTGGGGTAGTTTCAAGTGACCAGAGCTTCAAGAGACAACTGCCTTCTAGAACTCCAGACTGTGTTCTCCATGCGATGGTCCTTTAGTCACAGAGTTCAACACATTAAGATTACTTCAAATGGGAGCATTGATTGGTCCTGCGTTCATAAGTGCTTCTCTTTGGGGTAGTTTTAATGAGGAAGTGAACTACAGTCAAGACTCTTTTCTATGGAATTTCATTTTTCAGTGTGACTAATATTGTCAACCCTTACACGTCTCCCATTAAGTGCAAACATCTTAAAGAAACATTTGGAAACTTTTTTTGCATCCTTTTCTGCAGCCATTTTTCCTTTCCTTGCCCTATTGCCTGAATGTCATTTGATATCTACTCTAACTTGTGCATCTTTCTTTTCAACCAAAGTAGAAAGTGCTATCAAGTTGGGGTAAATATTTGCTGACTGACTGCGCTGTGTTCATGCTAATATGTTTTAATTAATGTTCATTAGTGTAGGCCTTTTCTTTAAAAACTCTAGAGGGTGCTCTTTTACCTAGAAGCTTGGTCTGACACTGTTTTTGCATTCAGTCTTTGCTTCATACCTCTCCCTACATCTTGCAACTTTTAAGTCCCAATGACTTGGAGCAACATTTGGACACCATTTTGCGTCCTCATCTGCAGCCATTTTTGCTCTCTCCCTCTCGTCTAAAATATCCGTTGATATCTACTCTAACTTTGGCATCTTTCTTTTCAACCAGTGTAGAAAGTGCTATCAAGTTGGGGTAAATATTTTCTGACTGACTCCTCTGTGTCCATTTTTTTTCTTATTCAGGTCCCTTACATTCATAGAGCCCCCAGATGACTACAAAGGGAAGCATTCCTGATTCCATTTAAGAATAAGTGCTTCTGTTTAGCGCAATCGTGTTGCAACATACACAAGGTAAACACTAGATGGTGCTGGTTTACCTTAAAAGTTTGTTCTGCCGCTTCCTGTTTATGTATTTAGTGTAGGCCCTGACTTTAAAAATATCTCAACCTCTTTTCTAAATTCAGGGGGAAAGGAGTTGATAATTGTTGTATTTGCATGAAGTGCTTTAAATGTGTGAAAAGTCAACCCATGCTGAAAAGTACTGAGTAGTTCCGAAGATGTTAACTGGGCAATCAAAACTTGATGGGCTTTACAGAAAAGCAGAGTGTCAACGACCACGGCAAAGCCAAGGGGACATGGACACACATATATTGGGTGCTGCTGGTTAACCATATGGCTCAGACCAGCTCTTCCCAAAAGCAGGCAACAAGCTCCTCGTGTCTCTGACTGCAAAGGATCTCGTCCGGTCCTCCCGAGTTTCAGGCTAGAAATTGGACAAGATTTTCAACTGCTTCTACTGTCACCCTCGGTACCCTCACAATGGCACTAACTCGTCTGTTGTATTTGGTAAGTGCTATTTGTTGGGGTAGTTTCAAGTGACCAGAGCTTCAAGAGACAACTGCCTTCTAGAACTCCAGCCTGCGTTCTCCATGCGATGGTCCTTTAGTCACAGAGTTCAACACATTAAGATTACTTCAGATGGGAGCATTGATTGGTCCTGCGTTCATAAGTGCTTCTCTTTGGGGTAGTTTTAATGAGAAAGTGAACTACAGTCAAGACTCTTTTCTATGGAATTTCATTTTTCAGTGTGACTAATATTGTCAACCCTTACACGTCTCCCATTAAGTGCAAACATCTTAAAGAAACATTTGGAAACTTTTTTTGCATCCTTTTCTGCAGCCATTTTTTCATTTCCTTGCCCTATTGCCTGAATGTCATTTGATATCTACTCTAACTTGTGCATCTTTCTTTTCAACCAAAGTAGAAAGTGCTATCAAGTTGGGGTAAATATTTGCTGACTGACTGCGCTGTGTTCATGCTAATATGTTTTAATTAATGTTCATTAGTGTAGGCCTTTTCTTTAAAAACTCTAGAGGGTGCTCTTTTACCTAGAAGCTTGGTCTGACACTGTTTTTGCATTCAGTCTTTGCTTCATACCTCTCCCTACATCTTGCAACTTTTAAGTCCCAATGACTTGGAGCAACATTTGGACACCATTTTGCGTCCTCATCTGCAGCCATTTTTGCTCTCTCCCTCTCGTCTAAAATATCCGTTGATATCTACTCTAACTTTGGCATCTTTCTTTTCAACCAGTGTAGAAAGTGCTATCAAGTTGGGGTAAATATTTTCTGACTGACTCCTCTGTGTCCATTTTTTTTTATTCAGGTCCCTTACATTCATAGAGCCCCCAGATGACTACAAAGGGAAGCATTCCTGATTCCATTTAAGAATAAGTGCTTCTGTTTAGCGCAATCGTGTTGCAACATACACAAGGTAAAGACTAGATGGTGCTGGTTTACCTTAAAAGTTTGTTCTGCCGCTTCCTGTTTATGTATTTAGTGTAGGCCCTGACTTTAAAAATATCTCAACCACTTTTCTAAATTCAGGGGGAAAGGAGTTGATAATTGTTGTATTTGCATGAAGTGCTTTAAATGTGTGAAAAGTCAACCCATGCTGAAAAGTACTGAGTAGTTCCGAAGATGTTAACTGGGCAATCAAAACTTGATGGGCTTTACAGAAAAGCAGAGTGTCAACGACCACGGCAAAGCCAAGGGGACATGGACACACATATATTGGGTGCTGCTGGTTAACCATATGGCTCAGACCAGCTCTTCCCAAAAGCAGGCAACAAGCTCCTCGTGTCTCTGACTGCAAAGGATCTCGTCTGGTCCTCCCGAGTTTCAGGCTAGAAATTGGACAAGATTTTCAACTGCTGCTACTGTCACCCTCGGTACCCTCACAATGGCACTAACTCGTCTGTCTTATTTGGTAAGTGCTATTTGTTGGGGTAGTTTCAAGTGACCAGAGCTTCAAGAGACAACTGCCTTCTAGAACTCCAGACTGTGTTCTCCATGCGATGGTCCTTTAGTCACAGAGTTCAACACATTAAGATTACTTCAAATGGGAGCATTGATTGGTCCTGCGTTCATAAGTGCTTCTCTTTGGGGTAGTTTTAATGAGGAAGTGAACTACAGTCAAGACTCTTTTCTATGGAATTTCATTTTTCAGTGTGACTAATATTGTCAACCCTTACACGTCTCCCATTAAGTGCAAACATCTTAAAGAAACATTTGGAAACTTTTTTTGCATCCTTTTCTGCAGCCATTTTTTCCTTTCCTTGCCCTATTGCCTGAATGTCATTTGATATCTACTCTAACTTGTGCATCTTTCTTTTCAACCAAAGTAGAAAGTGCTATCAAGTTGGGGTAAATATTTGCTGACTGACTGCGCTGTGTTCATGCTAATATGTTTTAATTAATGTTCATTAGTGTAGGCCTTTTCTTTAAAAACTCTAGAGGGTGCTCTTTTACCTAGAAGCTTGGTCTGACACTGTTTTTGCATTCAGTCTTTGCTTTATACTTCTCCCTACATCTTGTAACTTTTAAGTCCCAATGACTTGGAGCAACATTTGGACACCATTTTGCGTCCTCATCTGCAGCCATTTTTGCTCTCTCCCTCTCGTCTAAAATATCCGTTGATATCTACTCTAACTTTGGCATCTTTCTTTTCAACCAGTGTAGAAAGTGCTATCAAGTTGGGGTAAATATTTTCTGACTGACTCCTCTGTGTCCATTTTTTTTCTTATTCAGGTCCCTTACATTCATAGAGCCCCCAGATGACTACAAAGGGAAGCATTCCTGATTCCATTTAAGAATAAGTGCTTCTGTTTAGCGCAATCGTGTTGCAATATACACAAGGTAAACACTAGATGGTGCTGGTTTACCTTAAAAGTTTGTTCTGCCGCTTCCTGTTTATGTATTTAGTGTAGGCCCTGACTTTAAAAATATCTCAACCTCTTTTCTAAATTCAGGGGGAAAGGAGTTGATAATTGTTGTATTTGCATGAAGTGCTTTAAATGTGTGAAAAGTCAACCCATGCTGAAAAGTACTGAGTAGTTCCGAAGATGTTAACTGGGCAATCAAAACTTGATGGGCTTTACAGAAAAGCAGAGTGTCAACGACCACGGCAAAGCCAAGGGGACATGGACACACATATATTGGGTGCTGCTGGTTAACCATATGGCTCAGACCAGCTCTTCCCAAAAGCAGGCAACAAGCTCCTCGTGTCTCTGACTGCAAAGGATCTCGTCCGGTCCTCCCGAGTTTCAGGCTAGAAATTGGACAAGATTTTCAACTGCTTCTACTGTCACCCTCGGTACCCTCACAATGGCACTAACTCGTCTGTTGTATTTGGTAAGTGCTATTTGTTGGGGTAGTTTCAAGTGACCAGAGCTTCAAGAGACAACTGCCTTCTAGAACTCCAGCCTGCGTTCTCCATGCGATGGTCCTTTAGTCACAGAGTTCAACACATTAAGATTACTTCAGATGGGAGCATTGATTGGTCCTGCGTTCATAAGTGCTTCTCTTTGGGGTAGTTTTAATGAGGAAGTGAACTACAGTCAAGACTCTTTTCTATGGAATTTCATTTTTCAGTGTGACTAATATTGTCAACCCTTACACGTCTCCCATTAAGTGCAAACATCTTAAAGAAACATTTGGAAACTTTTTTTGCATCCTTTTCTGCAGCCATTTTTTCCTTTCCTTGCCCTATTGCCTGAATGTCATTTGATATCTACTCTAACTTGTGCATCTTTCTTTTCAACCAAAGTAGAAAGTGCTATCAAGTTGGGGTAAATATTTGCTGACTGACTGCGCTGTGTTCATGCTAATATGTTTTAATTAATGTTCATTAGTGTAGGCCTTTTCTTTAAAAACTCTAGAGGGTGCTCTTTTACCTAGAAGCTTGGTCTGACACTGTTTTTGCATTCAGTCTTTGCTTCATACCTCTCCCTACATCTTGCAACTTTTAAGTCCCAATGACTTGGAGCAACATTTGGACACCATTTTGCGTCCTCATCTGCAGCCATTTTTGCTCTCTCCCTCTCGTCTAAAATATCCGTTGATATCTACTCTAACTTTGGCATCTTTCTTTTCAACCAGTGTAGAAAGTGCTATCAAGTTGGGGTAAATATTTTCTGACTGACTCCTCTGTGTCCATTTTTTTTTATTCAGGTCCCTTACATTCATAGAGCCCCCAGATGACTACAAAGGGAAGCATTCCTGATTCCATTTAAGAATAAGTGCTTCTGTTTAGCGCAATCGTGTTGCAACATACACAAGGTAAAGACTAGATGGTGCTGGTTTACCTTAAAAGTTTGTTCTGCCGCTTCCTGTTTATGTATTTAGTGTAGGCCCTGACTTTAAAAATATCTCAACCACTTTTCTAAATTCAGGGGGAAAGGAGTTGATAATTGTTGTATTTGCATGAAGTGCTTTAAATGTGTGAAAAGTCAACCCATGCTGAAAAGTACTGAGTAGTTCCGAAGATGTTAACTGGGCAATCAAAACTTGATGGGCTTTACAGAAAAGCAGAGTGTCAACGACCACGGCAAAGCCAAGGGGACATGGACACACATATATTGGGTGCTGCTGGTTAACCATATGGCTCAGACCAGCTCTTCCCAAAAGCAGGCAACAAGCTCCTCGTGTCTCTGACTGCAAAGGATCTCGTCTGGTCCTCCCGAGTTTCAGGCTAGAAATTGGACAAGATTTTCAACTGCTGCTACTGTCACCCTCGGTACCCTCACAATGGCACTAACTCGTCTGTCTTATTTGGTAAGTGCTATTTGTTGGGGTAGTTTCAAGTGACCAGAGCTTCAAGAGACAACTGCCTTCTAGAACTCCAGACTGTGTTCTCCATGCGATGGTCCTTTAGTCACAGAGTTCAACACATTAAGATTACTTCAAATGGGAGCATTGATTGGTCCTGCGTTCATAAGTGCTTCTCTTTGGGGTAGTTTTAATGAGGAAGTGAACTACAGTCAAGACTCTTTTCTATGGAATTTCATTTTTCAGTGTGACTAATATTGTCAACCCTTACACGTCTCCCATTAAGTGCAAACATCTTAAAGAAACATTTGGAAACTTTTTTTGCATCCTTTTCTGCAGCCATTTTTTCCTTTCCTTGCCCTATTGCCTGAATGTCATTTGATATCTACTCTAACTTGTGCATCTTTCTTTTCAACCAAAGTAGAAAGTGCTATCAAGTTGGGGTAAATATTTGCTGACTGACTGCGCTGTGTTCATGCTAATATGTTTTAATTAATGTTCATTAGTGTAGGCCTTTTCTTTAAAAACTCTAGAGGGTGCTCTTTTACCTAGAAGCTTGGTCTGACACTGTTTTTGCATTCAGTCTTTGCTTTATACTTCTCCCTACATCTTGTAACTTTTAAGTCCCAATGACTTGGAGCAACATTTGGACACCATTTTGCGTCCTCATCTGCAGCCATTTTTGCTCTCTCCCTCTCGTCTAAAATATCCGTTGATATCTACTCTAACTTTGGCATCTTTCTTTTCAACCAGTGTAGAAAGTGCTATCAAGTTGGGGTAAATATTTTCTGACTGACTCCTCTGTGTCCATTTTTTTTCTTATTCAGGTCCCTTACATTCATAGAGCCCCCAGATGACTACAAAGGGAAGCATTCCTGATTCCATTTAAGAATAAGTGCTTCTGTTTAGCGCAATCGTGTTGCAATATACACAAGGTAAACACTAGATGGTGCTGGTTTACCTTAAAAGTTTGTTCTGCCGCTTCCTGTTTATGTATTTAGTGTAGGCCCTGACTTTAAAAATATCTCAACCTCTTTTCTAAATTCAGGGGGAAAGGAGTTGATAATTGTTGTATTTGCATGAAGTGCTTTAAATGTGTGAAAAGTCAACCCATGCTGAAAAGTACTGAGTAGTTCCGAAGATGTTAACTGGGCAATCAAAACTTGATGGGCTTTACAGAAAAGCAGAGTGTCAACGACCACGGCAAAGCCAAGGGGACATGGACACACATATATTGGGTGCTGCTGGTTAACCATATGGCTCAGACCAGCTCTTCCCAAAAGCAGGCAACAAGCTCCTCGTGTCTCTGACTGCAAAGGATCTCGTCCGGTCCTCCCGAGTTTCAGGCTAGAAATTGGACAAGATTTTCAACTGCTTCTACTGTCACCCTCGGTACCCTCACAATGGCACTAACTCGTCTGTTGTATTTGGTAAGTGCTATTTGTTGGGGTAGTTTCAAGTGACCAGAGCTTCAAGAGACAACTGCCTTCTAGAACTCCAGCCTGCGTTCTCCATGCGATGGTCCTTTAGTCACAGAGTTCAACACATTAAGATTACTTCAGATGGGAGCATTGATTGGTCCTGCGTTCATAAGTGCTTCTCTTTGGGGTAGTTTTAATGAGGAAGTGAACTACAGTCAAGACTCTTTTCTATGGAATTTCATTTTTCAGTGTGACTAATATTGTCAACCCTTACACGTCTCCCATTAAGTGCAAACATCTTAAAGAAACATTTGGAAACTTTTTTTGCATCCTTTTCTGCAGCCATTTTTTCCTTTCCTTGCCCTATTGCCTGAATGTCATTTGATATCTACTCTAACTTGTGCATCTTTCTTTTCAACCAAAGTAGAAAGTGCTATCAAGTTGGGGTAAATATTTGCTGACTGACTGCGCTGTGTTCATGCTAATATGTTTTAATTAATGTTCATTAGTGTAGGCCTTTTCTTTAAAAACTCTAGAGGGTGCTCTTTTACCTAGAAGCTTGGTCTGACACTGTTTTTGCATTCAGTCTTTGCTTTATACTTCTCCCTACATCTTGTAACTTTTAAGTCCCAATGACTTGGAGCAACATTTGGACACCATTTTGCGTCCTCATCTGCAGCCATTTTTGCTCTCTCCCTCTCGTCTAAAATATCCGTTGATATCTACTCTAACTTTGGCATCTTTCTTTTCAACCAGTGTAGAAAGTGCTATCAAGTTGGGGTAAATATTTTCTGACTGACTCCTCTGTGTCCATGTTTTTTTCTTATTCAGGTCCCTTACATTCACAGAGCCCCCAGATGACTACAAAGGGAAGCATTCCTGATTCCATTTAAGAATAAGTGCTTCCGTTTAGCGCAATCGTGTTGCAACATACACAAGGTAAACACTAGATGGTGCTGGTTTACCTTAAAAGTTTGTTCTGCCTCTTCCTCTTTATGTATTTAGTGTAGGCCCTGACTTTAAAAATATCTCAACCTCTTTTCTAAATTCAGGGGGAAAGGAGTTGATAATTGTTGTATTTGCATGAAGTGCTTTAAATGTGTGAAAAGTCAACCCATGCTGAAAAGTACTGAGTAGTTCCGAAGATGTTAACTGGGCAATCAAAACTTGATGGGCTTTACAGAAAAGCAGAGTGTCAACGACCACGGCAAAGCCAAGGGGACATGGACACACATATATTGGGTGCTGCTGGTTAACCATATGGCTCAGACCAGCTCTTCCCAAAAGCAGGCAACAAGCTCCTCGTGTCTCTGACTGCAAAGGATCTCGTCCGGTCCTCCCGAGTTTCAGGCTAGAAATTGGACAAGATTTTCAACTGCTTCTACTGTCACCCTCGGTACCCTCACAATGGCACTAACTCGTCTGTTGTATTTGGTAAGTGCTATTTGTTGGGGTAGTTTCAAGTGACCAGAGCTTCAAGAGACAACTGCCTTCTAGAACTCCAGCCTGCGTTCTCCATGCGATGGTCCTTTAGTCACAGAGTTCAACACATTAAGATTACTTCAGATGGGAGCATTGATTGGTCCTGCGTTCATAAGTGCTTCTCTTTGGGGTAGTTTTAATGAGGAAGTGAACTACAGTCAAGATCTTTTCTATGGAATTTCATTTTTCAGTGTGACTAATATTGTCAACCCTTACACGTCTCCCATTAAGTGCAAACATCTTAAAGAAACATTTGGAAACTTTTTTTGCATCCTTTTCTGCAGCCATTTTTTCCTTTCCTTGCCCTATTGCCTGAATGTCATTTGATATCTACTCTAACTTGTGCATCTTTCTTTTCAACCAAAGTAGAAAGTGCTATCAAGTTGGGGTAAATATTTGCTGACTGACTGCGCTGTGTTCATGCTAATATGTTTTAATTAATGTTCATTAGTGTAGGCCTTTTCTTTAAAAACTCTAGAGGGTGCTCTTTTACCTAGAAGCTTGGTCTGACACTGTTTTTGCATTCAGTCTTTGCTTTATACTTCTCCCTACATCTTGTAACTTTTAAGTCCCAATGACTTGGAGCAACATTTGGACACCATTTTGCGTCCTCATCTGCAGCCATTTTTGCTCTCTCCCTCTCGTCTAAAATATCCGTTGATATCTACTCTAACTTTGGCATCTTTCTTTTCAACCAGTGTAGAAAGTGCTATCAAGTTGGGGTAAATATTTTCTGACTGACTCCTCTGTGTCCATGTTTTTTTCTTATTCAGGTCCCTTACTTTCACAGAGCCCCCAGATGACTACAAAGGGAAGCATTCCTGATTCCATTTAAGAATAAGTGCTTCCGTTTAGCGCAATCGTGTTGCAACATACACAAGGTAAACACTAGATGGTGCTGGTTACCTTAAAAGTTTGTTCTGCCGCTTCCTGTTTATGTATTTAGTGTAGGCCCTGACTTTAAAAATATCTCAACCTCTTTTCTAAATTCAGGGGGAAAGGAGTTGATAATTGTTGTATTTGCATGAAGTGCTTTAAATGTGTGAAAAGTCAACCCATGCTGAAAAGTACTGAGTAGTTCCGAAGATGTTAACTGGGCAATCAAAACTTGATGGGCTTTACAGAAAAGCAGAGTGTCAACGACCACGGCAAAGCCAAGGGGGCATGGACACACATATATTGGGTGCTGCTGGTTAACCATATGGCTCAGACCAGCTCTTCCCAAAAGCAGGCAACAAGCTCCTCGTGTCTCTGACTGCAAAGGATCTCGTCCGGTCCTCCCGAGTTTCAGGCTAGAAATTGGACAAGATTTTCAACTGCTTCTACTGTCACCCTCGGTACCCTCACAATGGCACTAACTCGTCTGTTGTATTTGGTAAGTGCTATTTGTTGGGGTAGTTTCAAGTGACCAGAGCTTCAAGAGACAACTGCCTTCTAGAACTCCAGCCTGCGTTCTCCATGCGATGGTCCTTTAGTCACAGAGTTCAACACATTAAGATTACTTCAGATGGGAGCATTGATTGGTCCTGCGTTCATAAGTGCTTCTCTTTGGGGTAGTTTTAATGAGAAAGTGAACTACAGTCAAGACTCTTTTCTATGGAATTTCATTTTTCAGTGTGACTAATATTGTCAACCCTTACACGTCTCCCATTAAGTGCAAACATCTTAAAGAAACATTTGGAAACTTTTTTTGCATCCTTTTCTGCAGCCATTTTTTCATTTCCTTGCCCTATTGCCTGAATGTCATTTGATATCTACTCTAACTTGTGCATCTTTCTTTTCAACCAAAGTAGAAAGTGCTATCAAGTTGGGGTAAATATTTGCTGACTGACTGCGCTGTGTTCATGCTAATATGTTTTAATTAATGTTCATTAGTGTAGGCCTTTTCTTTAAAAACTCTAGAGGGTGCTCTTTTACCTAGAAGCTTGGTCTGACACTGTTTTTGCATTCAGTCTTTGCTTCATACCTCTCCCTACATCTTGCAACTTTTAAGTCCCAATGACTTGGAGCAACATTTGGACACCATTTTGCGTCCTCATCTGCAGCCATTTTTGCTCTCTCCCTCTCGTCTAAAATATCCGTTGATATCTACTCTAACTTTGGCATCTTTCTTTTCAACCAGTGTAGAAAGTGCTATCAAGTTGGGGTAAATATTTTCTGACTGACTCCTCTGTGTCCATGTTTTTTTCTTATTCAGGTCCCTTACTTTCACAGAGCCCCCAGATGACTACAAAGGGAAGCATTCCTGATTCCATTTAAGAATAAGTGCTTCCGTTTAGCGCAATCGTGTTGCAACATACACAAGGTAAACACTAGATGGTGCTGGTTACCTTAAAAGTTTGTTCTGCCGCTTCCTGTTTATGTATTTAGTGTAGGCCCTGACTTTAAAAATATCTCAACCTCTTTTCTAAATTCAGGGGGAAAGGAGTTGATAATTGTTGTATTTGCATGAAGTGCTTTAAATGTGTGAAAAGTCAACCCATGCTGAAAAGTACTGAGTAGTTCCGAAGATGTTAACTGGGCAATCAAAACTTGATGGGCTTTACAGAAAAGCAGAGTGTCAACGACCACGGAAAAGCCAAGGGGGCATGGACACACATATATTGGGTGCTGCTGGTTAACCATATGGCTCAGACCAGCTCTTCCCAAAAGCAGGCAACAAGCTCCTCGTGTCTCTGACTGCAAAGGATCTCGTCTGGTCCTCCCGAGTTTCAGGCTAGAAATTGGACAAGATTTTCAACTGCTGCTACTGTCACCCTCGGTACCCTCACAATGGCACTAACTCGTCTGTCTTATTTGGTAAGTGCTATTTGTTGGGGTAGTTTCAAGTGACCAGAGCTTCAAGAGACAACTGCCTTCTAGAACTCCAGACTGTGTTCTCCATGCGATGGTCCTTTAGTCACAGAGTTCAACACATTAAGATTACTTCAAATGGGAGCATTGATTGGTCCTGCGTTCATAAGTGCTTCTCTTTGGGGTAGTTTTAATGACGAAGTGAACTACAGTCAAGACTCTTTTCTATGGAATTTCATTTTTCAGTGTGACTAATATTGTCAACCCTTACACGTCTCCCATTAAGTGCAAACATCTTAAAGAAACATTTGGAAACTTTTTTTGCATCCTTTTCTGCAGCCATTTTTCCTTTCCTTGCCCTATTGCCTGAATGTCATTTGATATCTACTCTAACTTGTGCATCTTTCTTTTCAACCAAAGTAGAAAGTGCTATCAAGTTGGGGTAAATATTTGCTGACTGACTGCGCTGTGTTCATGCTAATATGTTTTAATTAATGTTCATTAGTGTAGGCCTTTTCTTTAAAAACTCTAGAGGGTGCTCTTTTACCTAGAAGCTTGGTCTGACACTGTTTTTGCATTCAGTCTTTGCTTCATACCTCTCCCTACATCTTGCAACTTTTAAGTCCCAATGACTTGGAGCAACATTTGGACACCATTTTGCGTCCTCATCTGCAGCCATTTTTGCTCTCTCCCTCTCGTCTAAAATATCCGTTGATATCTACTCTAACTTTGGCATCTTTCTTTTCAACCAGTGTAGAAAGTGCTATCAAGTTGGGGTAAATATTTTCTGACTGACTCCTCTGTGTCCATTTTTTTTCTTATTCAGGTCCCTTACATTCATAGAGCCCCCAGATGACTACAAAGGGAAGCATTCCTGATTCCATTTAAGAATAAGTGCTTCTGTTTAGCGCAATCGTGTTGCAACATACACAAGGTAAACACTAGATGGTGCTGGTTTACCTTAAAAGTTTGTTCTGCCGCTTCCTGTTTATGTATTTAGTGTAGGCCCTGACTTTAAAAATATCTCAACCTCTTTTCTAAATTCAGGGGGAAAGGAGTTGATAATTGTTGTATTTGCATGAAGTGCTTTAAATGTGTGAAAAGTCAACCCATGCTGAAAAGTACTGAGTAGTTCCGAAGATGTTAACTGGGCAATCAAAACTTGATGGGCTTTACAGAAAAGCAGAGTGTCAACGACCACGGCAAAGCCAAGGGGACATGGACACACATATATTGGGTGCTGCTGGTTAACCATATGGCTCAGACCAGCTCTTCCCAAAAGCAGGCAACAAGCTCCTCGTGTCTCTGACTGCAAAGGATCTCGTCCGGTCCTCCCGAGTTTCAGGCTAGAAATTGGACAAGATTTTCAACTGCTTCTACTGTCACCCTCGGTACCCTCACAATGGCACTAACTCGTCTGTTGTATTTGGTAAGTGCTATTTGTTGGGGTAGTTTCAAGTGACCAGAGCTTCAAGAGACAACTGCCTTCTAGAACTCCAGCCTGCGTTCTCCATGCGATGGTCCTTTAGTCACAGAGTTCAACACATTAAGATTACTTCAGATGGGAGCATTGATTGGTCCTGCGTTCATAAGTGCTTCTCTTTGGGGTAGTTTTAATGAGGAAGTGAACTACAGTCAAGACTCTTTTCTATGGAATTTCATTTTTCAGTGTGACTAATATTGTCAACCCTTACACGTCTCCCATTAAGTGCAAACATCTTAAAGAAACATTTGGAAACTTTTTTTGCATCCTTTTCTGCAGCCATTTTTTCATTTCCTTGCCCTATTGCCTGAATGTCATTTGATATCTACTCTAACTTGTGCATCTTTCTTTTCAACCAAAGTAGAAAGTGCTATCAAGTTGGGGTAAATATTTGCTGACTGACTGCGCTGTGTTCATGCTAATATGTTTTAATTAATGTTCATTAGTGTAGGCCTTTTCTTTAAAAACTCTAGAGGGTGCTCTTTTACCTAGAAGCTTGGTCTGACACTGTTTTTGCATTCAGTCTTTGCTTCATACCTCTCCCTACATCTTGCAACTTTTAAGTCCCAATGACTTGGAGCAACATTTGGACACCATTTTGCGTCCTCATCTGCAGCCATTTTTGCTCTCTCCCTCTCGTCTAAAATATCCGTTGATATCTACTCTAACTTTGGCATCTTTCTTTTCAACCAGTGTAGAAAGTGCTATCAAGTTGGGGTAAATATTTTCTGACTGACTCCTCTGTGTCCATTTTTTTTTATTCAGGTCCCTTACATTCATAGAGCCCCCAGATGACTACAAAGGGAAGCATTCCTGATTCCATTTAAGAATAAGTGCTTCTGTTTAGCGCAATCGTGTTGCAACATACACAAGGTAAAGACTAGATGGTGCTGGTTTACCTTAAAAGTTTGTTCTGCCGCTTCCTGTTTATGTATTTAGTGTAGGCCCTGACTTTAAAAATATCTCAACCACTTTTCTAAATTCAGGGGGAAAGGAGTTGATAATTGTTGTATTTGCATGAAGTGCTTTAAATGTGTGAAAAGTCAACCCATGCTGAAAAGTACTGAGTAGTTCCGAAGATGTTAACTGGGCAATCAAAACTTGATGGGCTTTACAGAAAAGCAGAGTGTCAACGACCACGGCAAAGCCAAGGGGACATGGACACACATATATTGGGTGCTGCTGGTTAACCATATGGCTCAGACCAGCTCTTCCCAAAAGCAGGCAACAAGCTCCTCGTGTCTCTGACTGCAAAGGATCTCGTCTGGTCCTCCCGAGTTTCAGGCTAGAAATTGGACAAGATTTTCAACTGCTGCTACTGTCACCCTCGGTACCCTCACAATGGCACTAACTCGTCTGTCTTATTTGGTAAGTGCTATTTGTTGGGGTAGTTTCAAGTGACCAGAGCTTCAAGAGACAACTGCCTTCTAGAACTCCAGACTGTGTTCTCCATGCGATGGTCCTTTAGTCACAGAGTTCAACACATTAAGATTACTTCAAATGGGAGCATTGATTGGTCCTGCGTTCATAAGTGCTTCTCTTTGGGGTAGTTTTAATGACGAAGTGAACTACAGTTAAGACTCTTTTCTATGGAATTTCATTTTTCAGTGTGACTAATATTGTCAACCCTTACACGTCTCCCATTAAGTGCAAACATCTTAAAGAAACATTTGGAAACTTTTTTTGCATCCTTTTCTGCAGCCATTTTTCCTTTCCTTGCCCTATTGCCTGAATGTCATTTGATATCTACTCTAACTTGTGCATCTTTCTTTTCAACCAAAGTAGAAAGTGCTATCAAGTTGGGGTAAATATTTGCTGACTGACTGCGCTGTGTTCATGCTAATATGTTTTAATTAATGTTCATTAGTGTAGGCCTTTTCTTTAAAAACTCTAGAGGGTGCTCTTTTACCTAGAAGCTTGGTCTGACACTGTTTTTGCATTCAGTCTTTGCTTCATACCTCTCCCTACATCTTGCAACTTTTAAGTCCCAATGACTTGGAGCAACATTTGGACACCATTTTGCGTCCTCATCTGCAGCCATTTTTGCTCTCTCCCTCTCGTCTAAAATATCCGTTGATATCTACTCTAACTTTGGCATCTTTCTTTTCAACCAGTGTAGAAAGTGCTATCAAGTTGGGGTAAATATTTTCTGACTGACTCCTCTGTGTCCATTTTTTTTCTTATTCAGGTCCCTTACATTCATAGAGCCCCCAGATGACTACAAAGGGAAGCATTCCTGATTCCATTTAAGAATAAGTGCTTCTGTTTAGCGCAATCGTGTTGCAACATACACAAGGTAAACACTAGATGGTGCTGGTTTACCTTAAAAGTTTGTTCTGCCGCTTCCTGTTTATGTATTTAGTGTAGGCCCTGACTTTAAAAATATCTCAACCTCTTTTCTAAATTCAGGGGGAAAGGAGTTGATAATTGTTGTATTTGCATGAAGTGCTTTAAATGTGTGAAAAGTCAACCCATGCTGAAAAGTACTGAGTAGTTCCGAAGATGTTAACTGGGCAATCAAAACTTGATGGGCTTTACAGAAAAGCAGAGTGTCAACGACCACGGCAAAGCCAAGGGGACATGGACACACATATATTGGGTGCTGCTGGTTAACCATATGGCTCAGACCAGCTCTTCCCAAAAGCAGGCAACAAGCTCCTCGTGTCTCTGACTGCAAAGGATCTCGTCCGGTCCTCCCGAGTTTCAGGCTAGAAATTGGACAAGATTTTCAACTGCTTCTACTGTCACCCTCGGTACCCTCACAATGGCACTAACTCGTCTGTTGTATTTGGTAAGTGCTATTTGTTGGGGTAGTTTCAAGTGACCAGAGCTTCAAGAGACAACTGCCTTCTAGAACTCCAGCCTGCGTTCTCCATGCGATGGTCCTTTAGTCACAGAGTTCAACACATTAAGATTACTTCAGATGGGAGCATTGATTGGTCCTGCGTTCATAAGTGCTTCTCTTTGGGGTAGTTTTAATGAGAAAGTGAACTACAGTCAAGACTCTTTTCTATGGAATTTCATTTTTCAGTGTGACTAATATTGTCAACCCTTACACGTCTCCCATTAAGTGCAAACATCTTAAAGAAACATTTGGAAACTTTTTTTGCATCCTTTTCTGCAGCCATTTTTTCATTTCCTTGCCCTATTGCCTGAATGTCATTTGATATCTACTCTAACTTGTGCATCTTTCTTTTCAACCAAAGTAGAAAGTGCTATCAAGTTGGGGTAAATATTTGCTGACTGACTGCGCTGTGTTCATGCTAATATGTTTTAATTAATGTTCATTAGTGTAGGCCTTTTCTTTAAAAACTCTAGAGGGTGCTCTTTTACCTAGAAGCTTGGTCTGACACTGTTTTTGCATTCAGTCTTTGCTTCATACCTCTCCCTACATCTTGCAACTTTTAAGTCCCAATGACTTGGAGCAACATTTGGACACCATTTTGCGTCCTCATCTGCAGCCATTTTTGCTCTCTCCCTCTCGTCTAAAATATCCGTTGATATCTACTCTAACTTTGGCATCTTTCTTTTCAACCAGTGTAGAAAGTGCTATCAAGTTGGGATAAATATTTTCTGACTGACTCCTCTGTGTCCATTTTTTTTTATTCAGGTCCCTTACATTCATAGAGCCCCCAGATGACTACAAAGGGAAGCATTCCTGATTCCATTTAAGAATAAGTGCTTCTGTTTAGCGCAATCGTGTTGCAACATACACAAGGTAAACACTAGATGGTGCTGGTTTACCTTAAAAGTTTGTTCTGCCTCTTCCTGTTTATGTATTTAGTGTAGGCCCTGACTTTAAAAATATCTCAACCTCTTTTCTAAATTCAGGGGGAAAGGAGTTGATAATTGTTGTATTTGCATGAAGTGCTTTAAATGTGTGAAAAGTCAACCCATGCTGAAAAGTACTGAGTAGTTCCGAAGATGTTAACTGGGCAATCAAAACTTGATGGGCTTTACAGAAAAGCAGAGTGTCAACGACCACGGCAAAGCCAAGGGGGCATGGACACACATATATTGGGTGCTGCTGGTTAACCATATGGCTCAGACCAGCTCTTCCCAAAAGCAGGCAACAAGCTCCTCGTGTCTCTGACTGCAAAGGATCTCGTCCGGTCCTCCCGAGTTTCAGGCTAGAAATTGGACAAGATTTTCAACTGCTGCTACTGTCACCCTCGGTACCCTCACAATGGCACTAACTCGTCTGTCTTATTTGGTAAGTGCTATTTGTTGGGGTAGTTTCAAGTGACCAGAGCTTCAAGAGACAACTGCCTTCTAGAACTCCAGACTGTGTTCTCCATGCGATGGTCCTTTAGTCACAGAGTTCAACACATTAAGATTACTTCAAATGGGAGCATTGATTGGTCCTGCGTTCATAAGTGCTTCTCTTTGGGGTAGTTTTAATGAGGAAGTGAACTACAGTCAAGACTCTTTTCTATGGAATTTCATTTTTCAGTGTGACTAATATTGTCAACCCTTACACGTCTCCCATTAAGTGCAAACATCTTAAAGAAACATTTGGAAACTTTTTTTGCATCCTTTTCTGCAGCCATTTTTTCCTTTCCTTGCCCTATTGCCTGAATGTCATTTGATATCTACTCTAACTTGTGCATCTTTCTTTTCAACCAAAGTAGAAAGTGCTATCAAGTTGGGGTAAATATTTGCTGACTGACTGCGCTGTGTTCATGCTAATATGTTTTAATTAATGTTCATTAGTGTAGGCCTTTTCTTTAAAAACTCTAGAGGGTGCTCTTTTACCTAGAAGCTTGGTCTGACACTGTTTTTGCATTCAGTCTTTGCTTCATACCTCTCCCTACATCTTGCAACTTTTAAGTCCCAATGACTTGGAGCAACATTTGGACACCATTTTGCGTCCTCATCTGCAGCCATTTTTGCTCTCTCCCTCTCGTCTAAAATATCCGTTGATATCTACTCTAACTTTGGCATCTTTCTTTTCAACCAGTGTAGAAAGTGCTATCAAGTTGGGGTAAATATTTTCTGACTGACTCCTCTGTGTCCATTTTTTTTCTTATTCAGGTCCCTTACATTCATAGAGCCCCCAGATGACTACAAAGGGAAGCATTCCTGATTCCATTTAAGAATAAGTGCTTCTGTTTAGCGCAATCGTGTTGCAACATACACAAGGTAAACACTAGATGGTGCTGGTTTACCTTAAAAGTTTGTTCTGCCGCTTCCTGTTTATGTATTTAGTGTAGGCCCTGACTTTAAAAATATCTCAACCTCTTTTCTAAATTCAGGGGGAAAGGAGTTGATAATTGTTGTATTTGCATGAAGTGCTTTAAATGTGTGAAAAGTCAACCCATGCTGAAAAGTACTGAGTAGTTCCGAAGATGTTAACTGGGCAATCAAAACTTGATGGGCTTTACAGAAAAGCAGAGTGTCAACGAACACGGCAAAGCCAAGGGGACATGGACACACATATATTGGGTGCTGCTGGTTAACCATATGGCTCAGACCAGCTCTTCCCAAAAGCAGGCAACAAGCTCCTCGTGTCTCTGACTGCAAAGGATCTCGTCCGGTCCTCCCGAGTTTCAGGCTAGAAATTGGACAAGATTTTCAACTGCTTCTACTGTCACCCTCGGTACCCTCACAATGGCACTAACTCGTCTGTTGTATTTGGTAAGTGCTATTTGTTGGGGTAGTTTCAAGTGACCAGAGCTTCAAGAGACAACTGCCTTCTAGAACTCCAGCCTGCGTTCTCCATGCGATGGTCCTTTAGTCACAGAGTTCAACACATTAAGATTACTTCAGATGGGAGCATTGATTGGTCCTGCGTTCATAAGTGCTTCTCTTTGGGGTAGTTTTAATGAGGAAGTGAACTACAGTCAAGACTCTTTTCTATGGAATTTCATTTTTCAGTGTGACTAATATTGTCAACCCTTACACGTCTCCCATTAAGTGCAAACATCTTAAAGAAACATTTGGAAACTTTTTTTGCATCCTTTTCTGCAGCCATTTTTCCTTTCCTTGCCCTATTGCCTGAATGTCATTTGATATCTACTCTAACTTGTGCATCTTTCTTTTCAACCAAAGTAGAAAGTGCTATCAAGTTGGGGTAAATATTTGCTGACTGACTGCGCTGTGTTCATGCTAATATGTTTTAATTAATGTTCATTAGTGTAGGCCTTTTCTTTAAAAACTCTAGAGGGTGCTCTTTTACCTAGAAGCTTGGTCTGACACTGTTTTTGCATTCAGTCTTTGCTTCATACCTCTCCCTACATCTTGCAACTTTTAAGTCCCAATGACTTGGAGCAACATTTGGACACCATTTTGCGTCCTCATCTGCAGCCATTTTTGCTCTCTCCCTCTCGTCTAAAATATCCGTTGATATCTACTCTAACTTTGGCATCTTTCTTTTCAACCAGTGTAGAAAGTGCTATCAAGTTGGGGTAAATATTTTCTGACTGACTCCTCTGTGTCCATTTTTTTTTATTCAGGTCCCTTACATTCATAGAGCCCCCAGATGACTACAAAGGGAAGCATTCCTGATTCCATTTAAGAATAAGTGCTTCTGTTTAGCGCAATCGTGTTGCAACATACACAAGGTAAACACTAGATGGTGCTGGTTTACCTTAAAAGTTTGTTCTGCCGCTTCCTGTTTATGTATTTAGTGTAGGCCCTGACTTTAAAAACATCTCAACCTCTTTTCTAAATTCAGGGGGAAAGGAGTTGATAATTGTTGTATTTGCATGAAGTGCTTTAAATGTGTGAAAAGTCAACCCATGCTGAAAAGTACTGAGTAGTTCCGAAGATGTTAACTGGGCAATCAAAACTTGATGGGCTTTACAGAAAAGCAGAGTGTCAACGACCACGGCAAAGCCAAGGGGACATGGACACACATATATTGGGTGCTGCTGGTTAACCATATGGCTCAGACCAGCTCTTCCCAAAAGCAGGCAACAAGCTCCTCGTGTCTCTGACTGCAAAGGATCTCGTCTGGTCCTCCCGAGTTTCAGGCTAGAAATTGGACAAGATTTTCAACTGCTGCTACTGTCACCCTCGGTACCCTCACAATGGCACTAACTCGTCTGTCTTATTTGGTAAGTGCTATTTGTTGGGGTAGTTTCAAGTGACCAGAGCTTCAAGAGACAACTGCCTTCTAGAACTCCAGACTGTGTTCTCCATGCGATGGTCCTTTAGTCACAGAGTTCAACACATTAAGATTACTTCAAATGGGAGCATTGATTGGTCCTGCGTTCATAAGTGCTTCTCTTTGGGGTAGTTTTAATGACGAAGTGAACTACAGTCAAGACTCTTTTCTATGGAATTTCATTTTTCAGTGTGACTAATATTGTCAACCCTTACACGTCTCCCATTAAGTGCAAACATCTTAAAGAAACATTTGGAAACTTTTTTTGCATCCTTTTCTGCAGCCATTTTTCCTTTCCTTGCCCTATTGCCTGAATGTCATTTGATATCTACTCTAACTTGTGCATCTTTCTTTTCAACCAAAGTAGAAAGTGCTATCAAGTTGGGGTAAATATTTGCTGACTGACTGCGCTGTGTTCATGCTAATATGTTTTAATTAATGTTCATTAGTGTAGGCCTTTTCTTTAAAAACTCTAGAGGGTGCTCTTTTACCTAGAAGCTTGGTCTGACACTGTTTTTGCATTCAGTCTTTGCTTCATACCTCTCCCTACATCTTGCAACTTTTAAGTCCCAATGACTAGGAGCAACATTTGGACACCATTTTGCGTCCTCATCTGCAGCCATTTTTGCTCTCTCCCTCTCGTCTAAAATATCCGTTGATATCTACTCTAACTTTGGCATCTTTCTTTTCAACCAGTGTAGAAAGTGCTATCAAGTTGGGGTAAATATTTTCTGACTGACTCCTCTGTGTCCATTTTTTTTCTTATTCAGGTCCCTTACATTCATAGAGCCCCCAGATGACTACAAAGGGAAGCATTCCTGATTCCATTTAAGAATAAGTGCTTCTGTTTAGCGCAATCGTGTTGCAACATACACAAGGTAAACACTAGATGGTGCTGGTTTACCTTAAAAGTTTGTTCTGCCTCTTCCTGTTTATGTATTTAGTGTAGGCCCTGACTTTAAAAATATCTCAACCTCTTTTCTAAATTCAGGGGGAAAGGAGTTGATAATTGTTGTATTTGCATGAAGTGCTTTAAATGTGTGAAAAGTCAACCCATGCTGAAAAGTACTGAGTAGTTCCGAAGATGTTAACTGGGCAATCAAAACTTGATGGGCTTTACAGGAAAGCAGAGTGTCAACAACCACGGCAAAGCCAAGGGGGCATGGACACACATATATTGGGTGCTGCTGGTTAACCATATGGCTCAGACCAGCTCTTCCCAAAAGCAGGCAACAAGCTCCTCGTGTCTCTGACTGCAAAGGATCTCGTCTGGTCCTCCCGAGTTTCAGGCTAGAAATTGGACAAGATTTTCAACTGCTGCTACTGTCACCCTCGGTACCCTCACAATGGCACTAACTCGTCTGTCTTATTTGGTAAGTGCTATTTGTTGGGGTAGTTTCAAGTGACCAGAGCTTCAAGAGACAACTGCCTTCTAGAACTCCAGACTGTGTTCTCCATGCGATGGTCCTTTAGTCACAGAGTTCAACACATTAAGATTACTTCAAATGGGAGCATTGATTGGTCCTGCGTTCATAAGTGCTTCTCTTTGGGGTAGTTTTAATGAGGAAGTGAACTACAGTCAAGACTCTTTTCTATGGAATTTCATTTTTCAGTGTGACTAATATTGTCAACCCTTACACGTCTCCCATTAAGTGCAAACATCTTAAAGAAACATTTGGAAACTTTTTTTGCATCCTTTTCTGCAGCCATTTTTCCTTTCCTTGCCCTATTGCCTGAATGTCATTTGATATCTACTCTAACTTGTGCATCTTTCTTTTCAACCAAAGTAGAAAGTGCTATCAAGTTGGGGTAAATATTTGCTGACTGACTGCGCTGTGTTCATGCTAATATGTTTTAATTAATGTTCATTAGTGTAGGCCTTTTCTTTAAAAACTCTAGAGGGTGCTCTTTTACCTAGAAGCTTGGTCTGACACTGTTTTTGCATTCAGTCTTTGCTTCATACCTCTCCCTACATCTTGCAACTTTTAAGTCCCAATGACTTGGAGCAACATTTGGACACCATTTTGCGTCCTCATCTGCAGCCATTTTTGCTCTCTCCCTCTCGTCTAAAATATCCGTTGATATCTACTCTAACTTTGGCATCTTTCTTTTCAACCAGTGTAGAAAGTGCTATCAAGTTGGGGTAAATATTTTCTGACTGACTCCTCTGTGTCCATTTTTTTTCTTATTCAGGTCCCTTACATTCATAGAGCCCCCAGATGACTACAAAGGGAAGCATTCCTGATTCCATTTAAGAATAAGTGCTTCTGTTTAGCGCAATCGTGTTGCAACATACACAAGGTAAACACTAGATGGTGCTGGTTTACCTTAAAAGTTTGTTCTGCCGCTTCCTGTTTATGTATTTAGTGTAGGCCCTGACTTTAAAAATATCTCAACCTCTTTTCTAAATTCAGGGGGAAAGGAGTTGATAATTGTTGTATTTGCATGAAGTGCTTTAAATGTGTGAAAAGTCAACCCATGCTGAAAAGTACTGAGTAGTTCCGAAGATGTTAACTGGGCAATCAAAACTTGATGGGCTTTACAGAAAAGCAGAGTGTCAACGACCACGGCAAAGCCAAGGGGACATGGACACACATATATTGGGTGCTGCTGGTTAACCATATGGCTCACTCAGACCAGCTCTTCCCAAAAGCAGGCAACAAGCTCCTCGTGTCTCTGACTGCAAAGGATCTCGTCTGGTCCTCCCGAGTTTCAGGCTAGAAATTGGACAAGATTTTCAACTGCTGCTACTGTCACCCTCGGTACCCTCACAATGGCACTAACTCGTCTGTCTTATTTGGTAAGTGCTATTTGTTGGGGTAGTTTCAAGTGACCAGAGCTTCAAGAGACAACTGCCTTCTAGAACTCCAGACTGTGTTCTCCATGCGATGGTCCTTTAGTCACAGAGTTCAACACATTAAGATTACTTCAAATGGGAGCATTGATTGGTCCTGCGTTCATAAGTGCTTCTCTTTGGGGTAGTTTTAATGAGGAAGTGAACTACAGTCAAGATCTTTTATATGGAATTTCATTTTTCAGTGTGACTAATATTGTCAACCCTTACACGTCTCCCATTAAGTGCAAACATCTTAAAGAAACATTTGGAAACTTTTTTTGCATCCTTTTCTGCAGCCATTTTTCCTTTCCTTGCCCTATTGCCTGAATGTCATTTGATATCTACTCTAACTTGTGCATCTTTCTTTTCAACCAAAGTAGAAAGTGCTATCAAGTTGGGGTAAATATTTGCTGACTGACTGCGCTGTGTTCATGCTAATATGTTTTAATTAATGTTCATTAGTGTAGGCCTTTTCTTTAAAAACTCTAGAGGGTGCTCTTTTACCTAGAAGCTTGGTCTGACACTGTTTTTGCATTCAGTCTTTGCTTCATACCTCTCCCTACATCTTGCAACTTTTAAGTCCCAATGACTTGGAGCAACATTTGGACACCATTTTGCGTCCTCATCTGCAGCCATTTTTGCTCTCTCCCTCTCGTCTAAAATATCCGTTGATATCTACTCTAACTTTGGCATCTTTCTTTTCAACCAGTGTAGAAAGTGCTATCAAGTTGGGGTAAATATTTTCTGACTGACTCCTCTGTGTCCATGTTTTTTTCTTATTCAGGTCCCTTACATTCACAGAGCCCCCAGATGACTACAAAGGGAAGCATTCCTGATTCCATTTAAGAATAAGTGCTTCCGTTTAGCGCAATCGTGTTGCAACATACACAAGGTAAACACTAGATGGTGCTGGTTTACCTTAAAAGTTTGTTCTGCCTCTTCCTGTTTATGTATTTAGTGTAGGCCCTGACTTTAAAAATATCTCAACCTCTTTTCTAAATTCAGGGGGAAAGGAGTTGATAATTGTTGTATTTGCATGAAGTGCTTTAAATGTGTGAAAAGTCAACCCATGCTGAAAAGTACTGAGTAGTTCCGAAGATGTTAACTGGGCAATCAAAACTTGATGGGCTTTACAGAAAAGCAGAGTGTCAACGACCACGGCAAAGCCAAGGGGACATGGACACACATATATTGGGTGCTGCTGGTTAACCATATGGCTCAGACCAGCTCTTCCCAAAAGCAGGCAACAAGCTCCTCGTGTCTCTGACTGCAAAGGATCTCGTCCGGTCCTCCCGAGTTTCAGGCTAGAAATTGGACAAGATTTTCAACTGCTTCTACTGTCACCCTCGGTACCCTCACAATGGCACTAACTCGTCTGTTGTATTTGGTAAGTGCTATTTGTTGGGGTAGTTTCAAGAGACCAGAGCTTCAAGAGACAACTGCCTTCTAGAACTCCAGCCTGCGTTCTCCATGCGATGGTCCTTTAGTCACAGAGTTCAACACATTAAGATTACTTCAGATGGGAGCATTGATTGGTCCTGCGTTCATAAGTGCTTCTCTTTGGGGTAGTTTTAATGAGAAAGTGAACTACAGTCAAGACTCTTTTCTATGGAATTTCATTTTTCAGTGTGACTAATATTGTCAACCCTTACACGTCTCCCATTAAGTGCAAACATCTTAAAGAAACATTTGGAAACTTTTTTTGCATCCTTTTCTGCAGCCATTTTTTCCTTTCCTTGCCCTATTGCCTGAATGTCATTTGATATCTACTCTAACTTGTGCATCTTTCTTTTCAACCAAAGTAGAAAGTGCTATCAAGTTGGGGTAAATATTTGCTGACTGACTGCGCTGTGTTCATGCTAATATGTTTTAATTAATGTTCATTAGTGTAGGCCTTTTCTTTAAAAACTCTAGAGGGTGCTCTTTTACCTAGAAGCTTGGTCTGACACTGTTTTTGCATTCAGTCTTGGCTTTATACTTCTCCCTACATCTTGTAACTTTTAAGTCCCAATGACTAGGAGCAACATTTGGACACCATTTTGCGTCCTCATCTGCAGCCATTTTTGCTCTCTCCCTCTCGTCTAAAATATCCGTTGATATCTACTCTAACTTTGGCATCTTTCTTTTCAACCAGTGTAGAAAGTGCTATCAAGTTGGGGTAAATATTTTCTGACTGACTCCTCTGTGTCCATGTTTTTTTCTTATTCAGGTCCCTTACATTCACAGAGCCCCCAGATGACTACAAAGGGAAGCATTCCTGATTCCATTTAAGAATAAGTGCTTCCGTTTAGCGCAATCGTGTTGCAACATACACAAGGTAAACACTAGATGGTGCTGGTTTACCTTAAAAGTTTGTTCTGCCTCTTCCTGTTTATGTATTTAGTGTAGGCCCTGACTTTAAAAATATCTCAACCTCTTTTCTAAATTCAGGGGGAAAGGAGTTGATAATTGTTGTATTTGCATGAAGTGCTTTAAATGTGTGAAAAGTCAACCCATGCTGAAAAGTACTGAGTAGTTCCGAAGATGTTAACTGGGCAATCAAAACTTGATGGGCTCTACAGGAAAGCAGAGTGTCAACAACCACGGCAAAGCCAAGGGGGCATGGACACACATATATTGGGTGCTGCTGGTTAACCATATGGCTCAGACCAGCTCTTCCCAAAAGCAGGCAACAAGCTCCTCGTGTCTCTGACTGCAAAGGATCTCGTCTGGTCCTCCCGAGTTTCAGGCTAGAAATTGGACAAGATTTTCAACTGCTGCTACTGTCACCCTCGGTACCCTCACAATGGCACTAACTCGTCTGTCTTATTTGGTAAGTGCTATTTGTTGGGGTAGTTTCAAGTGACCAGAGCTTCAAGAGACAACTGCCTTCTAGAACTCCAGACTGTGTTCTCCATGCGATGGTCCTTTAGTCACAGAGTTCAACACATTAAGATTACTTCAAATGGGAGCATTGATTGGTCCTGCGTTCATAAGTGCTTCTCTTTGGGGTAGTTTTAATGAGGAAGTGAACTACAGTCAAGACTCTTTTCTATGGAATTTCATTTTTCAGTGTGACTAATATTGTCAACCCTTACACGTCTCCCATTAAGTGCAAACATCTTAAAGAAACATTTGGAAACTTTTTTTGCATCCTTTTCTGCAGCCATTTTTCCTTTCCTTGCCCTATTGCCTGAATGTCATTTGATATCTACTCTAACTTGTGCATCTTTCTTTTCAACCAAAGTAGAAAGTGCTATCAAGTTGGGGTAAATATTTGCTGACTGACTGCGCTGTGTTCATGCTAATATGTTTTAATTAATGTTCATTAGTGTAGGCCTTTTCTTTAAAAACTCTAGAGGGTGCTCTTTTACCTAGAAGCTTGGTCTGACACTGTTTTTGCATTCAGTCTTTGCTTCATACCTCTCCCTACATCTTGCAACTTTTAAGTCCCAATGACTTGGAGCAACATTTGGACACCATTTTGCGTCCTCATCTGCAGCCATTTTTGCTCTCTCCCTCTCGTCTAAAATATCCGTTGATATCTACTCTAACTTTGGCATCTTTCTTTTCAACCAGTGTAGAAAGTGCTATCAAGTTGGGGTAAATATTTTCTGACTGACTCCTCTGTGTCCATTTTTTTTCTTATTCAGGTCCCTTACATTCATAGAGCCCCCAGATGACTACAAAGGGAAGCATTCCTGATTCCATTTAAGAATAAGTGCTTCTGTTTAGCGCAATCGTGTTGCAACATACACAAGGTAAACACTAGATGGTGCTGGTTTACCTTAAAAGTTTGTTCTGCCGCTTCCTGTTTATGTATTTAGTGTAGGCCCTGACTTTAAAAATATCTCAACCTCTTTTCTAAATTCAGGGGGAAAGGAGTTGATAATTGTTGTATTTGCATGAAGTGCTTTAAATGTGTGAAAAGTCAACCCATGCTGAAAAGTACTGAGTAGTTCCGAAGATGTTAACTGGGCAATCAAAACTTGATGGGCTTTACAGAAAAGCAGAGTGTCAACGACCACGGCAAAGCCAAGGGGACATGGACACACATATATTGGGTGCTGCTGGTTAACCATATGGCTCAGACCAGCTCTTCCCAAAAGCAGGCAACAAGCTCCTCGTGTCTCTGACTGCAAAGGATCTCGTCCGGTCCTCCCGAGTTTCAGGCTAGAAATTGGACAAGATTTTCAACTGCTTCTACTGTCACCCTCGGTACCCTCACAATGGCACTACACTCAAAAAAATAACTCTTTGAATGAACATAAAAAAATCATGGAAAGGATTTCCACATGATTAACTTGCTTTATTTCAGCATTATGCAATTATGTTATTCCAATTTAATGTACTTACGTTGGGTCAACTTAATTCATTAAGGTTGATTTAAGTTATTTACAATAGTTGGGCACAACTTAATTAAACAGTGTGAATTTAATAAGGGTCCCTGTCATGATTCAGGTATTCAAATTCATTTATCCGATGCTGTTTATTTTATTTTAATGTCACACATAAAATATTTATAGACTATAGTCATTTATTAACTACCAATAGCAAGCTTAAGCATCTTAAACAATAAGATTTACTTGCTGTGTTTGCCAAAGGCACATGCTATGACTATTGTTGAATCAGTCTTCAACCTAACCAAATCGTTTACTCTTCTCCACAATGGTAACCCACTGTAATTTAAATGGTTCAATAATTGCAATGTAGTTTAACATTAAACACAATTACGCACTACTAAGTCTTCCCCTTTTCTTATTTTCTTAAAAACCCATAAAATAACACTTAATTTTAACATGTATTCTCTCTTAATTCAACCAAATGCAAAGCATGCTGGGAACTAACAAGCACCGCCCAGTTTCAATTAATGCAACACAAATCGATCATGTAAGAAAACACAAACGGATTAAGTAAACTTAAACTGTACATATTTAAGCAGATTGAACACAATCAAATTAAGTTGGGGCAAAATGGCAGTTGACTCGCACTACTGCCACCGTCTGGATGTAAGAATTTTTTACTTAACATAAATGGTTTGTGTTTAGACAACACATTAGGATTTTGTACTGTTAAGTTGAGACATAATTACATACACCTTAATAGAAAAAAACATTTCAAGTCAAAAAACACAATTATTATAAGTAAGCTAAATATAAATATATTATGTAAAGTGCACAACCTTCCTAGTTCATTTTTTTGAGTGTAACTCGTCTGTTGTATTTGGTAAGTGCTATTTGTTGGGGTAGTTTCAAGTGACCAGAGCTTCAAGAGACAACTGCCTTCTAGAACTCCAGCCTGCGTTCTCCATGCGATGGTCCTTTAGTCACAGAGTTCAACACATTAAGATTACTTCAGATGGGAGCATTGATTGGTCCTGCGTTCATAAGTGCTTCTCTTTGGGGTAGTTTTAATGAGAAAGTGAACTACAGTCAAGACTCTTTTCTATGGAATTTCATTTTTCAGTGTGACTAATATTGTCAACCCTTACACGTCTCCCATTAAGTGCAAACATCTTAAAGAAACATTTGGAAACTTTTTTTGCATCCTTTTCTGCAGCCATTTTTTCATTTCCTTGCCCTATTGCCTGAATGTCATTTGATATCTACTCTAACTTGTGCATCTTTCTTTTCAACCAAAGTAGAAAGTGCTATCAAGTTGGGGTAAATATTTGCTGACTGACTGCGCTGTGTTCATGCTAATATGTTTTAATTAATGTTCATTAGTGTAGGCCTTTTCTTTAAAAACTCTAGAGGGTGCTCTTTTACCTAGAAGCTTGGTCTGACACTGTTTTTGCATTCAGTCTTTGCTTCATACCTCTCCCTACATCTTGCAACTTTTAAGTCCCAATGACTTGGAGCAACATTTGGACACCATTTTGCGTCCTCATCTGCAGCCATTTTTGCTCTCTCCCTCTCGTCTAAAATATCCGTTGATATCTACTCTAACTTTGGCATCTTTCTTTTCAACCAGTGTAGAAAGTGCTATCAAGTTGGGGTAAATATTTTCTGACTGACTCCTCTGTGTCCATTTTTTTTTATTCAGGTCCCTTACATTCATAGAGCCCCCAGATGACTACAAAGGGAAGCATTCCTGATTCCATTTAAGAATAAGTGCTTCTGTTTAGCGCAATCGTGTTGCAACATACACAAGGTAAAGACTAGATGGTGCTGGTTTACCTTAAAAGTTTGTTCTGCCGCTTCCTGTTTATGTATTTAGTGTAGGCCCTGACTTTAAAAATATCTCAACCACTTTTCTAAATTCAGGGGGAAAGGAGTTGATAATTGTTGTATTTGCATGAAGTGCTTTAAATGTGTGAAAAGTCAACCCATGCTGAAAAGTACTGAGTAGTTCCGAAGATGTTAACTGGGCAATCAAAACTTGATGGGCTTTACAGAAAAGCAGAGTGTCAACGACCACGGCAAAGCCAAGGGGACATGGACACACATATATTGGGTGCTGCTGGTTAACCATATGGCTCAGACCAGCTCTTCCCAAAAGCAGGCAACAAGCTCCTCGTGTCTCTGACTGCAAAGGATCTCGTCTGGTCCTCCCGAGTTTCAGGCTAGAAATTGGACAAGATTTTCAACTGCTGCTACTGTCACCCTCGGTACCCTCACAATGGCACTAACTCGTCTGTCTTATTTGGTAAGTGCTAATTGTTGGGGTAGTTTCAAGTGACCAGAGCTTCAAGAGACAACTGCCTTCTAGAACTCCAGACTGTGTTCTCCATGCGATGGTCCTTTAGTCACAGAGTTCAACACATTAAGATTACTTCAAATGGGAGCATTGATTGGTCCTGCGTTCATAAGTGCTTCTCTTTGGGGTAGTTTTAATGAGGAAGTGAACTACAGTCAAGACTCTTTTCTATGGAATTTCATTTTTCAGTGTGACTAATATTGTCAACCCTTACACGTCTCCCATTAAGTGCAAACATCTTAAAGAAACATTTGGAAACTTTTTTTGCATCCTTTTCTGCAGCCATTTTTCCTTTCCTTGCCCTATTGCCTGAATGTCATTTGATATCTACTCTAACTTGTGCATCTTTCTTTTCAACCAAAGTAGAAAGTGCTATCAAGTTGGGGTAAATATTTGCTGACTGACTGCGCTGTGTTCATGCTAATATGTTTTAATTAATGTTCATTAGTGTAGGCCTTTTCTTTAAAAACTCTAGAGGGTGCTCTTTTACCTAGAAGCTTGGTCTGACACTGTTTTTGCATTCAGTCTTTGCTTCATACCTCTCCCTACATCTTGCAACTTTTAAGTCCCAATGACTTGGAGCAACATTTGGACACCATTTTGCGTCCTCATCTGCAGCCATTTTTGCTCTCTCCCTCTCGTCTAAAATATCCGTTGATATCTACTCTAACTTTGGCATCTTTCTTTTCAACCAGTGTAGAAAGTGCTATCAAGTTGGGGTAAATATTTTCTGACTGACTCCTCTGTGTCCATTTTTTTTCTTATTCAGGTCCCTTACATTCATAGAGCCCCCAGATGACTACAAAGGGAAGCATTCCTGATTCCATTTAAGAATAAGTGCTTCTGTTTAGCGCAATCGTGTTGCAACATACACAAGGTAAACACTAGATGGTGCTGGTTTACCTTAAAAGTTTGTTCTGCCGCTTCCTGTTTATGTATTTAGTGTAGGCCCTGACTTTAAAAATATCTCAACCTCTTTTCTAAATTCAGGGGGAAAGGAGTTGATAATTGTTGTATTTGCATGAAGTGCTTTAAATGTGTGAAAAGTCAACCCATGCTGAAAAGTACTGAGTAGTTCCGAAGATGTTAACTGGGCAATCAAAACTTGATGGGCTTTACAGAAAAGCAGAGTGTCAACGACCACGGCAAAGCCAAGGGGACATGGACACACATATATTGGGTGCTGCTGGTTAACCATATGGCTCAGACCAGCTCTTCCCAAAAGCAGGCAACAAGCTCCTCGTGTCTCTGACTGCAAAGGATCTCGTCCGGTCCTCCCGAGTTTCAGGCTAGAAATTGGACAAGATTTTCAACTGCTTCTACTGTCACCCTCGGTACCCTCACAATGGCACTAACTCGTCTGTTGTATTTGGTAAGTGCTATTTGTTGGGGTAGTTTCAAGTGACCAGAGCTTCAAGAGACAACTGCCTTCTAGAACTCCAGCCTGCGTTCTCCATGCGATGGTCCTTTAGTCACAGAGTTCAACACATTAAGATTACTTCAGATGGGAGCATTGATTGGTCCTGCGTTCATAAGTGCTTCTCTTTGGGGTAGTTTTAATGAGAAAGTGAACTACAGTCAAGACTCTTTTCTATGGAATTTCATTTTTCAGTGTGACTAATATTGTCAACCCTTACACGTCTCCCATTAAGTGCAAACATCTTAAAGAAACATTTGGAAACTTTTTTTGCATCCTTTTCTGCAGCCATTTTTTCATTTCCTTGCCCTATTGCCTGAATGTCATTTGATATCTACTCTAACTTGTGCATCTTTCTTTTCAACCAAAGTAGAAAGTGCTATCAAGTTGGGGTAAATATTTGCTGACTGACTGCGCTGTGTTCATGCTAATATGTTTTAATTAATGTTCATTAGTGTAGGCCTTTTCTTTAAAAACTCTAGAGGGTGCTCTTTTACCTAGAAGCTTGGTCTGACACTGTTTTTGCATTCAGTCTTTGCTTCATACCTCTCCCTACATCTTGCAACTTTTAAGTCCCAATGACTTGGAGCAACATTTGGACACCATTTTGCGTCCTCATCTGCAGCCATTTTTGCTCTCTCCCTCTCGTCTAAAATATCCGTTGATATCTACTCTAACTTTGGCATCTTTCTTTTCAACCAGTGTAGAAAGTGCTATCAAGTTGGGGTAAATATTTTCTGACTGACTCCTCTGTGTCCATTTTTTTTTATTCAGGTCCCTTACATTCATAGAGCCCCCAGATGACTACAAAGGGAAGCATTCCTGATTCCATTTAAGAATAAGTGCTTCTGTTTAGCGCAATCGTGTTGCAACATACACAAGGTAAAGACTAGATGGTGCTGGTTTACCTTAAAAGTTTGTTCTGCCGCTTCCTGTTTATGTATTTAGTGTAGGCCCTGACTTTAAAAATATCTCAACCACTTTTCTAAATTCAGGGGGAAAGGAGTTGATAATTGTTGTATTTGCATGAAGTGCTTTAAATGTGTGAAAAGTCAACCCATGCTGAAAAGTACTGAGTAGTTCCGAAGATGTTAACTGGGCAATCAAAACTTGATGGGCTTTACAGAAAAGCAGAGTGTCAACGACCACGGCAAAGCCAAGGGGACATGGACACACATATATTGGGTGCTGCTGGTTAACCATATGGCTCAGACCAGCTCTTCCCAAAAGCAGGCAACAAGCTCCTCGTGTCTCTGACTGCAAAGGATCTCGTCTGGTCCTCCCGAGTTTCAGGCTAGAAATTGGACAAGATTTTCAACTGCTGCTACTGTCACCCTCGGTACCCTCACAATGGCACTAACTCGTCTGTCTTATTTGGTAAGTGCTATTTGTTGGGGTAGTTTCAAGTGACCAGAGCTTCAAGAGACAACTGCCTTCTAGAACTCCAGCCTGCGTTCTCCATGCGATGGTCCTTTAGTCACAGAGTTCAACACATTAAGATTACTTCAGATGGGAGCATTGATTGGTCCTGCGTTCATAAGTGCTTCTCTTTGGGGTAGTTTTAATGAGGAAGTGAACTACAGTCAAGATCTTTTCTATGGAATTTCATTTTTCAGTGTGACTAATATTGTCAACCCTTACACGTCTCCCATTAAGTGCAAACATCTTAAAGAAACATTTGGAAACTTTTTTTGCATCCTTTTCTGCAGCCATTTTTTCCTTTCCTTGCCCTATTGCCTGAATGTCATTTGATATCTACTCTAACTTGTGCATCTTTCTTTTCAACCAAAGTAGAAAGTGCTATCAAGTTGGGGTAAATATTTGCTGACTGACTGCGCTGTGTTCATGCTAATATGTTTTAATTAATGTTCATTAGTGTAGGCCTTTTCTTTAAAAACTCTAGAGGGTGCTCTTTTACCTAGAAGCTTGGTCTGACACTGTTTTTGCATTCAGTCTTTGCTTTATACTTCTCCCTACATCTTGTAACTTTTAAGTCCCAATGACTAGGAGCAACATTTGGACACCATTTTGCGTCCTCATCTGCAGCCATTTTTGCTCTCTCCCTCTCGTCTAAAATATCCGTTGATATCTACTCTAACTTTGGCATCTTTCTTTTCAACCAGTGTAGAAAGTGCTATCAAGTTGGGGTAAATATTTTCTGACTGACTCCTCTGTGTCCATGTTTTTTTCTTATTCAGGTCCCTTACTTTCATAGAGCCCCCAGATGACTACAAAGGGAAGCATTCCTGATTCCATTTAAGAATAAGTGCTTCCGTTTAGCGCAATCGTGTTGCAACATACACAAGGTAAACACTAGATGGTGCTGGTTACCTTAAAAGTTTGTTCTGCCGCTTCCTGTTTATGTATTTAGTGTAGGCCCTGACTTTAAAAATATCTCAACCTCTTTTCTAAATTCAGGGGGAAAGGAGTTGATAATTGTTGTATTTGCATGAAGTGCTTTAAATGTGTGAAAAGTCAACCCATGCTTAAAAGTACTGAGTAGTTCCGAAGATGTTAACTGGGCAATCAAAACTTGATGGGCTTTACAGAAAAGCAGAGTGTCAACGACCACGGCAAAGCCAAGGGGGCATGGACACACATATATTGGGTGCTGCTGGTTAACCATATGGCTCAGACCAGCTCTTCCCAAAAGCAGGCAACAAGCTCCTCGTGTCTCTGACTGCAAAGGATCTCGTCTGGTCCTCCCGAGTTTCAGGCTAGAAATTGGACAAGATTTTCAACTGCTGCTACTGTCACCCTCGGTACCCTCACAATGGCACTAACTCGTCTGTCTTATTTGGTAAGTGCTATTTGTTGGGGTAGTTTCAAGTGACCAGAGCTTCAAGAGACAACTGCCTTCTAGAACTCCAGACTGTGTTCTCCATGCGATGGTCCTTTAGTCACAGAGTTCAACACATTAAGATTACTTCAAATGGGAGCATTGATTGGTCCTGCGTTCATAAGTGCTTCTCTTTGGGGTAGTTTTAATGAGGAAGTGAACTACAGTCAAGATCTTTTCTATGGAATTTCATTTTTCAGTGTGACTAATATTGTCAACCCTTACACGTCTCCCATTAAGTGCAAACATCTTAAAGAAACATTTGGAAACTTTTTTTGCATCCTTTTCTGCAGCCATTTTTTCCTTTCCTTGCCCTATTGCCTGAATGTCATTTGATATCTACTCTAACTTGTGCATCTTTCTTTTCAACCAAAGTAGAAAGTGCTATCAAGTTGGGGTAAATATTTGCTGACTGACTGCGCTGTGTGTGTTCATGCTAATATGTTTTAATTAATGTTCATTAGTGTAGGCCTTTTCTTTAAAAACTCTAGAGGGTGCTCTTTTACCTAGAAGCTTGGTCTGACACTGTTTTTGCATTCAGTCTTTGCTTCATACCTCTCCCTACATCTTGCAACTTTTAAGTCCCAATGACTTGGAGCAACATTTGGACACCATTTTGCGTCCTCATCTGCAGCCATTTTTGCTCTCTCCCTCTCGTCTAAAATATCCGTTGATATCTACTCTAACTTTGGCATCTTTCTTTTCAACCAGTGTAGAAAGTGCTATCAAGTTGGGGTAAATATTTTCTGACTGACTCCTCTGTGTCCATTTTTTTTATTCAGGTCCCTTACATTCATAGAGCCCCCAGATGACTACAAAGGGAAGCATTCCTGATTCCATTTAAGAATAAGTGCTTCTGTTTAGCGCAATCGTGTTGCAACATACACAAGGTAAAGACTAGATGGTGCTGGTTTACCTTAAAAGTTTGTTCTGCCGCTTCCTGTTTATGTATTTAGTGTAGGCCCTGACTTTAAAAATATCTCAACCACTTTTCTAAATTCAGGGGGAAAGGAGTTGATAATTGTTGTATTTGCATGAAGTGCTTTAAATGTGTGAAAAGTCAACCCATGCTGAAAAGTACTGAGTAGTTCCGAAGATGTTAACTGGGCAATCAAAACTTGATGGGCTTTACAGAAAAGCAGAGTGTCAACGACCACGGCAAAGCCAAGGGGACATGGACACACATATATTGGGTGCTGCTGGTTAACCATATGGCTCAGACCAGCTCTTCCCAAAAGCAGGCAACAAGCTCCTCGTGTCTCTGACTGCAAAGGATCTCGTCTGGTCCTCCCGAGTTTCAGGCTAGAAATTGGACAAGATTTTCAACTGCTGCTACTGTCACCCTCGGTACCCTCACAATGGCACTAACTCGTCTGTCTTATTTGGTAAGTGCTATTTGTTGGGGTAGTTTCAAGTGACCAGAGCTTCAAGAGACAACTGCCTTCTAGAACTCCAGACTGTGTTCTCCATGCGATGGTCCTTTAGTCACAGAGTTCAACACATTAAGATTACTTCAAATGGGAGCATTGATTGGTCCTGCGTTCATAAGTGCTTCTCTTTGGGGTAGTTTTAATGAGGAAGTGAACTACAGTCAAGACTCTTTTCTATGGAATTTCATTTTTCAGTGTGACTAATATTGTCAACCCTTACACGTCTCCCATTAAGTGCAAACATCTTAAAGAAACATTTGGAAACTTTTTTTGCATCCTTTTCTGCAGCCATTTTTCCTTTCCTTGCCCTATTGCCTGAATGTCATTTGATATCTACTCTAACTTGTGCATCTTTCTTTTCAACCAAAGTAGAAAGTGCTATCAAGTTGGGGTAAATATTTGCTGACTGACTGCGCTGTGTTCATGCTAATATGTTTTAATTAATGTTCATTAGTGTAGGCCTTTTCTTTAAAAACTCTAGAGGGTGCTCTTTTACCTAGAAGCTTGGTCTGACACTGTTTTTGCATTCAGTCTTTGCTTTATACTTCTCCCTACATCTTGTAACTTTTAAGTCCCAATGACTAGGAGCAACATTTGGACACCATTTTGCGTCCTCATCTGCAGCCATTTTTGCTCTCTCCCTCTCGTCTAAAATATCCGTTGATATCTACTCTAACTTTGGCATCTTTCTTTTCAACCAGTGTAGAAAGTGCTATCAAGTTGGGGTAAATATTTTCTGACTGACTCCTCTGTGTCCATGTTTTTTTTCTTATTCAGGTCCCTTACATTCACAGAGCCCCCAGATGACTACAAAGGGAAGCATTCCTGATTCCATTTAAGAATAAGTGCTTCCGTTTAGCGCAATCGTGTTGCAACATACACAAGGTAAACACTAGATGGTGCTGGTTTACCTTAAAAGTTTGTTCTGCCTCTTCCTGTTTATGTATTTAGTGTAGGCCCTGACTTTAAAAATATCTCAACTTCTTTTCTAAATTCAGGGGGAAAGGAGTTGATAATTGTTGTATTTGCATGAAGTGCTTTAAATGTGTGAAAAGTCAACCCATGCTGAAAAGTACTGAGTAGTTCCGAAGATGTTAACTGGGCAATCAAAACTTGATGGGCTTTACAGAAAAGCAGAGTGTCAACGACCACGGCAAAGCCAAGGGGACATGGACACACATATATTGGGTGCTGCTGGTTAACCATATGGCTCAGACCAGCTCTTCCCAAAAGCAGGCAACAAGCTCCTCGTGTCTCTGACTGCAAAGGATCTCGTCCGGTCCTCCCGAGTTTCAGGCTAGAAATTGGACAAGATTTTCAACTGCTTCTACTGTCACCCTCGGTACCCTCACAATGGCACTAACTCGTCTGTTGTATTTGGTAAGTGCTATTTGTTGGGGTAGTTTCAAGTGACCAGAGCTTCAAGAGACAACTGCCTTCTAGAACTCCAGCCTGCGTTCTCCATGCGATGGTCCTTTAGTCACAGAGTTCAACACATTAAGATTACTTCAGATGGGAGCATTGATTGGTCCTGCGTTCATAAGTGCTTCTCTTTGGGGTAGTTTTAATGAGAAAGTGAACTACAGTCAAGACTCTTTTCTATGGAATTTCATTTTTCAGTGTGACTAATATTGTCAACCCTTACACGTCTCCCATTAAGTGCAAACATCTTAAAGAAACATTTGGAAACTTTTTTGCATCCTTTTCTGCAGCCATTTTTTCATTTCCTTGCCCTATTGCCTGAATGTCATTTGATATCTACTCTAACTTGTGCATCTTTCTTTTCAACCAAAGTAGAAAGTGCTATCAAGTTGGGGTAAATATTTGCTGACTGACTGCGCTGTGTTCATGCTAATATGTTTTAATTAATGTTCATTAGTGTAGACCTTTTCTTTAAAAACTCTAGAGGGTGCTCTTTTACCTAGAAGCTTGGTCTGACACTGTTTTTGCATTCAGTCTTTGCTTCATACCTCTCCCTACATCTTGCAACTTTTAAGTCCCAATGACTTGGAGCAACATTTGGACACCATTTTGCGTCCTCATCTGCAGCCATTTTTGCTCTCTCCCTCTCGTCTAAAATATCCGTTGATATCTACTCTAACTTTGGCATCTTTCTTTTCAACCAGTGTAGAAAGTGCTATCAAGTTGGGGTAAATATTTTCTGACTGACTCCTCTGTGTCCATTTTTTTTTATTCAGGTCCCTTACATTCATAGAGCCCCCAGATGACTACAAAGGGAAGCATTCCTGATTCCATTTAAGAATAAGTGCTTCCGTTTAGCGCAATCGTGTTGCAACATACACAAGGTAAACACTAGATGGTGCTGGTTACCTTAAAAGTTTGTTCTGCCGCTTCCTGTTTATGTATTTAGTGTAGGCCCTGACTTTAAAAATATCTCAACCTCTTTTCTAAATTCAGGGGGAAAGGAGTTGATAATTGTTGTATTTGCATGAAGTGCTTTAAATGTGTGAAAAGTCAACCCATGCTGAAAAGTACTGAGTAGTTCCGAAGATGTTAACTGGGCAATCAAAACTTGATGGGCTTTACAGAAAAGCAGAGTGTCAACGACCACGGCAAAGCCAAGGGGGCATGGACACACATATATTGGGTGCTGCTGGTTAACCATATGGCTCAGACCAGCTCTTCCCAAAAGCAGGCAACAAGCTCCTCGTGTCTCTGACTGCAAAGGATCTCGTCTGGTCCTCCCGAGTTTCAGGCTAGAAATTGGACAAGATTTTCAACTGCTGCTACTGTCACCCTCGGTACCCTCACAATGGCACTAACTCGTCTGTCTTATTTGGTAAGTGCTATTTGTTGGGGTAGTTTCAAGTGACCAGAGCTTCAAGAGACAACTGCCTTCTAGAACTCCAGACTGTGTTCTCCATGCGATGGTCCTTTAGTCACAGAGTTCAACACATTAAGATTACTTCAAATGGGAGCATTGATTGGTCCTGCGTTCATAAGTGCTTCTCTTTGGGGTAGTTTTAATGAGGAAGTGAACTACAGTCAAGATCTTTTCTATGGAATTTCATTTTTCAGTGTGACTAATATTGTCAACCCTTACACGTCTCCCATTAAGTGCAAACATCTTAAAGAAACATTTGGAAACTTTTTTTGCATCCTTTTCTGCAGCCATTTTTTCATTTCCTTGCCCTATTGCCTGAATGTCATTTGATATCTACTCTAACTTGTGCATCTTTCTTTTCAACCAAAGTAGAAAGTGCTATCAAGTTGGGGTAAATATTTGCTGACTGACTGCGCTGTGTTCATGCTAATATGTTTTAATTAATGTTCATTAGTGTAGGCCTTTTCTTTAAAAACTCTAGAGGGTGCTCTTTTACCTAGAAGCTTGGTCTGACACTGTTTTTGCATTCAGTCTTTGCTTCATACCTCTCCCTACATCTTGCAACTTTTAAGTCCCAATGACTTGGAGCAACATTTGGACACCATTTTGCGTCCTCATCTGCAGCCATTTTTGCTCTCTCCCTCTCGTCTAAAATATCCGTTGATATCTACTCTAACTTTGGCATCTTTCTTTTCAACCAGTGTAGAAAGTGCTATCAAGTTGGGGTAAATATTTTCTGACTGACTCCTCTGTGTCCATTTTTTTTCTTATTCAGGTCCCTTACATTCACAGAGCCCCCAGATGACTACAAAGGGAAGCATTCCTGATTCCATTTAAGAATAAGTGCTTCTGTTTAGCGCAATCGTGTTGCAACATACACAAGGTAAACACTAGATGGTGCTGGTTTACCTTAAAAGTTTGTTCTGCCTCTTCCTGTTTATGTATTTAGTGTAGGCCCTGACTTTAAAAATATCTCAACCTCTTTTCTAAATTCAGGGGGAAAGGAGTTGATAATTGTTGTATTTGCATGAAGTGCTTTAAATGTGTGAAAAGTCAACCCATGCTGAAAAGTACTGAGTAGTTCCGAAGATGTTAACTGGGCAATCAAAACTTGATGGGCTTTACAGGAAAGCAGAGTGTCAACAACCACGGCAAAGCCAAGGGGGCATGGACACACATATATTGGGTGCTGCTGGTTAACCATATGGCTCAGACCAGCTCTTCCCAAAAGCAGGCAACAAGCTCCTCGTGTCTCTGACTGCAAAGGATCTCGTCTGGTCCTCCCGAGTTTCAGGCTAGAAATTGGACAAGATTTTCAACTGCTGCTACTGTCACCCTCGGTACCCTCACAATGGCACTAACTCGTCTGTTGTATTTGGTAAGTGCTATTTGTTGGGGTAGTTTCAAGTGACCAGAGCTTCAAGAGACAACTGCCTTCTAGAACTCCAGACTGTGTTCTCCATGCGATGGTCCTTTAGTCACAGAGTTCAACACATTAAGATTACTTCAAATGGGAGCATTGATTGGTCCTGCGTTCATAAGTGCTTCTCTTTGGGGTAGTTTTAATGAGGAAGTGAACTACAGTCAAGACTCTTTTCTATGGAATTTCATTTTTCAGTGTGACTAATATTGTCAACCCTTACACGTCTCCCATTAAGTGCAAACATCTTAAAGAAACATTTGGAAACTTTTTTTGCATCCTTTTCTGCAGCCATTTTTTCCTTTCCTTGCCCTATTGCCTGAATGTCATTTGATATCTACTCTAACTTGTGCATCTTTCTTTTCAACCAAAGTAGAAAGTGCTATCAAGTTGGGGTAAATATTTGCTGACTGACTACGCTGTGTTCATGCTAATATGTTTTAATTAATGTTCATTAGTGTAGGCCTTTTCTTTAAAAACTCTAGAGGGTGCTCTTTTACCTAGAAGCTTGGTCTGACACTGTTTTTGCATTCAGTCTTTGCTTTATACTTCTCCCTACATCTTGTAACTTTTAAGTCCCAATGACTAGGAGCAACATTTGGACACCATTTTGCGTCCTCATCTGCAGCCATTTTTGCTCTCTCCCTCTCGTCTAAAATATCCGTTGATATCTACTCTAACTTTGGCATCTTTCTTTTCAACCAGTGTAGAAAGTGCTATCAAGTTGGGGTAAATATTTTCTGACTGACTCCTCTGTGTCCATGTTTTTTTCTTATTCAGGTCCCTTACATTCACAGAGCTCCCAGATGACTACAAAGGGAAGCATTCCTGATTCCATTTAAGAATAAGTGCTTCCGTTTAGCGCAATCGTGTTGCAACATACACAAGGTAATCACTAGATGGTGCTGGTTTACCTTAAAAGTTTGTTCTGCCGCTTCCTGTTTATGTATTTAGTGTAGGCTCTGACTTTAAAAATATCTCAACCTCTTTTCTAAATTCAGGGGGAAAGGAGTTGATAATTGTTGTATTTGCATGAAGTGCTTTAAATGTGTGAAAAGTCAACCCATGCTGAAAAGTACTGAGTAGTTCCAAAGATGTTAACTGGGCAATCAAAACTTGATGGGCTTTACAGAAAAGCAGAGTGTCAACGACCACGGCAAAGCCAAGGGGGCATGGACACACATATATTGGGTGCTTCTGGTTAACCATATGGCTCAGACCAGCTCTTCCCAAAAGCAGGCAACAAGCTCCTCGTGTCTCTGACTGCAAAGGATCTCGTCTGGTCCTCCCGAGTTTCAGGCTAGAAATTGGACAAGATTTTCAACTGCTGCTACTGTCACCCTCGGTACCCTCACAATGGCACTAACTCGTCTGTTGTATTTGGTAAGTGCTATTTGTTGGGGTAGTTTCAAGTGACCAGAGCTTCAAGAGACAACTGCCTTCTAGAACTCCAGACTGCGTTCTCCATGCGATGGTCCTTTAGTCACAGAGTTCAACACATTAAGATTACTTCAAATGGGAGCATTGATTGGTCCTGCGTTCATAAGTGCTTCTCTTTGGGGTAGTTCTAATGAGGAAGTGAACTACAGTCAAGACTCTTTTCTATGGAATTTCATTTTTCAGTGTGACTAATATTGTGAACCCTTACATGTCTCCCATTAAGTGCAAACATCTTAAAGAAACATTTTGAAACGTTTTTTGCATCCTTTTCTGCAACCATTTTTTCATTTCCTTGCCCTAATGCCTGAATGTCATTTGATATCTACTCTAACTTGTGCATCTTTCTTTTCAACCAAAGTAGAAAGTGCTATCAAGTTGGGGTAAATATTTGCTGACTGACTGTGCTGTGTTCATGCTAATATGTTTTAATTAATGTTCATTAGTGTAGGCCTTTTCTTTATAAACTCTAGAGGGTGCTCTTTTACCTAGAAGCTTGGTCTGACACTGTTTTTGCATTCAGTCTTTGCTTCATACCTCTCCCTACATCTTGTAACTTTTAAGTCCCAATGACTTGGAGCAACATTTGGACACCATTTTGCGTCCTCATCTGCAGCCATTTTTGCTCTCTCCCTCTCGTCTAAAATATCCGTTGATATCTACTCTAACTTTGGCATCTTTCTTTTCAACCAGTGTAGAAAGTGCTATCAAGTTGGGGTAAATATTTTCTGACTGACTCCTCTGTGTCCATGTTTTTTTCTTATTCAGGTCCCTTACATTCACAGAGCCCCCAGATGACTACAAAGGGAAGCATTCCTGATTCCATTTAAGAATAAGTGCTTCCGTTTAGCGCAATCGTGTTGCAACATACACAAGGTAAACACTAGATGGTGCTGGTTTACCTTAAAAGTTTGTTCTGCCTCTTCCTGTTTATGTAATTAGTGTAGGCTCTGACTTTAAAAATATCTCAACCTCTTTTCTAAATTCAGGGGGAAAGGAGTTGATAATTGTTGTATTTGCATGAAGTGCTTTAAATGTGTGAAAAGTCAACCCATGCTGAAAAGTACTGAGTAGTTCCGAAGATGTTAACTGGGAAATCAAAACTTGATGGGCTTTACAGAAAAGCAGAGTGTCAACGACCACGGCAAAGCCAAGGGGGCATGGACACACATACATTGGGTGCTTCTGGTTAACCATATGGCTCAGACCAGCTCTTCCCAAAAGCAGGCAACAAGCTCCTCGTGTCTCTGACTGCAAATGATCTCGTCCGGTCCTCCCGATTTTCAGGCTAGAAATTGGACAAGATTTTTAACTGCTGCTACTGTCACCCTCGGTACCCTCACAATGGCACTAACTCGTCTGTTGTATTTGGTAAGTGCTATTTGTTGGGGTAGTTTCAAGTGACCAGAGCTTCAAGAGACAACTGCCTTCTAGAACTCCAGACTGTGTTCTCCATGCGATGGTCCTTTAGTCACAGAGTTCAACACATTAAGATTACTTCAGATGGGAGCATTGATTGGTCCTGCGTTCATAAGTGCTTCTCTTTGGGGTAGTTTTAATGAGGAAGTGAACTACAGTCAAGACTCTTTTCGAATTTCATTTTTCAGTGTGACTAATATTGTCAACCCTTACACGTCTCCCATTAAGTGCAAACATCTTAAAGAAACATTTGGAAACTTTTTTTGCATCCTTTTCTGCAGCCATTTTTTCATTTCCTTGCCCTATTGCCTGAATGTCATTTGATATCTACTCTAACTTGTGCATCTTTCTTTTCAACCAAAGTAGAAAGTGCTATCAAGTTGGGGTAAATATTTGCTGACTGACTGCGCTGTGTTCATGCTAATATGTTTTAATTAATGTTCATTAGTGTAGGCCTTTTCTTTATAAACTCTAGAGGGTGCTCTTTTACCTAGAAGCTTGGTCTGACACTGTTTTTGCATTCAGTCTTTGCTTCATACCTCTCCCTACATCTTGTAACTTTTAAGTCCCAATGACTTGGAGCAACATTTGGACACCATTTTGCGTCCTCATCTGCAGCCATTTTTGCTCTCTCCCTCTCGTCTAAAATATCCGTTGATATCTACTCTAACTTTGGCATCTTTCTTTTCAACCAGTGTAGAAAGTGCTATCAAGTTGGGGTAAATATTTTCTGACTGACTCCTCTGTGTCCATGTTTTTTTCTTATTCAGGTCCCTTACATTCACAGAGCCCCCAGATGACTACAAAGGGAAGCATTCCTGATTCCATTTAAGAATAAGTGCTTCCGTTTAGCGCAATCATGTTCCAACATACACACTGTAAACACTAGATGGTGCTGGTTTACCTTAAAAGTTTGTTCTGCCGCTTCCTGTTTATATTTAGTGTAGGCCTTGACTTTAAAAATATCTCAACATCTTTTCTAAATTCAGGGGGAAAGGAGTTGATAATTGTTGTATTTGCATGAAGTGCTTTAAATGTGTGAAAAGTCAACCCATGCTGAAAAGTACTGAGTAGTTCCGAAGATGTTAACTGGGCAATCAAAACTTGATGGGCTTTACAGAAAAGCAGAGTGTCAACGACCACGGCAAAGCCAAGGGGGCATGGACACACATATATTGGGTGCTGCTGGTTGACTATATGGCTCAGACCAGCTCTTCCCAAAAGCAGGCAACAAGCTCCCCGTGTCTCTGACTGCAAATGATCTCGTCCGGTCTCCCGAGTTTCAGGCTAGAAATTGGACAAGATTTTCAACTGCTGCTACTGTCACCCTCGGTACCCTCACAATGGCACTAACTTGTCTGTTGTATTTGGTAAGTGCTATTTGTTGGGGTAGTTTCAAGTGACCAGAGCTTCAAGAGACAACTGCCTTCTAGAAATCCAGACTGCGTTCTCCATGCGATGGTCCTTTAGTCACAGAGTTCAACACATTAAGATTACTTCAGATGGGAGCATTGATTGGTCCTGCGTTCATAAGTGCTTCTCTTTGGGGTAGTTTTAATGAGGAAGTGACTTACAGTCAAGACTCTTTTCTATGGAATTTCATTTTTCAGTGTGACTAATATTGTCAACCCTTACACGTCTCCCATTAAGTGCAAACATCTTAAAGAAACATTTGGAAACTTTTTTTGCATCCTTTTCTGCAGCCATTTTTTCCTTTCCTTGCCCTATTGCCTGAATGTCATTTGATATCTACTCTAACTTGTGCATCTTTCTTTTCGACCAAAGTAGAAAGTGCTATCAAGTTGGGGTAAATATTTGCTGACTGACTGCGCTGTGTTCATGCTAATATGTTTTAATTAATGTTCATTAGTGTAGGCCTTTTCTTTAAAAACTCTAGAGGTTGCTCTTTTACCTAGAAGCTTGGTCTGACACTGTTTTTGCATTCAGTCTTTGCTTCATACCTCTCCCTACATCTTGTAACTTTTAAGTCCCAATGACTTGGAGCAACATTTGGACACCATTTTGCGTCCTCATCTGCAGCCATTTTTGCTCTCTCCCTCTCGTCTAAAATATCCGTTGATATCTACTCTAACTTTGGCATCTTTCTTTTCAACCAGTGTAGAAAGTGCTATCAAGTTGGGGTAAATATTTTCTGACTGACTCCTCTGTGTCCATGTTTTTTTCTTATTCAGGTCCCTTACATTCACAGAGCCCCCAGGTGACTACAAAGGGAAGCATTCCTGATTCCATTTAAGAATAAGTGCTTCCGTTTAGCGCAATCGTGTTGCAACATACACAAGGTAAACACTAGATGGTGCTGGTTTACCTTAAAAGTTTGTTCTGCCGCTTCCTGTTTATGTATTTAGTGTAGGCCTTGACTTTAAAAATATCTCAACCTCTTTTCTAAATTCAGGGGGAAAGGAGTTGATAATTGTTGTATTTGCATGAAGTGCTTTAAATGTGTGAAAAGTCAACCCATGCTGAAAAGTACTGAGTAGTTCCGAAGATGTTAACTGGGCAATCAAAACTTGATGGGCTTTACAGGAAAGCAGAGTGTCAACAACCACGGCAAAGCCAAGGGGGCATGGACACACATATATTGGGTGCTTCTGGTTAACCATATGGCTCAGACCAGCTCTTCCCAAAAGCAGGCAACAAGCTCCTCGTGTCTCTGACTGCAAAGGATCTCGTCCGGTCCTCCCGAGTTTCAGGCTAGAAATTGGACAAGATTTTCAACTGCTGCTACTGTCACCCTCGGTACCCTCACAATGGCACTAACTTGTCTGTCTTATTTGGTAAGTGCTATTTGTTGGGGTAGTTTCAAGTGACCAGAGCTTCAAGAGACAACTGCCTTCTAGAACTCCAGACTGTGTTCTCCATGCGATGGTCCTTTAGTCACAGAGTTCAACACATTAAGATTACTTCAAATGGGAGCATTGATTGGTCCTGCGTTCATAAGTGCTTCTCTTTGGGGTAGTTTTAATGAGGAAGTGAACTACAGTCAAGACTCTTTTCTATGGAATTTCATTTTTCAGTGTGACTAATATTGCCAACCCTTACACGTCTCCCATTAAGTGCAAACATCTTAAAGAAACATTTGGAAACTTTTTTTGCATCCTTTTCTGCAGCCATTTTTTCATTTCCTTGCCCTATTGCCTGAATGTCATTTGATATCTACTCTAACTTGTGCATCTTTCTTTTCAACCAAAGTAGAAAGTGCTATCAAGTTGGGGTAAATATTTGCTGACTGACTGCGGTGTGTTCATGCTAATATGTTTTAATTAATGTTCATTAGTGTAGGCCTTTTCTTTATAAACTCTAGAGGGTGCTCTTTTACCTAGAAGCTTGGTCTGACACTGTTTTTGCATTCAGTCTTTGCTTCATACCTCTCCCTACATCTTGTAACTTTTAAGTCCCAATGACTTGGAGCAACATTTGGACACCATTTTGCATCCTCATCTGCAGCCATTTTTGCTCTCTCCCTCTCGTCTAAAATATCCGTTGATATCTACTCTAACTTTGGCATCTTTCTTTTCAACCAGTGTAGAAAGTGCTATCAAGTTGGGGTAAATATTTTCTGACTGACTCCTCTGTGTCCATGTTTTTTTCTTATTCAGGTCCCTTACATTCACAGAGCTCCCAGATGACTACAAAGGGAAGCATTCCTGATTCCATTTAAGAATAAGTGCTTCCGTTTAGCGCAATCGTGTTGCAACATACACAAGGTAATCACTAGATGGTGCTGGTTTACCTTAAAAGTTTGTTCTGCCGCTTCCTGTTTATGTATTTAGTGTAGGCTCTGACTTTAAAAATATCTCAACCTCTTTTCTAAATTCAGGGGGAAAGGAGTTGATAATTGTTGTATTTGCATGAAGTGCTTTAAATGTGTGAAAAGTCAACCCATGCTGAAAAGTACTGAGTAGTTCCAAAGATGTTAACTGGGCAATCAAAACTTGATGGGCTTTACAGAAAAGCAGAGTGTCAACGACCACGGCAAAGCCAAGGGGGCATGGACACACCGGGTGCTTCTGGTTAACCATATGGCTCAGACCAGCTCTTCCCAAAAGCAGGCAACAAGCTCCTCGTGTCTCTGACTGCAAAGGATCTCGTCTGGTCCTCCCGAGTTTCAGGCTAGAAATTGGACAAGATTTTCAACTGCTGCTACTGTCACCCTCGGTACCCTCACAATGGCACTAACTCGTCTGTTGTATTTGGTAAGTGCTATTTGTTGGGGTAGTTTCAAGTGACCAGAGCTTCAAGAGACAACTGCCTTCTAGAACTCCAGACTGTGTTCTCCATGCGATGGTCCTTTAGTCACAGAGTTCAACACATTAAGATTACTTCAAATGAGAGCATTGATTGGTCCTGCGTTCATAAGTGCTTCTCTTTGGGGTAGTTTTAATGAGGAAGTGAACTACAGTCAAGACTCTTTTCTATGGAATTTCATTTTTCAGTGTGACTAATATTGTCAACCCTTACACGTCTCCCATTAAGTGCAAACATCTTAAAGAAACATTTGGAAACTTTTTTTGCATCCTTTTCTGCAGCCATTTTTTCCTTTCCTTGCCCTATTGCCTGAATGTCATTTGATATCTACTCTAACTTGTGCATCTTTCTTTTCAACCAAAGTAGAAAGTGCTATCAAGTTGGGGTAAATATTTGCTGACTGACTGCGCTGTGTTCATGCTAATATGTTTTAATTAATGTTCATTAGTGTATGCCTTTTCTTTAAAAACTCTAGAGGGTGCTCTTTTACCTAGAAGCTTGGTCTGACACCGTTTTTGCATTCAGTCTTTGCTTTATACTTCTCCCTACATCTTGTAACTTTTAAGTCCCAATTACCCCTTTTCCACCGAAAAAAGAACTGGTTCGGAACTGGTGCTGGTTCAAAGTTAGTTCGGAGCTGGTTCAACTTGCGAACCCGTTCAGAACCTGTTTGCTTTTCCACTGACGACTAGAGCGCCCAGGGAACGACGTCGTTACGTCACTGTTTACGTCGCTTGCAAGTAGGCTACATTGCTTTGGGATTATCTCTAACTCGTGTACTAAGAAAACTTTAAAAACAATTGAAATATGTAAGTCTTTTAATCTTTTCGTTTGATATGTAATCTTTTCTGATAAGTTATGTACCCATGTCTTGTGTCTTTTTTCTTTCCATTTATTTGTTCAATCGCGACTGTTTTCTTCTTTGCTTATGTTTAAATAAATAAATAAATAAAAACGCTTGCGTGTTTCTGCAGTTTCTCATGGCTTTGCGATGGATGGTCAGAAAATATGTTTAGAACACATCTGAAGCCGCCCCAGCCCCCGACGTAAACATGACGTGCTAAAAGAACGGTTCTAGTCCAGCAAAGAGTTGGTGCCGCTTTGGAACCAGTTCTCGCGGCCGCGAACCGGTTCTTTGGCTGTCGAAACACAAGGAACTGGTTCGCGCGCAGGCACCGGCTCCGAACCGGCTCTCAAAATGCGTTGGTGGAAAAGGGGCTAATGACTTGGAGCAACATTTGGACACCATTTTGCGTCCTCAGCTAAAGCCATTTTTGTTCTCTCCCTCTCGTCTAAAATATCCGTTGATATCTACTCTAACTTTGGCATCTTTCTTTTCAACCAGTGTAGAAAGTGCTATCAAGTTGGGGTAAATATTTTCTGACTGACTCCTCTTTGTCCATGTTTTTTTCTTATTCAGGTCCCTTACATTCACAGAGCCCCTTTAGATGACTATAAAGGGAAGCATTCCTGATTCCATTTAAGAATAAGTGCTTCCGTTTAGCGCAATCGCGTTGCAACATACACACTGTAAACACTAGATGGTGCTGGTTTACCTTAAAAGTTTGTTCTGCCGCTTCCTGTTTATGTATTTAGTGTAGGCCTTGACTTTAAAAATATCTCAACCTCTTTTCTAAATTCAGAGGGAAAGTAGTTGATAATTGTTGTATTTGCATGAATGTGTGAAAAAACAACCCATGCTGAAAAGTACTGAGTAGTTCCGAAGATGTTAACTGGGCAATCAAAACTTGATGGGCTTTACAGAAAAGCAGAGTGTCAACGACCACGGCAAAGCCAAGGGGGCATGGACACACATATATTGGGTGCTGCTGGTTAACCATATGGCTCAGACCAGCTCTTCCCAAAAGCAGGCAACATGCTCCTCGTGTCTCTGACTGCAAAGGATCTCGTCCGGTCCTCCCGAGTTTCAGGCTAGAAATTGGACAAGATTTTCAACTGCTGCTACTGTCACCCTCGGTGTGCCACCCTGCACAATGGCACTAACTCGTCTGTTGTATTTGGTAAGTGCTATTTGTTGGGGTAGTTTCAAGTGACCAGAGCTTCAAGAGACAACTGCCTTCTAGAACTCCAGACTGCGTTCTCCATGCAATGGTCCTTTAGTCACAGAGTTCAACACATTAAGATTACTTCAAATGGGAGCATTGATTGGTCCTGCATTCATAAGTGCTTCTCTTTGGGGTAGTTTTAATGAGGAAGTGAACTACAGTCAAGACTCTTTTCTATGGAATTTCATTTTTCAGTGTGACTAATATTGTCAACCCTTACACGTCTCCCATTAAGTGCAAACATCTTAAAGAAACATTTGGAAACTTTTTTTTGCATCATTTTCTGCAGGCATTTTTTCATTTCCTTGCCCTATTGACTGAATGTATTTTGATATCTACTCTAACTTGTGCATCTTTCTTTTCAACCAAAGTAGAAAGTGCTATCAAGTTGGGGTAAATATTTGCTGACTGACTTCGCTGTGTTCATGCTGATATGTTTTAATTAATGTTCATTAGTGTAGGCCTTTTCTTTATAAACTCTAGAGGGTGCTCTTTTACCTAGAAGCTTGGTCTGACACTGTTTTTGTATTCAGTCTTTGCTTCATACCTCTCCCTACATCTTGTAACTTTTAAGTCCCAATGACTTGGAGCAACATTTGGACACCATTTTGCGTCCTCATCTGCAGCCATTTTTGCTCTCTTCCTCTTGTCTAAAACATCCGTTGATATCTACTCTAACTTTGGCATCTTTCTTTTTGTGACGGACTGAAAGTATTACAGGGGAAGATAAAAGTATTGAATGATAATAGGTACCCCAAATAATTTTTATTTTTTTTCTCTCTGTATCTTCAGTTTAAGTATGTACAAGAGTCTAAAACAATGGATGTGTCAATGCTACATAGATTTAAGTTTATTCTGAAACAGGCCTGTAGGTGGCGCATTGCACTAGAGTGATGAGAAATGACGTTCTGGTCAAAGGGCAAAGTCATTAAAAGAAAGCGACAGAACAGCAGACACTAACGTGTGTTTCTCGTCATTTTATACAGGTTGGTAAAATGTTTTGTATGAATCAATATCGATCAGTAGTGATACTTGAGACATTCATAAATGCTTTTAAACTCTGTTTATCCAGTTTTACTGATTGTAAGTGTTCAGATGATTGATGTGTGATTCCATCGATGTAATCTCCAGCTGAGTAAGCAGTTCAAAGTCACGATGCTCGTAGAAAATGTGATGTGCAAGTAGGATAAGTTCAGCAGTTATTCAACAACTACTGTAATTCCTGTGTAATCTCGACAGATTTTCCAGTTTGAACTGTATACTGTGTTGTACGGAGTTTGTGACACCATTTTGTTGATGTGAAAAAGTGAAATTCAAATGTGTTTCTTTAAAAACGTACACTAGCAAGTTAAAAACAACATATCTACATCAAGTGAGACTGTTAATCATTATGGATTGTTTATTCCATTGAAGTTATTCTGTTTTGTTTTTTTCATAGAATGTATCTCGATTTCTCCTTGTTCAAAACTTCAATATATCTATAAAATAGATAAAGCAAAACTTTAAAGTGTTGAGTGGAAACATATAAAGTGGTATCCAGATGTTATTGAAGTTGCTGAGTATATTATAGAAATGAAATGGTCAAAGATATTACTTAAGCTGACTCAATGGGTAAACATCTAAATGCTGTGAGCTGAATTATGTATACATGACCTGCATTGAATGAGTTATACTTACCTGTTACCTGAAAAGGGCAAAGTCATTAAAAGAAAGCGCCAGAACGCAGCAGACACTAACGTGTGTTTCTCGTCATTTTATACAGTTGCTGTATCTCATCCCTAACTGTTTGAGACCGGTAACATTTTTAACCAGTGTAGAAAGTGCTATCAAGTTGGGGTAAATATTTTCTGACTGACTCCTCTGTGTCCATGTTTTCTTCTTATTCAGGTCCCTTACATTCACAGAGCCCCTTTAGATGACTACAAAGGGAAGCATTCCTGATTCCATTTAAGAATAAGTGCTTCCGTTTAGCCCAATCGTGTTGCAACATACACACTGTAAACACTAGATGGTGCTGGTTTACCTTAAAAGTTTGTTCTGCCGCTTCCTGTTTATGTAATTAGTGTAGGCCTTGACTTTAAAAATATCTCAACCTCTTTTCTAAATTCAGGGGGAATGAAGTTGATAATTGTTGTATTTGCATGAAGTGTTTTAAATGTGTGAAAAGTCAACCCATGCTGAAAAGTACTGAGTAGTTCCAAAGATGTTAACTGGGCAATCAAAACTTGATGGGCTTTACAGAAAAGCAGTGTCAACGACCACGGCAAAGCCAAGGGGGCATGGACACACATATATTGGGTGCTGCTGGTTAACCATATGGCTCAGACCAGCTCTTCCCAAAAGCAGGCAACAAGCTCCTCGTGTCTCTGACTGCAAAGGATCTCGTCCGGTCCTCCCGAGTTTCAGGCTAGAAATTGGACAAGATTTTTAACTGCTGCTACTGTCACCCTCGGTACCCTCACAATGGCACTAACTCGTCTGTTGTATTTGGTAAGTACTATTTGTTGGGGTAGTTTCAAGTGACCAGAGCTTCAAGAGACAACTGCCTTCTAGAACTCCAGACTGCGTTCTCCATGCGATGGTCATTTATTCACAGAGTTCAACACATTAAGATTACTTCAGATGGGAGCATTGATTGGTTCTGCGTTCAGAAGTGCTTCTCTTTGGGGTAGTTTTAATGAGGAAGTGAACTACAGTCAAGGCTCTTTTCTATGGAATTTCATTTTTTCAGTGTGACTAATATTGTCAACCCTTACACGTCTCCCATTAAGTGCAAACATCTTAAATAAACATTTGGAAACTTTTTGTGCATCCTTTTCTGAAGCCATTTTTTCATTTCCTTGCCCTATTGACTGAATATTCTTTGATATCTACTCTAACTTGTGCATCTTTCTTTTCAACCAAAGTAGAAAGTGCTATGAAGTTGGCGTAAATATTTGCTGACTGACTGTGCTGTGTTCTTGTTAATTTGTTTTAATTAATGTTCATTAGTGTAGGCCTTTGCTTTAAAAACTCTAGAGGGTGCTGTTTTACCTAGAAGCTTGGTCTGACACTGTTTTTTGCATTCAGTCTTTGCTTCATACCTCTCCCTACATCTTGTAACTTTTAAGTCCCAATGACTCGGATCAACATTTGGACACCATTTTGCGTCCTCATCTGCAGCCATTTTTGCTCTCTCCCTCTTGTCTAAAATATCCGTTGATATCTACTCTAACTTTGGCATCATTCTTTTCAACCAGTGTAGAAAGTGCTATCAAGTTGGGGTAAATACTTTCTGATTGACTCTCCTGTGTCCATGTTTTTTTCTTATTCAGGTCGGGGCTGAACGCTATGACACAGACGTGGCTGAGGCTGCATCTGTACGCATTTCCCCAATCGCTCTGCTCCCGGGAGTCTTGGAGCGGGTCCGCCGGGAAGGGATCAGCCTACTTCTAGTAGCACCCTGCTGGCCTACCAGGGTATGGTTCTCGGACATCAGCTCTGCTAGACGGCCTCCCGTGGCAGGTCCCTCTGAGGCAGCAGTGTTGGGACACAATCTGTAAGTAGGCTAAGACTTCATCATTTTAAATGTATTTGCATGTATAATTCCAGACGTAGCCTTGTGTTTTATTTTTTTCAAATGCCAGCGCTGGCTTTATAGCCACTACTAGTTCGCCTATGCTATTTTGTGTCTACGACAAACGTGTACAAACATTATGGACCTGAATTTTCTATAAGTACTAATGTTTTAAACGTATTTTTCATATATATATGCTTTATGACGTTATTTTCGATTTGATCAAGAACGTAAACATACCAACGCTGTTTGAGTATGACATTAGTAGCCAGTCAGTTGCTATTGTTGCCAGTCAGATGCTATTGTGTAAAACAAACGTGGATAAAGTTAAAAAATGTAGCAAATTATCATTCAGAAACGTTTAGTAAGAGCCATGTGTGGTGAGTTTCTTGACTCTTTTCATCGCGGCTTTCTCGGTCTGATTCTGCCTCAAACTGATACTGTAGTCTCTACACATATTTACATCTGGACCGGAGCTCATGACATACATGCCCGTAAAGGTAATGGGCGTTAACCTTCCGGACAGTTTAGCCTATCACAACACGCCAAACTAACCAATCTGAGCCCACAACGTGTTTCTGAGGGAGTGTTTTCATAGAATCAGGAAGTGAACCGCTCGTTCAGGGGACAGAGGAAACCCAGAAGAACCCAGACAGAAAAACCCCGAATACATGTTATATTGCACCCCATAAACACAATCATGCAAAGAAAAAAAGCAGTCAACCCCCCCTTTAACAATTCTTTCGAAAACCTTTGAAATGCAAGGGAGGATAGAGATTGGTCTATAGCAGTTTGGGTCTAATCTATCCCCTCCTTTACAGTAAATAACGGAATTACTGCCGCAGATTTCCAATCTTTAGGTAGTTCGGATGAACTGAAAGAAAGGTTGAAGAGACTGGTAATTGGGGTAGCTATGATTGCCGCTGACAGCCTTAAAAAGGAAGGGTCCAGATTGTCTAGTCCCGCTGATTTAAAGGGGTCAAGATGCTGCTGCTCCCTTAGACCGTCTACTGTCTGAACATGGGCAAAGGAGAAACGTGAGAAGTTGTTGCAAGATGCTACAGAGGGTGAGGGGCCGTTAGTTATGGTCGGGTTCGCCAAATGAAAAGCACGACCAGCCATGGCAAAATGCTTATTAAAATTCTCAACCATGGAAGCCTTGTCAGTGGTAATAATATTATCTAACTTCAAAGCTGTAAGTAGCTGTGCAAAGGTATTCTTATTCTCCATAGATTTTACTGTATCCCAAAACTTTCTAGAGTTAGTGCTACAATTGGCAAATTTTTGTTTGAAAAAACTAGCCTTAGCATTCCTGACCGCCTGTGTATATCGATTTCTGGCTTCTTTAAAAAGTTGACGATCTCGAAGGTTTTTCATCACTAATGCAGTAAGCCATAAAATGTTCTTATGTTGGCTCAGGGCAGTGAGGTCTAGAGTGAACCACGGGCTGTATCTGCTTTTAGTTCTGAGCTTCTTGAACGGGGCTGGTCCTCCCAGCTTCACAGTAGGATGGGCGTGATTTTGGTGTGGCATCGTTGGCATTTCGTTCCCCAAAGTGTCATAACGATGACGCAGTGTCTCGTTCCCTCGAAGGGGAACGTCTCAGGTTGCGACTGTAACCCTTGTTCCCCGAGAAGGGAATGAGACTCTGCGTCTCGTCGCCACACCTATCACGATCAGAGCGCTTGCTTCATTGCAAAATACCTAATATTGTTTGTGTCAGAGTCCCCTTTGTATCTTCCGGTTATGCTGCCATCTACTACGTCATGACGCAGTACCAATCAGGATCTGACAGATTTCCTTCATGCTTCAGATACGCTACGCTGGGGGCATTCCCCAAAGTGTCATAACGATGACGCAGTGTCTCGTTTCCTTCTCGGGGAACAAGGGTTACAGTCATAACCCAAGACGTTATTCTACTATTTGCCGTCTTGAGTTGCTTAGAAGTCATCGCAGAAAGTGAAGCTCTGAAAGCTTTGTAAATTGCATGCCACTTTTTTTGTGCTTATGTAGCTAAATTTTTCAAATACATTTTTATAATGTTTAAATGTTGTAATCAAAAGTAAGGAAAGCCTCTGCTGATAAACATAACCTTTACTTGAGAGCCTGTAGTCGTAAAAAAAATAAAAATGATATTACAGAGCCATCTAAATACCTTTTGGCTTCATCTCTAGCTACAGAGATAAATCTATAAATAGTGTCATTAAAAATCATTTATCCACAGTTAAAATTAAGAAAGTGATTACAAAAAAAAAATCAAAGCAAATTGCATTTATTTGATATAAGAAATGCACTTCAGTCGTCCAAGCAAAATATTTAACAAAAAATAAGTTTGTATTAACTGATATAACAATATAGATACAGTGTAATCTTTAAAATGACAACAAAAAGGAATTGAAAACAACACAAAAAGCTTGAGGAGACTTCATAGTTCATTCTGTAAAATCAGCTTTTGGGCTAAAAGAAAATGTAAGATCTCAGTTGTGTTAATGTGTGTAACATGAACACAACTGAGTTAATGTCACACACAGATCTAGATTAAACTTGGATTAGGATAACTATGTGCAATATATATATATATATGGACATAACACATGGAAAGGAACATTTTGAAAGTAATTTTTACATATGAATACAATGAATAAATGTTGATTATTTGTGGATTTTATACAAAGTAACACTGATTGAAATAAACATTATTTACAGAATTCGAATCTCTCTCTCTCTTTTTTTTTTGCAATTGCAATTGCAGTCAAAAATTCCTATTTTACTAATCATAAGGATCTATAGCTCTCTTGTTGGAGCCACAAATCAGTGAACTTTTCATGTACTTCTTAAACTTTTGATCCCTCAAGCCATATATAAGAGGACTCAGCAGACGTGGTAAAATGCTGGTGAGCGTGAAGGTGGTGAAATAAATGACTGACCTAGAGTTCGGAAAGAGAGCCGTTAAGGCCCCATCTAGGACTGTTGTAAACAGGGACAATGTACAGAGCAGTAACTGGACCCCATGGAGTAAAATGGTTTTCCTGGCCTTTTGGGCTTGAGCTGGTCCTGAAGAAGCTGCTTTAGCAGAGAACAGCACTTTGAAATAAGTGTAAAAGAGCAGCACCCACACTGAGCACATGTAGCCAATGTTAAAAACAGCCAGGCTTATTATATGGTACTCTGAATTGAACACGTTTTGCTGGTAGCACATGCGGCTTGTAGAAAAGTAGGAGAGTGGACGAAGAGCCAAAATGACAAAAAGGTCCACTATGCCAGGCAGGGCTCCCACCAGCCAGATGATGCCGATCAGGATTTTGGTGTTTTGGACGGTGCATATTCGTGCATGATGTAGAGGGTAGCAGATGGCCACATAGCGCTCAATAGCCATGCCAGCCAGGTTTAGTGGCGTGTTCTTGTAGACGTTGCTTGCGATGAGGATTAAAATGCAGCAGACACCAACATTCAAGTTTGGTAATAAGTACGTAAACACAAACATAGTCACACCGATAGTCAGTGTAACGATGTCATTGATGATCAGCTGCATGTAGAGGATATAGCGGGGCTCCTGAGTGAAGACTGGATTCTTGAAGGCAGTATAAAGCAGCAAGCTATTGATAGAATTGATAATGACAGCAAATATGATCACAGTGATGTTTTTGAGAACAGCTTCATTAAACAAATCTTTGCGTTTGGTAAATTCTGAACTGTTCATTTCACAAAGATTATTTTTACTTAAATATCCTAGTAATTAAATGTCATATTACTATAATGAAACAATTCAAAAAATATTCAAGCTATAATCGGGAAAACCTTTTAAAACATAAACAATATGATAAACAGTATGATGCCAAGATGACATCAAAGAATTCAAAAGATTGGTCTGAGATCCTAAAATCTGCTCGTCAAAGATATCACATGTGTTTCTCTGGAATATTGTTCCTCTAGATGCGCTTAAATGAAATTTGGTCTTATATTATTGTTGAAAATACTATTTGAGGGTTGCCATATTCTCATGTGCTTCAAGTCCCTCAAGTCAGGAAAAACAGGGAAGTTGAAGCAAACAACACTCAAGTTAAAAACAAATTAACCTTTTGGTCTGTTGATTATCTAATGAGATATGTTAATCTGAGAAGGCTACTGTAAGATATCGGAACAGTGATGAGTATTTTCCCCCCTCAAAAGAAGATGCTTCACTACAGATTTTTGCGTTAAACGAATTTACAAAAATATATGTATTTTTGTTGACAAATACATTAAAAAGGAAGGGAAGCTTAAAATGATGATTTATAAATTGAACTGTATCAGATTTCATTTCATTCATCTTTGTGTGGTTACGTCACGTCTGTAAACAAAGAGAAGATGGTCAAACTAATATGGTGTGGTGGGAGGTGTGTTAATTCTGATGGCTTGTAGCCATAACTGAAAAATGAATGGGCTAAAATTTAGCATACTTTTGTGTACTTGAAGCTCAAGTGTGTTCATGATTAGTTAACTTGAAGCATGCTATTTTGGAACAACTAATTTTGTACTAAATATATTTTAATTGTAATTAAATTTGAGAAACTGACTTGTGAAGTGTATTTAGTGTACTTTTATGTGCTAAAGTGGAACAACTTAAAATATATTTTGTTTACTTTAAGTATTTGGCTTTATATGTACCAATATATGCTTAATAAGCAAAATTATAGATTACATTATTTGTTATTAGAATGAATTGTTAGTGTCTTAAAAATATATAAGCTTTATACTTTTATCATTGATTTTTTTTCCTGGGATTACATGAAGAAACAGAAAAAAGTGAGACAGACTAACGTTAAATCCAGAAGAACTGTGGCAACATCTCCAAGGTGACGCAATTCTGACACACTACAGCAACGTAACCGATGAATAACTGACTTTAAACTATTTTTTTGGGTGAAAATACTAACGTGCCTTAGACTTTAAGGGGCTGGTGCACCGAAGGAATCTTATAATTGTAACGTTAGTTCCTCGAACTAATGGCGGGTCTAAAACCATTGGCCAAAGTCGTGTAGGTAAGTATTTACTCCAGAAACTAACTAACGTTATACACAGACATCGAAAATAGTGGCCTTTAACGTTACACTGAGAAAATCCAATGTGATTGTGTATGTCTGCTCAGATAGCAACATTGGACATCAATCAATCACATGGCAAACGGTACTATTTGGTGTTGGCTAATACATCGGAAACTGTAGTGGGCGTGGCCAACCTGTCACTTCAATCGAGGGCGACCAATAGAAAAAGGCCTTTCATATGGTTGTTAGAGACCGCCCACTGCGGTACCGTGAACACACGCAAGCAAAACTTTTCAACTCGCAAACAAAACTTTTCAACTCGCAAGCAAAACTTTTCAACTCGCAAGCAAAATATTTACACCCGCAAAAAATACAGCAGAAAGGAGAGCAACATGTGTGGGGTTTTGATGAAAAGTTTTTGAAGTACACAAAAAATAAAAAAAGTTTTCAATAGAGTACACGCACTGCAAATAATTTTGTTATCAATTTCTTTATTTTTGAGCCTTTAGAAGACTTTTTTGCACTTTTATTATTTTTTTTTTTACAAAATAATTAGTTTTACTCACAAACACAGGATGTTTGATTGAATAAAAAAGACACAAAGGAAACTCCATAAATCAGCGGCATTGCATTGAAATAACAAAAACATAATTACATTACAAAAAAACAGGCTGTCAACGCTGATTACATCAGCAATAACTGCAACAAAATGTTTCCAGTAACTTTTGAACAGTCCTGTCCATACTTTGAATGTCCTTATGATCAGACTTGCAGCACTGTCTTTATATTTCAATGAAAGCTTCAATATTAAAAATGTTTTAGAATGGCATAAAATTAAGAAATGAGAATGTGTCCATACACATAGCTGTGTGTCTTAATCAGCATAAGCATTAAACTTCTGTTTGCTTACAGTCCCCCTGACTGCAGCTCAGTATATCGTTTGGACTGTGCAATGACAGATATCACAATAGATGATGGAGTAGTGAGCTGCATGAACTTTATCTGAAAAAAAGTAGGCTATTTTAAAGTAGAATTCCATAAATTATATTCAATAAATATTATCAAAACTTTAGGTGTTCAAGTGGTCTTGTATCAAATAATATTGGCATATTGGCAGTTGTTAATTATAGGTTATTCTGCTCATTACCAATATGCCTAGTAATTGCTGACAACAGCTGGCCTTTATAATCAATCTGGTATGTAAACAAAACATTTCAAGGTATACACATTTCAAAGAAGACTATTATACAATGAATAGGCTATGAGGTGCTAGAAAAACAAAATTCATCAGGTGGTGAATGATAGTCCCACCATGGGCCCAAACTTTTCTGTACATTTTTCCATAGACAGCTTTTCAAAGCTGCCTCAGTAGGCTATAATAGCCTACCGCTGTCACGCAGTCTGTTCTTCGGAGAAGCGCGTTCGCGTCCGGTCGCGCCAGCTTAAACATAGCCCTAGCTATATATTGCGCGTCTATGTCAGCTTAAACGCGAATGCATGTTTAAAATACATAAATGTAAAGAATGATTTTCATGACAACTAAATATTTTCGCTTTGGTATATTAAAGAATCCTCTGTGCAAAACAACACTATTTAATTATTATTTACCGCATATAACTACCGCACCTAACATTATCTGATACGGTCAGGAATTTACGTCAATTTTAAAATATTTTTTTAATGTTATTATTGCTTATCCTTGATTTAACCTTAGCCGAGTCATTTTCTAGAAGTGGTCTAGATCAGGGGCGTTTCTAGCTTTTAAAAACATCAGGGGCTGAACCCGAAACATCAGGGGCTGGGGTGAGTAGCCTAATAAGATAACATGATTCAATACAGAGAATAATGTATATTGCAGGTCTATACACGGGGGGCAGACTGGTTAAGAAAAAACATCCATACTAGCCCACATTACCACACAGTCAAACACATGCAAAGGTGAGGTAGGCCTATAGCAGAACTACATTTGTGCATTTTAATGTGTTTGAAGGTCATAAAAATGGTATAACAATAGCTTTAAAAGCATGTCAGTGGGCAGTAGCATAAAAGATTACAGATTCTTAAATATGAGAATGAGGATGTTGAAATGAATGATCCACACTTGGAAGCAAATGCAGAATGTTTCTGCTTATTGTTGACAATCCACAATCACATATCAAATAGGAATGGCCTTAATGAGAACTCTTTCAAGGGTTATTTTACATAGATGTTAATATTTCAATCAAAAACAGTGCAATCTTTTTTGTGTCCAGAGGAAAAGGAGCAATTTATATATTAGCATTAAAGATTGGTTTCAGCAACTTGTTTCTTTCTAAGGTTAGTTAATCAATATTTTTTTGGCACTAATCTGTAAAGTTAAAGTTCAATTGTGCACGCCTAAAGACAGTCACTTGTCGACACAAACGGTGAAAAGGCTGATAAGGGTAAACACATTCGAGGACCATACACAAAAATATATGTATGAAGAGTTCAGATGCAAAAGCCTCTAAGTGCAATTTGAAATTTTCTTCTAAAATGATCATTTATCAAGCTTGTATATTTAAGTTCAGTAATTTCACTTAAATGGCAATGAAGATTGGCTATTAATTGTCATTTAAGTGAAATTACTGAACTTAAAGGTGCATTGTGTAGCTTTTTGGCGGCATCTAGTGGTGAGACTCGCGAATTGCAAACAGCAAGTCACTCGCGGCCTCTCCCTCCAATTGCAAACTCTATTTTGAAGCTACGGTGGCCAACGTAGGATAATGTCAAAGCGAATAAACTTTGTCGTCGTCTGAATCTGCAGAGAGTAGCAAGACAAGCAATGAGGTTTTTTAATCTTGTATTTATTAAATTCTATTTACTTAATTATTCAGTAAATCAACATGTTATTGCGATTGTTATTTGATCATTATTGTGTTAGTGTTTTAATTCACTGATTTTACCATAGCTTGTTTCTATGCTAAGATAAGAGCTAAGAATAAGAGCATCAAATCAGCTGCGTAAGGGGAAATAGTTAACGTTATGATTTCAGAGGCATCACTCGGACAGCATTGTTTATACACGTTTTCAGAGTCATGAACAACCTAAATACGCAGAGTTAACTAAGAGGGAGAGGTAGGGAGAGGACGGAGAGGCAGAGGTGTTGTAGGTGCAGTCAGGGAAGGGAGAGGCAGAGGAGGACCTACCCGCCGGATCGATGGCTCAGGGGATGAAGAAAGAGTGTTAGCCCTCCAAAGGAACCGGAGAGCTGTTACCGAGGTTTGTATTTATGAAGTTATTGTAACGTTATTATATACGGACCGGTCTGCACTTTATAACATCCAAGCACACAGTGATAACGTTATTTACATAGTAGCTCTGTGCACTTATACCCCTGTTACTGTAACCTTAATTAGTAGTTGAATGTTTTCATATTTTAACCTGTCATTTACTGGGCAACAACGATTATATGAAGCCATATTACACAAGTTTAGCAAATATTGACATTCTGCCTTATTTTTCTAGCTTCATCATACTTTCTCTTCTTTGAAGCAGATTTACCCGTTTTCGGATACCTGAACAATAAGTTTGGTCCATCTTTCTTCCGGAAATTCTGCTGCGTCTTTTTCTACTGCTTTCTATTCCGGTTATATACGAAACGCGCTCTGTTGTCCACTGTCGGCTACGGTAGAATATGACGTCACAACATGGCTACCTTCATAGAAGGGGATTCCCGCGCCTATGGAGAAATAAATGACTAATTCTAACGTAATATAAACTTTACGGTTCATTAAGTAAGGTCTTTATACACCACAAAACACATAGTTATGGATTTTATATTGCATTTTTGTCAATAGATCCACAGATATATCACACATTGCACCTTTAAATATACAAGTTTGATAAAAATGATCATTTTAGAAGAAAATTTCAAATGGCATTTAGAGGCTTTTGCATCTGAACTCTTCATATATATATATATATACATACACACACATGTTCTAAATATATATTTATAAATATGAATTGAGCTTATAGTTTATGTAATTAGCAAATGACACCTGTGTTAAATAGGAATAGTAATAATGTTAAAAGGCGTAAAGATAGAGCGAAATATGGTGGTACAATCACTGATGATAAACTTTCCCTTTGGATTTTATGGGCTACATAAGAAAACTAGACAGCGTTTAAGTCTACTTAGGAAGTTAAGAAATTTTGACATTGAAAGGAGGCTCTTAACCATTGTTTATATATCAATGATTGAAAGTGTTTTAACTTATAATATTGTTTCATGGTATAACAGTGAAACAGAAGAATAAACTAACACGAGTAATCAATGAAGCAAATAAGATCATCGGCCAAAAACAGAGCACATTACAAGAGCTATTCACAATTTTTTGGGGGAGAAAATGGCATTATCAATATATTCAGACCAGGCTCATCCCCTCCATTCCTGCTTCGAGATCCTTCCTTCGGGGCGCAGGCTACGGATACCGCTCGCCAAGAGGAATATTTAGAAGAGATCATTTGTTCCATTGGTGGTGACTGTTTTAAACTCAATTCTCAATTGAGGTGTGTGAATTTGCACATACTGTATTAATTTAACTTCTGTATGTGTCATGATTCTGCCCTCTTGTCCTACTCTTGAGGCAGGATCATGACAGATCCTTGTTTTGTGTGCAGGCACATGGCCTTGTGTTTGGGCTGTGTGTTTGCGGTGTCTCGTTCTCTGGCCACACCCCCTTGTGCTTGTTACTCTCGTTTGGTCATCATTGCTTCATCTATGTCACCTGCTGTCAATGTCTGTTTCTCCCTATTTGATCCCCTTGTGTTTGCTGTCGTGTACCTGGTGAGTACCTTGTCTTAACAAAGTTGTGATCTTGTAAAATCCTGTCTTGTTCCTGTATAGTTTAATGGTTTAAACACTTTATTTGATTTTGCACTTTCACAATTTGTGAATCAAATTTTGAATTTCGTAGATGTGATTTCCTGCATTCTGCTGCATTTTTGGCATTTGCTCCTTGCCACTTAATACCAATGGTCTAAAAATACAATGTTAATTGAACTGCCATGTAGAAAATTAAATGCATCAGTCTCTTGATCTTTGAAATTGAGAGCTTCAACCCGTGAACTGCTTGTTAAACAAAGACAAAGTATTGATTTGTACAATAAAGAGGGCTCAAACATCTTTTTAACCCCTTCAGACCTGAGTTATGTTTCAAGTTTCTGAAAAATATAAAAGTACTTTTTCCCAGCTCATGAGGCTTCTATAAATGAAAACAAATGAAAAAAATGTTTTTATATAATGGCTTTCATTGTGATTTTTTGTCCATTCCAATGGACATCAGGTCAAAACAGGTGTACTTCCCAAAAATATACCAACATGAATTAAATTAATAAACATAAAATTTGTTGGTCTATACTTTAAGCTTTTTCTCAAAGTCAAAAAAAATTCCAGCAGTACCATTTCAACTACAATTTTGAGGTTTTTGTTTTACAGATTGCACATTGTTTGTAACAAACTAAATATCTTTGAAACAATCAATCTGGTCATATTGGAGTCATTTTCTGTGTGCATCTTTCTTTTTTTAGATCAAAAACTTGAACATTATAACATTACAACTTTAATTGTAAGGTTTTTCCTTTATATATTGCACATTTGATTATTCATAACAAAATAAACCTAGGAATCAATCAATGCATTCATGTTAGAGTCATTTCCTGTGTGCATCCTGTGTTTTCTTGTATTTTTACAGTACTGGCAGGACGGTTGCCAGCAAGTCACTGTATTTCGATTTCCAGTAACTAGTGTAATTCACTTTACAGTGCACAAGATCAGTAATCCAAACTACAAAATAGTTCTTTACTGTATTTTTACTGTATTTCATAATTTCGCAATTTGATTACTGCTGTATGTATACACATATATATATATATATATATATATATATATATATATATATATTTATTGATACATTACTATTTATAATTTCTGAACATTGAATCTCACTCAGTATTTATTCACCCTTTTCTCAAAAGAATTCATACAAGTATAGAGTAGAGAAGCAATAATTCTAATCGTTTGCTCATTGCAACACAGTGTGACAACATGCCCCGCCTGAACAACTGGGACAAAGTTCTCTTAAATATAGGATTTAAACCCGGCTAGTCTGTCTTCTGCTGGCACACCAGCATTCAAGAACTATCTCAACTGATATAAGATAAAATAATATCAGACTTGTTTAAAATTAACACAAGAAACTTAATTTTGCTATGGTTAAATAAATGTTCAGTAATATCTTCAATACATAGGCTATATATTTTTAAAATTCTATAGTGTTGATATGGCAACTAGAAAATTATCCACTATAACCTCCATAATGTGTTGTGTTTCAAATCAATGCTAGTTGGAACTCCTAATCAAATGATAACATTATTTACTGCCAGGTGGTGGTTAATTAATTGAATTAACGAGATGAATGCGTTCCTGATATATTAGAGTCTGAAGAGTAGCTTGATAAGAGTTAGTCTTGGGTGATCTGTCCTCATGGCTGTGAGGGAGATTTGTGTTTGGAAGAAGCTCATTTTCACCCTTTTTCTCTTCGCTGTTGATGGACTTAAAGAACCAGGTAAGTACCATTAGGCTTTGTAGTGAACAGAAGCGTTCTGTTTATGTTGAAGTTGTTTACTAAACTTTATAGATGGTGAAAATAAGCTTTGTGAACCATTGAAGCTTTCCTTTAACACCATTACTACTCTTGGTTTGTTTGCCATCCAGTGATCAAATGGATGATATTCATGTGTTTTTTTTTTTGTTTGTTTGTTTTGTTTCCCCTTTCCTAACCTTGACCATTCCTAACAGATATCTGTGACTCGTTTTGATAAGACTCCAGTTGCAAACAAAGTGACTGCATGGATATGGCTCCAGCAGTGCAGATTCTGGTCTACAGCGTCGTTCTTCCCAGTGAGAATGCAGCTGTGCTCTCTTACCACCCTTGACTCCAGCGTGGACCATCGGCCATTCGGCCTCCCTATGTTGGACATTACATCTTCTTTGCCATGGACTTGCGGCCCATTCGCTGCCCTACGGCTCTCCACCTCTTTCGCCTTTGAATAGCTCCGCCCTCCCTCAGGTTCCACCTCCATCTATGGTTGCTGCAGCTCAGCCTCTAACCTCAGGATCGCTGCTTCCACTTCAGGGGCTCGGCGCTGTAGCCTAGTCGTGGTCGCCTAGGTCTTTGTGTCTCACTGCCTTATTGCTTCTCTGGCTACGTGGTGTGCTCCACCTCCATCACCTCCGGTAATGCCCTTGGTAGTGTTGGGACTCTTCACTCCATGGCTACTCCATTCTGCGACGTCGCCGTGGGATGCAGTTCTGACTGTGGGCTGGGTCTCTGTCTGCCCTTCCCTGCTCAAGGCCATCCCCACTGGCTGTCACCACCACCTGCACCAACCTTTTTTCATGGTTCTCTTCAGCTTTTTATTGTCCTCCAGCTAAGCCGCATTCCTTCCGGATGGACGCCTCCGTCCGAGCCGTCCGTCCGTCCATGCGTCCATGCGTCCATCCAAGTCGTCTGTCCGCCCAATCCGTCCGTCCGCCCAATCCGCCCGTCCGCAGAATCCGTCCGTCTGTCTGTTCGCCCAATCCGTCTGTCCGTCCGCCCAATCCGTCCGTCCGCCCAATCCGTTCGTCCGCCCAATCTGCCCGTCCGCCCAACCCATCCTCCCAATCCGTCCGTCTGTCCGTCCGCCCAATCAGTCTGTCCGTCCACCCAATCCGTCCGTCCGCCCAATCGTCCGTCTGCCCAATCCGTCCGTCCGTCCGCCCAATCCATCCGTCCGTCCGCCCAACCCGTCCGCCCGTCCGCCCAACCCCTCTGCCCAATCCGTCCGTCCGCCCACCCAACCCGTCCGTCCATCCGTCCAAGGACTTGAGCAGTAAAGAGCAGACAGACACCCAGTCCACAGTCAGGACTGCATCCCACAGCGGCCATCCGTCCGTAGCTGGAGGAAAGGTTGGTGCAGGTTCTGGTGAAAGCCAGGGGGATGGCCTTGAGCAGGGTAAAGCTGATGGAGACCCAGCCCACAGTCAGGACTGCATCCCACGGCGGCGTCGCAGAATGGAGTAGCCATGGAGTGAAGAGTCCCAACACTACCAAGGGGATTACCGGAGGTGATGGAGGTGGAGCACACCACGTAGCCAGAGAAGCGATGAGGCAGTGAGACGCAGTGAGACACAAAGACCTAGGCGACTGCGACTAGGCCGCGGTGTCGCAGAATGGAGCAGCCATGGAATGAAGAGTCCCAACACTAGTCTCCCTAGTCTTTGAGGTAAAAAAAAATATGGTAAGTTGTTGTGTGAGGGGAGTTCAATGACGGATCTAAGGCCTTAATCTAAAGCGCTTTGTTTCTGGTTTAGTGTTGCCCAAGTTTGACGTGACCGTAAACGCACTGCAGATCTACAGCGTTGCAGTTATGGGACTGTAAGTTGAGTCTTGTGCCAAGTGAGTGATGCTTTATTTTCTTGTCTTGTGGTTGGTCAGTTCTTTATCTTATGATGTTTCCCAGATGTACATATGGCCAACCTGTGCCTGGTCAAGCCTTAGTGGAAGTGTGCTGTGATCCATTTCCATACAGTCTGCTTCATAATTTGACCAAACAGTGCCTGACTCAAACCGCAAAGGTGTGTGACTCCTGCCTTACTGCTGAGGGTTTTCCTTTTGCCTGTGCTTGACTTAATTGTCTTTGTTCTCCTACCAGATGAATGCCACGGGCTGTGCCTCTCTTACTGTTGATGCGTCAGTGTTTTTCAACACCAAATTTAAAGACCAAATGCAAGACTCATTTCTTGTAAATGGGAATGTTACTGAGGAGGGAACAGGTGAGCTATTGGCTGATCTGAACCATATCCTCTTTATCATCTTTACAAGACATGCACTTTCACCCACAAAGTTGATATTCTTCACTGTTTTTTGGACTTTCTCTCGCAGATGTAATGGTGTCAAAGTCTGCAATGGTGTCCTTTACAAACAAAGCTGTACATCTCTTGGAGGGGAGCAACTGGCCCAACAAACCGCCGCAGCCAATGCCCCGTACTCGGACTTCTCCAAGGCGAATAATTTATGCAGATCAGAGAGTTCTCTCCTCAAGTCCATATACAGCAGCCAGTGAGGGCAGGACAGTTCTGCCTAGAGATCAAGACGATCCTCCTCAGCCCATGAGGGCACTGCCTGTAGATTCACGAGGTGACCTTCTGCATTCTCATTCTGTCAGTCACAAAGATATTGATTATCTCACTGACAACCTAGGAGACTTGAGATTACCAGGCTCGGCAACTCGGCTAACTTCAAGTCATCCTTTCTCTTCTTATGAACCAACTCAATCCCAACACAAGCTAGCCCATCAAGAAGATGCTACATATCCTCAACCTGGTATTAGGCACATAGATAGATCACGTGGTTACTACAACACAGACCACAGAGGCCATAACTATATGTCCACTGACCAAAGAGATCGCAACCAATATCCCGCAGCTGTTCAGTTTATGCCTCAGGACTACAGTCAAGAGACGGCAGCTACGTATGGGACTTATAAAGATCATAGTCTGAACTGCAAACCCGTGCGCTATTTCCCTTCCACTGAACCATATGGTTATCAGCAACCTTATCATAGGATTCCAGCTACAAGTCCAGTCTATCAAGATGAGAGACTTACTCAAAGGGATACATTAGCTCACCATGCACATGAGCGGCACTCAGACAGCTATGGTCAATCAGCTCCTAATCCTGCAGACAAATCAAGCTTCTTGACCTCACGACAGTATGCAGATTACTCTCAGCCTGAGACATATCAGCCATACCACCCAGTGCGCCCTCCTTCTCTTCCATATCCTCATGTTTAGCCCACCTACAGAGGTCCTATTCCCACCCTTCCTCATTTTTGCAGTGAAGATCCCAGAGAGATTGCACGACTCAAAATTGCACTGGAGAATTTGCTACCTGCCGAGGCTAAAGAATGTTACAAGTACCAAATACTCGTTGATCATCTGAAACAGGAGAATACCTTGCTCATTGCAGACTCGTACGTCAACAGCAGGTACCCACACACCAACCCCATGAGGTCTCTAACTGCACTTTATGGTCAACCACATCAACTCGCACTACAAAGAATTAGAGAATTGATGGATGGCCCAAAAATCAGGAGTGGTGACACTAAATATTTTAGAATGTTTGCCCTCAAAGTGCGTGCATGAGTTGGAATGCTGGACCAACTTGGAGCTAAAGGATGGACAGACCTCAAAGGTGGGTCACATGTTTCACGTCTCCTTGCCAAATTGCCTCATGATCTTAAAGCAAACTTCAGAGGGTTTGTTAACCCCATTCAGAACCCAGTTCCAACACTGATAGAACTCCGCGATTGGCAAGAATATGAGCTCAGAATACAAGAGCATGAGTCACAGTACGTTAGTAATGTAAGCAGAGCCTACTGTCAGCCACAGAGAGAACAGCAAAGGAATTGCAAGCCGGTTCAACGATTTGCTACTGTCTTGCATGGTGGCGAACGGAGTAAACCAGCAAGTGTTACAGCAGTCAAGAAGGAGAAACCGACAAAGTACTGCCCCTTCTGCAACACTGTGCAGCATTACTAATTTCAAACTGCTGAATCAAGATCAAGTGGAGTCTTGGCTGAAGTCAAATCAGAAGTGCTTTAGGTGTGGCCGTGATCACCAGATCTCACAATGTAATCTTAAAGCCAAATGCAAAAAATGATGAATTGGATGTCAAACTATTAAAGATGCAGATTATCCACATTTAATCACAGCTACAGAGCCAGTTCGTCTCCTGGCGGTCCTGCCACTGTGAAAACCAGACTCGGGTGGACTCTGCAGGGCCTCTCAAAATTCCTTGCCAGTCATCTCTTACCACAACAGTGTCTATTAACCTCCACTTTGTCAGCAGAAGCTGAACTGTTCAACAATGTACAGAAATTGCGGCAAAATGGAAACACTTCCGTATAGGAGTGAGACACAGAAGCGGTGCAAATCCTTTAGGAAAAAACAATTAGTGTGGCAGTCGGAGACATTTAAAGGGATGCAACACCTCTCCTCTGGAAAAGAATCTTCCACCTTTGCAATCACCTAAGAAGCAGTGCCAGCCCATTTAAGAAGCACAGAAAAACGCCTTTTGCAGAACACAGATCTTGCTTCAGTGTATGTTAAAGTGCAGAAACTTGAAAAGGCAGGCTATATCTCAAAGCTGACACCAGAGGAGACGGATAAAAGCCGATGGAATCAAGGTCCACAGTTCTTAACTCAGTCAGTTAGTAGTTGGCCCAAACAGCCTCATGATGTAAGCGATGACATCCAAGAACACCGCAGTTATACACTGCAGATATCTCTCGATACAATTCACTTCTGATTAAGGCTACTGCTATTTCCCTTCATGGGGCGGCAGACGAAAGTGAACTCTCTGCTGACGACTATACACAAGCTGAACAGGAACTTCTGAGACATGCTCAAGTTGAAAGCTTCCCAGAAGAAATAGCCCAACTCCAGTTAGGTAAACCTGTATCTCACTCTAGTCGTCTTCTAACTCTAGCCCCAGAGTATGATCACAAAGCCAAATTAGTCAGAGTAGGTGGACGCCTCCGCAGATGTAAGCACTTGGACTCAAACACTCTTCACCCTATTGCCTTAGATCCTGCTCACCCACTTGTAAAGCTTCTGATTCAACATCACGACAACCTCCTGTTACATCCAGGACATGAGCGTGTGTTCGCAGAACTGAGACGAAAATATTGGATGGTAAGAGGCAGTAAAAAGACACCAGCGCAGCTGCTTTGAATGTAAGAAATGGCGAGGGAAGCCAGAAATTCCTATGATGGCGGATCTCCTTCAGTCTAATCTTCGGTTGTTTCGTCCAGCTTTCTATTCAACGGGCATTGACTGTTTTGGCCCCTTCCAGGTTAAGTTTGGATGCAGATGTGAAAAACGTTGGGGAAAACTGTACAAGTGCCTTACTACCAAAGCTGTACATATTGAACTGCTATCGAGCATTAACACAGACACCTTTCTCATGTCGTCAAGAAGGTTCATAGCTCGCAGAGGGAAACCATATGAAGTGCTTTCTGATAACGGCACAAATTTCAAAGGAGGTATTACAGAACTTCAGAATGCCTTCAATGCACTTCACCCAATCTTGAAAGAGAATCTGGCTTCTCAACAGAATAACTTCCGTCTAAACCCATGCACTGCATTTTGGTGGATCTTGGGAGAGAGAGGTTAGATCTATCAAGACTGCACTGCGTATCTCTCTCGGTTCTCAATCTGTGCCAGAGGAAGTACTGAACACGGAACTTGTGGAAATAGAGGGAATATTAAACTCCGGACCATTGGGATATGTTTCCTCAGACATGGCAGATATAAACCCAGTGGCACCTAATTCCCTCCTCATGGGACGTCCATCTTCTGGATTACCACAAGTTGTTTATCCGGAATTGTAAATGCTCAGTCATAGGAGATGGAGCCATAGCCAAATTCTAATTGAAAATTTCTGGAAATGTTTCATACGGCATTACCTCCCCGACTTGCAACGACGATAAAAATGGCAAAGAGAATCAGACAACCTTCAAATTGGTGAAGTTGTGATGATTGTGGACCAGCAAGCACCCAGAGCCTTAATAGATTTGTCACTAGGTGACAAACCCAGCGGAACCAATTTCCGCTGGGAGTGTGTTTCTCCCCGGGACAATTTCACTGACACACCGTGCTGGTTTGCTTGTTGTCAGTTGCCATGACAGCGGCAGCTGATGAGTTAAGCGGTACCAGGTGCAGTGTGTTTGGTGTGAGGGTTTGTGATTGAGAGATGTGGCCTAGTGAAGCAGTTAAAAGGCAAAGAAAGAGGCATTGAGGTGTGGTACGCTATTCTTTGGCAGAGGCTTGAATTTGCTGGGATCGTTTGGAGCGGGCTGTGAGGATCTGGCTGGAGAAGGTGTGCAACGGTGATTGTGAGAATACAAGCTGGAGACGTGAAAACGGATGTGAAGTGAGTGAATTGTGGAGATTGAGTCTGGAGAACGTTCTCATTCTAGAGAGGAGGATAAGTAATGAAACACCGGACCTGTGTGAATGCATGCCTTGCACTGAATTGAATAAGGAATTGTGAAGTGTATTGACCACAAGTATAATAGCCACTTAAGAGTGTGAATTGAGTCATCATTGAAATCCTGATCTCTTCTTCTGAGTGTGAAAGGGTATTGAAGACGCTGTTTCCCATGCCGTGAGAAGTCATCTGCATCTCTTCAACTTCTGAGTGTTGATTCAGCGTAACAGTGGAGGGATTGATCACTGGGTGAGTGCCGGCCTTATTGGACTTGACGTGAAGTTGCAGTGTGTGTGGATGCATATGTTTATTTAACCGCCAGTATTCCCCAGTTCACATTCTTGCCCAGTGTTTGCGGAACGAAGCCCTCAGTGTTGAATGTGTATGTTCCACTCTGGCCACAAACTCCTGATGATACTGAAGAGGAGTGTGATTGCCCTGTTAAACTTGTTCTGTCTATTTAAATAGAAGATTCTTCTGCCACTGCCTTCTTGTGTGCTGCCTGTACGGAGGAGAGACACACCCCAGCCGTAGTGCTGCTTGTTTGGAACAGCCCAGTCCAGCCGTAAGCCCGATTCTCCATTATACGAAAGGATCATGTTTGCTCTTGAATCAGATGCTCTGTCTATTTTAGAAGATTCTTCTGCCACTGCCTTCTTGTGTGCTGCCTGTACGGAGGAGAGACACACCCCAGCCTCAGTGCTGCTTGTTCAGAACTACCCGCCCCAGCGGTAAGTCCTTGCTTTACTGTAATAGAATTGAACCTGTAAACTTGTCTCTGTCTTTTTAGGTTTTAAACTTCGTTGGATTATTAGTGGACTGAGAACCTTGTCGTTTTTGATTGTATTATTAACAAACTACTATCACTATTAGTCTATTACCTAACTAGCCTGTTCAATACATTTCTATTAACACTGTATAACTTGAGCGACGCTGTCCATTACGGTGGAAACCACATATAAATTTAATTATATAATGTAGTAGCGCTAACAGCAACAACTCTGCACACATAATAAGTGGTTAACCTATATTACCAACTGTAATGAGCCAAACAATGCCCTCGTTATAAACGTGACTAGTCTGGAATGATAGGCATGATATTAAATAGCTAACAAACTACTGTTGCAAACATATTTATTCCGGTCCAGGTTTCTATTTATTCATTGATTTTTCTTCTTCTAACGTTACTCTGGTATAACGTTAGCATATTATGACCATAGATGATTATGACCGTCCTAAAAGCTTTTTTATTTTGATAGGCCGTATTTACTATTACTTCCGGGTCACGTGGCACACCTGTCCTTGTTTTAATGGTTTTAATGTCTTCAAACGGAAAAATGGAAAAAGGAATTTCAAAAAACTAAAATCAGACTGTTATTTGATTTTGTTTTTTTGTTCGTTTTTGGATTCTGAACCAAAAACGGGAAAACGGCTCTTTTTTACGGTTTCTTTGTTTTTGGTTTGAAACGACAAACGAAAAAAGGGTGGTTTCTCGTTATTTTGTTTTTTGTTTCAAACGAAAAAACAAACTATCAAAACGTACACGGACCGTGCACTCACCTCCTGTACCTCCGGCCTTTTTAGGCTTCTCTACGTCGGTCTCACACGTTGATATCCCAGATATCCTTACCCAGAAAGAAAAATTCTTCTTCATCACAAGTTCTTTGTAGGAATCTGATATAATGAGAAGAGTCCAAAAAATAAGTTTAAAGTTTAGCCTAGACATTTTTCCGAACAATGACCAAATTAAATGCTGACCTAGTTTGAAAAAAAAAAAATGGTATTCAGAATCCCTTTTACTCATTACCGTATTCTCCATACTTGCCTCCAAATAAAAGCACCTTAGCAGGCACAGTCCTGTTTGGTTCTTTTCTCGTGGGCCATTTTATTTCAATCCAGTTTGTGTCGTCATCAAGGTCCGGCTGGGATGCCACTTGGTTGAACTGGTTGCTACCAAGAATGAGCAACATACTTTCCACTTTAAGTGTTTTATCAAATAAGTAGTAGACAGCGAATTTGAACATTGTATCCTCCTAACCTGAAACCTGCTTTCACACGACTGACCTTACCTCAGTTGCAACGGATGTCGGATGAGAACGTCCGCAGCTCTGATTGGCTGAAAGGGCACCCAAAGAAAGGGCAAAAACAAAACTGATGCACTTGATTCTTCTTCTTCATTCAGTTTAACAGCAGATTGCAACGATGCACTTGATTAGTCAGACACTGTCTTAATACATCATACATAAATCATCATGCCAGCTAAACGAAACATTTGAGTTCTGACAAAACTCAACCAGAGATGCCAAGAACAACAAAATACAGAAAGACTTCAACCGAAGTCTTTAATAATGTTTCCTAGGGCTACGTTCCTTACATGCCTGAATTCTGTCAGGAGCAGAACAGTGGTCCCACTGATATTTTTCAGAGGCTCCTGGGGCATATGGCAGCTGCAGTAATGCCGTTTGGCTTGCTCCATATGATACCGCTTCAGCACTGGCTTCACGGCCGAGTCCCAAGATGGGTGTGGCAGAGCAGCACGCTCTGTGTGATAATCACACCAGCCTGCTGCCAAACCCTCAACCTGTGGTCAGACCTTTTGTTTCTCAGGGCCAGAGTGCCCCTAGAACAAGTGTCCAAACATGCTGTCTACACAAACACAAAAGCAAACCTTTCTTATTTTAAACATCTTGTCTAAAGGTTATATAAAGGTTAAATATGTTTTTGACTATTGTTTTATGTCAGGCTTACCTAGTTAAGAATCCCCAGTGGTTAAATATATATTGCATAAATATTTATCTACTCTTGTGATGTTTTTCTCTGAGGCACAAGCGAATGTTTTCAAGGATTATTAAAGGTCCTATAAGCGATCCTGGGAGTGTTGACGTTCGCAATATTTTCAAACAAATCGGGGGCTAGCTAGACCCTACCTCCTCCGCATCTCATCTCCTCCCCCTCCCTTCCGTGCTTCCTGTAACCGTCGGACTGGAAGCCCTTCTGCCGCCGGAGTTCTCGCCATCGTTCAAAAGCTTTGCTACCGATGTAAATTCGGAACTTCGCACGTTCTTTATCCGACTCCTTCTTCTTAATTTGTTCTTCAGAACGACGTCTCTTTGGTCGTGTCTCGGGCATTTTTCAAACTTCCCTCTGACGCTTGTCTCTCCTTCACACAAATTCCCCCTTCATGTGCACGCGCACTAACCCCCAGACCCACCCTCAAATACTTCTTGCCACTGATTGGCTGGAACACTGTTTGTTAGGTTTCGTGGTCCGGGTAAGACATGATTGTTTTTGTTGCCGTTTGTGGAGCCTGTGGTGTCTACAGAGACCGCGTTTTTTTACAGTGTGTTTAGGGGACAGGCAACTAGCCGATAGTGAGGAGACGTTTGCTGTACGTGACAAAAAATGTTTTGCCCCGACATCGCTTATAGAACCTTTACCATTTTTGCACCTCCTTGATAGATTAAAAAAAATCACAAACCAACAAGTATTTTTATTCAGCAACATTTATTTCTTGTGATTTTGTCTATACAAGCTCTGCACTTTTAGATTTTAGATTGATATTTATTTAATGCACTATTGCTCTCTATCAAATTAGATGTTTAGTAGGGGTGGACTGCGGTTTTAAAGGGTTAGTTCACCCAAAAATGAAAATTCTGTCAGTATTTACACACCCTCATGTTGTTCCAACCCCGTAAGACCTTCGTTCATCTTCGGAACACAAGTTAAGATATGTAAGATATTAAGATCACTCCAGTATACTAGTCCATAGGCTTCTTGAGGGAATGACTTGCTGGCCTCGAAAAGTTATTAAAGGACATCGTTGAAATAGTCCAAGTGACTAGGGGCTCAATCTTAAGTTTATCAAACAACGAGAACACTTTTTGTGGCAAAAACAACAAAAATAACGACTTTATTTCAACTATTCGTTTATTTCTCCCTCTGCCTCGAGTCAGGTTACTAGTTTAATAGTGTAAGCTTCTGTTATTGTACGTCACGCATCACACACATGACCAGCGTTGGCCAATAGTGAGCCTACGTGTGACGTAGCTCTACGCAATCACACAATGTTAACTGACTACAGGCCCATAGAGAAGGAAGTGAATAGTTGAAATAAAGTCGTTATTTTTGTTTGTTTTTGCGCACAAAAAGTATTCCCGTTGTTTGATAAAGTTATAATTGAGCCACTGTAGTCACTTGGACTATTTTAACGATGTCTTTGATGACTCTTCGATGCCAGCAAGAGTCATTCCCTCAACAAGCCTATGGACTAGTATGCAGGAGCGATCTTAATTTCTTAAATATCTTAATTTGTGTTCCGAAAATGAACGAAGGTCTTACGGGTTTGGAACAACATGAGGGTGAGTAAATACTGACAGAATTTTCATTTTTGGGTGAACTAAACCTTTAATGTCATACACAGATTTTCAGTTACGCTGACTTTGAATTGTTGATTTCAAATCCAATTCTAAAGGTTTATAGGGATTGGAACTGAATGGTTGGTTGAAGTTGCTCTCTTTGGAGTGACTGCTCAGAGACCCCAGTGCAAGACTTAAACTGAATGTTCATGTTGCACCAGGTTGTGTTGACATTTCATCAGCTCCTTTGGGCAGTGTGTGACAAACTCATCTCCAGTAATTAATGTAAACACTGTTCTTGCAGAGCTAGCTCCCTTAAGCTCTCAATTAAGGTCAAGGCTGTTTATTAAACCTAATGAATATGACTGGGATTTGCACATTCTCAGGGGGGAAATGTTAAAGATCATCTGATTAAAGATGGCTCAAAAAATCCCCAAGCAACAATGCTTCACTATAAACATAGAGGTATTGTGACAAGACAAGGTTTTTACAATATATTCCTCTTGTTTTTCAAAGAAATCCCCTATTATTTATTTATCATCGATTGTATTGTTAGTAGATAAATGACAATGAAAGTGGTGCAAGCTTTGATCAGGTTGTACAGTGTGTATAAACTGTTGTGGATCCAGATGATCTGTAAAGGGCTTTTCAAGGTCTTCTAGAACATTCTTAAAGTAATTGTACTTCTAGATGTTTAACTTTTCTCAGTTTTCACACATTGATATTTTTTGGTCATCATTAACTTTTCAAATGGTGAACTCAATGCAATTAACTTTCAGGCATACTTCTTGTTCCACTGCCAGAAATTGTGACATATAATTACAAAGCAAAGACCCAAAGTTTCCCAACAAACACTATTAGTTGTTCCATACATTTACTAAAAGATACACACTGTTAACTATTCACTTTTTGCACCTCATTGATAGATTAAAAAAAATCGCATACCAACAAGTATTTTTATTCAACAATATTTATTTATTGTGGTTTTGTCTATACAAGCTCTGTACTTTTAGATTGTTGATATTTATTTAATGCACAATTGCTCTGTTTCTATTTGCGGTTTTAATGTCATACACAGATTTTCAGTTACACTGACTTTAAATGTTGATTTCAAATCAAATTCACAAGGTTTATAGGGATTGGAACTGATTCTAAAATCTTAACATTCTAAAAGCAATTGAACTTCTAGATAATTTTTTTCTCAGTTTTCACATATTTATATGTTTTGGTCATCATTAACTTTTCAAATGGTGATCTCAATGCAATTAACTTTCAGGCACACTTCTTGTTCCACTGCCAGAAATTGTGACATATAATTACAAAGCAAAGACCCAAAGTTTCCCAATTAGTTGTTCCATGCATTTACTAAAAGTTACACACTATTAACTATCAAATATATTTAAAATAATAATAATAATAATAATAAAAAAATCATATGTCTCTTACCCAGTAGCCAAGTACTCTGACTTCATGCATCTAACCAGCTAACAAAAACATATGTTCTAAGAACATTTTGCTAACCCTGCATTAAGTTATGAAAACATTTTCTATTAAAAGTTCTCTAAGCGTTCATTTTTTTAGGGTTATCTGAACGGTAAGGGAACAATCCATTTTTATAATTTTCCAATAAAGGTTTTGTGCTAACATCTTGCTAACATCATTAAACAGATAACAGAACAAATGTTCTATTAACACTATGATAAGAATGTTTGCTCATAACTTTGAAAGAACCTTGTCAGAACGTTAGCTAAGTTTCTCTGAACATTTACTGTTTGGGTAATCATTACATTTACTGCATGCCCATCAAACCCAAATTTAACATTCCTGTCCTGATTCAGAAGTAAAATAGAAATTCATATTATAAGGCTTGATCATGCCTAAATAAATCAAAGGTTTATAATGTTAAAATCATTATCCTAACTTTTTCTGTTCATATTGGTAGGCTGATTTCTTTATTAAAACACCCCAAAATCGCATGACAATCAAATAGATCATACAAATGATAACTAAACTCTTATTTTCATGATGTTGTCATATGAGAATAGATTACTGTGGATGGCTTGTTGCCAGGCCTACAGGTCGATGTTGGTTGCCAGACGCAGACAGAGTACAGCTTCAGTGGGTATGTCTTGGGCTCTGATTGCATTGGCATCCAGGCGTAGTACACGCAGATTAGAGTAATTGTTTGTGTCCACAACTCTGCAAAAACTGCTCACTGAAAATTCTGAGAAATGTATGGAAAGCAGTAAGTTATTGTCTTATCCAAGCACAAAAAAGCCTAAGGCTCAATCCCAATTCACCCCTTGGCCCTACCCCTTAGCCCTACCCCTCCGTTTTGCGCGTTCACGTCTAGGGGTAGGGTGTCTCGATTCTTCTTGAGATCGAGGGGTAGGGCGAAGGGGTAGGGCTACATAGCCCTCGAAACGGAGATTTTTCAGAGGCACACTCCAAACGGAGGGCTAAGAGAAAAGTTCACGGATTGCATCGGAAATCACCTGCGAGATGGATCGCAAACGGTTAAACATTTAAATTTAGCGCCAGATGATTCCACCACGCACTTTATTTACTCTTATAATAACACTATAGTCGTTTAAATTAAGAAATGGTAAATAAATTACCTTTCCGATCAGAAAAGACATACATTTCGAGGAAGGGATGTTATAATCATCATGTTTATTCAAAGTTAAGAGCAGCTGCGCTGATGATTGTCAGTTGTTGTCATGGAGAAATCCTGTACATCGCCGACGACTGATGACGCATTGGGTTCATGAAGAGTCGTTCCATTTCATAGGTAAATATTCCAACCCCTTGGCCCTTGTCACTCCGTTTTAAGGGCCAAGGCTACACTCGAAAACAAGGGGTAGGGCTAAGGGGTAGGGCCAAGGGGTGAATTGGGATTCAGCCTAAATAGGGACATGAATGATTTGCATTATAATTATCATTTGTACAAATGTCTATAAACCGCTGACAGTAAACTGATGCTGTTTTATTTAGGGCAAACTCCAATCGCTCGTGCTACTTCAAACATGAAGAACAAATGGAGTTGCAATGGTCGCATATAGGTGTGTCACTGTCAACTACATGTGTCGTTGTTTCCTGAATTTGTTATGTTTTTATCTATTGTCATGTGATGTGCCAGAACTTCGATTTTGATATCACAAGAGACAATTGATAGACATTTTCACACTATAAATACTGAAATGGTTTGTTTATTTGACTTTTTTTAGTAGTTTAAGTTTTACTTGATATCCATATCTTATTTTAATTTTTATTTCACTTTATTGCTGAAGTGAAAGCACTAAGAGTAAACAAAGTTATAGAAGTTTAAAATGACTGTAAAGCAAATTAATTGTACTAAACATTTTAGTAACACTTTATAACAACACGGTAATAATAATGAGTAAACAGTTAATTCATCATTCATAAAGCATTAATAGACATTAATAAGCAGTTTACAAATACAGCAATAAATGCTTTCTTCTTGATTTAAAAGTATCTATAATTTGTTTAATAATTGTATTTTCATCCTTTATTGATGATCAATTTATCATTTATAAATGAAGAATTGCATTTTTTTAGAAACCAGTTATTTAAGAGTTATCAGTGGTTCATAAGATTACTTAGAATAAACTATTTAAATGTACATTCATGCGTCTTATTATTCAGACATATAGTGATGGCTACTTAGTGTGTTAATAAATGCTTTATTAACATGTATTTATGCTGTAATTCAGGGTTAATTTGGGTAGTGATGGGATCGGGGATCGACTTATCGAGACTATTTCCTAAGATGGCTTCTGTATGTCTACACGAAGTAAACGGTCTTTATAACTTATGTTCTTATTAAACGGTCTGTACACTTACAAAGTTGTCAATGCTTCGTTTTGCATGTATGGAGCCTTTTTATGTTACTGTGTTAGTGTGGGGCTATTTTGAGCCTTGTTAGTGGTATAAACTAGCGATTTCATTTTAGTTGGTCAATGCCCCCAGTACTAGCATTATACGCTAAACAGTTTTTAGAGATAAAACTCTTTACATTCGATTATCATGAAAACAAACCTCAGAGAACGATTGACGAGGTACCGATGTTTTATTAGACCAAAGGTTCATTGTTTGCCGGAGTTCTCCTTTAAGTACTGCTTCCATGGCAATGAAATGTCTGATTTCAAAATGTTTTTTTTTCACAGATAAATACTGAGGATGTAAGCTTTCAAATGATACCTAATTTATGATGACTAATATAGTAAATAGAGGCAATTAAAACTGATCGCCAAGCGCCCATCTAGCGGGATGGTTAATTGAAAGTCTTGATTCTAGGAATTTAATTGCACCATTTCTCTCTTTTTTTGCATATGGAAGCACATAAGCAATATACATTTCTAAAAAATGGCTGTTTTGAAACATGCCATTAGGGCAAGCTCATACTTTCAGGAGATAATATGGAAATAAGCCTCTGACATGCCTGGTCTTATGTGTAACATTTTCAGGTGTTTGTTCTGTACCTTTGATCTTGTTGGCCTGGAGATACAGATTCTCCAGACTGGTACTTATAGTGGGAATCCTCTCCAGCTTGTTGAAAGACAGATCGAGTTCCACAAGTGTGCTGACATTAAAAGCGTTGGGTGGAATTCCTCCATTGGTGAGCTGGTTATGGGACAGCCGTACGAAGCGCAGCTCAGGCCGTTGGCTCAGGAAGTCAGCAGGAATGCTGGATATATGGTTGTATTCAAGGTAGAGTTGGCTCAGCTTTGGCGGCAGACTTTCTGGAATCTTCTTCAATCGGTTCCCTCGCAAGTCTAACAGGGTCAAGGACAGCAGACCATCAAGTGCGTTACCGAGATCTTCAATGGCATTCATTTGGAGGTGGAGGGCCGTCAGGTTGCTCATTCCACGGAAAGAGTGGACCGGGACTACCGAAATATTGTTGTGGTCCAAGTGTATATGTCTTAGGGAACGTGGTAAACCCTGTGGAACACAGCTCAGGTTGTTGTTGTGTAAAAAGAGGCGCTCAAGGTTTGGTAGTTTAGCGAAGACTTTGTCAGCAATCTTGTCAGAGCTCAGTTTATTTGTCTGCATGCAGATCCAAGCTAAATTTGGAGCATTATCAAAGATGCCATTTGCGATTCCTGTGATCTGGTTATTTTGCAAGTACACATACTTAATATGAGATGGTACGAACGGCACGTGCTGTAGTCTGCGGGTGTTGCAGTACATTGCTTTGGGGTAGGTAGAAGGACAGTCACACTCCAAAGGGCAGTCCAGCACAGAGGGCTCATCCTCTGTACTTGGAGAGGCGAGATTGTTATTGTGGATACGGCCATAACCATGACTGTAGGCTCGGTTGCGCAGATAACTTAGCCAGGTCAAAGAGTTGGTCTGTTGTGTCATTGAAAAATTGACAAGACTTGCCAGCAAAAGCAGAAAAATCCAACCTCTCATTGTCTCTACGAGTTGCCTGTCAAGACACAAATACCAGCCTGATCTCATGAAATGTGTCTCTATAGCACGCATTGTATTTATCGTGCAATTTATATGCAAAAATGTGTTTTTACATGCATATGATACTCAGTCTTCATGTGCATATGATACACATTTTATGGTGTGTAATACACACTTAATCCACACCACACACAAATACCAGCCTAATTTCATGAACCGTGTCTCTATAGCACAGATTGTATTTATCGTGCAATTTATATGCAAAAAAAAAAGTTTTTACGTGCATATGATGCACAGTTTTCGAGTGCATGATATACACGTATCCCACACCACACACAAATACCAGCCTAATCTCATGAAATGTCTCTCTATAGCACTCATTGTATCTCTCGTGCGATTTATACGCAAAAATGAGTTTTCAAGTGCATATGATACTCAGTTTTCACACGCATATGATACACAGTTTATGGTGTGTAATACACACGTACCCCACACCACAAATACCAGCCTAATCTCATGAAATGTGTCTCTATAGCACTCATTGTATTTATCATGCAATTTATACACAAAAATTTGTTTTTACGTGCATATGATGCGCAGTTTTCGAGTGCATATAATAGATACTTTATGGTGTGTAATACACACCTACCCCACACCACTAATCCTACCCAAGGGGTTTACAGTGTATATCATATGCACGTAAAAACTTATTTTTGTGTTTAAAATTCACCACCCACGGGGTCAAATTTGACCCCTGTTAATTGCTGCTACCCAAAATAATAATAAAAAATTTAAAAAAAGATAATTTAACATCAAAAGCCCAGAGTGCCACTTCTGGCCACTGCGTAGAGACTCCTAGTGGTTGAATATTGAACTCACAAGTGTCAGAGTGGTAGTAACAAGATGGCTAACCACATGCTGTTTTGTTGAGCTGTAAACCTATCCAAACAAAATTGTCTTCACAGCAAACCAGCGATTGGTAAAATTGTATATTTTTTGTTAATCTATTTAGTATTAGCTTGCAGAATGCCTAGTAGTACGTTTTATATTCTTTTTGGATAAATTAGCAACTCTGAGCTAGTTCAAAAAAACAATGGGCCAAAAATGACCCTCTGGGTGTATGGGTAAAACAAATGTTGGGTCAAAAATGTCCCTTTGGTTCTTTGAGTGACTTTGATGGAGAATGGTGACAGTCCTGTATTTGGCTAAAGCCTTGAAACAATTTCAGTTGTATAATATATTTTACTAAGTTACCTCAGTAGTACAGGGCCAGAGACTAATAAAGTAAAAAATCTTTTCCAGGGAGTATGGGAACTCCGGCATTGTGAAAAATGTGCATTTCCTCTCTGCATCAACAACAAAAAAAATTGTTTCAAAGACTACCACAATGTCTGGTGAGTTCCTCTCTCTAGTAAAACATATTTTTGGCTAAGCAAAGACCCATGGTGTTAGTTTTTTCAGGTAGTGATGTTGGCCTTGTGTTCTTATTTCCATTGGCCAAAGTGTTTGTACATTTGAAATCCAGTTCTAACATACAAAAAATAAAGCAACAGAAAAAAAACATTGTTAAATGTAGCTGTGTGGTTGACTGATTATTTTCCTAAATTTAAAATAGTTTGCATTGACAGAATTTGTTATTGTGATTTTTTTATAGTATGCCTAAAGCTTAATGGGTCAAATTTGGCCCTAATCCTAAATTTGGGAATAAAGGGTTAAAATTGAAAAAGTGGATATTTTGGTGTTCAGTGAACTTATAGCAGTAATTTAATGCATTGTTCATAATTTTCCAAAGAAGAAAAGTGTTCTTGGGTTCTCCAGGCATTGCGCGGACGCAATTTTTTTTTCTCCCAAACAATGCGCGCTGTAGAGATGCATTTCATGAGATCGGGTTGGAAATACATTTGTAAATACTTTATCTTTTCTGAGACCACTAGTGAAAAACACTAGCCTGGATGCCAGCCCAAACTCCGCCCACAACATTTTTTGGTCGGGAAGTTCGGTCTGGACTCGATCCATTGAGGAGAAATTATGATCAGGTCAAAAATGATCGGGCCAATCAAATTGCCAGGGCGGGCTTTATACGGTGATGGACAGACGATCTGCAAGGATGTAATCATCACGTTATCAAAGAGCGCTTAATTGGTTTCCCTCAAAGATGACTGCAGCTGGAGAATTGAGATGTATAGATTCCGCTGTCGAGTCTGTTGTGAAATAAATCGACAGCGCATTAATTTTAATAGACAAACAGAAAACCTCAATCAAGGCATTTTGTCGATCGGAAAGATATTTTTGCCATCCTTCCTACATGATTTGGCAAAAGTGTAACTTATCAGCTGGCTCTGATAGTCGCTAAGAAGATGGGACGTAATGAAAAGCCTGTGGTCGTTGTGGTTTAAGAAAAGAAAAGTGAAAAGAAAAGTAAAAGAAGCAACACTCGTTATTTTACTTCTAAAATAAGTAAGTTCTATAGACCTTATGTAGTCCCGCCCCTTTTCAGCGTTGCGCTCGTTGTCTTCTCACTTCCAGTCTGTATTTTCACAACGACCTTGCATAGGTAAGAATAACTGCTCGTTAAAAAAAAAAATTCCTCGGTCGAGATTTGTTAAAGGAGACATATCATGCAAAATCCACTTTTTTAGCCCTTAAATGCATTTTGTTGTATATTTGGAGTGTTTATAAGTACAGAAAAGATGAAATTATTCTCTTCAGGTGCTTCGTTTATATCTTTATATTCTGTTTTGGTCATATTTTTCAACCTGTTCGGATTTTCCTGTTGTCTATTACGTTTTTTGAACTATCACGTCACAGTATTTGCAGCGGAACTGACAAATAAGGACATCGACTACCGGTCCAACACTTCGAGCAATCCGCCATTATTATTTCTCGCTCCGATTTTGTAGTCCAAGCTCAATGATGCAGAAGTTACGGGAGGGCTAGTCAAAATGTTCGGTTGTTGGATGTAGTGACCTGAAGCACTTCAAGGATCCCCAATCCAACAACCTCCGCCAGTATACAGAAGGGTTTGCCGATCGACTTCGTCTGAATGAGGGGTAAATTCCTTCTATCATTAGCTGCTGTGTTTTCTGACGGGTTCTAAACGCAAGTTATCATATTATTATCATACAGATGTTTAGTGGTAAGATCAGACCGCAGTCATTTATCTTGTCAGAGTGCTTGTTTTAACAAGAGAAATAGTCGACTTTCACTAATAACACAACATAGTTAACTTAACTTTACATACCACTGCATCCATATGAAGACGTTGTTCTGCAGGTTTGTCGTCGTCTTTTTCAAATCGCTCGCTCTGGCTCGAGTATGTAACGCTTGATGGACAAGTCTTCCGTTGTTGACATTTTGTTAACGTGTGAATAAAAATGTTCTTTGAAACTATAGTAATCGTATATCTCTTATCAAACTACAATAATGGCTGAACGCGGGGAGTTGAACCGACCGTGAACTCAGCGACCTGGACAGCGGGCGGGGAAAGACGCATCTCCTTTTGATTTAAAGGAGACGCTTCGAAACGGGTTGCTCACAGAAGCACATCAGAAAAGGGGTAGAAAAGGGGCCTGTTGAGCTATAATAATGAGGAATTCAGACCCAAGCATTGCAGTTATGCTTTATATAGACCACAAATGTATGATTTATAAGTAAAAATGAATGATTTAAAAGCACGATATGTACCCTTTAAGACATCTGCTTTACAATGCTCATGATAACTTTTGTTAACTTTACAATAAGTAAATCCACTTCACCAGCTAATTACTCCTCGTCAGCGATGCCATAGAGATAGTGAACGCCAAAACGGAAGTTCAAAGACAATATTCTAAAGATAACGGCACCCACGTTTCTCTGGTGCATAAGGTCTATAGCTGACAACTGTATGCAAAGTAGTTAACTTACTGCATTGCTCTGATTGGTTGTAGGTTTACCGACTATCCATTTGAGTGCAGAGTTTTTTTGTTTTTTTTTTTTGTTTTGTTTTTGTTTTTCCTGGTTCGGTTAAGACACGCCTCAAAATCAAAGCCCAATGGAGCAGTTTCAGACTCATATTCCGACAAGAATATGAGTATGACGAAGTCAGGCTAGAAAAACACTTCCGTTTTACATTTTTTTAATGTAATCAAATTAGCCATTTGTAATTAGAAATTATTCATAATCAATTTGTTTTTTTTTACAATACAAATTCTTTAAATTATTTTCAAATAGCATTATTATTATTATTGATGATGTCATGCTCTTGTTAAAGAGTGTAATGTGTTTATTGAAGAAAGAACATTTGACTGTCTGTACAAACTATGACATGATCAATGTCACACACATTTGATTTGATTAGTGACACTGAAATTTATTTTTAATTTCATGTCATAATATTTATTTATTCTACAAACGCTCAGAATTATAAAGTCCCATCCGATAAAAGACTTTGGGACACAACTGTATATAGTCAGTATAGGCACATAACATGTCCTTGTGCTTCAATATGAGCAGTTTCAAAGGACATTATTACTGCTCGCAAGCATCAAGGAGCAGACATGCATCTTAAATCTTCCTGACAATAAACTATCATTACAAGAAATCATCATTATTTGCATGAGGTATGTTTAACAGTACATCTCTCAGAGCAGAGTTAAAACAGAAATCATGAAAATTCTCTCAGGTCTGGGCAAGTATGACCAAGTGATCTCATTCTTTGCTTTTTTAAAAAAGCACAATGTTTTGGAGTTTTGCCTAAGGGAAGCTTCGGTACTGTTTACAGACTTGTTGATGGATAAATCCAGCTTTTTGGTGCTGCATGGTGACAGCTTAAAATCACTACACTCATGTACAGTAATACGTCTGCTTAAATTCTTGTTTAAACATGTATCGTGTTATTAATTTGGTTCTATGAGGGAGTGTTGTGTAACATGTTTATATGGATGTGTCTAATTGTGTCATATTCTTAAATGTGTCATATTCTTACTAATTAACACTTTATATTAAGTGTCTTTACGTACATCAAAAAAAAAATAGGTAAAATGTACTTATTGTGATTTATGTTGTATTGTAAAACACTTGCTGTTACGGGTACGGGTGAAGTTAGGAACAGAAAGGGTGTAATTATTGATGCAATTACAGAAATTAATTACGGATATTTTTAAGCACAAGTGCATTTTAATTTTAGTACATAGTAGTGTAAAGAGACACTACTTTTTTTTTTTTTTCAAACTACTGTTCAGGTTTTTGGTTTAAGAAGTAAACTTCCTTGAAGAAAATGGCTATAATCGTGTAACATTATTACCCTTTAAGTTTAATAGGGCAACCTAAATGCCCTTAATTAAAATGAGAGAAAGTTCAGAGAGGAAAAATAATAAAATCCCATTAAAGTCAAGTTATATGTAAACTGCATGGACAAACAAAAAAACAATTATCTTCTTCACTAAAAAAAAACAAAACAAAAAAAAAAAACGTTTTTATCATAATGCAGGGCAGACTGTCATCCAACTTATCTGCTAAAATAAAGATTAAACACATACCTATGTTTGTAGACTTTGCGGTTTTCCGGTCTTTTGTGTGTGGTTTCAGTCGCTTTGGAATAAGAAAAGTGTAGAAAAGGGGGTAAATAAAAAAAATAAAAAATCATGCTCCATGCAAATGTTAAATAATGAAACCAGCACATAATTAATGTTTGTATTACACACGCACTATAATTATGAAAAACATTTCTAGACATGCAGAAGAAAAAACATGAACTGTACCTTGTTTTATGTCCCTCGCTTTATACAAAAGACCACATTCCAACGAACGGATACAGTTGTACAGCCCAGAGCTTTCTGTGCAAAGCCTTTACAGTGAACATTTGTCTAATGCCTCACTAACATGTTATGCTGTGTTTTGTGCCTGAGGCTTTGTGAATATGAGTGCCAAGTCTGAGAAGGCAAAACATCTGCATTTTAACAGCCTGGTTTCATAGATTCTGTAAGAACGGGACCCCTGCCTTATCATTATCCCTACAGATTGAGCCTTTGTGTGTGTGCATTTCTGGAGTATTTGACGTAGTATGATCAGGCATGCTTTATCTTTGGTTTAAATTATGGTGGTTTTAAAGGGTTACTTAACATTAAACTATACTGTGAACTCTATTCAAATACCTTGTGTACTTAAAACGACAGGTTTGAGTGAAACCAATAAAACTGGACATGTCAACGTAGCCCAGGGTCTCTAACAAAAGCAGTAGTAAAAGCTAAAACATTGTTATATAAATTACAAAAACAAAACAGGTATCCATAAATATCAAAGGGTTCAAAATTAGATCATTGTAAGCATTTAAATGGTCTTAATGTATGGCAAGCCGTTTTAACTTTGAATCGTTTGCAGGATATGAATTCTTGATATCAACAATTACATTTTCACTAGTTAAAATAATAGTTATTGATATCAGGAATTAGATTTCTTCTTGTAACAATGGTAGTTTTTGATATCAGGAATTACAACTAGTAAAAACTGTCATTCTTGATATCCACAATTCAATTTTAACTTGTAATGATAATTCTTGAAATGATAATTCTTGATATTAACAGTTGAGTTTCAACTAGTAAAAGCTATAATTCTTGATTCTAACAATCTATATCCTGGGAATGGCAATAGGCAAGCCGTTTTGACTTTTAATCATTCGCAGGATATGAATTCTTGATATCAACAACTACATTTTCACTAGTTAAAATTATAATTAATATCAGGAATTAGAATTCTCCTAGTAACAATGGCAATTTTTGATTTCAGGAATAACATTTCCACTGCTGCAACACATTCTCACCCCAAGGCGTCAACTTTGACCATGCTTCAATATTTGACGTTTTAGGCGCCCTTTAGCGTCACTTACACGACGCAATCAAACGGCGTCATCTAACTGACGCTAAAGGAAAGCGTCAGTTAGAGGACGCGGTAGGTGTGGGGTTAGGGTACACGCGATCCTAGGGCGTCATCTAACTGACACTAAAGGACGCCTAAAGCGTCAAATATTGAAGCATGGTCAAAATGCTCCCAATTTAGGTCAGTTAGGTGACGCCTTGGGGGTGCAATGCTAGTTCTTGATATCAACATTTTCACTAGTTAAAATGATAATTCTTTATATCAACAATTACATTTTTTGATATCAAGAATTCAATTGTTGATATCAACAATTGAATTCTTGATATCAAAAAAATGTAATTGTTGATATCAAGAGTTCATATCCTGGAAATGAATAAAAGTTAAAATGGCCTGCCATACTTAATGAATGGAAGGTGTTGTTTTATGTGCAAACTATTTCCATCAAATTAAGAAATCCCCAGAAAACTTGCAAATATTTAACCATATTTATGTGTTTGTTTTTTCTATGTTTATAAAATGCCATGGTGTATTTCATTATATCATCATGGACCAACATAATGGGGAAAGTACTCATATGGAGTCAATTAGTCATTCATTCATTTGTCACAAGGGAATGTTTAACCAGCAGTCATTTATTGAGCTTAATGCAGATGTTTTATACTTGATTTAAATAATGCGCACAGATGTGTATTATATAACATTGTGATGTAATGGTTTAGGCTGTTGTTTATTAGTTAGCCGGGTGCATAAACTTAACACACTCCCCAGCGTATCAAACACAGCAAGCATTACAAAACAAACATTAATTAAACAACATTAACCATTAATTAAACAACAACAACAGTAAAAACCTTAATTGACTTGCAACAGTGTTAAAGGAAATGAGACTTAGCTGACTTTCTGCAACAATGAAATAAACCAATACAGTGATTGTACAGTAAACTTCAAAAGTTAGTCATCGAGAGTCTTTAAGAAAAATTACCTTTTTCAAGAACATTAATTTGATCAAATGTGACAGTAAAGGCATTTACAGAATATACATACAACATATTTCTTTTTCAAATAAATGCTGTTCTTTGGAAATTTCAGGGAACACAATATTTTGCTGTGCCCTTGTTAAATGTTTTACAAGTAGTTATAATAACTATAAATTATGCATAATTACATGCAGTTAATCCTAAACCCAACCAAGTCCTATACATGTACATCCCTATACATGTAGATAATTATTATTACTACTTAGTACTGAATTATTATTACTAGTAGTACTTAGTATGTACTTAAATGTAGAATTTCACTGTAACACGTACACCTTAAAGGAGTCATGAACTGGCTTTTTAAATTTTATTATATTGTTGTCTGAGGTGAACTTATGACTATTGCTTGGTTTTTGAATTCAAAAACATCAAAACAACTAAGTATTTAACGAAGTACGAAGTAACTATTTTCTATTTTTCAAAACGAAGTAACTATTGTCTACCCTAGTTTTGACACCAGCTCAGAAACGCTTGGTTTTTATGGGCGTCTCGCAGTGAAGATTTGGGAGTGAACGCCCACTGCTGTGAGTGGATAACAGTTTTGCATATTATAATAAGTTTCAACTCACCTTGTCGGGGTACGTGGGGAAAATTGTTTTCAAAACGTCCAATGTTGTAAAATGGCAACCAGATTCGCCCATACTTGTTTGACCCAGAGTCCGTGTGTTGCACAATTCCTGTCAGATCCAATATAGACGGCACAGCACTGCTCTTAACCACTCTTAACCTCTTAACCACCACTCTTAATCAGTCTGCAAATCCAGTCTTGTTTATAAAACAATCCTTAGTGAAATGAAGCGAACAGACAGTTTTACCTTCATCAGCTGGAACGTCATAAAAAATAAAGTTTTGCATTCCTATTGGAATGCACAGGAAGCATATGCAGCGACTGTCTTCTTCCACAAACAGACCCTGCACAATATTTGGTTTTGCTCGGTAGCTCGATCCGGTTTGTCATCACAAGGTAGGCATAACCAGGGTCTGAAAATCAGTGAGGTCCGGGGTGTTGTGCAAAGAATTGTGCTATAACAATGGTGAGGCTATTGGACCCACATTTCCCCATGGACATGAAGCAGTGTCCTTTATTTATATTTTATAATTTACCATATATATATATATATATATATATATATATATACACACTGGTAAAAAAATATTAATTATGTATGTGTGTGTGTGGGGGGGGGGGTAGTCTCTCAAGGGGGTCCGGGGGTATGCTGCCCCGGGATTTTTTTTTTTTTTTTTTTTTTAATAAACCATTAAATGGCACTTTCTGGAGAGTTTTGTGCAAAGAAATATAGAATAAAAGTAGATCTAGCAAAGTCTTATTTTTCTGTAATTCACACAGATCAAACACAAATATACTGGCTGAATAGATTGCTAGTTGAGAAACTGTTTTAATTATTGTACTGAAACACTAAAATAACACAATACCACATAAACAAACCTATTTATGATGACTTTGTGAAACAGCATGAGTCGTCTTCCAGCTGGCCAATAAGGTTATTTGGCAAATTTCATTCTGTAACATACAGATCTGTATTATGCTATTGCTTTTGATAGTGTTATAGCCTACATTTCTTACAGATAATCACGATGATCATTGTTTGTCTTACCGAATGTGGCAGTTTGTCTAAATTTATTTATTTTTTACGCCGACAGTAATGTTGCCAGATATTGCTACGAAAAACAAGCAAAGCAAAATAATAATAATAATAATAATAATCCAAAATTAGTTCAAAGCTTGTGTTTTGGAAATAAGATGAATATATCACTAACCCTAACATGCAGCTTTCCACTTTAATAACTTCCTAAAGTGTCACATTAAATCAGAAAAACAGGTCCAGGAGATTACTGCACCTTTCCATTACGTGGATTTGGCAACACAGAGGCTGCACTCGCGAGTCGCGCGCCCTCATTCACAACACGCTTTCGAGCCCTGTTCACTGCGCTAGATTCTCACAGCAACTTGAATTGCGAACACTCTAATGATTTGGTTTAAACACGGCTAATTAATCATTCAAAGAGCATGAAATTTTATTTTTGAACGTAAAAAAATTACCGAGGTCCGGACCTCGGTGACCTCATAGCTGGCTACGGCCCTGCATCTATGTTATTTAGCTATGCGTGTAATGCGCGAATCGGGGGGCGGCGCTAACCGGCCGTGTTGAAGTAGGTGTTGATCTTCTTCTGCGGGGCTGTTGTATCCTCTTTGACGTCATAGTTCCCCACTTTTAAAAACGAGTCGTTTGCAGATGCTGGTGTCAATAAAAGCTTTTATTGGACTAACAAGGATATTTTCTGTTCTGAAACTTACAGGATATTCTTATAATATGATGACCTCTTAGATGTCAAACACTCAAGGAAAATTTGATTTCATTATATTACATATTTGCGTCACAGTTTTTCAACTTTTTTTAACCTTAAAAAATATACTGTAATAATAATAAATGTTTCTTGAGCACAGAATCAGCATTTTTAAATGATAGTGTGAAGGAAGACTGTGCTTATGCTATCATAGGAACAAATTACATTTTAGAATAAATTAAAATAGAAAACAATTATTTTAAATTAATGATATTTCACACAATTACAGTTTTTATTTTGCCTTGGTGAGCAGAAACTGAAAGCCACCGATTCCGAACTCGTGTGTGCACAGAAGGCATTAAAAGGGTTCCAAAAACCAAAACTGTGAAAGAATCTGACTGAAAACACATATAATACAAATAAAATAAAACTTATAATATACATAAAATAATTATGTATGTATGTATGTTATTATGTATGTATTGAAGTGTTGCAGAACCAATGCAACACCAAACATCCCTTCAAACATTTACACAGATATTATTCAGGCTGTAACTGCAGGTCCATTTTGTTCCCCTCATTATTAAAGTGACTTTCAGATTGTAAGTGTTCAAGACCTACGCATGTACGCATCACAGTCCTGGTGCTTTGTTCATTGTAGCGGCCATTTTCTTTCTTCTCTTCAGAAGAAGAGGATTGGACGAGTCCTCGATCGATTTGATCTTTATTTGTTCGTAGTCCACTCTTATTGCTGCTAAGGCGTTAGTCATCTCTTCCTGTGCATTTACACAACACAATAGTAACTAAAATTACTTACAGAAAAGTATGATCATTGATTCTGATGATCTTTAGATTGCAATAGCTTGTGGTTGGTAAGATTGTGCAATGATTTAAGAGATGTTAAGAATTCTCTTATGATCATATATTTACAGTATGATATAGAATACAGTAAAAACCGTAATATTGTGAAACATTAAAATTTAAATTATATATTTTTTCACGATTCATAGGAACTGCATTTATTAAAAAAATATATATTTTGCAAAATTATAAATTTCTGTACTGTCAATTTCAAACAATTTAAAGCATCCTTGCAGATGCTCATACTAATCCCAAACTTTTGAACTTTTTTTAAAATAAATTTAAATACAGAAAACAGACCTTGACTTCATCCCAGACATCACTCTCTTCCATAAGAACCCGACTCGTGTGTAGATGTGTCAGAGGAACCTTCATTGACTTCTACATAGATCGAGGGAGAGAGAGAGTCAGAAAGAGAGAGACGCACAAATTAAATATACTTACTAAACTTTAAATGTAGAAATAAATCTTTGCAGATTAAAAATGAAATGGTAATGCTCACATTGATCCAAGAATGGTTCATGAATTCTGTGATGGTCATTCTCTCTGTAGGATCTGTTTTCAGCAGTTGGCAAATAAGCTGCTTTGCTGTAGAATGAAGAAAAATGTCTTATCGCATAATGTAGTGTACATTTGTGATGCTGTACAAAATGCAGCGTAATACGTATTATAAAACTACCTTCCTCTGACACCTGTGACCATTCATTGTTTGGAAATTCATACTGGCCATTCCGTATCCGTTTTCTCATTCCCGGTGAGAGTTTTAAGCCGTGGTTTGAGTAGAATGGTGGATATCCACACAACCTAAGAGTGTACGTAATAGTTGTGGATTAAAGAGCAGTGACACATACTCTAAGAAATAAAGGTTCCAAAAGGGGGTTTTCGCAGCAATGCCAAATAAAAGAACCACGGTCTGTCATGACAGCTCGCAGAGTGTTTGGCATGGTAATGGATATGACCATGTTAAAATGTTGGGTCTAGATCAATTTTTTATTCAAGTGAAAATCATTTTTATAATATAAGCAACTTTTTTCCACTATAAACAACATTTTTTATGGAAAAGTTCCATGGATGATAAAAGGTTCTTCATGGAACCATGAAGGTTCCCGTACAACGACATAACTCGCTGCTTAACCATAGTACGATGCATCGTTGAAGAAATCAACTAGCTCACAACTGTTTCCCGAAACCATATGTCGCAAATTGGTGTTCAACCACATTGGTTAATGATGTCACACATGTGGTGGAGCAATAGCTTATTTTAATTAAACTGTTTGAGATCGAATTTATGAAACGATGGTTTCAGGAAACACCGATTCGTTGAACTATGCTGATAACGACGGAACTTTCGACCATAGTTGGCTAACGATGCTTTCGGAAAATACCAAATACACTAACATTGTCATATCCATTACGCCGCCTTCACAATGGCAGTTGAAATCAGCTCCGATGCGGCTGCGAAACGACCGGAAGTCATTCATTTCCTATGGAGATTCGCAGACCGCATGCGAATGGGTCCGAAACGGGTCCGACCGAGTGCGGTGCGAAGAAAATCCTGTCCGTTGGTCATCCGGATGCTTTCTTGGGAAAAGCTACGGACGGTTCTTATCCGACAATTTCAGCGGAAGTTGAGCGTTGCTACTGATAAACAAACCTGAATTCTTAACGTTTAATAAAATAAATAATGATTTTATAACGTTAAGTTGTCATGTCATTTTTTTTTATTTTCATGACTTTCCAACCCGATCTCACGGGAATTCGTACGAATTTTACGAGGTGGCTAATTCGTAACAATTCGAACGACCTCACTCGTACGAATTAGTACGATTTTTGTGAAATCGTACATATTTTACGAATTGGCCAATTCGTATGAATTCATACGATTGACCTACCCCCAACCCCACCCCTAAACATAACCGTCACGTGGGTTTAGGCAATTCGTACGAATTCGTACGAGTGAGGTCGTATGAATTAGTACGAATTAGCCACTTTTGAATCACTCGTACGAATTCGTACGAATTGGTCGTGAGATAGGGTAGGACTTTCTAACGTTATAAGGGAAAGTTATACAATTAAATTGTAGGCAGACATTGAACTATTGACCACCATTTCACATTTTTTAGTCGACCTGACATGTCCTCAGCAACTTTCCTCATGCAACAGCCTTCATATTAATATCCCTATAACCCTCCTCAGAGAGATCATACAGAACTGACAGAATCAACCTGTCTAATCTCTCTGTCATTTTTATTCTACCCGAGTCCGACGCTTTTCACTGTGTAGTACGACCCTATGAGTACGACATCTGTTGGGAACGTTTTGCGTATTACGGAGCTGATTTCAACTGCCAGTGTGAAGGCGGCGTTACCATGCTAAAACCTTCAGATGGTTGTCATAATAGAACAGATGTGATATTTTATAGCCATCAGAATGTTACCACTCACAGGATGTACATGATGACTCCTAATGACCACATGTCACATGACTTATCATATTTCTCTGGACCAAGCACCTCTGGGGCTGAAAGAGAAAGATTCGCTTTAATTTCATTGTATAATGATACCAAATGTAACTCAAAACGGACTTGTCTGCTTACCCACATAATAAGGTGTATAGCACGGGGTGTTCAAGCAGTTGTTGGACGTGGTCTCTTTGGCGAATCCGAAGTCTGTAAGCTTGAGCTGGGCATCCGGCTCTTTTGATGTGTATAGTAAATTCTCTGGCTGCCAATTAGGAGATGATTGAAAATTAAATATAAAAACAGATTTTTTTTATATGTGTGGGAATTTAGCTTAATGATGTGTGTTGTAACTGTTAGCCCTACATGTTTAGGTTCTAAAACCAAGAAACTAATTTCTCACATAATTTCTAATGTCTTCTTTGATAATTTAACACTATATAACTCAACAAGTAATAAATGGGGAAATCGTCAGGAGGGTTTTTAAAATGGTCTCAAATACTGTTACACTTTTAAATGATCATGTTGAGTTTCTTGGATTACAGCAGTGAGCAAGTTATTTTGCAAGGTTTATTGCAGTGATTAAATTGCCATGTTCAATTAACGACAAAGAAATCTAACTGTTTACATTTTCAATTTGAATCCACTGCAGGATCCAACAATTATTACTCCACATAACTTCCTATGTGTTAAAGGGCCAAATAGGCTAAATGTCCACAGGCAATTTTACAAAGTGGGTATAATAAAGTTATACCCTAATATATTATGCTTCAACATGGTGAACTTCAGCCATTCAGCAATGTGTATGTGTCGTCTTTCTCTCATTTATCAAAAGGTTTAGTTTTAAATTCAAAGAATAACTTTGCTAAACCAAATATAAAAACCATCCTGAACTTTTTGAAGCAAAAACTGTAATAACTTTTGAACAGTAATGTAATATATTATATATTGCAGTCTACTGATGCATAATAATGGCTAATAGCTCACCTTTAGATCTCTGTGAGCAATGTTAATACCATGCAGAAACTCGACAGCTTCCCCTATGCTTCTCATTATTTCTGAGGCTTCTACTCATTGTGTGGAGTGAAAGGGGGAAAAAGAAAAAAGAAAATTAATATCTGGGATGTGTTTAGTTGAATGTGCATTTGTGTTTGATCTGTACCTCTTTCAGTGAAAGCTTGATCACCACGTTCCTGAATGTGGCGAAAGAGTTCTCCCCCCTCCATACTGTTTAAGGAGCACATAGTGGGAATGCATCATTATTCATTAATCTCACTTTTTTTTGTTATAGACCTAAAACATATACATCAGGCTAAAAAATGAAATGCAATATCTCATAGTGACAATAATAATGAATGTATAATTATATATATATATATATATATATATATATATATATATATATATATATATATATATATATATATATATATATATACAGTTTGTTTGTTTGTTTGTTTGCAAAAACAAATATGAGGCTCTTTGAAAGAAAATACTTTCTTAGAATATTTTAACCTGGTTTATTATAAATTGTATATTGGTTTTATAAAAATTTGATACAACTGTATTATGACTCTAACATTTATGTTACTTGCATTAGAAATGGAAAAATAAAATTAAAAACAAGAACAAGCCCTACCACTCCATGACTAGAAGCAAACACTTTTTGCCTTGGTAGTAATTCTCAAAGACATCTTCAGTTCCAACGATATGAGGACAGCTTGATGCCCTGCAGTGAAGCTCCACTTCCTGTCGAGCCTTAGGGGTGTCCCGCAATATCTATAAGTGAGCGAAGAGCATCAAGAACAGCAGTCTTCACAGTCTAAATTACTCATGGAATTGTTTTTGCTTATTTGCCACCAATGAATTTATTGGAGCATCCTTGACCCACTATTACTGTAGGTAAATTGGAGGGCCTGGAGTTTGTCCTGATATCTCAACCTCAGAGAGTCAGTAGGATTCTGTCTGCAGATAAACTTATACTCTCAGCAATAAATGTTACTCAGCTCATATAAATGATTCTTTATTCTCTCAAAGTTCCATCTGTATGAATTGCCCTGTATAAATGCCCTGCTTATACTCCTGGTATTGAGATGTGTTTTGAGGAAAGTGTTTTGATCACAAAGAAAATTATGGTTCTTTTAAAACCTCTTAAGTGTCACGGGCCCACCTGTTTTCAAAATAAATTACATAGGAACCCGTAATCAATTTGCAACAAGAATATTTTCATACTCCTAAGGCGTGTCTAGACCTTTATTTTGAAATTGTGAACATGAAAAATCATGAAAGAAGGGTAGAAACCTTAGTTTGCTTTCATGCCAAGAGTTCAAAAGATAGCATCCATTCAATTATTTTAGAAAGTTTTAAACTTTATGAAAGTTTTCGTCTGGGTAAAAAATAAAAAGAAAATTGATCCTATATGGGGTTCCTCAAATTACCACACTGGCAGTGAATGTCTTGGCATTTTTCTGAGGAACTTACAAGTCGAGCTTAATTGATCCCATGCGTTTGGGAGAACTGGAAAGATGGCTTGTTTATAGCTCCTCCAGTAACTAATGGAAAATATTTTGAGGCACCTGGAATATTCCAAGTTTCTTGATTACACAATAAGATATCTGAGGTGCTTTTAGTTTTTATATTGTGGATTTTTTTTTTTTTTTTTTTTTTTTTTTAGGAATAGGCTACCAAAACCCTTTTACCAAAAGCCTTGTAGAAACAGCTATTAAACACTTCAATATTTACTGACTTGGACTCAATAGGACCATGTACAGTATGAGATACAGGAGAGAAATTAATTTAATGAACTGTGAATAAGGCCTTTTCAATCATAATACAGTAGGCTAACAACAAAGACTTAAACAAATATTAAACTGAAGAAACATTATTGTCTCATTTGCTTTATGTATTAGTTATGAAGCTGTCAAATGTGTGTGTGTGTGTGTGTGTGTGTGTGTGTGTGCGTGTGTGTGTGTGTGTGTGTGTGTGTGTGTACGTGAGCAAAATAGATAGCTACCTTTAAGGCATAGTGTTTGCCGTTTTTCTTCTGGAAAATTTCCCAGACCTTGCCATTGATGCCTATCCCGAGCACTTGTCCTGCAAGCTTATACTCCTCAGTTATTACTTTCTTCTTTATCTTCAGTGTGGATTTCAGTGCAGTCACAGTGCCAATCCGATGTTGACCCTCTTGCAGCTCAGTGGAAAGCACATTTTTATTTTCTGTATTACACATAGTGGTAGAGTGGACTGTGTACTCTGTCTGTGCAGCAGAGAAGACTTAGCAGCTTAAAGGATTTTAAAAGGATCCAATTAACAGTGCTGGTTAGAATATCTTTAACTGAATGGAAGGACTAGACAGAGACATCTCTAAATCAACAAACAAACAAACAATAAATAAATGTAATTTTTATCTCACAGTTATGACTTTTTGTTCTCTCATATTAGTGGCTCATTTCCCGCGATTCTGAATTTTCCCCTCAGAATTTGGCTAAATATTAGAAAAGTTAAAAAGTCCGAATTGAGATAACTCGCAATTTAAGTTTATGGATCGAGGTTTGGAAAAAAGTTATGGCGATTATTATTTTTATTTTATTTTTTTACAAAAATAAACTAATCAAAATGTACAAATCACATTGCGTTTTTATTTTCCTTCAAAATACACCAACAATCAGTTAAAAGCGTGAATGATATTACTTCAGAAGTCACTGGCCTGGAGGCCACTTTAACATGCCTATAGTTTCCAGTCGGACATGTTTCAGCGCTGCACGCGCGTGCTGCTCACTGTGCTCAGAGCACAGCAGATGATTAGTCTAATAATATCGCTTTTATGATATGTGGAAATAGAGGAGTGTTGATCGTTAGGTGATTTTAAGGGGCTTCTTGCAAATACTTTTTTAGAATACCGAGATGTTTGCAAAAGCGTTTCGTGTGAAATCAAACACCGTGATTAAGGGATCTGACAGGTAACGTTAAGTTATTCAAACAGTTAACATTACATTTTTAAAGATAAGTTGAAAGAACTACTTTTGCTTAGTAAATCTGTCATCAACTGTGTAGACAAATTCAATTTCATTGAACTCGTTTAATGCTTTTTAGGAATCAGTGTCAGATTTAATATTGAACAATGTGTGGCTGGCTTATTTGTGTCATGGTTGTTATAACTTTATATTGTGTATGTGTGTATACACACACACACACACACACACACACACACATATATATATATATATATATCATCTTTACATAAAGTGCCTTACTGAGATATTATGTGTTACTCAGTTACTTCATACCCTATTATAATTATTGTACTGCATTGTTTACTTCCTTTACATCATAATATCTTAGTAAACCCCTGTGAATGTTTTTCCTTTTGAAATCTGTTATAGATAGCAATATTGTAATAGCAATATTGAAAGTTTTTTTAAACTTAATATAACAATTATAAGCAGCATTTCTCACATGCTTTTAGACAATTGTGTAAATTTCAAGATGTTAAATGCATTTCCCTCTGATTATTCAGAATCTTAGAATCTTTTTTAACTTACTGCATTTTTTTTTGTATGCCTTATCATTGTGGTCTTTTCTGCCCATACAGGAGGAAGCTGAGAGCAGATATTGCTGCTGCTTTCCCTTCTCTGTCAGTGGAGGAACTAAATGAGCTCATCCCAAATAAAGAAGAGCTGAATATTGTGAAGATTTACGCACATAGAGGAGATGCAGTCACTTTGTACGTCCTCCATAAAAATCCCATATTCTTTCAGCTGGAGAAACAGGTGTTCCCAACAGGTGAGTCTGCAGGTCACCGTCAGTCTTTGTTGAGAATGCTGATGAAGTGTCTGCTCATTTTAGCCTGTTGTTCTCAGTGTACACGCTGTGGAGATGTCCCACCATGGTACCAGCATTCACCACGTGGCCGCCAGTTCTGCAGAAGTTATCTGGTGGAGCAGGTCAGCACATGTTTGCTAGTTTGCATCTGTGTATCCCAGAGAACACATCTGACTAATTTCTCTCCTGCAGATCTCATGTTGCCTGGTGTAGTGGTATCCGCTAGTGGCCTTCCTGAGGTAGATCAAGGCGATTGCTGTGCGGTCACTCTAGTGACAAACAGGTAACAGTGCCTTTGCCCACCACATTTCACTCTTAAGGTAATGATACACAGGGCAACTTTTTGAGCAATGTTGTTGGGCAATGCTGCCGTCAACAGGCAACCAGATGAGACACGGGGCCCACGACTGATCTAAAGTATACAGATAGAAATGTATTGCCCATTTTCAATGGGAAAGTGCCCAGCAACATTGCTCAAAAAGTTGCCCCGTGTATCATCACAAACACCTGTTGTGTTTTTCTCAGATCTTTCAATCTAATGGACAAAATAAGTTCACTCAACTTACATATGAACGCACCCAGAGACTTGCATACCAAAAATACAGAGAACTTTAGCTTTTGTTACTGCTCTTATAGCTGTAAGACTTTGCTGAACGCTGAGTTCAAAGTTTAAATCCACCGGGCTTCCCATGATGTTTATGCGTTAGGTCAGTAGGCGGAGAGCAGGCGTCTTTTTTGGCTGTTTGAACACATTCGACCACATGAGCGTCTACACAATGGAAGAAATATGGTCGAATGTGTTTTTAACTTGAAAGTGGACAAGCTCAAAACGTTTTAGACCTGTATTTAGCGTCGTCCACTTGTGATCCGACAAAAACACATCTCAATACCAGGTGTAAACAGGGCCTAACAGATGATTCATATTGGACTTAAAATTTTTATTCATGTGGAAGATACCACAACTGGATAAAGATTTGCAACTTTGTGATATAGAGATTATAAATTGGATTTGGCAAAACTCATCAGCATCAGCAGTGTCTATAGCAATTTGAATGATGTTGAGATATGGAGCCTTAATTATTAAAAATGCTTATAAATAATGTTCACTTACTGGTAACATGCATGAAAACATGTTGTTTTTTTTTTTTTTTTTTTTTTTTGGCTTTTTGGTGTTAAAGGTCACCAGTGGCTATTGGGACAGCAGCTGTATCGAGTGCTATGATGAGGAGCAGTGGAATGAAGGGGAAAGGAGTGAATATTTTACACACATACTTGGACCAGCTGTGGTGAGCTTTGCATTACGGCATTATTTTGTCTTTCTGTGATCTATGCATATGTGCATGTAATTAGTGTATTTGATCATTTCGATAGATTGTTAGTGCAGCATGAGCCGTTCTTGATCAAGTGACACTGTTACTACACAGTGCTAAGAGATCCAGTAAAGAAAGCATTTGAGCATTTGAATTTACCACTGAGAAGCATTCAAATTTCTCCATTATTAATCATAGATCTCTATTAGATCAAACAGCACTGATGTGGAAAGCAGGAGAAAGATTGTGCTATGAATGGACTAACGTTAGTTTTAGAAATTATCCCTGCGGTATTTAGTGGACACTCTCATCTTTCTGAGAAAAACTAAAACATTTAAAATTTGAGTAAAAGCATATAAAAACTAAATTGTTCTTTCCTTTGTATTTGTTTTTAACTACTACAATATTAATTTTTTTTTCTTTTTTTTTTTTTTTTTTACATTTTTTTATAAGGAGCTGTTGTTTTGTTTTATATGCTGTTAGGAAGATGGGTCAAGTATAGCTCCATCATTGTTTAAAGTAAAAAGAAAATCATACTTCATGATTTTAGTTTTAATAAATATATATATTTATTTATTTTTTTAAATCAAGCAACAACATGGCATCATGACTTTGCGTAAACATGTTATCTACACGCATTTTTAGCTATCCGCATGTATGTCCATGCCACAACGAACCATCATCTTTTGCGTGTATGTCTACGCCGTTAAATGTCTTGATTCCGCGTGTATGTACATGCGTTAAATGTCCTAGCAAAACGAAGCAAAATGTAGATCAACATCTGGGGAGCAATATTTTTTTTTCCTAGAATGGTAGGGGAAGTTATGATGCATAAGGGTAAATGTTATTAACTCCAGTGACAGGTAGGTTTAGGGATGGGGTTGGGGTAGTTCATATATTTATATATACAGTAATGTAACGTTAAGTCAACGGCGTTGATAAACACGCTGAAAAGCAATTATGCATGTTGATAGCACAGCAAAAATGGAAATACGAATTGGCGTGTCATACATTCGCCATTTCATGAGATCAGTCTGTAAAATTCTCTGGCATTTCTGGCATGGCAGGCGAACCGTGACACCACTGTATCATATTGAACCAAACCGTGAATTTTGTGAACCGTTACACCCGTAATACATATACACTATATATACACTTACCTAAAGGATTATTAGGAACACAATACTAATATTGTGTTATTTTGTCCCTTTCACCTTCAGAACTGCCTTCATTGTACATGGCATTGATTCAACAAGGTGCTAAAACCATTCTTTAGAAATGTTGGCCCATATTGATAGGATAGCATCTTGCAGTTGATGGAGTTTTGTGGGATGAACATCCAGGGCACGAAGCTCCCTTTCCACCACATCCCAAAGATGCTCTATTGGGTTGAGATCTCATTACTGTGGGGGCCATTTTAGTACAGTGATCTCATTGTCATGTTCAAGAAATCAATTTGAAATGATTCGAGCTTTGTGACATGGTGCATTATCCTGCTGGAAGTAGCCATCAGAGGATGGGTACATGGTGGCCATAAAGGGATGGATATGGTCAGAAACAATGCTTAGGTAAGCCGTGGCATTTAAACGATGCCCAGTTGGCACTAAGGAGCCTAAAGTGTGCCAAGAAAACATCCCCACACCATTACACCACCCCCACCAGCCTGCACAGTGGTAACAAGGCATGATGGATCCATGTTCTCATTCTGTTTACACCAAATTCTGACTCTACCATCTGAATGTCTCAACAGAAATCGAGACTCATCAGACCAGGCAACATTTTTCCAGTCTTCAACTGTCCATTTTTGGTGAGCTCTTGCAAATTGTAGCCTCTTTTTCCTATTTGTAGTGGAGATGAGTAGTACCCGGTGGGGTCTTCTGCTGTTGTAGTCCATCTGCCTCAATGTCGCCAGCATTGTGGCTTCACAAATGCTTTGCTGCATACCTCGGTTGTAACGAGTGGTTATTTCAGTCAAAGTTGCTCTTCTATCAGCCTAAATCAGTTGGCCCATTCTCTTCTGACCTCTAGCATCAACAAGGCATTTTCACATTGTGAAATCAGCCCGTCTGGCACCAACAACCATGCCACGCTCAAAATGGCTTAAATCACCTTTCTTTCCCATTCTGACATTCAGTTTGGAGTTCAGGAGATTGTCTTGTCACCCCTAAATGCACTGAAGCAATAGCCATGTGATTGGTTGATTAGATAATTGCATTAATGAGAAATTGAACAGTTGTTTCTAATAATCCTTTAGGTGAGTGTCTTGTATTTTTTAATTCAGAATCATTAAAATGATCGAATTTCATAGAACAACCTGATAACAATGCAATTCTACAAAAATAAGCTAATTTAAAGTAATAAATAAATCATTTTTAAAAAGCATTTTGGTTTTTTGGTTTAGGTTTTCACCCAAGAGCATCTAGTAGTTTCAGTTCCAGCCCAGAATTTTCATTTCAGTGTTTCCCTAATAATATATTTTACATTTTTCAATAAAATAAAAAGGCAGGCAGCTGAGATTTACTTTTTTGTTTTATTGTTTTATGTAAGTATACTGTATGTATATATGTACGTATGTATGTTTGTATGTATGTATGTGGATACAACCGTGATAATATAGTTTATATTTTGCAATGATATAAACAATCACACAGCTGATGTTTGCTTTATATTGCTTTATGTGAGTATACTGTATGTATGTGTGTGTGTAAAGTAGGATGTACATCCAAATTTTAATATTTGATCTATGTATCCATGTTTTACAATTTGATTTTGATTTACAAGCTTTCGTTTCAATTCCTTTCTCGATTCGCTATTGGTTCATTTGGCTATATATTAGGTACATAACATGATATGATTCGGTAAGTTGTACTTTATCTTTCAACATAACTTCTGATGCTCATTCATAATTAAAATGTTTCGGTAGCATTTTCTGATGCTTCTAAATAGACATTCAACTGACTAAGTAACTTTAAGTACTTGTCAACTTATTCTATTAACCCAAACCCTAACACCTAACCCTACTCTATTAGTGCTCCACAATCTACGGTAATACTTTATTATATCAGGGTGTAGTTACACTTTACTACTTGCACTTTTATTCTTTGCATAATTACAAGTAACTAACCCTAATCGTAACTCTTTAGTAAGTTCATAATTAATATCACTATGTACTTATTTGAGCAAGTAACCCAGTCTATTAATACTCAAATCACAGTTAGTTGACATGTAGTTGCAAAAGTGCTTATAGTTAGTAGTCTAAAGTGGACCATCAAAAAAAAAACAAAAAAAACAACAACTGTAACCTTTGTTTTATGTCAAAAGTAACAAAGCACAAAACATTATTTATTGAATGGGAGGTTACAAATAATGTTTGGTGAAGTTTTGTTCATGCGTCAACTGAAAACAGCATAGATTAAAATGAGTATCAATCAAAATTGAAAGAAAAACGATATTTTCAACCCAGCCCTAATCAATGAGCGATAATATAGTTTATATTTTTAGTTGATATAACATCAATTATGCATCAGATTAACTTTCTTACTCAAATTCTCTGCAGGGCATTTGGTGATAAGACGCATCCTCCGGTCATACCGGTCACAAACTGTCCAGCACCGGAGGAGGGGGAAACAGATGGAGAGGAATGCGAGGAGAAAGAGGGGACGGACAGCTCTAAACCAGCTGCAGTGGAAACATCCTGTCAGAGCATGCAGGAGCTGAGGCTGGATGAGCACGAGGTGTTGAAGGAAGAACAACTGGATGAGGATAAAGAGGGAGAAGATACTGATGGAGAAGAGGAGGATTCTAGATCTCCACAGGGTGAAATGTCTGACTTCTTGTCATGTATCCATTTTGTATGTGTTGAGTGTATCTTGACGTTCATGTCCATTTTGTTACAGAGCAGATGGATGAGTTATTGCTGCAATGTTTTCTCCATGCACTCAAGACTAAAGTCAAAAAGTCTGACCTCCCACTACTGACCAGTACCTTCCTGAGCAAGCACATGGTGCCCTGCTGGTAATTTAGCCTCTGGTGTCAATCCTCTGATGTTTTACATTTATTTCCTATGGTTAACCTTTTACTTAATGGCTAAATATATTAAAATAGAACTGATTGTATTAAATTGTAAGATTTTTTTACAATATCATCTTTAACAATTACTTGAAATATTTATATTTGTATAACATATATTTTTTTTAATTTGTGTAATTTATATTATTTTATTTTAAGGCTGTTTTGGACTAAAAAAAACTACATTTCTGATTTAATTTGGTCATTGTTTGGGGTGTGTCTGACAAATTATCCTGGAAAAATGTGTTATTGTAGCTTGGTCAAGTTTGAAATGTGATTTATATTTTATTTATTTTTTTTCCCCCCATAGTCCTAGAGGAAAGCAACTAGATATCAAGAAATCAAGTTACAAAAAGGTACACCATTTACAGATTGGGAGGTTTTTGTAGATTCCTCAGTGTAGCCATATGTTTGCTTTTGTAGATCACAACTATTCTCTCTTCTTTTCCAGCTGTCTAAGTTTCTATTGTGCATGCAGAGAGATCACAGTCTGGTTCAGGTGAAGGAGCTGAGTAAAGGAGTGGAGAGCATTGTGGAAGTTGACTGGAAGAACCCTGAGTATGCAGTCAAACTATTTACTATTAAAGGACAAGTTCGGTCTTTTACAATTAAAGCCCTGTTTTAAGATCGTCCCTGATGAAATAGAATAGTTAAGATTGTTTTTGAGACAAATGCTCCTGTCACGAGAATTTTTGGATTGTGTGTTAGTACCCCCCCACCTTTATAATGAAAGCATAGGTGCACTCGAACAATCATTCATAAAAATGCATAAAACTTTAGTTTACAAAGACGTGAAACTCACCGAGTGGTCTGGGGTGTTCACTGATATGCCCACTTAAAAATCGCTGCAAAAGATGCTTTCCAACAGGTTTTATCATAGTTTTTGTCCAAGTCCACTTTCTTCCTGCTTTCGGTTGAAGTCCACAATAGTCAATTGTCGAGTTCACATGCGCGATCCTTAGTTATCTAGTTACCAATGATCGCGCATGTGAACTCGACAATTGACTACTGTGGACTTCAACCGAAAATAGGAAGTAACATGGACTTGGACATAAACTACGATAAAACCTGTTGGAAAGCATCTTTTGCAGCGATTTTTGTGTGGGCATATCAGTGAACACCCCAGACCACTCGGTGAGTTTCACGTCTTTGTAAACTAAAGTTTTATGCATTTTTATGAATGATTGTTCGAGTGCACCTATGCTTTCATTATAAAGGTGGGGGGGTACTAACACACAATCCAAAAATTCTCGTGACAGGAGCATTTGTCTCAAAAACAATCTTAACTATTCTATTTCATCAGGGTCGATCTTAAAACAGGGCTTTAATTGTAAAAGACCGAACTTGTCCTTTAATATCTTGTTCATAAAAATTATGTTAAAGGGATACTCCACCTTTTTTGGAAATAGGCTCATTTTATCACTCCCCCAGAGTTAAACAGTTGAGTTTTACCGTTTTCGAATGTATTCAGCGGATTTTTTATATTTAGAAGAATAACAGTAACCAGACAGTTTCTGGTCTCATTGACTTCCATAGTATATTTTTTTCCTTCTATGGAAGTCAATGAGACCAGAAACTGTCTGGTTACTGATATTCTTCTAAATATCAGAAAATCGACTGAATGGATTTGAAAACGCTAAAACCCAACTGTTTAACTCTGGGGGAGTGGTAAAATGACTATTTCCAAAAAAAGTGGAGTATCCCTTAAAGTCAAAACGCATAATCTAAAAAATATAAAATATTTGTTTATGTTTTATTTGTTAGCCAGCAAGTCCAGCAAGTGTTCTTTGTTTTCGAGGGAAGTGGCTGTTCTCTTAAACAACTTTCTCTACTTTTTTTTAGGTTGTGTTCTTTCAGGACACCAAAGGACTGTGGCCCGGAGAAAGAGTCAGTGGAGGTGGGCGGGCCTTGTGAGGTCCCATACCAGCCCCCTGAAATCACACAACTCTATGGGGTCACTGCACGCCTGGAGCCTCTTTTTCAGGACGCCAGTAAAAGGTTAACGAGTGGAAAAAAGATTTTTTTTTTTCCAAGTGTGTTAGAGGGAGTGTTGAGGTTTTGAGCATGCGACTTTGTGTTTCAGAAAGGGGACGCCTCTAAAGGCGAGTGAAGTAAGAAATATCATTACGGATTATGTAAAGAAAAATGAACTCATCCATGAAACCAACAAAAAGTGAGCTTATGTACTTTTTCTTCTAAATCTAATGTACACTACTGTTCATAAGTTGCTGTTGTTGTTTTTTTTTTCCGACAGGAGTCCATTACTGTGCGTTCACACCGCCGCCAGCGAGAGCATCAAAATTTGCTCTCACCGCCCTGCCAACAATGCTGTAGAAAAATTTGTGGATGCTACATCGGATGCTTGTTTTTATTTTTTACTTTATTTAAAGGGGCTGAAAAAAGAACAAGCATGTTGATTGTTATTTGTGCTGACTGAGCAAAAGTAGGGTATAAGTTAAACTCATGAAATCTTTTGAATGTGAAAATAAGAATTCGATTGATGGAAAGAACTTTTTATACTTTAAAGTGACATGTTTGCTAGCGAAATGAACCAATTAAAAGCCATTTGTGTGGTGTGGCTTTTGTGTTCAATGTTAAGTGCTAGTCTTCTTTACATTCCCGCCGAAAAACAAACATTCTAGCACGAAAATGTTGCAATATGAATAGTGTTGCTCGCCTTCTTATCAATTTCACATGATCAACATCTCCTCAATTTTGCATAGGAACTAATGTGTTTGGAACCGAAGTTTACAGGACTGCGTTCTCTGCAATCCTCTCTAGCGGGGGAAAACATTCCGATTGGTTGCCGCCCAACCACGTCATAGCTAATTACCATAAAGTTGGCCTGACTTCAACTCTCCTCGACACCCACATCGTCCCAGACTTGCTGCCCTCGCCGAGCTCGACATTGAAAATCAATGAGTTACTTTGATGCTTTCGGCGGCGACGGTGTGAACGCACAGTTATGCTCACCAAGGCTGCATTTATTTGATCAAAAATACTGTGTAATGCGTAATCTTACTAACCCCAAACCTTTGAACAGTAATCTTTATGGAACTATGCAAACTAATGCACGGTTCAAGTACTGTAGTAGTGCAGATTTCACAAGGTTTGGATTAAATTGACTTCCTCTCTTCTCGTTCATCAGTTATATTAACATTAACCCAACACTTTGTGACTGTTTGCTGGAGAAGTCTGAGTACCATGAAGTGGAGACACTGAAATGGGATGACCTCTTTAGCAGGTAAAAATGCATAACATATATTAATTTGTTTTTTCTTCTTCTTTTCTCAAGAATCACATCATTTTCTTATCAACATAATGATGGAAATATTCTTTTTTTTAAAGCTTAATTTTTCATTAGGTAGGCATTATAAATGGTTAACCAGACATTTCAAATGATGGATATGTGATGTGTAACTGCTGTGATGCGTTGTTTCTATATGACAATACATCTTGTGTGTGTTCTGGAAGTTCCAGTGATGGAAACTTCGTTAATGCGTTAATGTTGATACCTGTAGTTCCTTCTTTTCTAAACCATATGTTAAAAGGGATACTCCACTTTTTTGGAAATAGGCTAATTTTACTACTCCCTCAGAGTTAAACAGTTGAGTTTTACCGTTTTTGAATCCATTCAGCCGATTTTCTGATATTTAGAAGAATATCAGTAACCAGACAGTTTCTGGTCTCATTGACTTCCATAGTAGGAAAAAATATATATTATGGAAGTCAATGAGACCAGAAACTGTCTGGTTCTGGTTAATACGTTCGCAAACAGTAAAACTCAACTGTTTGTCTCTGAGGGAGTAGTAAAATGAGCCTATTTCCAAAAAAAGTGGAGTATCCCTTTAATGATAATTGAGAAGGGTTTAACCCGAAAAGGCTCACCATCTGTATAATTCATAAGCACAACTTTTTACTTAAAAATAAAACTAATGTCATAGCTCTGGTTTCTCTGAATGCAGTCAGAGATAACTAAAGTGGTAACTTTAGCCACATTAGCTGTACAGCGTGCTAACATGCACATTCAGAAAGGTGATTTGGAAACAACATTCCTATGAGTTAAAGGCTGCTGAAAATGTTTTGTAATGCAATATGTGAATTGCCAAATTTCACTGAATGACCATATGAATCCTGCAGGACTCTCATCAGAATGCAGGCATGCCATGAGGTGCTGTTTCCAGGTCAGCCTCCTGTGGTTAAGAAAGGACAGATGGAGTCCATAGAGATTACTGTAGCCTCCAGGGGTTCCAACAAGAAGGTATGAAGCCATTATAAGAACTTGGCTATAAATAGTGGGCCCAAAAACTATTTGGATGCATAAGCCACATATCTATGGTTATGATCTATTACACAACATAATATTGTATCTCAAATTATCTGCAAACAAATTCTGGGCATGTTTTTCTCAGAACTAACTTTTCTCTGTCTGTTCAACCAACTGGTGTCGAGTTGTTTTTAGTGGATATTTGAAGTCAGTTTTCCGAAGTGTCCTATCAGTGTAACCACATGTGCAGTTTTAAAAGTAACAGTAACACTTTAAAATACAGGTGCAGTAATATGCATTAATTCATGCTTAACTAATGCACAGATAATCACGAGTTAATGTATAACTAATGAAGAACTAAACTATTAATTAATGATTACTGGATCAGCAACTAATAAAGAGTCGATATGATTAATAGATTAAGTAATAAATTGCTACTAATTCAATGTGTCATTGTGTATTAATTCCTTAATAACATATTTTATTAACTAATAGTGTAAATTAATGTGTTAATTACCACAATTAGTCAAAGCTATGCAACTTCTAGTGGTCTGTTTTAATTAATCATTAGCTAATGATTTGCAAAGGTATCATTATGTTATGACTTTACTTGTGGAGGCACATCATTATTAAATAGTCATTTAGTAATTTGCACATGAATTTGCACTAACAATTAAGTAATTAATCATGTATTAATACATATTAGTCTACCTGGTCCTGTCATATTATCTGGAAGTTGAAAGTTGTGTCTAATGTAAAATACAGTTGTGTCATTCATTCTCCCGTTTATTAAGGTTACAGTAATTAAGAATCTGGAGGCGTTTGGTTTAGACCCAGCTGTGGTAGCAGACTCCCTGCAGCATCAGGTTCAGGCCAGCTGTGTCCTCCTGGATTCCCCTGGGGCCAAAAACAAAGTCCTGGTGCAGATCCAGGGAAACCAGGTCCAACATGTTGGCAAACTGCTGCTAGGTACAGTATAGTACAGTGTAATATTACAGCTTATGTTTGTACTTGCAATATTTTGCTTGTGTGAGTGCAAATTTTCTCTTTTATTACAGATCGTTACCAGATCCCTCGGAAATATGTACAAGGTCTTGATAAAGCTCCCAAACCAGGCAAGAAGAAATAACTGATGACCGATCTCCTCAGAAGAGCCACATGTTGCTGTGACATTTTAAATAACTAGTCAACATAACATCATGTCTGAAATAAAACACATCTGATTTCATTCATCTGAATAATGACTTAAATGAATCTCATCTTAGTTTGTCATCTTAGTGAGTGTATTGTATTTTATTTTATTTTGTGGCTATTGCTATGTGCAGCACTTTGGTGAGTGTGAGCTGTTTTAAATGTGCTATGAAATTTTCATTTTTACTTACAGTTCCAATAATCATCACAAAATACAACATTAACATCCAAAAAACAACTTCAGATCATCTCTCAGTCTTCTCAGTTGAAATGATTGCTATTATTTTAGCATTTCAGTGGGTTACAGGAAGTTAAGATCTTTTAGATTAAAGGGTTAGTTCAGCCAAAAATGAAAATTCTGTCAGTATTTACTCACCCTCATGTTGTTCCATGTGTTTATTTGTTCTGCTGAGCACAAAGGAAGATATTTGGAAAAATGTTTTAATCACACAGATCTCATTCCCCATTGACTACCATAGTATGTATTTTTTCCTACTATGGTAGTCAATGGGGAATGAGATCTGTTTGATTAAAACATTCTTCCAAATATCTTCCTTTGTGTTCAGCAGAACAAATAAACACTTAGAGATTTGGAACAACATGAGGGTGAGTAAATACTGACAGATTTTTCATTTTTGGGTGAACTAACCCTTTAAATAAATAAATAAATAAATAAATTTTTAGTTTAAAGCAACAACAACAAAAATGTACAGTTTACCTGGGTTCCAGTGCATGTGGGTATTGAGGGAAAAGGTGGATACATTAGCAAAAGAAGCCCTGAAGGCAGAGAATATAAATATACAAGATCCATTTAGCAAATGAAATATAAATCAAAGATATTATAAATGAAATGTGGCAGGATACATGAATCAGGAAGAGAAATTAAGACATTTATAAAGCATCCAGAAAGAAGTGATGGTTAAAAAGAAAAGTATAAGAAGACAGGAGGACAGCTTACAAGGTTGAGAATAAGGCACACAAGATTAATAAACTGACTTACAATAGGAAATAGGTATTAATCATATTATATAAATTATATTATATTATTTATATATATTATTTATTTATATTAATTATATATTATATAACATTTAATCTGGAAAACACCAGATTATACATTCATTGTGGGGAAGTGGGAAATGTAAAACATACTCTTGATGAGTAGAAAATACTCTGAAAAAAAAATAGATAAGGCAACAGAAAATGGATTGAGTTAAAAAAATCTATTGAGTTTGCCTGGCACGTAATCTATAATTATGTTATGCTCTTTATGATAGAAACTCAGAATTTACGTTTTAGTATTTTATATTTTGTTCAGTAACCTAACATAAAAAAATACAACACAATGAGTTCATACCTCAATCCAGAAGATGGCGGTAATGCACTTTTGTTTGCAAACTGCCAATAAAAAACACAAATGAAGAAGACCCTCATTTGGAAGTTTGCTCCGGTGTGGTGAACATCTCTGAGCGTTTCTTCCTGTGGTTTTGTCTTCCCGTGGATTACTTTGGACTGTTTATTCTCTTCGTGATTTTTTGCTGCCTGTCCTGGACTGTTTTTTTTTATTTATTTTATTTTATTTTATTTTTTTTTATTGTGGACTGATTTATGTAAGTTTGCTGCCTGACTTCATGCCTGTTTTTCGATTACGATTTGCTTTCTCTTCTGTTGTGTTTGCTTAAACGCGTTTATTCTCCATATATCATTTTGGTGGATTAAGTCTGTGGAAATGTCGTTTAAATGGGTTTAGCTTTAATTTTGATGTCAATGTATGTTTAGTCATATCTGTGACCTATATTAGATGAATTGCAGTTATTGTTAGAGAGGACGGTACTAATGTTTCTTTTCCCATGCATCCTTCAGCAGAAAGACCGTCCGTGAAGGTGTGTGTTTGTGTTTATTGTCTGTCCTCGTTGTCTGTCCTTTGTCAAACTGGTTCATTTGTGTTGCTGGGTGAAATTGGCTATATATTTACAGGAGAGACATTTTTTGACAACATACGCTGGTGTGTAATTTGATTTTGTAAAAAGTTAAAAAACAAAAACAAAAAACAAAACGTAGACTATTAACCGAGAATTGTTTAACTACAATTACCTTCTACACACACATAATAAAATATGTCTGGGCCGCATTCCAAACAAAACCTGACAAGTGTAAATGCGTCTGGTTGTTGAAACCATACATGTACATTTTACTCCTCCCAAAAATGCTAAAAAAATAAACGTGTGGGAGCGTGTTATGCTATTATGTCAACTGCAACATGCATCACCTGAGCAGCTGAGCATGCTGTTCATCAAGCCAACGTGCAAGCTATTGCAAATTGAAGTGAAAGTCGCAGACGCTTAACAAACAATGAACTTCATTAAAAGTAAAGAAACCAAATTATCTTACCAGTTCTGTTAACGCTCTCTCTTATTGCCATCTTTGATTTTGAAATTAGCTGATGATCAATATATGTTGCTTTCGGTGACGTGCACTCCATTCCGGGAATTGAATATCGGATTTATGTCCGCTTTGCAAAAACACATTTATGTGACCAGGTGTAAATGGAATCGTTTTGATAATTCAGATTGCTATCCGATCTGAGAATGATGTGGCCAGGTGTAAACTGCTCCATCGATCATAATCTTGTACAGCAGTTGTCGTCATTCACATTTTGACTATTACCTTGAGGATAATAAAACTAACCTTTGGTACGTCAAAAATATGAAATTTGATATAAATAGATTTTACTTGTTTTCTGTTATTAAATCAGGGTTCACTTGAAAATTCACATTTTCCTCCTGAACTCATTCTAATAACATAATATGTTTTAATGTTTCAGACCCGATGGAAGTGAAAGAGCAAAGACAAGAACTGAAGTAAAAGATGATGATGCTGAGGTTTGTTTCAGCCTGTCTACCCCATTAAAACGATTTAACGTGCCAATTTACAGAAGATCTCAGACATCACCATAATGAATGAGCTGAAAACAGGGAACTTTTGGAGAGAAGATGTTTTTCAGCTACTCACTTTGCACTTTTTAAATGCAGATTGCTAAAAACACAGTGATCACAGTTCACACCTGCAGTGAGGCCCCTCCCAAAACAATTCACCAATAAAAATTGGGAATATTCCCATCATCCTACAAGAGAAGGACAAACTCCAGGAGCAGCTGAAATCTGTTGAAATCTGATTCTGAAATCTGTAAGACTGTTAAAATGGAGTTTATTAAAGAGGAGATTGAAGACATGAGTGATCCAGAATAAAAGAGGAAGATTCTGAGGAACAAATAGGTTGGTGTTCATTCTTGATTCTTCATTATTGATGCTTTTGTAGATGTGAATTAAGCAGTATATGGATCATAAATGATAGAAAATACATCTAAATGATTATAACCTTTATAGCAGTTGTCAAACATATTTTAACTATATTATCAATAAATGACAGGATAACAAGTGAAAGATCTGATGTTGCTTTCTGCTATTAAATAAGGGTTCACTTGAACTGATTCTAACTGTATTTTTGTGTATTTCAGACCAGGTGAGAGTGAAAGAGCATAGACAAGAACTGAATGAAGCGAACTTTACAATTCAAAGAACAAAAGCCAAAAAGACACGCACCTGCATTCAGTGTGGAAAGACTTTCAAACATAAAGGAAACTTTAACTCACACATGAGAATTCACACTGGAGAGAAACCGTATACATGCACTCAGTGTGGAAAGAGTTTTACTCATTTATCAGGTCTCAGAGCTCATCGGCTCATTCACTCTGGAGAAAAAACATTTAAATGTGATCAGTGTGGTAAAGATTTTATTTCGTCAGCACATCTAAAAGATCACCTGAAAGTTCATTCAAATGAGAAGCCTTACGTGTGTTCTCTCTGTGGAAAGAGATTTTCATGGTTGAACAGTTTTAAACAGCACCAGAGAACACACAATGAAGTGAAAGATTACATGTGCTTTGACTGTGGGAAGAGTTTCACCCAATTAAGTCATCTGAGACGGCACCAAATAATTCATACTGGAGAAAAACCTTACAAGTGCTCATATTGTGAGAAGAGTTTTACTCAGTCTGGAAACCTGAAATCACACGAGCGAGTTCACACTGGAGAGAAGCCGTACGACTGTACTCAGTGTGGGAAGAGTTTCATCCAATCAAGTAATCTAGTGACTCATATTAGAAAGCATTGTTCTGTGCCACAGTGAGCAAATGTTTTGTTAGATTCGCATAAAGTAAATGTGTAGTTAGTTAACCAAGAAACTAGTGTTGCTGTGAAATGCCACAAGATTTGTGATTTATATGTTGGAGAACAAGAAAATTATTGAAAATTATTTTGAGTTTACGCTTACTCAAAGAAATATTAAAATGATTTCCATTAAACGAGAGTAGATGTTAAAACTTCATGCAGATTTGTACTCGGCTTTCGCCAAGATTAGCACAAAATAAGACTTAGCTTTACAGTAAGCTATGCTTCTCCATCCATTTACACTTCTTTTTTATATGGTGGTGCAACATGACATCATGACTTTTGCGTAAACATACACGCCGCTTTTGAGTCAAGTGGCGTGTTATCTCTACGCATTTTAAGCTATCCACGTGTATGCGTGTATGTCTACGCCATTAACGTCTGAGTGATTCCGCGTGTCTGTACACGCCGTCAAATGTCCGCACGAAACGAAGCAAAATGTACATCTACATCTGGGGAGCGATCTTTTTTTTTTCCTAGGATGGTAAGGGAACAGTCATAAATGCCATTAACCCCAGTGACGGTTAGGTTTAGGGACGGGGTTGAGGTAAGTCATATATTTATATATACAGTAATAACGTTATGTCAACGGCGTTCATAAACACGCTGAAAAGCGATTATGCGTCTTGATAGCACGCCAAAAATGGAAATACAGCAGACATATCACCCTGTAGCCCAAGACTGGTTGCCCACTGAAGCTAAGCAGGGCTGAGCCTGGTTAGTACCTGGATGGGAGACCTTCTGAGAAAGCCAGGTTGCTGCTGGAAGAGGTGTTAGTGAGGCCAGCAGGGGGTGCTCACCCTGTGGTCTGTGTGGGTCCTAATGCCTAGTATAGTAATGGGGATACTATACTGTCAAAGAGCACCGTCCTTTGGATGAGACATTAAACCGAGGTCCTGACTCTCTGTGGTCATTAAAAATCCCAGGATGTCTTTCGAAAGAGTAGGGGTGTAACCCCGGCCTCCTGGCCAAATTTGCCCAGTGACCTCTGTCCATCATGGCCTCCTAATCATCCGCATATATACCAATTGGCTTCATCACTGTCTCCTTTCCACCAGTAAGCTGGTGTGTGGTGAGCGTTCTGGCGCACTATGGCAGCCGTCGCATCATCCAGGTGGATGCTGCACATTGGTGGTGGTTGTGGAGATTCCCCTCTCTATGTAAAGCGCTTTGAGTGCAGAGAAAAGCGCTATATAAATGTAATGAATTATTATTAAATATGAATTGGCGTGTCATACACACGCTACTTCATGAGATCAGTCTGGGTGGTGTGACTCCCCTTCTGTCCGACATTGACGGCTGCAGCGTACTTGGTGCTTCAGCACACGTGATGGCTGCAACTACTGTATGGTTTCTCTAGTGGACCAGCACCACAACCGTCTGGATTGAGCCGATTAGGGGACGTCTCTAGGGTCTTCAAGTGGGCACCTTCCGTCCTCAGTGTTTCATCGACTAGCCCATGACACCTCAAGAGGGCTCGACACCCCCCTATCCCCCTCTCAACTCAGCCCAGCTTACTGACCTCTATATCCCTCCTACTTCTGAGGTTGCTCCTTCCTCGTAGTTCACATGTGACTTAACCACAATCTCTCCACAACCCAACCATACGCACGAACCCGTTTGACTAAGGCTGTCGAGCCCAACTGTCATGTCAAAGCAGTTTCAGTGGTAACGGTTCCGTATGGCATACCACACCACCTACCGCAAAACACAATATCTGCCCAAACACCACCCATCATTCATGCAATATGTAATGACTGTGTGACATCACCGTCAGCCGGAGTGCCTGCAGTTACTCACAGTGGCCCTCATTTATCAAAAGTGCGTACACCAAATTTCCAGCGTACACCCAAAACCACGGTGACTTTAAGATTTGTCAATATGGACGTTGGCGTACGGCACACTCAAATCCTATACCAGCTCAGGAGGTGGTGTAACTATGTTTTGAGTTAGTGTGGAAATGCGCAGAAAAATTCCTAACACCATAAAATGCACTGACAAACTAAAAGATATATTATAACCCACTGTAAAAAAAAACAAAACAAAAAAAAAACATAGTAATTATAATCTTCAGTGTTTATTTTTGTGCAAAATGGATTTCAATGTTTAATTTGTGTGACTACCAAAGCATTTGATTTGTAAGCATATGTACTCCATCAGTTGCGAGCCATAGAGTCAGGCAGATTTTGATTTTTATGGCCAGTTATTTCATGGATCCTGATAAAGCTCACTTGGGCTTAAAATATCCCAACATCATCACACACCCTTCACCATACCTAGAGATGGTTTTATTTCAGTTAGCCTAATAGCTGGTTTGATTTGCATTGAGAGATGATCTTATGGAAAGATCCCTTCCATATCCATATTCCCTTCCGATGATCTTATGTGACCTGTGTATTAGTTGAATTCCAGTTATTGTTAGTGAGCTGAAAGACAGTGAATCTGAAGGGGTGTGTGCTCTGTCAATAAACTGGTTCATTTGTGTAGCTGGGTGAAATCTGCTATATATTTACAAGACAAACATACACTAGTGTGAAATTTGATTTTGTAGAATGAAAGTTCAAAAAATAATCATGTAGCCTATTATCTCATTAATCAGATTATCTTATATTTAATTCTATAGTAATCTACACAAAAAATGAATAAATCATGGCTGATTTTATGAATTATTTGGTTGAATTTTATGAGTTCAAATGCATGTTGATCACTGATTGTTTGTCGTAGTTTTTATATAGTTAGATACCAATAAGAGCTGTGAAAAATTACCAAATATTCTAGGAATAAATTACATAAATGCACCTATATCATAATCTTACAGCAGTTGTTATTCACATTTTTACTATTAACAAGAGCATCTGATATTTGATAAACAGACTTGTTTTCGGTTCACTTGAAAAGTCACATTTATTTTCCTTGAACTCATTCTAAAAACGTAATATGTTTTCAGTGTTGGGGAGTAACGGAATACATGTAACGGCGTTATGTAATCAGGATACAAAAATCCAGTAACTGTAATTCGTTACAGTTACATCAAAAAACGTGGTTATCAGATTATAGTTACTTTTTGAAAAAGGGAGGGATACTTTCAGGATTACAATGGTGTCATTTAAAACTAAGTAAATCTGTATTTTTGCATAATAACACTATATTAATGACTCGCGACACGAGTCACGTGTGCCACCCGCTGGTGACTGCGCGTTCAACTCTAAGGCTATGTTTACACGGAAACGATTCTGAAGAGAAAACGCAAAAGTGGCGTTGCGGCATCTTTTTTATTCTGCGTTTAGACGAGCGTTTTGTGTGGGGAATTCCGCGTGCAAACGGTGACGCAAAAGTATGTGAAATTCAATGTAGTATGCACTTCAGGCAGCTAGGAGTGCATACTACTGTACAGCAACACCAAGTGCACGCGCCTGCGTACAAACTTCACAGTCAAGCAGACTTTTGCGTTTTTACCGTTTACACGGGAACGCGACGGTGGAGCGTTTTTAAGATTTCCACTCTGGAGGGTGGTTTCACTTTTTTGCGTTTTTAAGCCTCAAAAACGCCGTCGCCGTGTAAACGAAAGGCACATCCGATAAAATATTTTTACGTTTTCACCCGCGAGCGTTCTTGTGTAAACAGGGCCTGAGTCATCACTGCTGCTAGAAACGATGCTGCTCACAGGTAAAAATGCTTTCATTTCTTGAAAATTCTGCTGCTATTTTGTTTTTAAAGAGGACGATTCTAACAACATGGTTTTACAGTGCAAACTGTGCCTGTTGTTAGCAGAGGTGTAGTGGTAAAAAAAGAGGTGGGTAAACTATAAATTCTGGTGGACCACGACGTGGTCACCAGGTAAGGTGGGCCACTCCCTGGTGGAAAAACCAGCTAGACCAGTTCAAGCTGGTCAAGCTGGTCAACCAGCTTGACCAGTTCAAGCTGTGTTTTGGAACATGGTAGCTGGTTAGACCACCCAATACCAGCTTATGCTGGTTAGAGCACCTAATACCAGCTTATGCTGGTTATACCACCCAATACCAGCTTATGCTGGTTAGAGCACCTAATACCAGCTTATGCTGGTTATACCACCCAATACCAGCTTATGCTGGTTAGAGCACCTAATACCAGCTTATGCTGGTTATACCACCCAATACCAGCTTATGCTGTTTAGACCACCCAATACCAGCTTATGCTGGTTAGACCACCTAATACCAGTTTACGCTGGTTAGACCACCCAAAACCAGCTTATGCTGGTTAGACCACCTAATACCAGCTTATGCTAATAGAGTTTTTGGGGGGTATTTTCTTTGCTGAGAATTGTAACCAGCTAGGTTTGAAGCTGTTTTACGTTGCTGATCACTGATTTAATTTAGCTGCTAGGTACAACACCTACCCTAGGCTTATGATAAAACCAAATCTTATTTTTTAAGAATGGAGCACACAGACACAAATATGCACATTCAAGAGGAGAATTACATTTATTTATGTGAATTTCATTCTAACATCCTTATTAAATTAAACAATACAATGTGGGGGTGTTTTTTTTATGAAACTGTATGAAATTATTTGTTATTTTTCATAAGCTTAAATCAATGAAACATTTCATTGTAACTACTTAAGAGAAAAATAAATGTAGTTTATGAAGTGAAGCAAGCAATTTACTTATTTGGCTTTTTTGACTTTTTTGTTGATGTCTTGAATTTTTTCTGTTATGTAGCGCCCAAGCTTCCCTGTTCTTGCCTTCAGCTCTGCTTCCTCCAAATTTTTGCCCTCCAGCCACTTTTGAAAGCAACCTAGGCAAAAAATACAAATACATGAGAAATCCTTTAAGCTTTGACTAACACAAATATAGATGCTGTTCTTGAATAAGGCTAAATTAGAGAGTATGGGCATTATTAATGTTGATCGTAGGCAAATATAAGCCTTGGCTTCAGCCTACTCCTTTTTTTGTTATTTCATTGTAAATTTACCAGAAAAAAAAAAAATTAACAAAATCAAACAAATCGTTAGCACAGGCGAAGCATGTGTAATATCTCTGCACCCAAGTAGCAGTGCTTCAACTGTGCTTCCCCTCAATTTAGTCACATGTCAATATCTGCCTAGGAAATCACCTTGTCTTAATCTGCAGGCCACAAGAAGTAATTAGGTTAGTTTTTTTTTTTTGGTTCACTTTTATTCTTAAAAAGCTGACTGACAAAATAGGATTCTCTTCACTATGCTAAGCTAGCTGCAGCTCTGCCAGACTAAGTTAATGCATGCACTGAGACAAAAATGCTTTTGCCCACCTAAATAAATCTAGGGGATTCTATAGGCTAATGTAAAACTTCAATTATTGTTAATAATATTTATTTCAATCACTGAACGAAGCCTGCGATATAAGAGTTGTGACCTTAAATTGCTTGCACAAAACTCTTGATCAGCACTCAACAATTGCTTATTGTTGTTCATTTAAACCCTTATGCACAGAGAGCGTACCGCCTCATTCGCCTCAAGACCTCCAGACACGCGTAAACGCGCCTTTACACTCGCACCAAACGCTCTAATCGCGTTTGGTCTAACACAGCATGAGGGTGAGGGTGAGAGAAAGAGTGCCTGCGAGTGAGAGTGAGTGAGCGAGCGAGCGAGAGTGAGCGAGCAAGCGAGCAAGAGTGAGGTCTGTGGTCTTGGCCATTAGTTGATGTACTTGTTTTTGTGTAGGTAATACATTGTCAAATAAGTTTAAACTTAAATACCTATACAAGGAGTTATTTCTCTTTGTATTAAAGGGATTGTTCGGCCAAAAATGATATTTAACCCATGCATTACTCACCCTCAAGCCGTTCAAGATGCATATGTCAATCTTGTTTCAGACGAACACATTTCCAGTTATTTTAGAAAATGTCTTAGACCCTTCAGTGGATATAATGTGAAGAAATGGGGTCCAGCTCCTTCAAGTCCCAAAATGTGCATACATCCTTCACAAAAGTAATCCATCCGGCTCCAGTGGGATTAACGAAGGCCTTCTGAGGGTAATCCGTGCGGTATTGTATGCACATTTTGGGACTTGAAGGAGCTGCACCCCATTTCTTCACATTATATCCACTGAAGGGCCTAAGACATTTTCTAAATTAACTGGAAATGTGTCCGTCTAAAACAAGTTTGACATATGCATCTCGAACGGCTTGAGGGTGAGTAATGCATGGGTTAAATATCATTTTTGGCCGAACAATCCCTTTAATTTGCCCTGTTATTGACGTAATTGACAAAATGTGCAACCATGTTCAAATGGTTCGAATATAGGCTAGGCCTGTGTTTTTTTTAGAGGGAATATTCAATTTTGACAGCCCTAATGAGTGTATGCTGGTGGAAATATGTGGCGAAATATAATACATAATACATGGTTTTATTTAAAAAGAGGCCTTACACACAACCTTATCAGAGCTAATGATAATCATGACCTGTATTGTGTAGTCTTGATTTGGGTGTGTACAGTGATTTTACATTTAAAAGGGTTGTAAATTTAGTTCAAGTAAATTTTAGCATGCCATAGTCAACTTTTAAAAGGTAATTTTACAAAAACAAAAAAGTGGCTAGTAAAAATGCTGTGTGGCTACTAGTAACTTTGGAAAACCACTAGTCACATTGGCTAGCGAGCAAAAAAAAGTTAATGTCAAGCCCTGTTTATAAGGCATAAATAGTCCTCACTTTAGATGAAAGTTATTATAGATATGCTTATAAGTCAAGGATAAAGCATTTATAGCTGTATTTATAAACAACGTATTCATGTTTATTAATGCTTTATAAATGATGAATTAATTGTTTGCTAATGCTTAACTAATGACTAATAGCATGCAGTCATTATAAAGTGTTAACCCTTCATATGTTTAGCCCTGAACATAATTCTCTAAAGTAGACACATCACTTACTTTTTAGTGTTCTGACTTTGTGAGGTGTCAAAGGTGGCCTAGGATCTGATTTTGTGGTGGGGCAACTTTTTCCTTCCAGGCTTCGGTTGGCCAGTGTGCTTGTTCCCCAAATGCACACTGCCAGCTCTTTCACAAACAAGCTGTCCTTTACATTGAGCTGTATCCTCATCCATTTTTCACGGTGTATAAATACACCTTCGCCGATTTTTACCTATAAGAAATATAAGTTTAAAATTAAACATTTATCAAGAAACATAACACTACTGTAGTCTAAATTCTTATAAATTTGTAATCAACATTTCTCTCTTGACTTTTTGTTGTTTTGTTAAGTGGAGGGCCATATCCATCTTGCATAAGAGAGACTGAGGTTGGCAATCACAATGGAAAGTTGTCTCAATCACAAACTGCATTTTTTTCCCTCAAAGTCTGAATTACACACATTACAAATATGTCTGTTTGTATGTTGTTTCAAACAACTAGTTCAAAACTCATAATACAATATTTTATTTAAAACTTTAGTGTAATATTTGTATTGCTGTTGCAAGTGCACACAATTGTATTAATTCAGTCGAAAAACATCTACAATATACGTACAGTGAAGGTAAATTTTACCCAAAAGTTTGAACTGGTTCCATTGTGACAGCTTACCACATATTGTGACAAAATGCCTCACATTTGTGTGTTCAATTAAATATATATTTTTTTGTTCCTGGTACATAACAGTGGAAATGCTTGGTAGCTTTTTTGTTGGCTTTGAGGTATGTACCTAACGCAAAAATGTAAACCAGCTTAAACCAACTAATATAAACACTGGAGTAAGTAACAAGCAGCCCCAGCCTCTCCTAAATATTCTATTTAATTAAAATCATACCTCATTGTTATCTGAAGTTTGTTCATAGTTTTGATCAACAGCAGAATTCATCTCTGTGGGAGGGAGTGTGCAGTTTAGGGAGGTGTATTTTTCATAACAATTACAGTGGGACCAGACCAACCAAACATTTATTCACTCTTAGAAAAAAGTGTTCTATATATGTAGCATAGGGTTCTTTACTCAACTGCAAAGGACCTTTTAAGCAAAAAAATGACGATAATGACAAGAAAGAACCCTTTTGGCACAAAGGTTCTTTATAAGCTATTATTCATTCATATATTACATTATTCTGCAACATTTTGCAGTTGTAATTAAATTATTGTTTATTAAACTGTTGTAGTAACTTAATATCCCATTTTAATCATGCTGATTTTTAAAGGATAAAAACTGAAATGGCACTCTTTGTGTGATATTGATTAATTACATTTTTTAAACCCCATATCTTGAATTTTGTGATCATTCATGCATTGCATTTTAGAAGTTCCAAATACGTAGCACTTTTAAGGTTCTATATAGAACCTTTTCTTCAAAGAGTGTGTGTGGATGGATGGATATGCATATCCATCCATATGGCTAAACTAGCCCTATCATATAACATACATAACACCAATTATAGTAATGGTAATAATATGATTGATATAAAAGGGAAAAAAAATCTGCAAAGATCCCCAATACTTACCAATTGCTGTTTGAGGTTGTTTTAAAGGGGGGCTGCTTTCTGAGGCATTAAATGAAACAAAAATGCATCTCAATATTCAATATACACAAAAAATCAGCAAACTTATGAACAACAAACATTACAAGTTTTAAGAGCACTCGAATTAGAGAAGGCACTAAAATTAGATTTTATAAATGTAATATTTTTTAAATAAGTTAACCATGTTATTTGTAAATGAGGCCTGTACCTGTATTTCACAGACTTTTATCCAAAATAACTTTGACAAAATAGGAAAATACAAGCAATATTCAAACATTACATAAATTTATGTGTAAAATCTTCCTTAGCAGACACAAGTGCATTCAGTAAGTGCCTTGGTGTGGTGGTAATGTTTTTAGAAGCCAGTCTTACCAGGACGAAGAGCTGTAGTGGCTGCGGTGGTGTTGCAACCTGAAATATATAATGTACCCACAAATGCAAAAAATGTATCTCAACATACTGCAGAAAATAAATTTGGCCTTTTCCAGTTCATTGAGTAATCTTTAAACAAAAAATGCATCACAATATTCAATATACACACAAAATATGCAAACGTATACATTTTAAACAGTGCAAGTTTTAAGAGCACTGGAATTAGAGAAGGCAATAAAACTATATAGATGTTTTAAATATAATAGTTTTAAAATAAGTTGACCAGTTTTTTTTGTAATTGTAATCTTTATTATTGTTATTGTTACTGTGGTGCACAAAATCTTACCAGCTGTTACTGGAAGGTCTGGGATGGAGGCTGGAGATGTGTTGCTTCCTGGAACATAAAGTCTCAAATATTATGTATGTGTAAAAAAAAATAATAATCAATTAATAATGATACTAATAATAACATTAATAATTACCAGAAAGAATTTTGGCTACTAAACATGTTTGAAGATCAGCATTTAATTTCCTCAGTTGCTTCCCTTCAGCAATAGCTTCTTGATATTTCCGAGTTAGAGATTTGTATCGGTTCTCAAGCTCATCAAATTTTGATTTTGGAATTAGTTCATCCTCACTCTCACTTGTTGTCATCTCAACATCTTTGTTTCCCCTTTTAGGTGTAGAATGAGGAGAAAATAGTGGTTGCTTCCTTTTCAAGGCTTGTCTCTTTTTTAAAATGTCCATCAGAAATGTCTGCTTTCCTTCCTCAATGCTTGCCTTCTGGGATGCCTGGAAATACAACTAACACAAGTTAGAGATTAAATCTTTTAAATTATTCAATGAATTGAGTTCATCATGCAGTCTTTTCATGTTACTTACAGCGTTATCCTTAGCTTCCTTCCTTTCTGACGTTTTGTTCTCTGGTGGACTTTTATCAAGCAGCTTTGGCACTCGAATCCTTTTCCCAGTTGCCAGCACATTTTCAATTTCCTCACAAGTTTCTGGAAAATGGGAATAGCTTTCTTACTGAGCACTTGTTTATTTTCATTATAGAATTACACTAATGAAAACATCCATTATTAAAATGACCTTTTTTTCTTTTACTTTAATATCTACAATGGTCACCTGGTATTATACACTGGCAGAAAATAAAACTGAAAAAGCATTAAAATTACCTAATTTGATATAAAATCATATTTTAGGATCTTAAAAAATTAATACATTAGGTTATTAAGATACAATGAGCTAGGACTAGGTAACAACTACAGGTTAAGCATGTTATATACGATTTTCATTAAGTTATCTGGTTCACAGATGTCATAAAAACGTCCTCAGTTTTGCAAGCTTTACTAAGCATATTTATAGACATAGTAGCTGCTGCTACTATAAATTGAACGATTTAGGCCTACCTTTCAATAACAGAATCTGTCCTTTTATGAAGCGTCCTTTCTGCAGGATCCAGTAGGTGTGAGACGAGAAATCCGTCGTATTTTGGGGGTCAAAGTGTTTAATGTCTTTAACATTAACAACGCCTTTAACTCCATCATCTAAATAATGTACATATGCGAACATTTTGTATTAAAAACGCAGACACCGGTATCGGAAGCCTTCTCCGTATCTGATAGAAGCCGATTTGAAAAAGTTACCGTTAAATACGTCACGTGCAAATGCGCGCGACTTTTCCGTTGTCCATGGATACCACTGCCTATGATGGATACGCGCAGTTGTTGTTGTTTTTTTCAAGCGAATTAAAACTCCACCAATGTAAGTGACAAAAACAATCTGTTACTCTTATATTCCTCCCAAATTTTTCAAATTGTATTTATAACTTTTATCAATTAACATTTTTTGACAGAAATTGGCCGTTAGATGGCGCCAGCATGTGCTATTTCTGACAGATACTAGAGGTCCACAATGGCTATGATTCTCTCTATTTATTTAGACTCATGGTGGTGAGTGAAAAGTCTACTAGCTATTCTGTTTGATAGGATAAATAAAAAAAAAATAACAATTCTGCACAAATATGTTCTGTTCTGTTTTGTTCTGCACAAATATGGTAGGCCTATGTCTCATTGCCAACCTTAATGTTACATTGTTTAACAGAGTTTAAGGACGACAACAACATGGACTAAAATAAAGAAGTATTAAGCAGTTCCTGGAGATTCTCACTATTTATTTAGACTCATGGGGGTGAGTGAAAAGTCTACTAGCTATTCTGTTTCACTCACCACTCATGGTGGTGAGTGAAAAGTCTACTAGCTATTCTGTGTCTATATTCAGGCCTATGTCTCATTGCCAACCTTAATGTTACATTGTTTAACAGAGTTTAAGGACGACAACAACATGGACTAAAATAAAGGAGTATTAAGCAGTTCCTGGAGATTCTCAATATTTATTTAGACTCATGGGGGTGAGTGAAAAGTCTACTAGCTATTCTATTCACTCACCACTCATGGTGGTGAGTGAAAAGTCTACTAGCTATTCTGTTTGATAGGATAAATAAAACAAAAATAACAATTCTGCACAAATATGTTCTGTTCTGTTTTGTTCTGCACAAATATGGTAGGCCTATGTCTCATTGCCAACCATGTTACATTGTTTAACAGAGTTTAAGGACGACAACAACATGGACTAAAATAAAGAAGTATTAAGCAGTTCCTGGAGATTCTCACTATTTATTTAGACTCATGGGGGTGAGTGAAAAGTCTACTAGCTATTCTATTCACTCACCACTCATGGTGGTGAGTGAAAAGTCTACTAGCTATTCTGTGTCTATATTCAGGCCTATGTCTCATTGCCAACCATGTTACATTGTTTAACAGAGTTTAAGGACGACAACAACATGGACTAAAATAAAGAAGTATTAAGCAGTTCCTGGAGATTCTCAATATTTATTTAGGCTCATGGGGGTGAGTGAAAAGTCTACTAGCTATTCTGTTTGATAGGATAAATAAAAAAAAAATAACAATTCTGCACAAATATGTTCTGTTCTGTTTTGTTCTGCACAAATATGGTAGGCCTATGTCTCATTGCCAACCTTAATGTTACATTGTTTAACAGAGTTTAAGGACGACAACAACATGGACTAAAATAAAGAAGTATTAAGCAGTTCCTGGAGATTCTCACTATTTATTTAGACTCATGGGGGTGAGTGAAAAGTCTACTAGCTATTCTGTTTAATAGGATAAATAAAAAAAACAAAAATAATTTGTTCTTCACAAATATGGTAGGCCTATGTCTCATTGCCAACCTTAACATTACATTGTTTAACAGAGTTTAAGGACAACAACAGAGGGACTAAAATGAAGAGGTATAAGCAGTACCTGGAGCCAGATACTACTTATCTGTTGCCAAGGACAACAAAATTTAGATCAAACACTTATAGCTCCAACAATGACACACCTGGACCATCTAACAATGAGCACCCTGAAGTAGAGGACAGAAATAGTGTAAATGGCACTGAAGTAAATAATGAGGAAGAAAGTAAGACAAACGAAGCAAGCAACGGAGAAGTAATGGAATTGGAGGAGGAAGGAAACTGTGTAGATGGTGACAGTGAAACAGCAAGTGATGGGGAAGTCACTGAAGCTGATGAAAGTGATGAAGGCAGTGATGTTGAGGAACATGATGGAGAAGAAAGCCAGTCATTTGCACATGATACTGGTCCAAAATTTGATGAAAATCTAAATGTCCCAGTATGCAGATTTCTCTCAATTACAAAGGCCGAACTCCTCCTGATGCTCATAACATTCACACTAAGGCACAATTTAGCATTTGCTGCACTACTTGACCTTTTGAAACTGATTAATTTTGTTTTCTCTAAAACAGTACTGCCAGCCAGTAAGCACATGCTTAGTAAGGTGTTCACACACTTCAGTCAGAGAACAGAACTTCATTTCATTTGTACATTCTGTCAGTCATATCTTGCAAGTCATAAAAACAACAATCGGAGGAAACACTATGTGTGTTCACACTGTAACAAGACAAACAGTACCCAAGATCTGAAAAGCCAGAGTTACTTTGTAACTTTACCAGTTGATTTACAGGTTAAGTCATTCCTTGAAAATGACAACTTCAGAAATTCACTCAATTTGAGATTTACAAGAGCAACATCAGAGAACGTACTCAGGGACATTTATGATGGCGATATGTACAAAGAGCTCTCACGCCCAGGTGGAATTCTGCACAATAAGGATAACCTTTCATATGTGTTCAATTCAGATGGAAGTCCCTTGTACAAAGCCTCAGGTACATCAATCTGGCCAATACAGCTAGCTATTAATGAAATTCCACCTGCTGAACGTAGAAAAAACATGATACTTGCTGGTTTATGGCATGGAAAAGGGGAACCAAGGATGGATATATTTCTTGACAAATTTGTAGAGCACGCAAAAAAATTGGTTGTAGATGGTGTAATGTGGTGGAACAAAATCACAAATTCATGGATAAAAAGTAAACTGATAGGGTTATGCTGTTGTGTGGACTCTGTTGCTAGACCCTTGATGCAAAACCTTACTCAGTTTAATGGCTACTATGGTTGTGGGTTCTGTTACCATCCAGGAAAATATGTCAGCGGAGCAGTCAGGTACCCTGTTAGTGAGGAGCAACATGCTGACAGAAATGCATCAGAAATGATCCATGACATGGAGGAGGCTGTTAGAGGTGGACATCCTATCAGAGGGGTTAAGGGCCTATCACCATTGGTCAATTTGCCATGTTTTGATGTGGTTCATGGATTTGTGGCAGATTATATGCATTGTGTTTTACTTGGTGTGACTAAACAATTGTCAAAGTTGTGGCTGGAGGACTATGGTAGTGAGTTCTACATTGGCTCTCCTGACAATCAACGTGTTATAAATGCACGGTTGTCTAAAATAAAACCCCCTCAGTATATTCGAAGACTCCCCAGGGATCTCACTGAAAGAAAGTACTGGAAGGCTGCTGAGTGGAGAGCTTGGCTTCTTTTTTATGCATTGCCTTGCTTGAAAGATATTCTCCCATCAAAATATCTTTGCCATTTTGCGCTATTAGTGGAAGCTGTATACCTACTTCTGAGTGACAGCATTTCAAAAGATGATGTAAATGCAGCAGACCTACTACTCCTTGAGTTTGCATTTCGTTTTCAGATGCTGTATGGAGAAAAGTCTATGACATTTAATGTCCACTTACTACATCATTTGTCAGTGAGTGTAAAAAATTGGGGACCTCTTTGGGCGCATTCAGCCTTTAATTTTGAAAATGGCAATGGAAAGCTTGTAAGACTAGTTAAAAATGCCAGGGGAGCACCACTTCAAATTGTTAACAAGTTTATAATGAGTAAAACTCTTCCCATGTTAGCTAGCACAGACACAATCAGCGAGAGCGTACTTGAGTTTTGTAAAGATATGACTGAAACAAACAGACTGAAGCATTCTAACTCAGTCGATGATGCCTGTTTACTTGGCTCTGCTGCAGTTTTGACACTCAGTTTTGAGGAGGAAGTTGCTGTGAGGCAAATTGTTCAAAACATGCCTATCGGTGTAGAGTGTAACGTTTACTGCCGAATAATAGTGAACACTGAGGTCATTCACTCCACAGATTATCTAAAACCAGTGAGGTCAAATGACAATGTAGTGGTCTTGAAGAATGGAACATTTGGCATTGTCAGCAAGATCTTAACTTTGAGAATTGAAGAGTCAGAGAGATGCATTGTGCTGATAAAAGAAATATGTCCTGTTGATGTACCTCTTTTGCAGAATGGAAGATCAAGGGTTTTTCTTCCTCACATTTTAGTATGCTCTTCTAATTTTGGTCAGTTACGGGCAGTTTCACCAACCGAAATAGTGAACAAATGCTTGTACATTAACTTCACCAACGAAAAATACATCTGCATGTTTCCAAACACCATTGAAAGGGACATTTAATCTAATTGAAAATATAAATAAGAGGCTCTATAACAGCACCACAAAATCACTGTAAAAAGTTAGCTTACACATTATGATAATGTGTCACATGTGGTATGATATTTTTTAGACAGTAAAACTTTACTAAACACTAGCTACTGTAGGTGCAAAAACAATTATTCTAAACAATTATAGTATGTTAGCATTTTATTTCAACTACAGTATTTTGTTGCATTTTTCTATGGTATTTAGCATTTAAAGGTGCATTATATACTCTGTATTTTTTTTTCTTAACTATATATGAATTATATTTTGTAAATATCTGTTTACCTATTTAACTTAATATTTAAAATTGCACATTTACGCTGTATTGCTTTGCTGTGTATTTTTACGTAATTTGAATAATTATTTTGTTTCATTGTGTTTCATTTTTTTAATATCTGTTTACATATTCACTAGGCATTTGATCTGTATTTATTTTCATCTTACTTGTGTATGAATTATCCTTTTTCATCAGTCAACTGTTTCATTGTCTTTAATATAGCAATTTCACAAATTACTCAAAGCATATTTTACATTAATTGTACGGTGGCGAGAGCTTAATGCGCTGCAATTGAAGAAAACTCATGCAAAATAGCAAAAACACCAGAAAATTAAGAAAACTTCATCAGTTTGACAACACACTGCAAATACTTACATTTCATAGACATCAAATAGACATCACAGAGATGTATGTGTGTTATCAGAAATGGTTCCACCAGCTCATCCAGGTCCCCACCAGCTGGTCCAAGCTGGTCCACCAACTCATCCAGGACCCCACCAGCTGGTCCAAGCTGGTCCACCAGCTCATCCAGGTCCCCACCAGCTGGTCCAAGCTGGTCCACCAACTCATCCAGGTCCCCACCAGCTGGTCCAAGCTGGTCCACCAACTCATCCAGGTCCCCACCAGCTGGTCCAAGCTGGTCCACCAGCTCATCCAGGTCCCCACCAGCTGGTCCAAGCTGGTCCACCAGCTCATCCAGGACCCCACCAGCTGGTCCAAGCTGGTCCACCAACTCATCCAGGACCCCACCAGCTGGTCCAAGCTGGTCCACCAGCTCATCCAGGTCCCCACCAGCTGGTCCAAGCTGGTCCACCAGCTCATCCAGGACCCCACCAGCTGGTCCAAGCTGGTCCACCAGCTCATCCAGGTCCCCACCAGCTGGTCCAAGCTGGTCCACCAACTCATCCAGGTCCCCACCAGCTGGTCCAAGCTGGTCCACCAGCTCATCCAGGACCCCACCAGCTGGTCCAAGATGGTCCACCAGCTCATCCAGGACCCCACCAGCTGGTCCACCAACTCATCCAGGACCCCACCAGCTGGTCCAAGCTGGTCCACGAGCTCATCCAGGTCCCCACCAGCTGGTCCACCAACTCATCCAGGTCCCCACCAGCTGGTCCAAGCTGGTCCACCAGCTCATCCAGGTCCCCACCAGCTGGTCCAAGCTGGTCCACCAGCTCATCCAGGACCCCACCAGCTGGTCTACCAGCTCATCCAGGACCCCACCAGCTGGTCCAAGCTGGTCCACCAGCTCATCCAGGTCCCCACCAGCTGGTCCAAGCTGGTCCACCAGCTTATCCAGGACCCCACCAGCATGGACCAGCTAATGACCAGCATGGACCAGCTAATGACCAGCTAATGACCAGCATGGACCAGCTAATGACCAGCTAATGACCAGCTTGGACCAGCTAATGACCAGCATGGACCAGCTTGGACCAGCTAATGACCAGCTTGGACCAGCTACCAGCTTGAGCTGGTATTAGCTGGATTCTCCAGCTGTCTACTGGTGTATGTGTATCCTGATAACATTGCTATAGGGAGGCCTCGACATTAACCCTTTTAATACGCCTGTCCTTTGGACAAGTAAATCTGCCATTAATTTGTCTCAGTAAAAAAGTTGCTTGTCCGGATTTTTTATTTTTATTTTGTGTGTGTTAATTTATTCTGAAACAATATTTTCATCAGTGTTCAATCAGCTTTGATATTTAAATCACATTATTTTAATATCTGCACCTTTAAAGGGCATCCCCTCACCCAATTTTAGTAAATGTATGCTTCATCTTTCATTTTAAATTCTTAAATTTGATCAATAAATTCAATTATTTCGAATAATAAGACACTATGGGCTGTTACCCTAGGGGCTGATCAAATTAAATCATTTACACTGAAAAATAACAATTGCATAAAATAATGTTATGAAATTTATTTAAATTTACATAAGAAACTTGGACAGAATGATACTACTTTTAAACATTTAACACTAAACCGCCAGTAGGTGGTGCTAGGCGACCGTCTTAATGAGTGAGTCATTGATTCATTCATTCAAACGATTCGTTCAAACGACTGATCATTCAAGAATGAGACCGATGTTTATGGCTCATTGAATCTTTGACTCAATCGATTCGTTCAAATTGCTGAATCATTCAGTATTGAAAACACGTGTGAGATGAGATGCGCCGTGGTTTTGCTGTGATTATTGTTTGGAACTATTTTCGCTGCTGAAACAGAACAAAAACAGCCAATATTGCATCTAAAATGTAAGTGATTTAATTTTTACTGTTTATTGAACTGTTGTAGGAAATCAATGTCACATTTTCTATCGTGATGGTGTGGTGTTCAGGAAAAATAATTTAGGTTGTTTAACATGTCAGAATTATAAAATTTCTATTTAGATTTTTATAGGCAGCAGCCTATATTGTTAACTGAGTGTGTTCTGCGCTTTGGAGGTGGGTAACGCTATTTCCAAATTTGGGAGGTGCGTAAACGGCGTACGTGCGTTTAGCCTCCACTACATCCCTGGTTGTTAGCGTAGCGTTTTTACTGCTTTAAAATTCAGTGGTTTTGATCGCAGTTGTAAGTTTTCTAGCGATGCTGAAATCTGTAGAAATTAAGAGAGTAACGTTAGCTTTTTTTAGTACATAAAATGTATTTCCATAATCTCTTCGTTCTCAGTCTTACTTAAGGAGATGTTCACTGCTAATGTAAGGGAACTCCCACTTCCAACGGCCCAAGTTCAGTCAGGCAAATTAAGAAAGATCACGGCATTAGTCAACAGTTTATTTCTGATATGTAGATTGTGTAGAATTTTTAAATGTTGTGTTTTATTATTTCCTTGTAGCGTAATACATAATAATCTGTAAAACCATACTGTAGCCAGCCACAGATGTCTCTATAGCTCTTTAAATAAATATATTTCAGGGATGTGAAATTCTTAATAAGTAAAAGTTTTGTTTGTTTGTTTGTTTGTTTGTTTGTTTGTTTGTTTGTTTTTTTCAAATATCTGTCCTTGAAGTAATCCAAAAGTAACCAGTTACATTACTTTCATATTCTGGTACTTGGATTACGTTACTGAATACTTTTTTTATGAAGTAATTTGTAACTGTATTGGAATACATTTTTAAAGTAACCCTCCCAAGCCTGTATGTTTTAATGTTTCAGACTGATGGAATTGAAAAAGGCAAAGACAAGAATTGAAGTTAAAGGTTATGATACAGTAGTTTGTTTCACCCTGTTGACACCAATATAACAATTTAATGTGCCAATTTACTTTGTGGTACTGCATGATGAGGGGTACTGTGTGATGACGTACTGATGTAGTGTGTGTGTGCGCGTTCTGCATTGTGTTACCTTTACAGCTCTCATGCTCCGAACCGTAGTTAAGAGTGAGCTGGTATCCTTAACATTATAACTTGGCTCGTAGCAGGTAACTTTCTAGTGGTCCGGCTAACAGAGCTGAAGCACACACTGTAGTCATCGGCTTGCATTCAACAGGTTCGGGCTTTATTGTTTACAGCGGTACACATTCACGCATGAATAAGGCACTTTGCTAGCATTCGCACGGACAGGGGCTGCATTACCACCACCTAGTTCGCTTCATCAACTCAGACAGATTCCCCGCTACACTTTGTTTACACTGCGGAAAAACCCACTACGGCAACACAAGAGGCCCAACACGTCATACATACGCGTTTTCTTTTTACCAATAGCAAGAGATTGCAACAGTTGGGTGCGAAAATACAACATGGCAGCGCTGCTAGAAAAAGATAACAAACTTTTTAGTTTTATTTTTTTTTCCTTCTCCCTCTCTCGATTTTTCCGTAACAACATCACCCACTTTAAACCTAACTCAAAACCTGGATTTCATCTCAGACCTGGACCAATGGGCTATATACACGCATAAGTTCCGCATTTGACGCAAGGATGCTCGTCCATTTCCGGTAGTGGAGATTAAAGCAGAGGAAAACCGAGGAAAACGGGATTATGGAGTCTTTAAAATTCACTGTCCTCCCGTCTTTGAAACGAAACATACATACGTTTAGATGTAATTTTATATATAGTTATGTTTATTTAATATAATTTTAAAAAGAAACAAACACAACGAGGGGTGTCTGTTTTATCTGTTTTTGTGACTAACGTTTCTTTAGTATAACCATGGAGTATAAAATTCAATATAAATTCTCGGTATTGCATTGGACTCTACGATCGGTGGAAGTTACCGAGCATCCTTACCTCTTCACCGGAAATACCGCCGTGCATAGAGCCCGGAGCATTACATTGACCATCACTTCAACAGACTTTGTACAATAGGCCGATCACGCAAAGCCAAAAAAAAACACGCACTTCGGATTCTCCCTTATCAACCGATTCACCGCCGTCACCAACATCACTAGCATCCACTCCTATCAAAACAAACTGCTGTTCCGACATACTCGGGTCAGTGACGTGCCGCACTGATTTGCACTTCCAGGAGCAATAAATATTATATATTAATATAAAATAGGTTTAAAATTCTATACATGTTTTAATCTCACATCATCTGTCCTCCTCACTGTTCTTAATTGTGTGAAATTTCAAAAATAGGTCATTTTTTAGACTATTAATGTGGTCAAATGTCATACGGTCAAACGGTATTCACTTAAAATTATTTAAGACAATTGTATTTAAGATTATTAAAAATGTTTAAAAATGATAAAATTTTTCATTTGGCATATTTTTTCAAGTCTTAAGATAACCATATTAAAGTATCAGTAAGATAGTCCTTTCAGAAATGTCATTAGTATCTAAAGCAAATTGTTCCGCAAAAACACATTTTCCATTTTGTCATACGGTAAAACAAAGTTTAGAAGCCATTTTGGAACTGAATATTAATGACTTTAGTCATGTGAAATTGGATCACATAACTCAGAGGACCCCTGAAGACCAGCCAAGTTGAAGGCAAATTTAAAATTTTGCTCCTATATGGGGGTAATTTCACCTTTTCCAAGTGTGTTACCATGTGTCACAGATTTGGGTGTCATATGGTCAAACGTCAAAAAAGGGTTTAAAACATTTAAAATTTGAAAAAATATTTATTTACAGGTGAAATATAAAGTTTAAAAGTCAAGGTAAAGGGTAAAGATGGAAGGAGGTGGCTAAGTAACTGCCTGTTATAAATGACAGAGCACAAAATTGTCATAAGGGCAAACAAAAAATGTCATACGGACAAACGATTTTACCGTATGACATGTTGTTATACCATATGACACAGAGCATTTAACTGTTATTTCTTAATTGTTATATCACATATATAGTTTGTACGACTACTATGAATTAATATTAACATATATAATATATTTCTGCCTATTTTAAGCATTTTTTTCACATTATTACAGATGCCTCTCTCTAGTAAGGAGAGGGGTGCATGTTTCCGTGCAAAGCTAAGGGCAGATCCTGCAGCTAGAGAGGAGAACCTAGCCAAGAGGAGGGAAAGGTATAACTGTGAGAGTATATGATGCCAGTAATGTTAGGATGTGCCAGTTTAGTCAGTTTAGGCAGTATCTTATCTATAGTTGAAGTCAGCATCACAATGTTTCTGGAAAGTGGCTTCATACACAGTGGGGCCAAAAAGTATTTAGTCAGCCACTGATTGTGCAAGTTCTCCTACTTAGAATGTTGAGAGAGGTCTGTCATTTTCATCATAGGAACACTTCAACTATGAGAGACAAAACGAGAAAAGTAAACACTGTAAACACCAGCTACAGCGTGTGCAAACCTGCTGACGACTTACAGGGAACGTTTGTTAACAAACATCCGTTAAAATAAGGTTCACTTGAGATGCCTGTCTCTTTAAAATAATTTTGAATTGACCTACATCAATTTATTACATTAAAAATGCAATGAAACATTGAAATTGGACTATGTCATACGGTAAAACAAAAATATGTCATATGGTAAAACATTGAATTTTAAAAGAAATAAAAATAGATACTTTGTTTTTTTACAGGGTTCATGAAAATAATAGAGGAGAGCTAGTATGATATACATATATATATAGTTTCAAGGCATTTTTGACTAATTTATCGCAAAAAATAGAACAAATGTCCATAGATGACATGCTGTGGTTGTTAAAAAACAAAATATCTAATATTTGTGGTGTAGGTGGTTATATTTTGCAACTTGTTATATGATACTTACAGATCAACTATTGCATTCATGGTTTTTTTTAACTGTGTCATGAATTTAAATTTAATTTATTCCTAAAAATCACTTCGTTTTACCGTATGACATTTTCAAGGATGGTATACAAAGAAACACATTAAAATGTCATATATTGATATTTTTTATAAGGGGCACTAATAAAAACAAAAAATATACACATAGATGTACACAAAAAATGCTATATTTAATTTGTCCTTTCATTTTTATTTTTTTACTGTTTTGAAATTCTAAAACGTCACTGACCCACTCTTATCAATCAACGAGCTCTTATCTAACTTGGATTCTAGACTCTCACTAATCGAAGTACTGCACAAAGAATTTCAAAACCTCCACCACAGCCTGGAATACAGTCAACAACAAGTCGATTCGCTCACAGAAAAAAAAAAAAACAAATCACTGAAAAGCTCCATGGACACACTCACTGCAAAACTTTCCACTGTAAACACTCAACTTACCTCCGTCATCGCTGAGAACAAAGCCATGCAAGAAACCATCCTGGATATACAGTTACGAAGTATGAGTGACAATCGAATCTTCTCCGGCATTCCCGAATCATCCACCGAAGACCCCAAAAAATCTGTTAAGGACTTCATGGTTAACCAGCTCAAACTTACACCAGAGACTGTAGAGCACATCACTTTCCATCGCGTTCACCGTTTAGGACAGAAACTCGTCAACTCCACCTGTTCCTGGCCCATCATCGCCAAATTTGAACATTTCAAGCAAAAAGTACTGGTTCAGCGACAAGGACGGCAGCTCAAAGGGACTCATTACGGACTCAATGACCAAAATCCACATGAAATCATCCGCAGACGTAAGCTACTCTTCCCCATCCGCAAGACAATGATCAATCAAGGTAAAAAAGCAATCATCACAGTGGACAAATTATATATTGATGGACAATTATTTAGGGTGTATTCACACCTGCCTTGTTTGGTTCGATTGAATCGAACTCTAGTTCGTTTCCCCAGCAATCGAACTCTGGTGCGGACCAAACAACTGAACCGAGACCCAGCTGAAGAGGTGGTCTCGGTACGGTTCCAAACGAACTCTGGTACGGTTCGTTTACGGTGTGAACATGAACCGACCCAATTGCAAGAAAGCACTGTCGAAAGATAATATTCCGGCGCGCTGTCTGGCCACACAATACTGTTGCGCGTCTTTCTGCGTGTCGTGTGTGCATCATTGGAAGGGAATGAGTGTGTGCATCAGGACATTCACATACAGCGCGTTCTCTTTAGTCTTATCGCGCATAGATGCAAAAAAAATAAATAAATAAAAAAAGCATTAGCTGTTCACCACCTTTTGGTGGTGGTTGACGAGATTCCCCCTTCTATGTAAAGCGCTTTGAGTGCCGAGAAAAGCGTTATATATAAATATAATGAATTATTATTATTATTATCATTAATGTAAGGATAGTTACAATACAAGGATTATGCTGCGTTAATTTACGTTATACTGGACAAACTTAATCGCAAGCTTTAACATTGACAGCACTTGTTAGGAGTACACAATAAGAATCTCATTTTTTGAATGAGTGAACATAGCCCCTCTCTATGAATGAAAACTTTATACCTTATCCGTCTTCTGCGCAGTGCCACTTGTAACGCAACGTTGAGATGTTGCCAGAGATAAAAAAAACAGTAGACGGTTGAATTAAAAGATGCACGAGAGACGAGAGTTGTTGTATTTCCCCGCGTTCCACTCAAACGTTGCACTCGTCGTCTTCTCAAAATCCGAATTACAACATCGTATAGATGACATTGTATCATATGATATTCATAGTTTATTCATATTGCGTTTGTACAGAATAACACAAAATAGGTAAAAGAACAAATATTGCAGTACGAAATTTCTCCATGCTGAGCCTTTTTTGCACTTCCTGATTTCCCTTGAGAAACCTTGTCCAATGAATGGATGACCTTAGCACACGTGTGGTTTTGTTTACATTTTTTGGTTCACTTGCAAAAAGAGCAATGTGAAAGCGAAACGTACCAAAAAAAAAAATTATAATAATTTATTTGGTCCGGACCAAAGCAAGTGAACTATCGGACTTTCCTGGTGTGAATACACCCTTAGAGACAAAGACACTACTCGCTGGCTTTACTAATTATTGAAAATCAATGTAACATTTCCAATCAGTTTATGCTCAATTTATATTCAATTCATAATCTTTATATTCTTTCATTCAACCACTAGCACCACGCATGCACATTGTACTCTAAATGCAACTAAATAGCCTTGCTCACTGTTTATATGTTCTGTTGTTGGTTATAGGTATCTATGTTTTCCCTGTTTTATTTGTCATTTAGATTTACACACACAGACACACACACACACAACGTTTATATAACGGGAGAACTGAATGTTCTAATGACATTTGAATGATGTTCTTATAACCAAGCAGAACGTCCACACTATGCAGCTCTGATGTTTTTGCCAAACAGCGACCCCTAGAGCCGATGTGGTTTACTTCCACTGTCGTAAATAACCGTAATCTCCCCTGTTACTGCAGTATACTGAACTACTGATGATGGTAATATTGTTAAACGGTCTGTACACTTTCAAAGTTCTCAATGCTTCGTTTTGCATGTATGGACCCTCATTATGTTACTGTGGTAGTGTGGGGCTATTTTGAGCCTTGTTAATAACTAGCGATTTCTTTCTTTTTACTTATTATATGCCCCCCCATATACTAGCATTATACGCTAAACAGTTGTAGAGATAAAACTCTTTACATTTGATTATCATGAAAACAAATCTCAGAGGACGGTCATCAAGGTACCGATGTTTTATTAGACAAAAGGTTCGTTTTACACCGGAGTTCTCCTTTCATGGTAAAACATTTCAGTACCACTACTGCCCAATTCTCACTATATTGCTGATTACTGATTAGCATGCATATTAGGATATTGACATTATATTAGTACTTACAAAGCACATATCAATGCCTTATTCTGCATGGCCATATTCTACATCCCTAATCTAATACAATCCTAATCTAATTTAACAACTACCTTATTAACTATAAATAAGCAGTATTTAGGAGTTTATTGGGGCAAAAGTCATAGTTAATAGTTAGTTAATAGAGAAAATTGGACCTTAATAAGCTTTTCATTTGACATTTGACAAGTGCACTTTTTAAAAGTGTAGTTAAGTGTGCTTAAAAGTATTTCATTGATATTATTTATAATTTTTTTAAGAGTGAAGGCACTCTTCAAATCTATTAAAGTTCATGCCTGCAGAGGGAGACATTTACAGCTACACTGTGTACAAGCTATCAAGAAACATTTTGAAACCAAAACACTGAGACTGAGGCACTGTTTTCGTGCAGATTCTAAGGATTTAATATTTATATTCTGTTACATACAGCATGCATGCCATCAAAATGTCATGAACCTGTTCCTGTGTGTTTCAGAAGAAGTGCATGTTGCCCATGTTGCACAGTGTTGTGTTCAGTGGGGTGGGTCTGACTCTGGGACTACTGGAGTTGCTGCTGGAACATTTTTCCTCATTAAAGGAAGCAACTGCAACTGACAGTTCGGATTAATAGTAAAATATATTGATGAAAAGCCCTTTTTGGGGTATTGAAGATCAAAAATAGTCAATTTTTACAAAATGTTTGGATAATCTGAACCTTTGGTTATATTCCACAATAAATGTTTACGTTCCAATATATTCTTAACTTAAATGATGACTTTTATCTATATCATAAATATTTGTAAATTGGTACATTTCAGTACCTTAGTTTTTGTAAATAGAAATTAAATAAACACACTTCAAACGTAAGAAATATATAATATGGCAACTCGTGGTCACTAAAGTTTTCACTTAATATGCAGAAACAAACATTTTTTTGGCGTTCTCAAAACTCGCCACATTTTTGACCATTGCTGCATTTGAATATTAAATGCTTTAAAAAGGTTTTGGGGCAGGACTATGAAAGAATCTGCAAGATCTCTTATCTTATCAAGACATTCTCTATCTAAATGCATAGTTTAGGCCTTACTATGTTCTGGGTTCAAGGAAAAGACACCCATCCTGCAACAGCCACATGTGTGCATCTGGTTTTAAGACTATCAAGTCCAGTTTTGCCACAGGCACTAATCTATCAGAAAAGATCATTTCTGGCACCGGCCCTCTGTGTCTCCCTAAGAAGCTTAGCCTGAAACATGGACTCTTGGAACGGTTTCACTTGTAATCCGCGTCATCAGATATTCCTGACCGTGAAAAAAAAGATCAAGGTTTTGTTTTGCCAGTGGGATAAAAACCGATGCTTGGCTAAAATCAAGCCAGCAGGTGAAATGAAATCCAGTCGAGCTATTTCTTTAAATCTGAGAACTACACACTAACTCAGCGAAACGGTCCATTTGAATGTATTAGCAAAAACTATTTGCACACAGATATTTGCATATCTGTCACAGCATTTGATTTAATTGAATCCGCATGATTTTGATCAATTAATGAGTTGAGATTTTTTGAATTCTATGAATTGCAACGGATCATTATTCAGAACATTAGCCAGCAGATGGCTCTCTTTGAACGTATTATATGATTATGGCAAGAGGGTGATCAAAGGACTCAGCACACAAAGAGGATATTGGAACAGACAGCCGGGCAGTGGATGGATGATGTGAATGTTCACAGACATTGAGGCCCAGTCCACAGAAGGTCATATCAACTAGTAAAGGGATCAGATATCAACTTCAAGGCTGTGAGTTGACCTCATGACTGAGTTCAATGCATTGATGCATTCTGTAAAAGAATTGTGGAAGAAATACCTAGGCTACTTTTTACAGATGTTATATCCCAATAAAAAGATCCATTTAATTGACCAATGCAATTGTAAATGGGCTAAGTTGTCACCAGTCATTATATAGGCTACTATATTTTTTTGTCTTGAGCCCAGGATTCTAATGTTATAATAGGCCTATGAAATACAAAAAATTCTATATTAGCCTGCTATATTAATAGGCCTATATTTACGGTATTTATCGTGTGACACTGAGATTCTCTGGAGTCACTTTCACCAATAGCTACAGAGAGAGAGGGAGAGAGGAGAGAGAGGGGGGGGGGGGGGGGGGGGGGGGGGGTTGACTGGAGCTGATTGGTATTCTGTGCGCGTGCGGATGCGCTGCAGTTTTCTTCAGCTCGAGCACCACTCCGCCGGTCAGCTGATGCGCTAAATGACCCCATGTGCGCGCTAATATGGGGTTTGTGCGCGAGGGAATTCCATTCAGTGATAGTACCTCTGGGACACTCGCTGTCCTCGTGGATGCTGCTGCTGCATAGCCACATGGCATACGCACTTACAATAGACCTGTCCAAACACACTCTGCAACAAAAACAATGAGAACTTATGTTTTCATTCTAAAATGCTATCATTTGTTACCATTTACATCTAGCTATACCTCACAAAAACATCCAGAGGAGGCTGTAGCTCTCTATTGGCTCTACAGATTTCAAATGCGTATGCTGCTTGAATCTTAAAATAAATCTGTGGGGCAGTGAAGGCTGACCAAAAAAAGAAATAGCATAAGCTACTAGCAAGAGGCCAAATAGGCCTACTTAATTCAAATAGAATATAATTGTTGGACACTTGCATGTTACATATTTAAATAGCCTAATGTTTTAGACTGGCCAGGCCTGTATACGTATGCGTTTAAGAATGCTTTTATAAAAATAATACTTAAAACTTAAATTAGGCTACATTTGTATGCAATATAATTTCATAATTTCCTTGGAAATTTATGTTTAAAGTCTTGCCAAATGTAGACCGGCGGATCTAGTGGAAGCAGCTAAAACGAGTTGCATCCACTGCCAACAAAGAATTAGACTAACGTTAAAGGGTTAGTTCACCCAAAAATGAAAATTCTGTCAGTATTTACTCACCCTCATGTTGTTTCAAACCTCTATCTGTTTATTTGTTCTGCTGAACACAAAGGAAGATATTTGGAAGAATGTTTTAATCAAACAGATCTCATTCCCCATTGACTACCATAGTATGTATTTTTTTCCAACTGGTAGTCAATGGGGAATGAGATCTGTTTGATTAAAACATTCTTCAAATAAACACATAGATGTTTGGAACAACATGAGGGTGAGTAAATACTGACAGAATTTTCATTTTTGGGTGAACTAACCCTTTAAGTCTTTTTAAAAGTAGTAGGCTACTTATTTTTCCACAAAGGAGCCCAATGTAGTTGGCTTCATTAAAGTAGTAGTTCACTTAAAAAAAAAAAAACACTTTTTCGTGATAATCTACTCACCCCCATGTCATCCAAGATATCCATGTCATTCTTTCTTTAGTCGAAAACAAATTAAGATTTTTGATGAAAACATTCCAGGATTTGTCTCCATATAATGGACTTTACTGCTAACCAAACGGTTCAAAGTCCAAAAGATAGTTTCAGTGCAAACTGCAGAGTGTTCAAAGGGCTTTAAACGATTCCAGACCATGAATAAGGGTATTATCAAGCAAAACGATCGCTCAATAAAAAAAAATAACAAAGTTTAAGTTTTATAAGCTCAAATGGTCGCCTTGCTGTGTTCTGTGATGCGGGTTCGTGACTCTTTGAACTCGTTCATCAAAATGAGCGAATCTTTTTTCGTGTCATTTGGTTCATTCAACGAATGAAATGAGTGAATTGACTCGGAAAAAGATTTGTTCATTTTGATGAACGAGCTCAAACAGGAGAGTCGCACCGAACAGAGCAAGGTGAGCATTTGTGCTTATAAAACTTATACTTTGTTGTTATTTTTTTTTTTTTAAATGAGCGATCGTTTCACTTGATAAGACCCTTATTCGTTGTCTGAAATCATTTAAAGCCATTTGAACAGTTTGCACTTTGCACTGAATCTGTCTTTTGGACCTTGAACCATTTGGTTACCAGTAAAGTGCATTATATGGAGAAAAATCCTGGAATGTTTTCATCAAAAACCTTCATTTCTTTTTGAATGAAGAAAGAAAGACATGGACATCTTGGATGACATGGGGGTGAGTAAATTATCAGCAAAGGTTTTTTTATTTTATTTTTTTTTATTTTTTTTTTAAGTGAACTACACCTTTAACAAATGACTGATTCTTTTTGGTGAGTCAAAAACTCTAATTCACAAACAAAGTGCACCAATTCACGAAAAATGGATTATTTGTTTTATTATTTTATTTACTGCTTTTCAGAAATCAGAACTCAGAAAAAGCCTACTCTGAGACATCTAACCGGATAGCATGTTTGGGATTTCGGTATTATTTTTCTCACAACGCTTTCCTCGTTTATTTTGATATTTGTCAAGTACGTCACCATGTTCTTGTGGCGCGTGGATTTTCATCATGGATATAGGCTACAATTTTTAGTTTTTTTTTTTTTTTATTTTTTAGTTTTTTTTTTTTTTAGTTTTTTTTAATATAGGCTACTTTTAAGATTCTAGTAGGAGCACCAGCACATAAACATCCTAAACAAATGTTGGTGACAAGCAAGGCTGATGTTTTCAAGTGGAATAAGAGTCACAGTGAGGTAAAGAGATATACACACAATCTCTCATCCATCCAGCAGATTATGCTTGTGGTGCTGAGAGGATTGCTTGACAAAATGGATTACAACATTTATGTTTTTCCCCTTGTTTTTTTTTTCTCTGTTTCCCAAAACTGCTTAAATGATTTTGTAAAAAATGAAGGGAGGGAGAGAGAGAGAGTCAAATCAAATGGCCTAAAGCAAAGAAGAGATCAGGTTTTGGGCCGCTATCCTGTTTGGATTTGTGCTCTTGAGTCACAAATAATTCATGTCGGCTGGACAACTATCCATACCAGATGTGGTTGAGGGATAGTGTGACAACACTGTTATTATGTAGCTTTTATTTCTTTTACTCCAGACATAAAATTCAGTCATTTTTTAAAAAGTTGCTTTGAGCTTTCCATCATATCCTCTTTAGCTTTTAATCACATCCTCTTTTAATTGTCCTCAAATCTCTGCTGAAAGTTTCAGTGCATGAAATGAATCTGAAAGTGTGATTTATTAAAGACCAGTGTCATGGAAACATACCTTTTCACCTTGATCTGGTATGAGTACAACATTTTAAAAACAGTTACTGTAAACTTATCTCACCCACAGCACTATATTATTTAAGTCAGTTTTATTCATTTTTGAATGTGATGTTTTATTTATTTATTTAATGGTCTGAAGTTATTTTATAAAACAAATTGGCTAGTTCCAGTCCTTCATGCTGACTGGTCAAAAGTCACATTAAAGACATGTTTAATGTCGTAAATATGTATATTTCAAATAAATGCTGTTATTTTGAATTTTCCTTATGTAGCTCCGCCCCTTTTCAATGCTGCGCTTGTTGTCTTTTGACTTCCGGTCTGTATTTTCAAAGCGATCTTGCATAGCTATGAGTGAACTGCTCGTAAAAAAATTTCATGGTCGACATTTGTTAAGACATCTGCTTTACAATGCTTATGATAAACATTACAATGCTCATGATAACTTTTGTTAACTCTACAATAAGTAAATCCACTTCACCAGCTAATTAAGCCTCGATGCCATAGAAATATACAGAGCGACCGCAAAAACGAAGTTCAAAGACAATATTCTAAAGATGACGGCGCCCACGTTTCTCTTGTGCGTAAGGTCTATACATCAAATAATCCTGAACATTTTTATATAAAATATTAAACAGCACAACTGTTTTGACTTTTTTTTGCAGCAAATCATTAGAATGATTTCTGAAGGATCATGTGACACTAAAGACTGCTGAAGATTCAGCTTTGCCATTACATGAATCAGTTAATTTCTTTAAATATATTAAAATAGAAACAGTTAATTGATATTGTAATAATACAACATTATATTACTGTTTTTACTGAATCTTGACCAAATATTTGATTGTATTCGGTGAGCACAATACACTTATTAAAAATACACTTACACTAACAAGACTCCAAACTTTTGAATGGTAGAGTATATTTTGTAGTTAAAAAAGTTAAATCCAGGAAAATTCTCCAAAACAGCTAGTACATCTAGTACAAGCTCATTTGGGTGGGCAGTGAAAGCTTCTAACATAAAACTGCAAATAAACACACAATAAGCACAAATATACACAGCTCAAATAAACAGATTTGACATGTGTTGTAGCCTTAAAGTCTCCCTGTGGTTAAAATCAAGCTTTTAATGTTGTTTATATGTATATGTGGTGTTTTTAATTTGCATTAAGACAAACCATGTACAAATTCATGTCAACACCATTGCTGAGTATTTTCTCCTTAATACCGCAGTGAACCAAAGACAGTCTCAAATACACATTTTGAAATCGCTGGTGTTTTCTGATGTCAGACGTCAACTAGTGATCTCTGAGCTGGTGTGAGTGAGTGGAGGCGTATCTAATTAACATATTCATAGAACCTCTCATACTAAATGAAGCATGTATGAATAGTTACATTCAAGCTATTGCAGAATGTTTTTTTTTCAATAAATTTATCAATAATACATTCATCAATAAATGTTTCAATACTTTTTTTTCAATACATTTTTCAATAAATGTATCCCTTAAAGCTCATCTTTGATCACCAAAATGAGCTTTAATGGATACTGACTACAGGGGGATTATAAATGCAGACGTGTGTGTGTGTTTGTGCATGTGGAGAGGTGTGAAGTTGTGGTGCAGTGTTCATGGGTCATGCATGATTCATTTAAAAGGCCTCTGGCGGTGTCCTCCATAAAGATCTGCATGGCTTGAGGGGAAGTCAGTCCGCCTCACCTCGCCTGTGTCGGCCCCGAGGCTGCGGTGGCTACCTTTTAAAATGCCTCCCACCCATTCAAAGTGAAGCCCATGCTCTGTTACTGAATGCCTTCTAGTAACCGCTCTGCCATGTGTTCATCAGTGATGTAGATGGTATAATTTTGCAGTTATAAGACCCTGTGACAGCCATGGTAACTAATGTGTGTTCTTGCACCGCAGCAGTTCCAGATGATGGATGCAGTTCACCTTTATACACATGTGCCTGGACCTGTCATCTCATTCTTACTGAGTGAGGGGAATCGGACAGTGATGGAGGGCTTTTGGATGAACGCTGCATCAACAGTCTTCCCACTACTATGAGGTGAATTCAATAAACAGTTGCCTCACATTATGCAACACATAGTATTTAAGCTCAAAATCCTGCTAAATGGACTAAATTAGCACATCACAGTATTTAAATCAAGTCTTTGTCATTGTTTGTTAGTACATACATGCCTCGCCTTGCCTAAAATACCTCATTATAACTGTGGAAAGCTCTTTGAATTTACATTTCAAAGTTTGCTTTAGTGTAGTTCTTTTTTTAAAGGGTAGATTGTAGATTAGCTAGCATACTATGCCATCAGTATGCTAAGCTAGTACTCAGAGTAGCTAGCTTGCAAAACACTAGCTAAAAAAACGTAAACAATGAGAAATGTTTACTTTCCTGATATATAGCTGTAGAAATACTATTATATATAACATAATTTCATACACATGGTTGTACATTTACATTTATTAATTTAGCTGATGCTTTTATCCAAAGCGACTTGCTATGTGCTGTATATCAGAGGTTGCACGCCTCTGGAGCGACTAGGGGTTAAGTGTCTTGCTCAGGGAAACATTGGTGTCTCGCAGTGGATTCGAAACCCGGGTCTCTCACACCAAAGGCATGTGTCTTATCCACTGCGCCATCACCACCCCTAAAATCTACATTTACATTTAGCTGACGCTTTTATCCAAAGCGACTTACAATTGCTATATACTGTATGTCAGAGGTTGCACGCCTCTGGAGCAACTAGGGGTTAAAGGGCATATTGCAGGTTAGAGGACCCAACGAGGCTATGCAGAGAAAAATAATGAAGGAACTAGATTTTCTTTAAAATATACTTATAAATACGCTACAGAAGTTTCTGAAGTCGTTTTTTAGAGAAAATTTTAGTTCTGCGTATGAAAATGGGCGTGGCGGGTGTGACGCAACGAGTGGGAGAGTGGTCGATTCAAACAACAGGAAAACAATGGATCGCAATGACATTTCGGACGCTAAGGAAATACTCGTATGACGGACCAAGCCATAAAGTTATGAGCTTCCTATGCTAAAGAGAGCTCTATTTAGGGCATGACTAATTTACCTATAACACACTATTTGATGCCATTGGTATAGTATACAACGATCAATATTCTTGCTTCGGCATCCCATGTTGAACTCCATCATATCGCCGGTATGATAATCATTTGATCTGAGGTGAACACTACACACGACCACGTTTTCCGAAGCCGATGTGAAGAGAAATCCTGTCTCTTCACCTGCACAAACCACTCCAGGAGCGAAAGATAGGCTATAGCACCGTCCCTTTTCTTGTAATGGAAACTTGTGGACTCGATCTTGAAGTCCTGACAGTCCGGAGTTTTTGCATCAACCACAAACACAATAATTCACCATGACGATGATAAATTAAAATACAAAAACTACCGAAAGCACACTAACTGATGACCGCTCTAACTGAATACCAGCCTACTCTGCACTGAGCCGAGGCTGAGGCTCCCTGACGTGACGTAAAATGACGCGATGTTGAAAAAAACAAAACGTTTTTACGAGCAGTCCAAGAAACGCTCACTTTATCTACTAAATTAGTGCAAGGCCCCTTATGTTGTTTTAAAACATTTTAAAGTCCCTGTAAAGTCAAAATTAAGTATGTGTTCTGAGTTTGTCACACCACAGAAAAATGTGTAATTAGCCACCCAGCCAAATTTGAATGATAAAAAAAGCCGAGAAGTACATAAAATAAGCTATCAAAATCATGAAAAAATGAGCAGATTCTCTTCTCTCAAACGCTGGGGGCGTGTCCGCTGGCTGCGCTGAAACCACGCCCACTCACGGGAAAGCTGTTGACGGTGATATTAGCTGATTAGCTTTTGGAGACGGGAGGATGAACACTGAGGCGGGAGATCGTCGTTTCGGCCCCGTTCACCAGTAACAGCGGATTATCAGTGTATCAGTGTAATTATCAGTGAATCCAAGTTGTCTCTGAGGAAAGTTTATAAAACTATCCAGTGTAAAACGATCACTACAGAGGCGGGTGTTGACGGTGATCCTCAGCTCTTCATCAAGGTTGGCTCTCTAAAAACCTCTTCTTAATGTGATCGTTTTTAAGGGAATTTAAATGAAGATACCGATCTGTTTTGTACATGATCGCATCCAGGTAGTAGCCCATGCATGTCCGTGTCGAAGGCATAGCTAGCTAGAAAACTGTAGGCTCAGCTGTAGTAACTAATAGTACTGATAGTCACTCGCGATTGAGCGGTGAATGCGAATGTGCTCGGGGAGTGTGTGTGGAGAGGGGGAGATCAGACTCTGTGCGTCATCAAATAGGGGGGTGTCCAGCAGCCCATGGGTTCCAGTGCATCTCGGAGCCCTGTTTTAGCCCCGCCCAATTAATCCGTAAAATTGCAATGGTGAAAAACTGTTTAACGGTCTAACTCCACTTTTCAGTACTTCACAGTTCACAGACTTTGTAATATATTTTAGCAATACGTACATATGTAACATTTATAATGTGTTTAGAACTTTTTTGTAGAATTGCCTTTACAGGGACTTTAAATCCTGCATTAACATTTCATATGGTATTGTCATACAAGGTTATCTATAAATTTAGATATTTTTTTTACCTGCAATATGCTCTTTAAGTGTCTCAGGGTCTCACAGTGGAATCGAACCCAGGTGTCTCACACCAAAGGCATGTGTCTTATCCACTGCGCCATCATCACCACCATTGTATTACATGGTTCAGACCACATGCCTCATAAAGAAATTTTGATTAATCAGGCTCGAATACAGGGCAACCGATATGTTTTTTTTCACGCCGATGCCAATCTTTTGAAGTCCAGGTTGGCCGATGGCCGATTAATGTTGCCGATTTATTTTGGCCGATATTTGGCCGATATGTGCTTGGTTTTTAACCTCTATTTGAAAGATAAAATGTAAAAGAAATGATAATTACTTAACATAGACAAACTTTCTCAACAAAAACATTTTATCCTCTCAAAAAATGTCCTGAAACATGTATTTTTGGTTTGTTTTGTTTGTTGATGGACAAAGACAAATGGACATAACCTAATTATCACAAAAAAGGAGAAAAAAAACTTTAAATGATTTCATTTTTATTTATAAGATTTATTATATTTTATTTAATTTAACTTCTAACAATAACGTATTTCACTAGTAAATTGCTGTTGAACGACAAAAACAACCAGATGGGAAAATTATATTTTACAAAAACTCTAAATGCACCACAACGCACCGTCCGTCTGTTGTTCTTCAGACAAAGGCATCCCGCTGTTGGACCTTTTAGTCTACAGTGAAATACAGTCACACTTCAGTGTTTGGCCAGCATTTTAACCACATTTGATCCAGCTACTAACTAACGGTCAGTGTTGTGCCTAAGACGTGTTCAATGAACAATAGTTCATGAACGTGTTCATATTTAAGTCTGCTGCTCACTCGGCTGGAAAATGACTCTAGCGGCAGCATGCGTCAAACACGTGTTCCACGACAACACTAGGCTGCCCTCAGATGCGCCTGCCTAATAATCGGCTTGATATACTTGGATATTGGCTGATGCCGATTATGTTAAAAAATGCCAAAAATCGGCCGATTAATCTGTCTACCTCTAGCTCTGAATATTGTACCCAAAGTTATTTGAGCCAATGGATGCACTCGAATCAAAGGGCAAACCAAATTGTTTATTTAACCAGATTTTGGCAAGACGAATGTCAGTTCAGCTGCAGATCATGGTCAGTGTGAACGCACTGCCCTCAGCCCTCATGTTTTGCAGCTTGTAAAGAGAATATTTATGGCCATGAATTAAAGTGTGTTCCTATAGATTTTACCTGCTTTATTTATGAGTACTTGCCACCCATCGTGATTAAGGGTGTCAATTTAGCTATGTGATTATGCCAGTCTGAACACAGCTGAGTCACAACATACATTACATAGCTTTAGTGGTGCTGTTTTGTTTTATAAATGGTAATTTAAAAGGTTGTCACTGAACCTTTTATTTAGTATACTGAATAATGAGAATTTGCTAGGAGCTGTTTCGCCTGTCGAGAGTGAGCAAGCATTGTTTTGCTGTTGCCACTATTCTCACAGATTCACACACACATGCACACACAGAGTCAGTGGGTTTTTCTGCAGTGATGCAATGGGTATAATCTCTACAGGGTCATTATAAGTTTCCATGATATACATGGACATATGTGCAATTCATATGAATTACAGGATCCGTAAATACTCATAATGACATGAAAATTCATGCAACAGTCACATGCAATATTTATGCTCAACGTGACTGCAGTAGAGAGGAAGAAAAAAAGTGGGCTTGTATAAAAGTGGTCTATATATATATATATATATATATATATATATATATATATATATATATATATATATATATATACTTAATTGCTTTTCATTAAACTCATAAACCCCTGCAGTTCCTAGAACCCTAGAACCTCACGAACCCTAGTCTTAATACTGTCTAAACCCTGACAGTATTAAGTCTGAACCCTGACTTAATATAATATTTAATGTACTTCATGTTGTTGATAACAAAGAACAAAATATATTTTATATCAATATGGTACAAGAATATTATATCCTATTCAAGAGTTTGGTCAAAAGTAATCTAAAAAGTAATCAAAAAGTAGTAATGGGAGGGTTGATACCAGGGCTATGATGCTCCGAAGCAGTTTTCAAAGCACTATTGTATCACAAATGTACCGATGCTTGTATTGAAATGATATCATGTGATGGATGATGTATGAAGCTTCGAACATCATGCTACATCGCAAGTTTGGGACAGCAGGTTTGATCAAATTGCAAATCTGATGCTCAAAAAGGGAAATAATTTTCAAGCGGCATTTTTAAGTGATTTAACACTACACTTCCCTATAACATAAATTATATATTGTTACTAGAATTATGATCACATACTTGTATATATTATTGATCAATATGGGAATCCGTTGACCAGCTACACATGACATAAGTTGTGGTCTCATTGGCACAAATTCATTTCGATGAGATTAGATAGAACTGTATTGATTCCACTCTTGTTTGTCACAGACTTCCGAAGCTTTGTTTGGTCACATGTTTTTTCTGCTTTGCTGTGATTTGTCAGATATATGGTGGAGAAAACAAGTGTGAAAGCCTCAAATGCTTCAAAGTCTCGGATTCCCATTACTATCAAAAAGTAGTCCGAATTCAAAATTGAGTAATCTAGATACATTTCTACTAAATGTTTGTCATGTAATTTGGAATCAGTAACTGACTTTTTCAATTTGTAAGTAATCCACCACTAGGACTGTAAAATTACAAACATGAGATATATGTTTCAATAGAAATTATTAAGTATACTTTAGTTTATCAAAAATGCTTGTAGGTGTCATGAAGTCTAAGCGTTGGTGAATGGAGAATGTAGATGAATACAAAGTAAACTTTATCACAATGGAAGCTAACCATAATCAAACTCAGGACAAGGGAATTTATATACACTGACATACAAGGAGAACTAATTAGACCACAGCTGAACTAGAAGAATTATCAAACGAGTAACTATGGTGACAGACTAATGAACTAACTCAGACGATGAGGCTGTGAAACACAGCAAAGACGAAACAAAGTCCAAACACAATAGAATCTTGACAGTATATGTGGCAGTAAACTTAAACCATATTTCACAGTAGGCGGTATTATGAAATTAGTATATTGATCTATGTACTTAAGCCCCAAGTAATTGGGTCAAAAAGGCATTTAATATAAATGTATACTATATAATACGTTCTAATTTAATTACAGTTAACATGCAAATAAGTGTCCTGAAAGCATTACATCCAGTTCACACTTAAAAATATTATTTTGAACTCTGTTATAAACTATTTTATACTATAATCTAAAAGTATAATAAAGTGTATTTTTTTTTTTTCAGAAGGGAAGTCTGCTTCCCAAAAGTAGTTCAGGTCAAATACCCATTTAAATGTGAAATTCCACGCTTGGTGGTGTGTTTGTCAGCATGCAAGATAACTAGTTTAAAGACTTAAGTAAAGAAACCAAAATGCAGGAGAAAACACTGGAGTATAAACAAGCAGTAACAAGTACAAAGACAACCGAACTCAGGGTTATATATACCAAGACAAACACAGGTTTAATAATAGGTAACCATAGTAACAAACAAGGACTTAATAAGTAACCAGGGGGCTAAGCTGTAAAGAAGCATGAGAAACAGAAACACGGAAACGAACAGACAACTAAACTATAAATTATGCACAATTACATGCACTTAACCCTAAACCAAACCCTAAGTACACGTAGTTAATTAATTTTACACAGTACATACATTTATAATTACAGTGAAGCGAGGACATCTTAAAATAAAATGTAACCTTATTTTTAAAGTTATTAGTGTGATAAATACATTATGATAACTTTGCTTGTTATGTGCACCATTTCAGTCATAAACAAATTATAAACGTAAGCTAGATTATGTTTATTACATGTCTAGTGATGTAAGTTTATGCTGAAATATAATTAAATAATGGAAAAGCATCTATTGCGTGTCATTATGTGTGGTGAGTTGGTTCATATGATTTATGTTTCATGCTGCAGAACTTCCATTAAGGGGACATAATGAGCATTGATGCTCCCTGGTTTTCACTGTGTATTGTGGGACTTTATTGGGAGCGAACATTTTGGTGCACTGGAATAGTTTTGCAAATTGAGACCATCCTGAACATTTCCGACTCCCTGATCAGTGCATGATGTACACTCACCTAAAGGATTATTAGGAACACCTGTTCAATTTCTCATTAATACAATTATCAAATCAACCAATCACATGCCAGTTGCTTCGGTGTATTTAGGGTGTGGTCCTGGTCAAGACAATCTCCTGAACATAGACATAATATATACATAGACGCCCTATTGGCCACTGGAGCGTACGTCAACGGCGCCGCCATATTGGGGAGAGCAACTTTCCCATACCTCTCATACCGGGAATTGAGAAAAATGTCTGTTTTGTGTGCTGCTTGGGGCTGTAAAAATCGCCACACAACTGAAAACAGCTTTCAAGGAAGTACCGTTCACAAGCAAGACTGAACGTTTGTTTTTGGTTGTATTTGGTCATGATTTAATTAGTAAGTAACGTTTAGAGATTAAATACTACTGTTATTGTGTCACGAAATGTAGTTTTAATAGTTTTTCAGTCGACACTATAGTTGTTTAAAAATCAAATATGTGGTTTGTTTATAAAGATAGCGCCTATTTAAAAATTTGATCTGAAGTTTTCGGAGTTGCTGCGACCCCGCCCAGCGCTCGTCTCCCCCGCCTGGAACAGCCGTACCTCGGCCAGTGCTTCTGACGGTTGCCGCTGGCTCGGATGTCTCTAGTCTAGAGGTTAAACATGAGATATAATTCGTATAATTTGTGTTTATCTTTGGTCTCATTAATCTATAAATGGTTCCCTGGTAAATAGTTTTGGCTGAGGGCAAAGTAAAGTTTCATAACTTTACATTTAGGCTATTTTAACATTGTATGTTTGACCGAAGCCACTTCTGTTATAATTGCTAGCCTATTCAATAAAACTGAAATTTAACATAAAGAGCTAAATATTAAATATATTTTTTGTGTGTGTATATTCTGTAGTTGAAATGTCTTATTCTATTGCTATTATTAATAAACTATTATCAATATTTTTACATGTATTCATTATTTTATTTGCTGTATACTATTTGTTTATTTTATTGACTAAACTATTTACTATTACTTTTCACTTTATGTTATAATTACTATTTGCATTGCACTGTATGCCCAGTTGTACCACAATATGTATTATCATAAATGATCCATCTGTTATCAATGTTATTGCTAAAATCTGGTCAATCACATAAAATGCTTTTTCCACAATGAGCAAACTTAAATATCTCAGCATGGGGATCTTCACCATTCTTATCCAAGAATGTTTTTATCCAGAAAAACGCAACTCATCCGTTTACTTACATTTAATTGCAATGCAGTCTTGACCTCCGCAAAATGGCGGACCCGTTGACGTATCGCAGCAACGTTCCAAAGCGGCCAATAGGGCGTCTATGTATATATTATGTCTATGCTCCTGAACTCCAAACTGAATGTCAGAATGGGAAAGAATTAAGGGGGTAACGGTACATGTATTCCTATTGAGCAATTTTGGTTCGAGGCTTCCGGTTCGGTACGCATACACACCGAACGATTCCTCGGACCATTTTTCCTGCCGACAAAGTTCACGCTGGCCACCACAAGGTTGCGCAACATCAAATGGCAAGCGTAACGAAACTGCACTACTAATTATGTGCTTCACGGATCGTATGTCAGTTCAGACCAGCAACATCTGTGCAGCAGCGTGAGCCGATCTCGATCTAGCAATCCAGTAAAGAAAACATTTGAATTTGCCACTAAAGTAATAACATCGCTGCGAGATCTAGTGAGAAGCATTCACATTTCTCCATAATTAACCATAGATCTCTATTAGATCAAACAGTGCCGACGTGGAAACCAGGAGAAACATTGTGCCGTGAATGAACTAGTAATAATTTACGTCCACAGACCAGCAACATTCACCAATGATTTAATATAGTAACACTAACTGTAAGTATGCGGCAGTCCTATGGGTGAAAATGCCTTGTTGATGCTAGAGGTCAGAGGAGAATGGGCCGACTGATTCAAGCTGATAGAAGAGCAAATTTGACTGAAATAACCACTCGTTACAACCGAAGTATGTAGCAAAGCATTTGTGAAGCCACAACATGCACAAACTTGAGGTGGATGGGCTACAACAGCAGAAGACCCAACCTGGGTACCAGTCATCTGCATTACAAATAGGAAAAAGAGCTCACCAAAATTGCACAGTTGAAGACTGGAAAAATGTTGCCTGGTCTGATGAGTCTCGATTTCTTTTGAGACATTCAGATGGTAGAGTCAGAATTTGGCGTAAACAGAATGAGAACATGGATCCATCATGCCTTTTTACCACTGTGGAGGCTGGTGGATTAGGATTAGGCATCGTTTAAATGCCACGGTCTACCTGAGCATTGTTTCTGACCATGTCCATCCTTTTATTGCCAACATATACCCATCCTCTGATGGCTACTTCCAGCAGGATAATGCACCAAGTCACAAAGCTCGAATAATTTCGAATAGGTTTCTTGAACATGACAATAAGTTCTTGGTACTAAAATGGCCCCCACAGTCACCAGATCTCAACCCCAAAGAGCATCGTTTTGTGGGGATGTGATGGAACGGGAGCTTCATGCCCTGGATGTGCATCCCACAAATCTCCATCAACTGCAAGATGCTTTCCTATCAATATAGGCCAACATTTCTAAAAAATGCTTTCAGCACCTTGTTGAATCAATACCACGTATAATTAAGGCAGTTCTGAAGGCGAAAGGGGGTCAAACACAGTATTAGTATGGTGTTCCTAATAATCCTTTAGGTGAGTGTAGTATTTCACGTCTATCCTGAACTGTATGTTATACTTTATACTTGCATATTATGACTCAGGAAGAACCTGGATGCATTTCTGCAAAGGAACTGTTCCTAATTTTCAGTATTTCTAGTTGCAGTTTTAAGGAATGGCCTTTGACTTCAGGACTTCAAAATGTTCCTACAAAAAAGTATTTTAAATCTCATAGAGACACATTTAGGGTGTTTGTTGAATTTGGACATAATTGTCATCCTGAATATGCCTCAGCTCCCTACTGCATAATTTATTTGCCAGGACTCCTTCCTTCCTTGATCTATTTATAAAACACCAGTCTTTGTTCATTACTCAACTCTCTTGTGCGCGCGCACACACACACACACATACATGCATACACTGTGTGTCTTTCTAAGACATCCAACCTTTCTTTCTTTCTATGAAAATCATAGGCTGTAATTACCTATAATAGAGTGCAACAGTGCCCACCCACTTTTTCAGGGGCCTTGGTTCCCATTCATTTTACACATACGTATTTTTAAAAGTCTTAATTAAAAGATTATAAGCCACACAACTTTTAATTGTAGCAAAAAAACGTATTTGAAAATCAGACAAAAAGACAAAGGTTCAGGACTTACAGGTTCAGGTTTATATAAAAACAACATATATTATGATGTGTGTGTGTGTAAATGTTCAAATATTTCAAGTAAAGTCACCTTTATTTATAAAATAACAGCACCTTTAGTGCTTTATAGAATACAGTTTGTTTCAAAACAGTCTTAAAGTGATATCCTTCTTACACGTTACTGTACATGTAGTTACTGTAATAAATCTATACGTTTTGCATAATTACTGTACGCAACTAACCCTAACCCAACATATTCCTAATTCTAACCCTATAGACATGTAGTTAATTAATATTACTAAGTACATATTACATGGACACCTTAAATTAAAGTGTAACCATAGTTTTTCACTAGGAATTAACTGTCTATTTTTAATGGTTATTAAACAATAGATTCAACAGCTGCATTGGAGAAGACCGTGTTGTCGCCATGTCAAAGAGACTCTGTTGTCCACCTCTTTTCCAAAACGTATTTGTTTGACCTCATTTCATACTAAATTTTCATACTAAAAGCCAAAAACTAAAAATTTCAATTCATGACGAATCTGAAAAAGGATCGAACTGGTTTGGAATTTACGCATACTTAATATTTAGATCTGAGTACTAGAGCCTATGTTTATAGTAAGGTAGTCAGCGTCTTATAGTATACTTTTCCCAAAGTCACTAAACAGTGCCAATCACAAAACACTGGGCCAGCAAACCAATCACAGCACATTTCGTATTTCGTGAAAGAGGTGCTGTAATAGTGTAAAATATGTGTACTTTTAACTTTTTTAGTTACATCCTTGATTAAACTGTAAATAATAAGGCAAACTCAACTTTAGACAAATGTTGAAAACAGCTTTTTAAAGCCCCATTATGAGTCAGTGACGTGCTGTGTAGAGTTTTGGTTTATGTATGCCGGTTCATTGCTGCTAGATTATATGCATGCCTGGTTTTGTCTTACTGTAACTTTCAATCTGCCTCTGTGCTTTATTTTTTCCCCTCTGTTTGTAGGTTTGTTTCTTATTCATTTCTCTGTTTATGATGTATACATGCATTGTTAATGCTCTACGCCTGCCTATCCTCTACTGCAGTTAAAATATTACAGAGGTCTTCTGTTGGGGGTTGCTATAACTCTCGGGGAAACCTAAAATATCTCACAATACTGACTTTTTTCATAATTGTGAGATCGCAATTACAGTAAAAAAAAAAAGTGAGATAGAAAGTCACAGTTATACCTTTTAATTTTTTTTTATTTCATGGTGGAAACAAGTTTCGGTAATGCTTCCTTTTACAGTACAGTACTTACAGTGTACTTAACCTAGAAAGTACTGCTAATATAAGGTAAGTACATGGAACAGGGGTAGGTTTAGGGGTAGGTTCAGGGTTAGTACTATTTATTACCCAGTAATTGTAGTTACTAAAATAAGTACATAGTATTTACATAGTTAACTGGACTGTAAAAGGAAGCGTTACCCAAGTTTCCGTATAATCCCAATCAGATCATTCAACAAACCTTCATGCTTTCCGAGCCTAAATAAACTAAACATCGGTGTAGTGCCAACAGTGGCACCTCTTCAAACAAAGTGTGACTAAGATAGCTGAGAAAATGGGACACATTGGATTGTGACCAGCCTTCTAGATTTAGAAAAAGTCAATGTTATAAACACGATACACAATATACAAAATATTGCATCACAATAAATGCCTGTATCATCAAAAGGCTAATGCTAACAAATTATATCATAAATTGACTTGGAAGATGTTAAAACAAATTTAAAGCTGCAGTCCGGGTTGAAAATGATCCAAAATACATATTTGAGAAAATGCTTAACCAGCCATTGTTCAAAACTATCTGACTAACTATCTAACTTGATTCAAAATGGTAAGCTTGTAATAATGTTTTTAATTCCAGTGGTACTGGTGGATTTCCCCGGGAGATTCAAGCATGTCTTTGCGTCATTACGTCACATCTGTACATATAAAGAAGAGGATTGGCTAGTATAAGCTATATTGGATGTGAGGATGCTGGAGGTGGAAATATATAGCCTTTTCTCACAGCCCTTGAAATAATTAAACTCATCATTTTGATGGTGGATCCAGAAAGGTTCAAATGACAATCACCAGTGACAACAGATTCACCCGCTGTAAAACGCAAAAGACTTCGTTCGGACTTCGGAGTGGCTACTGCAACAGGACATATGCAAAAAAAAGGATACATATAAGAAGGACATCACATAATGCTAATGTTGTAAACATTAACAATTTAAGAACAAAGTATAATTTGCACGGTTTTGCGTGATATGATAACTTATAAGCGATTGTTAAATTTAATCAGCGCGATTTCCTGCAGAACCAGAACAAAAGTGGATGTTTCTAACACAGTCTCATCCCAATTCGTCATATAACTGACGTTTTGGGACGTCTTTTGACCATTCGTCAATATACGACTTTTTAGGGCCCCCTTAAACGTCGGTAGATGACGATGCCGGGTCGTCATACAACTGACGCTTTACCTTTAACGTCAGTTAGGTGACGAGTTGGGTTTAGGGTTAGGTTTAGGTATGGGGTAGAGTTAGGATCCCATAACGTCATCTACCGACGTTTAAGGGGGCCCTAAAAAGTCGTATATTGACGAATGGTCAAAAGACGTCCCAAAACGTCAGTTATATGACGAATTGGGATGAGACCGGGTTGATGTTTCTCACTATTTCATGACATTTTCCGGTGAAAATTCTGGTAACACTTTATTTGAAGGGGTGTGCAGAAGACTGACACTGTCATAAACATGACATAACACCTGTCATGAACATGAAGGAGTCTTTATGAATGTTTATGACTGTTGTCATTAAGTGTCATTCGGTAAATTATGACACTTTTAATGCAAAGTTGATATTGTTTAAATTGCCTTTGTTATGACAACTTGACATTAACAAAGACAAAAAAATGTCTTGATTATGACAACTTGACATTAACAAAGACAGAAATGTCTTTGTCATGACAACTTGACATTAACCAAGAAATCATAACCTGTCAACCTGACATCTTTATAACTAGTTCAACGTGTTCCACTTTACTTGAGGTAAGGGGAAATATTAATGACACTGTTTTTGACAGCATTTGACAGTGTAATAACCCTTAATGACATCTTTATAACTACTACAACGTGTTCCACTTTACTTGAGGAAAAGTAAAATATTCATGACAGAGTTATGGTGTCATGACGCCCAAAGTCAAAACCAAACACATATGACAGGGTAATGTAATGTTAATGCAAAGCTAAATAACTTCTTTAAGTTTGATAATTGGACCTGTTATGACATATTTGTGACAGGTTATGATTTCTTGGTTAATGTCAAGTTGTCATAACAAAGACATTTCTGTCTGTGTTAATGTCAAGTTGTCATAATCAAGATATTTTTGTCTTGGTTAATGTCAAGTTGTCATAACAAAAACATTTTAAACAATGTCAACTTTGCATTAAAACGGTCATAATTTACCGAATGACACTTAATGACAAAAAACATAAACATTCATAAAGACTCCTTCATGTTCATGACAGGTGTTATGTCATGTTTATGACAGTGTCATGTCAGTCTTATGCACACCCATTCAAATAAAGTGTTACCAAAATTCTTATGTTGGTCATACTTTCAAAAAGAATAATCTTTGATTCTGAATGCCAGAATGCTGTGCGACTGACTCACAGTCTCCTCAAACATTGTGTTCATCCCCGCTGTGCCGGATGGTGTTGTAGTACAACTCACGCAAAGTTGATAATTCCGTGAATGACTGCAATTGCAGATTTCGAAAAGAGATGGCGACAAAGAGGTAAAACGCCTGATTGCAGCTTTAAGGTATGCTTTTTTATATTAGCGTTTTAAATGTTCCTTGGAATCTCAACCTATGACCTTTCTGTCGCTGGCCTACGGAATCAATACAACAGGAAAATTGTATGAGCTCACATGATGAGTTTAATTATTGATGGATGGCATTGAATTAAGTGTCAGGGTAAGACACGGATACATACTGCCATGTTGATTCAGGCATCAGTGAGTCAGTGGGCCCTATTTTAACGATCTGAAACGCAAGTGTCAAACTTTGTGGGCGGGTCCCGGCGCTATTGCTATTTTCCCGGCGGGATAAATGCCTCTTGCGCCTGGCGCAAATCTAAAAGAGGTTGGTCTGAAGTAGCTTCATTATTCATAGGTGTGGTTTGGGCGTAACGTGAAATAAACCAATCCGAGCGCCATCCAACATACCCTTTAAGAACAGGTGCGCATGTTGCATGACGGATTGTTATTATAACGGCGGGTTTACCAGGCGCGCGCCAGGAGCGTTCACAGCCGATGAGACCGACGTTCTTGTCAGGACAGTGAAAGACAGAGAAGTGACGTTGTATGGGGATGGGAGAAACTCTTGCACATCAGCGTCGGTTAAACATTATATCCTATACGTTTCTGCCACTATTGGGCAAACAGGTCTGATCCTTTAGTACTACAATAGCCTTAAGAAATGGGTATTTCGGTTTTTTTATCTTCATGTAAACCACAATGATTTCCCTCTTGTGTTAATATTTTTCCTTGTTATAATCTATGATTTGCAAAAATAAAAACTACTGCATCTATGTTGATGAGAGAATCAGTATATGCGCGTTGTGTAGGCTACCCGCTACATTATGGCCAAGCATGCGCACTTAAAATAGCATTATGAACAACGCGCAACGCACCACTGACTTTAGACCAGTTTTTTTTCTGGTCAGTGGCGCAATTGTGTTCTGGAAGTGTAAAATAGCACCAGGGAATGTTTGTGCCGAAACACGCCTCCTTTTTGCGCCAATCCGCCCAGGGAGCGCAAGTTCATTTCCTAGTTTACCGACGTGCGTCTGTGGAGGGGAAAATCCCGCTTTGCGCGCGTGCAAAATAGGAATGAGACATGCTTTTGTGTATAAAGTCATTTGCGCCCGGTGCAAGATAGGGCCCATAGAGTGAAAAATCACATTTCGAACTGAACTCCCAAATACACATGCACAAATCCTTGCCAATATCTAAACAGCACACTTAGCAGTTTTTTCCCCTTAGCAACAGATAACACATAATTTAAGGTCAGGGTACCTGCAAGAGTGGAATGAAAGATTCAATATGCCCTTGACATCCTCCAGGGGTGCATTCAGGACAAGCTCAATTTCTCTTTCTGTCTTTTCTTTTAAATCGTTGCTCCTCTTCCTCCCTGGCTGCTCATAAATCAGCAGTTCTCGCTGCATTGCCAATAACAGGGTTGCAGACTGAGGTTATAGCAAAAGGTGAAGTCAGTCTGTTCTGCAGTGACTATCATACCTGTATCGTGAAGACATGTACAGACTTTATTGTGACGTAGACATAATAACAAACTCATATGCAAACCCAAACTCACACAATGTGCTTAAATGTATTTTGATTTTGCATTAATATAACAACTGCCATTGAATAATAAAAAAAGTTAATATTTTAGAGTGTTTGCTATTCATGTTGTAGACAATTTTTAAAATATATTGTACATAGACAGAAATAAGGATTTCCCCCCATACTTCCTGCCGAGTATTTGTGAGGTTCTCAAGTTCTTCAAGACCAAACTCATCCAACCATGTCTTCGTGGAGCTTGCTTTGTGCTCTGGGGAACAGTTGTGGAATAGAAAAGGGCCTTCCTCAAACTGTGCCCACAAAGTTGGAAGCATAGCATTGTCCAAAATATCTTGGCATGTTCTTGAAGCATTAATATTTTCCTTCACTGGAAGTAAGGGGCTTAGCTCAACCCCTTAAAAAAATCTCATACTATTATCGCTTGTCTACCAAACTTTACTGTTGGCACAATGCAGTCAAGATAGATAAGGCATGGTATCTGCCAAACCCAGACTCTCCCATCAGACTGCCAAACTGTGAAGCATGATGATTCATCACTCCACAGAACACGTATTTCCACAGAGTCCAGTGGTGCCTTACTTACACCAATTCATCCAACTCTTGGCATTGCACTTGTGATGTGAGGCTTGCATGCAGCTGGTCAGCAATAGAAACCCATTGCTGCACTCTTAGAAAAAATATATGCTAAAAAAAGTTCTATAATGACAAGAAAGAACCATTTTGGCACAAAGGTTCTTAGGCTATTATTTACATTATTCTGAAACATTTTGTAGTTGGAATTAAATTATAATTTATTAAATTGTTGTAGTAACTGAAAGTAGTTCACTTTTTCACAAAGTAGAGTAGTTCACTTTTAAAAAAATAAATAAATAATAATAATTTATAATAATTTACTCATTCCCAATGTCATCCAAGATGTCCAAGTCTTTCTTTCTTCAGTTGAAAAGAAATTAGGTTTTTGAAAACATTCCAGGATTTTCTCCATATAATGGACTTCATTGGGAACCAAATAGTTCACGGTCCAAATGAGAGTTTCAGTGCAGCTTCAAAGGGCTTTAAAAGACATCAGATGATGAATAAAGGTCTTATCTATAGGACCCTTCGAGTAATGACTCGAAAAAAGATTTGTTCATTTTGATGAACGAGTTTGAACTAGAGAGTCATGAACACTCATCACAGAACTGAGCAAGGCAAGCATTTGTGCTTATAAAACTTAAACTTTTTTATTTATTTGTTTTTTTTTTTTTATTTTTTTTTTATTTTGAAGCTGCACTGAAACTCTCATTTGGACCTTGAACCGTTTGGTTCGCATTGAAGTCCATTATATGGAGAAAATCCTGGAATGTTTTCATCAAAAATCTTGATTTCTTTTCGACTGAAGAAAGAAATGGATGATATGGGGGTGAGTAAATTATTAGCATAAGTTTTTTTTTTTTATAAGTGAACTACTCTTTTATATCACATTTTAATCATGCTGATTTTTAGAGGAGAAAAACTGAAATGGTACTCTTCAATTAACTACATAAAATGATAGAAATATATACATTTTCTAACCCCCATATATTGAATTTTGTGATCATCCACATGCATTTATAAATACATTTTAGGGTCTTGATGTTTGTCAATAATATGAAATATTTAATCCAGAAAGGATTAAACAAATGATAATGAATGAACCCAAAAGGTTCCATATAGAACCCTTTTCCCGGTTACAAAGAACCCTAAAGGGTTCTTATTATTGAACCCTTAAAAAGGGGACCTTTTAAGGTTCTATATGGAACCTTTACTTCTAAGAGTGCGATATTAATCCCAGTTAATACGCCATGCGCTTCTATTAATCCCACACCATGCGCTTCAGCACTCGTTGACCCCCTCTCTGTGACTTTACGTGATCTTCCGCTTTGTGGAATTTGACAAAAATTCAAATGTAGGCCAAAAAAAGCCCAATGCGATTTTCTCTGAAGGTGCGGCGAATTTCCCATTATTTTTGTATGTTTTGAGGGTGTGTATGGGGGTGGAAGTCTACCTGTGGTGAAAACAAATCTACCTGTGACAACAGCTTAAAAGTAGCCTAATTCTGTGGTAAATCCGTGGACTTGACAACACTTTTCGTGGCTGTGTGGCTGCTGTGCCTAAACTCGATTTATACACCTGTGGTAATGGGTCTGATAGAAACTCCTGAATTCAACATTTAAAATTTGTGTGTACTTTTGTCTTGTGATGTGATAGATTTCTTTTTTTCTTTGTTGTTTGGTGCTCAATAAAAAAAGTCTTATTATCAATGTTGAATAGAAATAGAAATCATCTATTTCACATGTAAATCTTTTGTAACCATGAAACGTCTTTACTGAGACTTTTGATCAATTGAAGGCATCTTTGCTGAATAAAAGTAATAATTTCGTAAAAAACAAACAAACAAATGAACTGACCCAAAACACTTTAACAATGGTGTGTATATAATATCAGTAATTCTATAATGACACCATAATTATGACAAATGTATCCACGTCTGATTGTAAGTCCTTTACTTAAACGTTTATTATAATTTGTTTATAAACTTAATATAATGACGTTCCATGTAAACCTCTAAACCTCTAAAAGGCTTTGCAGCCAAATCATGACATGAGATCAGTTCTTGATCTCAGTTTCCAAACAGTTGTCCTTTTGCATTTCACCTCATGCAATATCAGTTAATGATAACCAGAGAGCACTTTGTGAATGATCGTCACTGGAAAGGTCATTTTCTGCCCTCGGTTTTAATCTTCACCCCAGTACAGCTGCTGGTGAACCTAGTGCTTTCTATAATCCCAGTACACAGCAAATGTCCTTGGTGTCCTGAGGCTAAATGGACAGTTCAGCTGAATTCCAATAAAACTCTGACAAACTGGTAAGCACATGTTACGAAGAAGGATCGTTATAGCTTATTAGGAAGCCATATGTCTTGTGCTGTAAAATCTAGTGAGATGACTCTTACATTCTTGTTTCATTTTTTAGCTAAAATGAAAAAGCAAATTGCAACATTTCCCTATGGCCTTAATCTGTGGATTAGGTCAGCTTTTGCAGTCTGTGAGGGTGGTGTGTGTATGTGTATGCGTAAAGATGGGAGTTGCCCCCTGGGTTAAGCGCTAAAGCCGCTTGGTCCAGATGAAAATGGTATTCAGAATGGATGCCAATCATGGCAGGAATGTCAGATTCCAGCAAACATGAGGAGGTCGTCCACATCTGGAACACACCTTTCAGGTGCTCAGCACAGCAGATCTTTGCAAATCCGGAAAGCAGCAGCAGTTGTTTTGTTTGTTTGTTTGTTTGTTTTTGTTTTTTTGTCAGCCTTGCTTCTGTGATTTAGAATATTTCAGCTTCTGGTATTATTTAAAAGTTTCTTATAAATTGTCCATAAATAATGTTTACTGGCCTTATGAAAAAAGAACTGTGCTTTTTATATTGAATGTGCACTTGTAGTGTACTTCAAATCTTAAAAGTATATATTTAAAAAAAAATGTGGAGTGTTTTATTTATGAAATACAAATCCACTTATGAATACTAAGAGAGTACACTTTCATGTTACTTAACATACTCAGGTATACTTTTAAAAAGTGCACTTTTTATTAATGTCGACCATTAAAACATTAGGCCTACTTTAAAGGGCATTTTAAATCATTATGTTTTAATAATCTTTTGTCGGATCTAACAGCCTAAGTTTCAGTAGAACTATATTTTAGTTTACCAGAAATGCTTGTTAGTGCATTCAGCAGTACACTTCATATTTCAAAGACAATAGAAATAATTATTAAATTTCACAAAAAAGTACTCTTTAGTTCAACTAAGTAATTGTATTAAATACTAATTTAAACTATAGGATAGTACATTGCAACTAATATGCAATTGCATCACATTCAGTTACTTAAATATTATTTCATGTATATATTTTTTCTTAACACTAAACATCTTCACATACAATAATTTGCAAATCTTCGTTTTAAAGCGATATAGGGGAGATTAGGAGGAAAAAAGGTTAAATATTAGGAAGAAACTGTGGCTTCACCAAGCTCAACTGCTCTGGGGTGTGTTTCCCGAAAGCATCCTTGGCCAAATATGGTCGCAAGTTCAATCGTTATCAGAATAGTTCAACGAGTCTGTGTTTCTCGAAACCATCGTTCCAATGAACATTCGCAAACAGCATCGCAAAGGTGTGTGGTTTGAACGACAGCTCTCGACCTGTGGTTAGAGGCATCGTTTCTATATTACAGTACATTTGGATGTAATAAATCCTTATCTTGACTAAAATAAGCAAGCTGACATTCAGTACAACCGGTGCCTTTCATTAAGAATACATACAAATGTAATTTATGTCTTTTAGTTTATTTTATTTTCTTTTTAGTTTATTTATGTCAAAAGATTTGACGTAACGTGTTCGAAGAGTGCGCATGTGCGAACGTAGTCTACTATGTAAGAACGAGCCAAATATTGAGTCTGGTAATAAAGCAAAACAACTGAGCACAATTAGAAATAGTCCTCTTTAGAGATAGAAATAGTGACATATCTGTATTTTATATAAAACAAATCTAGCGTTAATTGGATCTCAAACAGTTTTATTAAAAGTAGTTATTACTCCACCACGTGCGAAACCAACGTAGTTGAACGATACTTTGTGACAGTGGGTTTCGGGAAACAGTCGTGACTAGCTAGTTGATTTTCCCAGCGACGCATCGTACTATGGTAGTGAAGCAGCGAACTATGTCGTTGTACAGGAAACGCACCCCAGGTTGATACGTATATACTATATAAACTTAACATAATTGGCTATTTAAAAAAAGGGGATGGGCTGTTCGATATGTCTGCGTGTTTCAAATTACCTCTGTAGGCCTTTAATGACCCCAAAATTGTGTTATATCATTAGAGAATAATTTTATTTGAGGTATCTGATGCCTAATTGGATAAAATGGTGCAATGACTGTGGAATATAATCTACATTTTAGACTATAGAGAGATAAATTCAACCTTTTTTTTGTTTAGCTTTTTCAGACTATGAACATGCTAACAAACATACTTTTTGACAAGTATTTGGATTTGGGCAAACACTATTGATGGTGCAGTAAGAAAGGAAGGTGCTTAAATTTATGAATTCTTCATGAAGTCTTTACACTTAAAATATAGACAGATATGAGAGCAGATTCTTTAATCACAGAGAATATTCAGAGTTCAGAAACATTTTCTGTTCCCTGGGACTACTGATGCTAAAAATAGCAGAGATGCCGCACTTAAATGCTTTTAGGAGAAAAAGTGGCGGCCTCAGTGGAGATTCACAACATGAATATAGCCAGGACAGCATGTTCTGATACTTTGCAAAACTGTATCTCCTTTCGTCACTCTGGACCTGACTACCACATATCGGCAGAAAGTTGATTGGTCCAATTTTTTCCTAATTTCTCCCTGTCTCTCTGATTCAATTTACATAACAGATTTATTTGGTAGAAATTGTATCAATTTGTATTGTATATAGTTTAAAAACATTACAAGTACACATTCCTCCTTTTGCTTCAATGACATTGAGCTGCTTAATCTGATTATCATGTTAACCATATATATGATATTGATAATTAAGTAATGTTTCTTTGTTTAAAATGGTTAAAAACTTTCTTTTTTTTTAATTAAATGTGATTTTATACCTTTGGACTCCTAAACCTAAACATTTAATGCCTGTTCCAAAGCCCCATATTTCCATACTTTGTCTTTTCCAGCCTCACAGTGGCTTTTATCCATAAATGGTTCTCTCTTTCCCCCCTCTCTGACTTTAAGCTGATCTGTAAGTGCATTCTATCATTTATGTGTCCAACCATTTGTGTGTTCCTCGTTCCTGTGTGCCCTTTCTCACCATCCTGCACTTTGGGAAAATAAAAACCTTTAAAGTCTCCCATACCTTAATTTATTCTCAGTATTTATAGAAAGCTCTCAGAAAGGAAGACTCAGCGGAGATTACCTCTGAGGTCAGAAGAAAAGTGTGTATAAAAGATAGCAGAAAGCAATATTTCTACATCCCTTAATCTCACAACCATTCCAGAACCTGTAGCATGACATAGAGCCTGTAAAAGCCTTTGGCAATCATTTCTTACATAGCTTATGCCTCATAAGTATTTCATCACATATAGAAACATTAAATGGACACTTCACCCATTTGCATTAAGCTTTGTATCTTTAGAAACCCAGTCATATTTTTGAATGGTCATGGTTTATTCCATTATTTATGCTGAGATGGGAGAAATAAGGATTTAAGTGTTTTACTTCCAGCTTATTATGATGTAAAAATCGTCATTTTGCATCATGATAAGCAGGAAGTCACATTTCATTGAAAAGTGTAGAGACTACAAACATTAGCTCCTCATTATTTCAGGGGGTGGGACCCACTCACCCTACAGGCCTATTACAGATCAGTGGGTGGGACTTCATTTGCAGATACAGTATCAATATCAGCCATCTTGTTTGGAAGCTAAGCTAACAAATGCTGTGGAGATAGGAAGTTATGACAACAGTGGCGGTTCTACTTTGAATTACACCCAGGGCGAGACCCCCTTCGAAAAAAAAAAGCATATTATAGGCTACTGTAAAAACACATAATTAAAGTTGATCATTATGACAATTATTAGATAATATAGTGACCAAATTGATCACATACACAGAATCTTGTTCAAAAAGCCTAATACTAAGTGAAATCAATTCACCAAGTTAATAACATTAAAGATTTGTTTTAAAGGAGTGTCTTTTATCTTACCTACTAAACTTAAAAAAGGTTAACACAAAAAAGGTTTTATAAAAAGATAAACCTCATATTTCAGCATTTAAATCATCTCTATAAAAAGAATGAGTCAATAAAGATACATTCCTGACATTTATAATGCACAGTAGCTTATCTATTATTAATAGTAAAATTCGTAGCGATTTTCCCATGGCTGTCTTTGCTATAGAACCATGCACACTCATTACACTGCGCTCTCCACAACGAAAAGTTTTAGTAGCTAAGGTATTTCCACCACAGAAAAACGCTTGCTGTAGCTCTGCTAAACGATTTAGACTATTTACGGAGAAAAGAAAAAACACCCAAGTGTTTGGGTGCACGTGCACTCCCATACTGAAAAGTTTATGAGCGCGCTTCCCGTGCGCCTATTTGAAACATAACGACCTCGAGCGCGCAAAAGACGCGATACGTGAACTAATCAGGAGATCCCCTTGACATCGCTTCTGCACATGGCACCTTCTCAGCAAGCAGGGCACCATTGCCAATAATTGAATTGAAATGATAAAAAATAGAAAAACTTCGCGGCAGGCACAGAGGATTTTTTTGAGAGTCCTCTCATGTCCCTCGCCCTCGTCCTGCTCGCCACAGCCAACTAACAAGAAATTTTGTGTGCTAACGTTAGCCTTGTAGACGAAATAGTTGTTTCTCTGATGTTTGCGCTGTTCTGGATTAGTGGGAGTGGCTTGCAGAGCTGTGCAATGTGGTGCATTACATACAAATGCGCCCTTAAGTTATTTTCCGTCTTTTCTCAGTCAAGAGGGCACCAAATTAAAAAAATTATTTTACATTTCTACGACATATATGATCCACTTTCAATAAAGCTTAATGTTAAACTGGGTGAAATGATCCTTTATGGGAGAACGTCAAGGTGTTTGATTCATGTGTCTCTTGAAATGACAGAGTTGAAATATCAATGCCCCTATGTGATTTAATTTAATAAGTAACCCTAGAAACAAACTAGCAATAGGAAAAAAAAGAGAACAGGAACTAAACACAGGAAGGAAACATGGGAATCAAAGGGAAAAAAATAACCCACACATAGAACATAAACTTTACAGTACTCTCCCCTCCCAGAAGGCCTCACAAAAAGTCGAACAGTGAAGGGAGGGCAGGGGTTTTTGTGGTGGACAGGGACCTGAAGGAGCCGGTAAAGAGGAGACAAATGAGAAAATGATGGAAGGACAAACGAAGGAGCGACCTAGAGAAGTGTCCAAATGAAGGCCCACTGCGGGAGGAATGAGCCAGGGATGAGCTTTGGCGGTGAGTTCAGATGAAACCAAGGGGACTTCGGATAGAGTTGGAGACCCAGGCAAAGCCGAGGAGACAAAGAAAGAAGGTGACACCAATAGACTGGAGGGCCACAGTGGATCTGCACGCAAACGGGGGCTTTGCAGGGGTGATTGAGGACAACGGTTGAACCAGCAGGCAGGAGGAGTCCTCTGGAGCGACAAGGTGTATCCGGAGGCCTGGCAGTCAGTGGCGCTACCAGGGTAATGACTGGCCAGCCAGAGGGACGAGGGATCCCGGCAGAGGCTGCGAGATGATGAACCATGGTGAAGCCAATGAAGTGTGGAGCAAAGGTAGAGTCCAGGTCTTGGAGGCCTGAGGTGGAGCTAAGGGATCTTCACACCAATGTGGAGCTGGAGTCTGGGAAGCCTAAGGCAGATCCGAATAGTTGGGGCCACCAAAAGAGAAGTCGAGGGGCCAGGGGCGTCGCTAAGAGGGGAAAAGTTAAAGATTCTAAGGGTCCACACACTTTTAGGGGCCCTAGAGATCGATTTTATTAATTGAACGGGTGCAATAGTAAGGGTCTTACCTCATATTTTTTCATCGGGCCCAAAATCTCTGACCGTACCCCTGCAAGGGGCTAAAGGGAGCCAGTGGAGCTAAGGAACTGGATGGGATCTGCAGTGGGGGAGAGAGTGGGAGGCTGGGCAGCAACAAAGGAGACTTGAGGCTGGGCAGGACCAGCGGCAACAGAGGAAACTTGGGGCTGGGCGGGACAAGCAGCGGAGACAGGGCATGAACAGTAGGATCGGGGGAATCTAGGAGTTTACATGGTTAGGAATTAATTTCAGGGCTAGGAGGATGAATGGAACTCTGCTCCATGATGACCAACTCCACCAGTACTCCCTCAGGGATGAACATACTGGCTCACACACCTGGTCAGACTTGGCTTCCTTTGGGTCTGCAGCTGTGGCTTTGGGTCCTAGCCGAGCATAGGCATTGGTATTGAGGTTGTGGTGGGCGTTCTTGGGCGAGGGCTATGAAGGCTGCTGCTAGATCCGTGCGTTGTCCTGTATTCTGTCATGGCACAAGCAAGGGAAGAGGAGCAGAGGATCTAAATTGCAGCAGTTTCAAAGACGAGGGTAAAATAAGACAATCAAGAAGGCAACCAATCAGTAACCAAACCAACTAGCAATGGGAACAAATGGAACAGGAACTAAACACAGGAAACATGAAAACCAAAAGAAAAACAAAATAAAAGTCCAGACATAGAGCATGCACATTCCTATTACTGTACAATTACATCTTTATACAACTACATTTTTTAAATATGATTAGTGTATGTGGAAATCCCATATCAACATGTTTAAAATGTCATGGTTCTGCCCTGGCAGCTTTGACTGTGTTGTCTTTGTTTCATGTCTCTATGTTTGTGCTGTGCTTGAACATATGGTTTTGTTTGTTGGCCTTGTGCTCCTGTTCCTGCCTCCTTGTTTCCTTGTTTCCATGTACCACGCCCTCTTATCTAGTTAAGTCCTTGTTTGTCTGAGTGTTGTCACTTGTTCCTCATGTTCTCCCTTGTTTCAGGCCTCATTTACATGAGTGTGTTCATCTATTCCTTGTCTAAGTGTTCTCACCTGTTACTCTTGTTCTTAACTCCCTTTATATAGTATGTGTGCTCTTTCCCTCATGTGTTGCCAGTTCGTTAGATGTTGTGCTACCTTGTACTTCTGTGCTATAGTTTGTTACTAAAGTCTATAGTGTTTTATTTGTTTAAGTTTTTTAGTGCTTAAGTTCTGCCATCGGACCTGTCTGTCTTGTCTCATCTCCTGTGTCTCTAGTTACAGTCCTGCTAGTGTTCCTGGCAGCTTACACTCTTTGCTTTGGAGCAAGCCTGGTGCCTTGCTGAGGTTCCTTTCTGGCTACTGCTAGTATTCTCAGGTCTCATTCTGCTCTGCCATTACTACTCTCCAGCTTACAGTCTTCTTGCTAGTTCTGCTGCTCAGCTAGTTACTACGGCTGTCATTGTGTCTCATCCATGCCTATTGTCTGGACTGTTCACCTCTCCGACCACATCTTACCATCCGTCTACTGTTTGTCAATAAACCTCTTAACACTCGTTCTGCATTTAAATACTCCTTCATAGACCCTTGATACATTACCAATGACCTCGCAACCAGATTGCACAGACAAACACTACTCAGCTTTTCCTAAAAAAAAAAAATTGAAATGGTAAAAATGCAGATTTTAATACAGATCTTTTGGGTGGTAAATTCTGAAGGGACACAACCACCTGAGATTTAAAGCTAGTAGACCACATGCAACCTGTTTTGATTTCACTTACAGTATTTCTGATATGAACATAGTTTGACATGGAGATGTCATAGAAATTGAAGGTAAGCAAAGGCAAATCCTGATCACTGCATTATAATGGTGAGGCACAGGCAGCCTGTGGATGCGTAGCGGACAGAAAAGCACAGAGACGACATGCAGTGTGTGAGTGTTTGAGAGAAAAAATTTGCTCTTAAGCATTCCATCATTTACGTCCCTGCAGCCTCTCTGTCCCCCAACCCCTCCTCCTAGAGAGAGAGAGAGAGAGAGAGAGGCAATACGCAAGGCAGCAAACGGCAAGAGAGGACTCCAGTCTGCTGAAGCACAGCACTGCTTGCTTTCTTGAGAGGAGAGAGGCAGAGAACCACTAGCCTTCTCCTCCTCCATCCGTGTGTGTGTGTGTGAGAGGCTGGTGGACACAGCAGCAGTGTTAGCATTAGCAGGGGATCTGTGCTCGATCTTCCAAAATGCTCAACAACCTCACTGAATGCGAAGAGGGCGATGGGGGACCCAACAGTCAGGGTGAGTGGTCTGATCCTGCAATTGGGAGTGTGTGTGCGTGTGTGTGCAGATGATGAGCAAATGTGCCTTTTTACCGGTCACTGGTTATGGTGCCAGTTCAAGCTGTGTGTGTGTGTGTAATATAGACCAATCATGCACCGATGACAGCTGCTTGTGAGTGTGTGTGGGAGAAACAAGATGACAGTTTAGGAGTGCAAATATTTTTGTATAGTCAATTGTGTGTGTGTTTGTGTGCGTGTGTGCGAGTGCAAGTGTGTGTGTCTGTTGGTGTGTATGCAGCTTTGGCAAAGGCTTGTGCTGCAAGGTTGCTGTGAGGAGAATGATAATGTTTTCTGTGTCTGAGGAAGTACTGACAGCAGTGTTTGTGTGTGTGTGTGTGTATGGTCCAGCGTTGTCACCTCCTTGCACTCTTAAAACAAGTCGATAGAAATAGGTGTAATCTACTGTTAATATGAAGATTTTTTTTTTTAACAGGTGTCTATTTTGAAAGTTGCATTGCATTTTAACAAATGGTCCTACCAGTACCATTTTTCAATTTTCTATCACAATCCCGTCCCAGTTTTTTCAGTGTCTGTCTGTTGCTTAATCTAATTGAATTTCAACAGGCAGTGAATTTGGATCCCCATGTCTAAGATCCTTGAGAATAATTTGAATAATTGTAACGTCTTAACAAAAGCAGACCTTCGGTGCATTTCATGTCGGTAACCTTTTAAAAAGTGAAAGAGGGTCTGAGATGCAAGATCTCAGTTTTTAGAAGAGCTTCATACCTACAGGTAGAGCTGCAGCCTGTGAGAGAGGAATTAAATTAGCTTGTACCTGACCTCCTCTCGCATGCGTTCTTATCAACCCCCTGCAGTACAGCAGAAGCTGCACTCACTATGAGTGACGAAACGTTTTGTGCATGTGTTATGCACTCAAATGTTACAAATTGCATCTGTTGAGGCAATTAAGTGAACGGCTCCCTTATTAAATGCACCGTAGTACAAGTGTCATGATCGGATTGCGGTGGTTCTCGCAGAGACGCTGTCTGTGGTGCTGCTGATTGAGCTGCTTGTATCAGTGGAGCTCTCCGTGGTTCTGAAACAGTCTGTGATTGCGTGCGTCGTGAACGCACACTCATTCTGGGCCCTCTGTTGATGACGGACTGATCTGTTTTGTGTAGACATGAGTGTAACTGGCTGCAGACTGCTGCATTATAGCTTTTGCTTCTTTTCAAAGGGTCTCTCTCTCTCTCTCTCTCTCTTACTCTCTCTGCCTCGCTTCCTTCAAAGTCCAATGCTGCCCTGAATTTTCTCTCTCTCTTCCTCCCATCAGGGGGTAGGGACAGTACTGCAGTGGTGCTAGTGCCTATTTGGTCATAAAATTCATGCTTGGTCACCAGCTAAAACAGTCCCAAAACAGTATTGTTCTATGATATCATTTTTGGGGGAATACAAAGCAGACACACTCTCTTGAAAAAATAAAATAAATAAATGATTAAATTACATTTTAATAAATTAATATAAAATAAATAGCTTTGCATGCAATTTCTCAGTCATGTTATCTATAATTACCCTGTCGAATCATCTTTTCTACCCAGAAAAGTTTTTTTTTGTTTTTAAATAAATGAGAGGATCTCTTTAAAGCTACACTGTGTAACTCTTAGTTTATTCTTAGCTAAAAACACTTAGTTCTTTCAAAAATGCATGTGCTCATTAATGTATATTTACTTCGTTCAAGTAATAAAGTATTCTCGTGAGTGTATAATATGACATTGAAAATACATATGGGTAGGGGGTTCTAATGTCTGTCGCCATGTTGCCCCTCCATCTTGAAAGTACATTAGCCAAAGAGGGACATACCCGTTAATTCAAGCTTCGCCTTTCGCGTTTACGTTTGAGTTAACATTCATGGAAGAGGTCGAAGTGGAAGCCATGTTAATCTTGGACTACATTGGCCACCGTAGGAGTTAAAACTTAATCGGAATTGAGAGGAACAGAAACTAATATTTACTGGATGGTCATATATCTTTACACCGCTAGATGGGGGCTAAAATCCCACAGTGTAGCTTTAACCCACTTAAAATAGAGGACATATTTTTCTTTGAAAAGCTATACATCAGAAAGCAACAAGGATTGGCTTTGAGATATATTTTTTTTTAAATTGTATAGACAGAAAATGATTTGCTGTAAATATGTTATGCTTTATTTATATATCGCTTTTTACAATACAGATTGTATCAAAGCAGCTTCACAGTGATAACATGAAAATAATACAATACAGATCAATAATATCATTGAATATTAAATGCCCCCACCTACTATCACTACTTGACAGCATCTCGAATCTTAAAATCCAAAGACTTGTCAGCTGAACTTTCAGTGGTGAGAATGCAATTTTTTTGTGTCATAATTTGTCAGTTAACACCCATGCTGACTTCTCTTGCAGAATAATGTGAATTATAATGACAGTGCAGTTACATCACTCATAGAAGAGCCGGAGTAGCTGGATAATGAGATTTCTAGTTTGAGATTTCTGATTGCATTATGACACCGGTGATCTTTGGCATTTGTTAGCGAGGAAGAAGGCTGGACTAGATTAGTTGAGAAATTGGATTCAAGGCTGAAGGAAATTGATTGTTGATTGTCTTCAGCGGCACTACATGAAGACCCAATCACCTCACACCTCCAGACTATACACATGATTATGAACGGTGTTAAAGAGATCATGGTGGTCCAAGAGGTGTTATCACACACACACAAAAATTACTGTTGTTAATTAAAGATGGCTGGCTTAATTTTATATACTGCATGTTGTTTATCATGAGCAATGTAAAAAGCGGAGCACAGAAAGATTGAGAAAATAAGAGTGTACAGTGATGGCTGAATGTCCTTGTGCTGAATCTTAGGACAAGTGAACATCAGGCCAGATGGCACAGACCTGTTTTAACAGCCGAAGACATTAAAACATAACAGGACTACCCTAAATTAGTAACATCTAGAGGACTAGCTGTCCTCAAAAACCAGCCTCACACTAACAAAACAAGAGGGAACTATTTGTTCTTAAAGAGGACCTATTATGCTTTTTTAACATTTTCAACGTGTGTATTGTTGCTGTTCAAAGGATGAAAAAGAGAGTTACTCTCTATACCAGTAAGCACTTTTTCTGACCTCCATAAAATACCTCTATTGTAGTCTTGAGTTTTCTTATGGGAATGTACATACACAAAATCCCCCATTTAAACAATTCAAACACAAGGCATACACTGGAAAAGTTGTGTGCTGGAACTCGCATTTATGGTAAGGGGTGTGACATTTCCGAAACACACTTAACGTCTTTGACCAATCACAACACACTGGCTCAGCCGACCAATCAGAGCACATTGTGCTTTTTGGAAGGAGGGGCTTCATAGAGACAAACTAAGCACTGAGTTACTCACAAACTGGGAAGAGAGGTGCAACAATGTGTGAAAAATAATGTGTTTTAACGTTCAAGCATGAAAACCTATTCTAGTAGACCCCAAAAAACAAAATCAAGACTTTGTAAAAGGGCATAATATGGCCTCTTTAAGCAAGCTTAATTGCTTGGACTTTGCTATACGCATTATGCTGTCATGTGCTAAGAAATTAACTGTTTTTTTTTTTAATTATTTTATTTGACATGGCAAAATATGGGTTGGTGTAACCTACAGTATGCAGTCAGGTTGATTAAGTCATGTAGAATATATTTTGACTTGAATTGAACCAATTTAAATGCATTAGGTTACCTTACAAAACAGTTCTGTGCAGGCAGACACAGCCATCACAATAATAATTCCATGACACACTCTTTCTTTGAAAAAAGTAGCTGCCAGAAGCTGTAAGTAATGTCAAAACATACAGTATTCATAAAGTCGTACTCCTCCTCTTTTACATAAACTATATTATAAAGTGCACCATTCATTGTTACCTCATAAAGTTTATTTATAAAGCAAAATCACAGATATTTTTACGACTCTCCTTCGTAAGACACAGAGGCTAATAAATAGTATTCCACTTTACTGCTGGTTGATCATAACTGCAGCATTGCCTGGATAAAGAGTAACAGTAAAACGCACGGTTAGAGGATCTGTTTGATGTAATGTTTTAATCAACGCGTCATGTGTCAACAACAGCAACACCTCAGCCAATCAACTCACAGCATCTAAAACGTGTAGTGCGAGTATGCCTGATACACAAGCTGCCACAATCATGACAAGAAACAAAAAGACAAGCAACAAAAATGTATTTCCTGACAGCTCATCACTTAGACAGGATCCATGCAGAGACTGTGTCGGATGTTTATTAACACAAATATCTGGCTTCGCTCTGAGCTATGGCGTTTATGGACAAGACTGTTGTGATAATTGGTTGCAGTTTATCTTTTAAGAACATCAGGTTATGTTTGTCATTTGAAAGTTGCAATTGTATTTGTAGTGACTACTGTCTTTTATTGTAACTCGTTTTCGTTTTTTATGTTTTAAAGGGATACTATATATACCTTTATATAGGGACACTTTTTTTGGAAATTTACAACTCCCCCACAGATAAACAGTCGAGTTTCACCTTTTTTCAAATGCATTCAGCCGATCTTCTGATATTTAGAAGAATATCAGTAACCAGACAGTTTCTGGTCTCATTGACTTCCATAGTAGGAAAAAATATATACTATGGAAGTCAATGAGACCAGGAACTGTCTGGTTACTCATATTCTTCTGAATATCAGAAAATCGGATGAATGAATTCGTAAACGGTAAAACTCAACTCTTTAACTGGGGAGTTGTAAAATGAACCTATTTCCAAAAAAAAGTGGAGTATCCCTTTAAGGGCCGTTCGCACCAAGAACTATAATTATATAGATAACCATATCGATAACTATATTAGCATCCACACCAGCAAACAATAACGATCTGTAAATTATAAATCTGCTGTTTGTCGTTTGCCACTTTAAATGCTCAAGCTCTTTAAAGCAGGATGGATTCTGATTGGCTGTCAGTCTTTTTTGGTAGTATATGGATGGTAACTATAAAGATAATGATAAAAATATAGTTCTAAAAATCGGTCTCAGTACTAAAGAATAGCAGCGTTCACACCACAGCTATAATGATAACGGCACTGAGAAACGATATTTCACTTTCAGAGCGATTTTATCCAGGTAATGAATGATTAAAACAATGACCGCTAATCAGAATCCATCGTGCTATAATGATCTTGAGCATTTAAAGCGACAGACAAGCATGCTTAGAATAAATAGAACAATATCTTCCGCTGGTGTGGCCCCTAATATAGTTATCGCTATAGTTATCGTCGTTGGCCTTTAAAGATAAGATTTCTCTGTTCAGTGTGCCGTTATTGTTATAGTTGTGCTGTGGGCTCTACTGTTTTTTTATTTTTAGAACCAATTTTAGAATCTGTATTTTATCGTTATAGTTAGTGTAATTGGTCTGAACAGGCCTTTAGGCTTATGCAACATTCAAAAATTAATTGGGAATGTCATTTAAATTCAAATCATATTTAAGGTAGTAAGTAGGATGCAGAATTCAAATTTAATCAGTTAAATTTGAATTCAGTATTGGTTTAGGAAGCATAGATTACAAATTACAGCTAGTTATCCGTTGCAAAAATAAGTCCTGGGGTAGGTGTGCATTTCATGTGTTTTAGGGTCAGGGGGATGTAGTTCTTATGTAATTGTGGCAGTGTAGGGAGTATTATGTCACTGCAAAAGACCATGCATTATATAAGAATATTTCCCTAATGCCACATAAAGGATTTTTATATGTCCTCCTGTAATCCTGCTGATGTATTTGCCCTTGATGGATGGTTTTGTTAAGTTGTCATGGCCAGCTGTCTCTGGCAGGTGCCTGGGAAGCCATTTTATGGTGAGAACAGAGGGGAGGGCAGAGGCTGTTAGGTGAGACATAAGAAAAGAGCAAGAATAACAGTCTGAAGAGAGGAGATGAAAGGCTATTGAGACTTCATGCAATGTACAAGTTGTCAGAAGGTTAATCACATGTTGGTTAAACAGTGTTTTACACTGTTTGGTTATAAAGAGAGGCACCAGCCGTGATAGTTCAAATTACAGTTCAGTGGTGTAATTTTTGTTATTGTAGTATTGCAATGGGACCTGATTGCAGCCTATGAGATTGCTTGCTCAACATTGAAATAGTTAGGTTGAGTTAGGGGTGGGCAATATGCCGGTATACACAATAAACCAATAGAAATTTGTCAACCGGTAGATTTTGGATTATCATTTTTATCATGGTTATGACATTGCCATGCTGTGCTGTCACACATTTGAATATGTTTTTAAGCCTTGCAGTTTAAAAAGCAAGTGATTTTAAACCGTACAAGAAAAGAAAGAAAGAAAGAAAGAAAAAAAAAAACGTTTATCAGTGACAGCAGCCTAATATGCCTTTGTCATTAATGTTAATCAAATAACAAAAAAAAACTCTAACTGCCCTTGACTGAATCACCTTTGTAACTTTAATTCGAATAAATGTTCGTTTAATTTACACAGTGAAGACTGTGCAATTTACACAGTGAAGACATTGTTTTTTTTTTTTGTTTTTTTGTACATTTGATTACTGCTTATGTAGTGTTTCTTATCTCTGGTGCTTGAATTTTTACAGGTTTAATTTGTCATAGTTCATAGTTATAGTTAAATTGTCATAGTTAAAGTGTCATAGTTTTTTGTCCTATTGCTTAAAATTAGTTTAATTGCTCTTATTTCACCACTTTGTGACTGTTTACTTGCTTTCAGTAAGCTTGAGATTTTTATTTTATTTTTTTAGCCTACTTTTTGTTATATTGAAATTAGTATCAACAATTTTTTAAAACCAAAAATAACAATATTGTCATACATATCGTTAGTGTGAAATATATTTACTCATGTAGTGCTATACGATTTTTAGAAACCCTCCACCAGCTCCACCTGTCTAGATCTGCTACAGTTTTTTTCCTACGCTATCTCACGACCAATTCGTACGAATTCGAGGCATGATTAAGAAATATCTAATTTGCACGACCTCACTCGTACGAATTTGTACGATTTGTCTAAACCCTTGTGATGGGTAGGTTTAGGGGCGAGGTTAGGGGTAGGTCATTCGTACGAATTCATACGAATTGGCCAATTCGTAAAATATGTACGGTTTAGCAAAATCGTACTAATTCGTACGAGTGAGGTCGTATGAATTGTTACGAATTAGCCACTTTTTAATCATTTGTCAAATTTGTACGATTTGGTCGTGAGATCGGGTTGGTTTTTTCGTATGCCAATTCAGGTAGCAGCAGCATACTTAACATTCTGAAGAGTCACACCTATTTCTAAATATGTTTGTCATTGCCAAACACTGGCAGTGTGAAGTTGTGAACATATCATAGAGAGTTGGCAGCACATACTCTCCGTGTTTGACTTGCTGGTTACGCATGAACACTCACTAGGGATGTCCAATAGTTTATGACACTGACATGCACATCTTGTGCCTTGTGTGACTACTGGTTGGAGAATGTAGTGCTGCTAATCTGCACCAGTTTTTAAGCTCATTAAGGCACGCAAACATACACAACTATACCCTCTGTTAATATAGCTGTGTCCACTGAACTGAGAAGAATGAAGTCTGTCTGGGACTTCTGATGGTTGGAGGAAATATCTCGGCTCCGGTGAAGTCTGCGTGTTTGCTCTGTTTATTGTCACCTTCCTGCTGTGAGTTAAGAATTGATTAAGTTTCAGTCTGAAGTGCCAAATCAGAGAACGCAGAGGCATTGAAAAAATAATGAAATTAGTCTTGCATAACCGCAATGAATATTAAAGAGAGAGAGAGAGAGAGAGAGATGCACATTGTGTTGCTCATAAAGGTGAATTCTTAGTTCTGTTCTGTCTTTTCCTTTTTCTGGTTACTCAGATAGATAGGTCTGCAGTTCTGGTCCTTGAATCTGATTGAGCAGCATTCCAGGAGTGCTGATGCCCAACAGCACTGGGACTTTTCACTGTTTGTATCATCCGTTTGTCTGTATTTGCTCATTGCGGACAGACTTCCTGTTTGTGCATTAGTGATGCAGATTTTTCTGTGAACCCTGTTATGGACTGGTCACCCATTAAGTGTGTTTCCCTGTTTCCTACTTCAGTGACACTTTCTGCACGTCATACGCCTTCTTTGATTTTTAATGAGAATGAAAGCGAGGCTGTGAGGGATAGACTTGCATCTCTTCAATGGGCTGTACTGTTATTTAATGTGTTTTCGGATTGCTCTGCCCATGAAACACTGGAAAAATATCTTTCCAAGAAATGTCAGTTGACAAAAAACTCCCGACAATGTAAGCTGTCGAAAATTGTAAGTAATCTAGGAGCTTTATTCAGCTTTGTACAGCGGATGCCATTGGAAACACGGTAAGTCTATCCCTCACAGCCTCACTTTCATACCTGTCATGGCGCTGCTCTGAATAAGGTCTATTGAATAAATGTCTAAAGTGATTCAATAAAAAATGCTGGTTCATTCAGGAATGAAACAGGTTTTGATGACTGAGTCATCAGCAGTGGTTTTGTTTAGAGCTATTTAGGTTTGCAGAGCAAAAAATGAACTAGCAAAATTGTGTCTAAAATGTACGTCATTGCAGGCAAAATCCAGTCAGTTCAATAGAAATCCTTGTGAATGGGAATTATGTGTAAGTGTGAAAGATTTCACAATGCATTTTTCACATCTGGGGTGCGTTTCTCGAAAGCATCGTTAGCCAACTATGGTCGCAAGTTCCGTCGTTATCTGCATAGTTTAACGAGTCGGTGTTTCCCGAAACCATCGTTCCAACGGACATTCGCAAACAGCATCGCAAAGTTGGGTGGTTTGAACGACAGCTCTCGACCTGTGGTTAGAGGCATCGTTTCTATATTTCATGACATTTGGAGGTAATAAATCCTTATCTTGAGCAAAATAAGCAACCTGACATTTAGTACAACCGGTGCCTTTTATTTACAATACATACAAATGTAATTTACGTCTTTTAGTTTTTCAAAAGATTTGAAGTAACGTGTTTGAAGAGTGCGCATGTGCGAACGTGCTCTACTATGTAAGAACGAGCCAAATATTGAGTCTGGTAACAAATCAGAACAACTGAGAACAATTAGTAATAGTCCTCAGATGACATGTCTGTATTTTATATAAAACAAATCTAATGTTAATTGGATCTCAAACAGTTTCATTAAAAGTAGTTATTACTCCACCACGTGCGAAACCAACGTGGTTGAACGACACTTTACGACGGTGGGTTTTGGGAAAGAGTCGTGACTAGCTAGTTGATTTTTCCAACGATGCATCGTACTATGGTAGTGAAACAGTGAACTACGTCGTTGTACGGGAAACGCACCCCAAGTTTTGATGACTGAGTCATCAGCAGTGGTTTTGTTTAGAGCTATTTAGGTTTGCACAGCAAAAAAGTAACTTGCAAAATTGTGTCTAAAATGTACGTCATTGCAGGCAAAATCCAGTCATTTCAATAGACATCCTTGTGAATGGGAATTATGTGTAGAAAGATTTCCCAATGCATTTTTCACATCTGGGGTGCGTTTCCCGAAAGCATCGTTAGCCAACTATGGTCGCAAGTTCCTTCGTTATCTGCATAGTTTAACGAGTTGGTGTTTCCCAAAACCATCGTTCCAACGGACATTCGCAAAACAGCATCGCAAAGTTGGGTGATTTGAACGACAGCTCTCGACCTGTGGTTAGAGGCATCGTTTCTATATTTCATGACATTTGGAGGTAATAAATCCTTATCTTGAGCAAAATAAGCAAGCTGACATTCAGTACAACCGGTGCCTTTTATTTACAATACATACAAATGTAATTTATGTCTTTTAGTTTTTCAAAAGATTTGAAGTAATGTGTTTGGAGAGTGCGCATGTGCGAACGTGCTCTACTATGTAAGAACGAGCCAAATATCAATTCTGGTAACAAAGCAGAACAACTGAGAACAATTACAAATAGTCCTCAGATGACATGTCTGTAATTTATATAAAACAAATCTAGCGGTAATTGAATCTCACACAGTTTCATTAAAAGTAGTTATTACTTCACCACGTGCGAAACCAACATGGTTGAACGATACTTTGCGACAATGGGTTTCGGGAAACAGTCATGACTAGCTAGTTGATTTTTTCCAACGATGCATCGTACTATGGTAGTAAAGCAATGAACTACGTCGTTGAAAGCATAGCCAACTATGGTCTTAAGTTCTGTCGTTATCAGCAAAGTTCAACGAGTCGGTGTTTTCCGAAACCATCGTTCCAATGAACATTCGCAAACAGCATCGCAAAGTTGGGTGGTTTGAACGACAGCTCTCGACCTGTGGTTAGAGGCATCGTTTCTATATTGCAACACATGGGAAACAGTCGTGACTAGCTAGTTGATTTTTCCAACGCTGCCTCGTACTATGGTAGTGAAACAGTGAACTACGTCGTTGTACGGGAAATGCACCCCAGGTTCAAGTTGGTCAGATGAATTTGCTGCGTTGATCAACAGAAAGCCGCATGGTTTGAAAGTGAAAATTTCTCTGAAATGTTTCAAATGTGACCTTTACTGCTGCCACCTCAGATCAGAACTTTTTAGGCATTACAACTTCTGATATTCAGTGTAGTTCTACTTCTATGGAAGCGACACATTTGTCCATGCACTGCTGAGAACAAGAGTAGAGATGGAAATGAAGAAATGGTACTTGCTGTCCCTGTGAGTACTGGATGAGTCAGTTTCACCCTGAGTGCACTGTGTGCTTTCTCCATTTCTCTCTCTTATTTCGCCAATTCCTTTCCTCCCTTTTGCTCTCCTTTCACAGCAGGATGAGAATCCCCTATTCTCATCTGGAACTGGGCTAAATCCCTCAGCTGGTTTTCATGCATGACTCTCTCATTTCTGTTCTCCATTTGCATTGGTCTATATTGCCCTTCACTCTCTTATCCTCTTTAAATAAGGGAGTTTGCTGAGCAGGTCTTTTGTTGTTGTAGAATTGATGGATTACGCATGTTTCATTCGTTTGTGAAACAATTTTATGAATTTCATAGATTTTATGTTTGAGAAAAATGATAGTCTGTCGCCTTACACATATTTCAGTCATTTTTTTCTCTTGGCTTTGTGTATGTCTGTAACGTGGGTATGCAGATGCATGCTTATCTATACAATGGAGTATCGCACATTTTTGACAATTAATTCTCATTATGGTCTCAAATGAGTGTTTGTATATTGGCATGTTTAGGTAATGATTTTTTTTTAATAACGTTTAGTTCAGCACTCATTGTTTTTTTTAACCTTGACATTTATATTGCTCTAATCAGCATAAATTATGCTAGATTTCACACAATAATAATGTAATTAGTACTTACTTTTTGCATTCAGCATTAATATTGCATGGAAGGTTGATCTTCAGTCATCTTAAGTGACCTTTTCCACAGCTTTGCGTGTTGCATATAAATGGCTGTATTGATAGAGACAACATGATCTCCAAGGGCAAGATGATTTATGTGTTCACAGACACAACCGATTTCGAAGCACAGCATTGCCTGGGGTTTCGAGGCAGTTGATATGTTCATCTGCAAGACAGTGACATATGATGTCCCATCTCTGTGTGTGTTTTGTCCTAAAGCATGACAATCTTTCTACAGGACTGTCTTCACACCATGTGCCCTTGAAGTCTGGTAAAGTCTTCCAGTATTGGCTCTTAACACTTTGTCTGTGTGACGAACCTTTAATAGCTGCTCTGCTGGCTGGAATTCTGTGAATGAGCGCTGATCTCTGTAAGCTGGCCTTTTAAGTAGCACTATGTGGGTCTATCTTAGAGCAGTCTGACCTACGAACGCTTTAATGTCAGTACAACCATCTCTTAAAAGAGGGTCATTTGTCTAGAATGCAGGGATGAACTTGCTGTAGGGAATACAGGGACTTTTCTTAGTGGGTTGGTTGACTTGTGACCTCTTGATTAGATAAATAAATAAATATAAAAAAAAATTAAAGGGAATATACAAAGATTTTTTTTTTCAGCGCCAATATCATTGACAATTATTTATGTATGTATGGTTGTGTGACATTTAGTTTTGGGTTTGTTTCATGTTAATGTTTCATGTCTTTTATTTTGAAATTTTTTTCTGGTTTCTTCTCATATGACGTCCTTGCCCTCATTTGATTATGTCTGAATCCGGAATCGCCCACTAAACCCTTATTCATGAATCCCTGTGTTAGCCACTAATACTGTCAATTTGAAGGAGTTTGAGTTCGAATTCGGACAGACTATTGAGTGTACATCGGTTGTATACTCTTTATTGCATTCACTCTAAAAATGCTGGGTTGTTTTAACCCAATTTTGGGTAAAATATGGACAAACCCAGCCATTGGGCTACATTCTTAAATGACATTTTTAACCCAATGGCTGGGTTTGTCCATATTTTACCCAAAATTGGGTTAAAACAACCCAGTATTTTTTAGAGTGTTGCTATGTGAGATTGAATGAGTGCAATCAGTAGTGTCCCCTATTGTTTTGGACACTTATACAAATGGCTGTCACCTTGAATAACGCCATATTTGAGGCTATAGGGGGATTGGGATTCAGTCTTTGTTGTGTGCCTCCCTAGTCTCTTGTGCAATGTTCTGATTGGTTCCCTCATTACAACATTCTCATTGGTTCATTGTTTAATAGTTCACATGTGTTTCTTGTTAGTCATTGGTGTTGGTGTTATTGTTTTACATTCATGTTTAAGTCAAATCAAGTTCTTGTTGATTTTGTTCACATTCTTCAAGTTCCCTGGTTATAACTGTAAATTTTGGGGTTGCTAAATTTTTTAAAAGTAGTTTATGCTTATCAATACCAAGTTTATTTGATCTAAAAAAACAGTAAAAATTATTTAAAATAACTATTCCTATTGCAATATATTTTAAAAAGTAATTTATTCCTCAATGATGACTTTTCAGCATCATTACTCAAATCTTCAGTGTCACATGATCCTTCAGAAATCATAATATGCTGATTTGCTAACATTTAATATTATTATATTATTATCAATGCAGAAAACAATTTTATTGAATGAAAAATTCTGCATGGAATCACATGTCATATATCCTCTATATATTTAAAGCTACACTGTGTGATTTTTACCCCCATATAGCAGTGAAAAGTATATGACCATTCATTGAATATTAGTTTATGTTCCTCTCAATTCCGATTTCATTTTAACTCCTACGGTGGCCAATGTAGTCCAAGATTAACATGGCTTCCAGTTCGACCTCGTCCATGAGTGTTAACTCAAACGTAAACGCGAAAGGCGAAGCTTGAATTAGTGTCCCTCTTTGGCTAATGTACTTTCAAGATGGAGGGGCAATATGGCGACCGACATTAGAACCCCTTACCCGTATTTTGAATGGCATATTATACACTCACGAGAATACTTTATTACTTGAACAAAGTAAATATACATTAATGAGCACATATATTTTTGAAAGAACTAAGTGTTTTTTAGCTAAGAATAAATGAAAAGAGTTACACTGTGTAGCTTTAGTATAATATTTAGTATAATATTTTATGTTTGAAGGGATCACAGTAGTGATGAAAAAGCTGAATGAATCATGTGGATTTTAAGCATACAGATTATGTCTGGTGCATTACATGCATATCTGATTGTGTGTGTGTGTGTGTGTGTGGATTCTTGTGGCAGCTGCATGCACCATCAGGCAGTAGTTCTCCACTATGTAGGTCAGACTGCATGTAGAGAGAAAGATAGAGATCTGTTTGCAGAGCTGAATGGCATCAACACTGTGACTGTTCGCTTATTGAATTGGAACCAAGAGTTAATTTCATTCCAACCTTTTCATGCATTCATGTGTCTAATTTAACAACAACAACAAAACTTGGAGGAGTTTTGGGTGTGTGTATATGTGTATGTAGATTTCTTGTATGCGCAGGATCTTAAAGATAAAAAAAAAATACTTCTGTAAGAGTGACTCTCCTGGGGGTTTATACATGGAGCTTAAACTTTAGGGAACTCTCTAGATAGATGTGTGCAGGTGTTTGGATGGTAAAGGTCAGAGATGCCTTCCCAAAAGAACCCCTCAACAATAGGCCTACAGAGAAAGCTAGGCCTACTTCAGCTCACTGCTGGTCTTACAGTATACTATGCTGTATATCAATTAATCATCAGAAATGTTAGTTTTACCTTAGGCATGAAATTACATATTCATTTTTGCATTTGGATTTTAACATAATGCAGATTTAATCTGCAATTTTAATGAATGAAGGAACTTGTCTATGTTTTAATTTTTAATATAAGCTTATGTAACGGGATAGCTCAACATGGATGGACACAAAAAAATCACATAATAAAATATCATAAGTTGTTCTTATGACTTGCTCACTTGCATTGCAAAACATAAATGTAGGCCTATGTTACATTTAAATAAGTAGCGTCAGATCCTTTCTTTCGTATTGTGACACATCTAAGCGAAACAGAAGCGAAAAGAAGGATGGAGACTTGGATGGAGGCAGATTTGAATGTAAGCTTTTTGAATGTAAAAATGGGGCTTATGCAGTAGAAATGATTGGGGAAAATCACTAGAGAGATGTCTGTCATTTCAACAGAAGATAGTGACATTTTTTATTTAAATTCAAGGTCAAAAAACATTAAAAATGAACGATGTACCATAAATACTTGCAAATTATGAGCAAGTACATTTACTGCTCATGGACAACGACTGACAGAGCCAGAACCAACTAATCTGGAGAAATGAGGTCAAGATGAAGGTCACATATCTAGCCACATACATGCTATTATTAGGTTCTTATGAGTCCTCTACATTTAGATTAGCCATGTGAAAACAAGACCTGGGATTGGAAATAGAGAAGGAATTATGGGAGCAAATGTGGATTTTGTGTGTACTTATGTAACTCCAGTAAAATTAAATAGTATTAATAGCAGCACCAGATACAGATACCAGATACATAACAGTGCAAAAGGTACATTAATTCACATATGTGGGAGTGTGAGAAAATAAAAGAGCTTTGGAAAGAAATCAGGAATATGATTTGGCACTTTGTCTCTGTGAATTTAACACTATCCTGAGTTTTTAATAAAAAATGGAAAGATAAAGATTCAAGATTCTCTGAAATTAATAAGGTAAAGAACCTAATTATGCATCAAACAAATAAACAAAAGATCATTTGCTATTAACTAGTATCGGCTATATTACCTCCAATGTATATTAGAAAATCATACACTGATAACATGCAACAGTGCTAAGGTCTCTGGAAAGAGGTTTGGTTAAGTGATATTTACATTCCACATGGTTGAGTGAGCAGTCCAATGGCGGAGATCTTTTCCACTGGTTGTGCTGGGTGACAATGCAGTGGGGAAACGAGCCGGAATCCATTTCAACAGCCTTGAACAAGAAGCTCTATGGGATGATGATCTCCTTGAGCACCAAAAGGGTCCTAAAATCTGAAACACACAGATGGGGCCCCGAAGTGGTCCGTCGACGAGCATCTGCCAGGCTAGTTTTTTGCGGTATGTTCCACACGTCTGTGCCAGTTTGCCCAATTCAGCATGTTGAATCAGCGTCATGGCCGTTAATTAGAATGGCAACTCTGACTGGATGTTCAGTTTAGCGAACAATTCAGGACACGAGAATTAAAGCGAAAGCAATGAAAGAGAGCATGTTAGTGACAGAAGATTGATTGATGTTATCCTACCCAAGCATTCCAAAACATGAATATTTTCATAGCATATTTTCATTTCGTATATAGTTTCTGTTTCTTTTCTGTTTTATGTTCCCTTTGAATGATAAATGTAGACTTGATACCTGCTGATATAGACAGTCCTTTCAGGCAGGCGCAGAACGCACATGTCAAAGCCCGTCTATGAAGAGCTATGCTACTCCCTATTAAGTTCTATTGTACCAAATTTTGGTTGTAGTTCCACTGGGGGTGATCGCCCATGAGTTCAGAATGAATGCGAGCCTGTGGAGCTAGACGGCTAAATTTGCCTCTTTCACCCGACTGCCGTTGAGAAAACTCAGATTTGATAGTAGGTTTTGCAAGTTCAACATGGGTAATAGGTCGAAGTTGAATAAATGAGTACTTATGTCCTTTCGATGTCTTACAAGTTATTGTTGCCCATATTGCATATCACGCTAGCAGAGTGTGTTATGGGCAACAACATTGTTGCCCATACGGTTTAATAACAGTTTAATAAGAAGATACTTTATAAAGACAGTTCACTACGTGTATACAGGCGGCGCCATCTTTGGAAAACAGCTGAGTGAGCTGAACTGTATGAAGTTCAGCGAACTTCTGAACTGTTTGAACGGCGTTCGGGGATCGACTTATCGAGACTATTTTCTAAGATGGCTCCTGCCTTTATACACGAAGTGAACTGTCTTCATATTAAAGTGAACAAGTATCTTCTTATTTAACAGTCTGTACTCTTACAAAGTTCTCATTGCTTCGTTTTGCATGTATGGACCCTCATTATGTTACTGTGCTAGTGTGGGGCTATTTTGAGCCTTGTTAGTGGTGTAAACTACTGATTTCTTTTTACTTAGTTCCCCTAGTACTATTTTAGAGATAAAACTCTTTACATTCTATTATCATGAAAACAAATCTCAGAGAACGGTTGACTAGGTAGAGATATTTTATGTGACCAAAGGTTCATTTTGCACTGGAGTTCTCCTTTAAGCAGTATCTCTGGTCATACAATGTGTATGATGTCATTGACACTTTTTAAAGCAAATAAGTGACTCAAAAAAATCTAACACCCAACAATGTGTAATTTCTTTGCATCTCGTTTTGATTACAAAATTAAATTACAAGACAAAAAATTATATCCTGAGAAAAATAGATTTTGAGGGGTATAGCTCCATAGACCTCCATTCATTCTGCACTCGTCCTGTGAGCACCCTCATATGGAAGCAGAGTGGAACTGCAACCAGTTCAGAAGCCGCAAGTTTACTGAGAGCAGAAGTTCTCTCCTTATTAGGCATTCGCTGGCTGTGTGTTCATCAAGCACAGATTTTTGGTACAGACGAAGCCGACGCTAGGCGTCAACACCGTCAGTTTTCGTCGCTGCTAGTTCTTTGAAGTTGGCTTAGTGTGTCCCAGGCTTTACAGAACTGAGACCCAGAATAGTGCATCTTTTATGTCTCATCCGATGGGACACTGTTGAAAGGATACCTTTATCCCTTTCCGATGAGGAGGAGATTTCCATTTGGCGCTTCTCCATTCCAGTAGGGTATTGCCATTGGCTGGTGGCATCAGAGGGGACACAGACAGTGTGGCCCACCCTTCTTTCCCCTGTGGAACTCATTTGCTTAACGCACACAGTTAGAAGTAGCCTATTTAAAGTGTCTACCGGTGCATTTATCACTTTCTAAAACACCACCAGAATACCTTTGGAAATATACTCAACAAATAGAGTCCAAAGTCAAACAAGGCGTAATGTTATGATGCAGCGCCTGAAAATAGTGCCTAGCTTCCAACGTGACCGGGACTAAGTTTGTGTAGTCATTGCGCCTGCTGCACTCATGGTACGGCAGTGAAGTTTCTTGATTATTACGCAGGAATGAGAGTATAGTTCCTATTCATATCAGCCTAGAAAATCACAACTTTACATTTTCCGTCGGTCTTAGTGCACAATGGGCTCTAGAAGAGTCAAGAGAGTTATAGAAGAGTCAAGTTTTAAATAGAAAAAATAGAAAAAAACACTTTGGTATTTTTTTGGGGAGAAATGCTAATGGTCCTGTGCACTTCAATGATGTATGCTAAGCTATGCTAAAAGTGGTACCGCCAGAACTGGAGATTTGCTGAATGAATTTAAAAAATGGTAAAACTCAACAGTTTAACTCTGGTGGAGTTGTAAAATGAACATATTTCCAAAAAAAGTGGAGTATCCCTTTAACAGCTGAATTTTGTGTAAGATGTTGCACTACAAATTGCGTTTACTGAGAGAATGCTTATTTTTATGAATAAGTATGAAATGGATGCCGTTTACATCGGTTTTAAGGTTAACACACATTATGAATGGATTTGGATGGATCATTGTGATCTCTCTTTTGTTCACCCATTGATGCTGCATCTGGAGGTCCTGAGGAACATGCATGGCAGTCACAGGCCAAAACCTTTAGGAATTGGTATGGGTGAAGGGCAGAAAGTGTATGTGGATCAATGAGAAGTCCAGTCGTTCCCTGGCTTGTTAATAGAGGCATTTTTCTTGCCCTCTAAGAGGTGTCCATCTTTTTCTGGTGGTGTTGGACAGTTTGTTTGTTTTACTCCACCAAGATCCAATCAAAATGTAGCAAACCTTTGTACACTTTTATGGACAGAGAGGGACCCGGCCAATGGGCCCTAATGTTCACCACAAATGGAATATTTAATTATTTATACTCATGTGTAATTTACACTCCAAAGGCTCATTGTTATTATTGGAAATAAGACTGAAAGGCTTAATATAACTCGATGGTTAAGAGAAACATCTTCATGTATTGCATTGGAAAGTATAGCACATTTTTTAGGGTAAAAAAGCCACATTTAAGAGAGTCTATCACTCCTCCCTTTTATTTATTGAACAAGGGGATATACAGTATAATAGAGGAAAATCAAAATTCTTGATTTGGGTATATTTTAATATGTACTATGCTAACCCTACTTTACTGCACATTGTTAATATTGATTGTGTATTGCTAACTTGCACTCCCATGGTACATATTGCATTAACTCAATGTTGGTTTGTTATTACACTAAATGTCATATCAACCCTTTTGTTTTGCTTCTGTTTTTGTGCATTAAGTGGTTTGTTATAGTCAAGTGCCTATGAAATTGTACATTGGGTGCGTCTCAATCAGCTCCCGAGCTCGTGTGCATGGTAAGGACCCTGGCTCACGACACCAATTGGGACAGAGATCACTCAATTTCCGGCAACATGACTACTATGACATTGTAGAACGTCACGGCTGGTATTAATCAACAACAGGCAGGACCTATATCTTTTTGATACTATTTTGTATTCTGTTTAAATACATTGATCCTTACAACATTTCAGCCGAATATTGATTAGAAATGTTAACTAGACATGTTCACTACCTTTTTAGCGATGTGCTTATGCTGACCTATAAAAAAAGGTTTGTCTTTTTAAATCTTCTATCATGTGTCATTATATTTATTGAGTTGGTTTGTTTTTGTATGTTTTGCGCTTCAGAAAAGTGATGCAATTTCCGGTAAGAAGACATATGACCATCGATGCTCCCCATTTTCGCAGAACTGTTGGATTTTAACTCTATCAGAGGCATTGTGGGATTTTTTTAGGGAGCAAATTTTGTGATTGAGACAGGCCTTAAAATGGCCGACTCCCTTACCAGTGATCTGACTGCTGAACTTGGGAGCTGATTGAGACGGCACCCATCGTTAGTTATGAAAATGTTAACGAAAACTTAGCCTGAAACAACTTTGAGAAAAAGATATGCCTGTGAAATTGTTCACAAAATGGTTAACAAAACATTTATATTTATAAAACATTTAGAAAAAACTTACAACAGATGAATTTCTGTTTGATACTAAGCTGCTGATAACGTTCTCCGCTGGGCAGCTAACCATTGTGACTGGATCATTGAGTCAATGAGCTGAGCCCAACTCAGAATCAAAGAGATTCATCAATAAGTCATTCAGCTCGATTTTACAAACTGGATCAAATGATTAATTGAAAAGATCTGACTGAAACGAATGCTTTTATTCAGACCATTGAGTCAATGAGCTGAACCCAAACCAGAATCAATTGGATTCATCAATGAATCATTCAGCTCGATTTTACAAACTGGATCAAATGATTAATTGAAAAGATATGACTCGAAAGAACGTTTTGGGTCAGATCATTGAATCAATGAGCTGAACCTATCTCAGATTCAGTTTGGTTGATCAATGAATCATTCAGCTCAATTTTATGAACTGGATCAAAAGTTGAACTGGATTTGAAAAGATCTGACTCAAATCAACTTGAATTTCAGTCTATTCTTCACATAAAGCTGCTGACTAAATTATTACAATTTACAGAACTGATGAATTTATGAACTACCTTTTATGCTACATCTCTGATGTAATTTGTCATTTGGAGAATAGAATAGAATGGAATGGAATGGAATGTACATTGTATAGGATATGAGAGGTGGTGGAATGGACTCCAAGAGAATGAGATGTCAGTGCCAGACGAGCCATTATGGGAGATTAAATCTGATCCACACTAAGAGTGACCCTGTGGAGAGAGAAAGAGAGAGAGAGACTCTCAGCCTGGCTTATTGTATTAATAGCTGTCCGTGGGTGTCAATAGCTGTATATCAGATCTGTAGAGACTTTGATTTGATTTAAAGTTTGCTTGTACAATATCACTCCCTGCCCTTGAGTTACCCAGCACTAGGATGGCTTTTCTTGAGTATCTCCAAATGCACAACCATATGACATTTTAAGTTTAAATGCAGCTGTGGAGCACAGGATATTTCTTTAACGTTTGACTGCCCACATCTGCATATCAATTACATTCAGTATTCAGCAACTTGGCCCATCTAGTCATGATGAAGTAATAATATGTAGGATAGATTATTCAGAGACACCAGAAGAATGAAATGCCAGTTCATTTCTAGATATATATGGGAGGTTCGACCATCGCAGTGGAGGAGGATCAAAGAGATTCATCCTGAAGAAATGGATCACGGTTTACATAAAAATATTAAGTAGGACAACGTTTTCATCCTTGATAATAACAAGAAATATTTCTTAAGGATCAAATCAGCATATTAGAATGATTTCTGAAGGATCATGTAACACTGAAGACTCGAGTAATGATGCTGAAAAATCTGGTTTGCTATCACCGGAATAAATACATTTTAATAGGATGCGTTTTAATGCTGTCTTACAACCTTGGTGAGCAAAAAAGACACTTAAACACGTTTAGAAACCATACCGACCACAAACTTTTGAACAGTAGTGTACATATAGAAGTCTTAAACATAAAGTATTGAAGAAAACTGGTAATATTTTAGATTTTACATTTAGGCTCTGTTTACCTATTTCTTCAACGACTTTAATGTGCAAGCAATACTAATACTAAAAAAATGTTATACAAAATCAAATGCGACAAAACCAATATCATACGGCCCCTTTAAGCTGTAATTTATTGCAAATAAATGTTCTCATGTTTAACCTTCCTGTGCTAAAGGACGCGGTTTGACAGGCTAGGTATGTTGTGATTAAGACGTTGAATACCAGTCAACTCTTTGTTGTTACTAAGCAACCTGTTCCCTGGCAACGCTTTACTTGTCCTTTGGCAACCGTTGATTTAATTCAGAATGACTGTTCCCCCTTTACTCCCATGCTGTGTCATCTCTAAGTCCGTGCAAGTCTTGGGACCGATGAACCGAGACATTAAAGAATGTTCAGCATCCAGATTCGACGTCGAACTCTGCCGTTAGTGTTAAAAAAATTGCTGCGTCACAGCACTGATGTCTTACAGTATTCACATCACTTCAGTACAGCAGGGACTTTTTATGAGGCCATGAATCTGTTCAGATAAGGGGTGTCTATGAAAGGTGCTTTTCAACAATTGAAGAGGATACGTGGCTGGCAGACTGCAGTGTGAGAGGAGCGAGACAGCTGTGGGATTTCATCAAAGAGCATGCGACAGGGAGCAAGAGTGGGAGGAAGATGAAGACAGAGAAAAGGAGGGAGGGAGATGTTACTCAGGCCAACAGCAGCACCTTTGCAGCTATGCGCCACTTTGTGTGTCAGAACCCTGGGCGGAAAATATCTGCAGAAATTAATCTGACAGCTGTGGCTGTGTCTGAGCGTGCCTTTGTGCATGTGTGCATACGTTCAGGTGGCCTATTTCCTGAAATTAATGCAATATCTGGCGTGCCATGGTCAGCCACTCTGTATGAGATTATCCCAGTGAGCCACACCTGTAGTAAAGCCTTTGAAAGCTAGCGTAAACTGTTCATTTTGTGATAAATCTACCATGCGAGAGACACAACCTGTGCTTATCTGTCCCTTTGCTGGTGTTTTAAACAATCTGCTACTTATAGTATCCACCTCAGTTCAGTTCTCAGGTCAGTTCATTCAGATGAATAATATTGTTGAATATTAAGCAAGTCAGAGGCGACAGTGGCAAGACACCCAAACTGCATCAGGTGACATAATGGAGAAAAAAATCTAGTGAGAAACCAAGCTCAGTCGAGGGGTAAGTTTTCCTCTGGCCAATGAAATGGACATACTCTGGTTTAATTCAATAGGCTTTATGCACAACTTACTTCCGCATTCTCTGTAAAACGGGTCTCATCGCTTCCGGTCCAGATCTTTTGTATGTGCTTCATGAAATTTTTTGCGGTTTTAATCAAGATAACTTAAAAGGAGCGATCAAAGATTAGCATAACCAATATCCCTCACATGTGAAGATTGATATTTAAACGTTTTAGATTTTTTATTCTTCACAGTAACGTTTAGATATTTAAATGGAATAAAACGCCAATAACAAAGTGAAATAGGTAGGTTAGCTGATTACCTTACAAATCCATAGATATCGTAGTCAGTTCTTACGGCCGTTAACACTTTCTCTGACAAGCGGATGCGATGAGACCCGTTTTCCGGTTTGGTCACGTGACGCTCGACATAAAGCCTATTCTGAATCCCGTGTCAGAAAAATGATTGTGGGTTAGATTCATTTTAAATATTTCATCCAGATACTTTTGCTTGAAAATCGGATTCATCACGCCTGTGTGGAGACGAAGCTTGTCATCAGGGTCTATGTAGGTGTTCTCGTGGTGTGTTGATGTCTGTCATGTTGACAAGGTATTCGCAATGGATTGTCTTGTTGACATGGTCTCTGCTGACATTCAGGGCTGTGTTGTGGTCATGTCTAGGTGCAGGTATTAGCGTAGATGCCATTCTAACGATGTAAAAAAAATACATCAGATTCCCAGTTCTGGTTGACCTACTTTATGCAGCCGTACAATCCTTTTACAGATCTTAATTTAAAGACTCCCTGTGGTGAAAATCAAGTTTTTAATGTTGTTTATATGTCTATGCGGTGTTTTTACGTAATATGGTTTTAGACAAACCATGTGCAAATTCATGTCAACACCATTGCTGAGCATTTTCTCCTTAAAACTGCAGTGAACCAAAGGCAATCTCAAAAACGCAGTTTGAAATCGAAGGTGTTTCTGACATAACAAACTACCGTGTAACCAATCACGTCAAAGTGTAATCGTCAACGAGTGGATCTCTGAGCTGGCTCGAGAAGGGGCTAATTTGCTAAATGAGGCAAGTGTGTAGAGTTACATTGAAGCTGTTTTTTCCTAGGAAAAAAAAAAAAGATTTTAAAGGGGTGATGAACTGAGAAATCAAATTTTCCTTGAGCTTTTGACATCTAAGAGGTCATCGTATTATAAGAATATCCTGTAAATTTCAGAACTGAAAACGTCCTTGTTGGTCCAATAAAAGCTTTTATTGACACCAGCCTCTGCAAACGACTCGTTTTTCAAAGTGGGGAACTATGACGTCAAAGAGGATAAAACACCACCCCCGCAGAAGAAGATCAACGTCTACTTCAACATGGCCGGTTTAGCCCAGCCCACCGATTCACGCATTACAGGCATAGCTAAATAATATAGATGCCTACCTCGTGATGACAAAACGGATCGAGCTACCGAGCAATACAGAATATTGTGCAGTGCCTGTTTGTGGAAGAAGACAGTCGCTGCATATGCTTCCTCTGGATTCCAATAGGACTGCATGGATAAACTTTATTTTTTATGACGTTCCAGCTGATGAGGTAAAAGATTGTCCGTCTGTTCACTTCATTTCACTGAGGATTGTCCTGTAAACAAGACTGGATTTGCAGACCGATTAAGAGTAAAGAACGGTGCTGTGCCGTCTATATTTGGATCTGACAGGAATCGTGCAACACACGGACTCTGGGTCGAATCATTCCGGTTGCCATTTTACAACATTGGACGTTTTCAAAACAATTTCCCCCAAATGCATCGACGGGTGAGTTGAAACTCATTATAATATGCAAAACTGTTATCACTCACAGCAGTGGGCTTTTTACTTCCAAGTCTTCAGTGCGAGACGCCCATTAAAACCGAGCATTTTTCAGCTGGGCTCAAAACTAGTGTACAAAATAGCTTACTTATTCATTTTGATGTTTTTGAATGCAAAAACCAAGCGATCATCATATTTGACCTCAGACAACAATATAACAAAATGTAAAAAGCCAGTTCATGACCCCTTTAATATGTAATTTTGGTGATCAAATATGAGTTTTAAGGGATACAATTATTGACTACGGGGCGACTCAAAAAAAAATGTGATAGTGTGTTATGTGTATGCTATTTTAAAGAGATGTTTTTGATCTAGATTTATACTGACAGAGTGTGTCTGCCTCCCGAACAACACTTCTTGGGTGCTAAATAGGAAAAGGATACAGCCTGCAGTCAATTTTGTTATTCTAGGTATTATCAACTGGCCAGAATTTTGAGACCACAATTGACATGAAGGAATATAATGCGTTGAGAGCTCGCTCAGGTACTGAGGAGCAAAACCATTTAGCACGTTATAAGTAATTAGCAATATTTTAAAATTTATGCAATATTTAATATGGAGCCAATACAGTGTTGACAGAACCGGGGTAATGGGCTATATGTACGTATAAGTTTCGCATTTGATGCTCGTCCATTTCCGGTTGTGTAGATTAAAGCGGAGGAAAACCGAGGAAAACGGGATTATGCCAGAGTTAAAATTTACTTTCGTCCCGTCTTTGAAACGAAACGTACATACGTTTAGATGTAATTTTATATATAGTTATGTTTATTTAAAATAATTTTTAAAAGAAGCATAAACACAACAAGGGGTGTCTGTTTTATCTGTTTTTGTGACTAACGTTTCTTTACTATAACCATGGAGTATAAAATTCAATATAAATTCTCGGTATTGCATTGGACTCTACGATCGGCGGAAATGATCGAGCATCCTTTGAGGGAATTGTATATTCTTGGTTAGAAAATTATTTAACAGACCGTTTTCAGTATGTTGATGTAAATGGAGTTGCGTCCTGCTTTCAGAGAATTAATTGTGGCGTTCCGCAAGGCTCTGTTTTGGGCCCCAAGTTATTTTTGTTATACATAAACGATATTTGTAAAGTGTCGGAAGTGTTAAATTTTATTCTTTTTGCGGACGATACAACAATTTATTGTTCTGGCCCAAATCTTACAGAGCTTGTGTTGGTGTTAGAGAAAGAATTGTATAAACTAAAGAATTGGTTTGATTTGAATAAATTGTCTCTAAATTTAAATAAAACGAAATTCATGGTTTTTAGTAATAAGGAGTTAAATAATGAGATCAAGATTACTATCAACGATAATTCATTAGAAAGAGTAAATTATATAAAATTTCTTGGAGTGATTATTGATTGTAAAATGACATGGAAACCGCATATTTTTAACGTTCAGAAGAAAGTATCAAAAATGATTGCAATTTTGTACAAGTTGCAATATATTTTGAGTAAAAGTGCTTTACATTTACTTTATAGTTCACTCATCACACCATACTTAACGTATGGTATTGAAATTTGGGGAAATACATATAAAACTAGAACCAATGCAATTTTTTTATTACAAAAGAAGGTTATCAGATTAATTAATTATGCACCTTACAATTCACCAAGTAATTCACTGTTTCATCAATCAAAAATTTTGAAGTTTTATGATTTAGTTGATTTGTACACGTTAAAATTTATTTACCTAGTCAAACATAATAAAACTCCTAAATGCTTGCAAGTATTATTTTCCCAGCGAGAAAGTAAATATGATCTTAGAGGATTATGTATATTTAACCAACCACAAGTAAATTCTACATTAAGAGAACACTGTTTAACAAATAAGGGAGTTAAATTGTGGAATAGTTGTTGTAATGAGTTGAAACAAGCCACGTCTATTTTTCAGTTCAAAAGAAATTACAAGAGAATAACATGGGAAAAATATTCAATAGAATAAAAATGAATTAGACAGGCTTGCTTCTGGTGTGGACAATGGTCCACTAATGTGTTAATGTTATTTTTATGAACAGATGTCATTAATGAGTTATGTTTGATTTTAAAGTTAAGGGCAGGCAAAATAAGCTTTAGCTTCTGCCTGCACCTGGTCATATATAGTATTTATGTTTCGAATGTATTGATGATTTGATTGATTAATTGAATGATCTGTAAATGACCAAACCAAAAATAAACAATAAACAATCCTTACATCTTCACCGGAATTACCGCCGTGCATAGAGCCCATATTGTCATTTTTCCTGGTTTTAGTAAGAACCCCCAGCTGCTGCATTTTTGACCAGATGCAGTTTGTTTACTAAGCATGCAGGGCACCCACCCAGTAGAGCATGACAATTGTTTTGCATTTAAAGAAATACACTTGTTTTGATGAGTGATAACATACTAAAGCGGATGCAAAGTACTTGATTTTAATTTTAACAGTTATTTGTTAACAGTGTATTTGATATCCAAAATAATGTCTAATAAGTCATTCAGGTAAATAGATAACTTTAAAGATATGTAGTTATAGGCCTGTAGTGATTCTGTAAGTCTGTTGTTGAGTAATATTAACGATGTGTATCAACATACTCTAAACTATATTCAAGCATCAGAATTTAATGAAAAATGGCTTTAAAAAATTGCAAAACATTTTCTGCCTTAGTTTGCATGGGCATATTATATATTTTACACAAACTTTTTCCCACCACAACATCTTTAAAGAGCTTTAAAGGTATACAATATTCCCCCATGAATTAAACCCATGATCATAGCATTACTATTGCCATGCTCTAACAGTAGAGTCAAAGAATTTACAAAAGACAAACACTGGTCAGCAATCCCATTCATAGTGATGGCACTGCTGAAGGATATCTGCAGAACGGCACACACGCTGCAGCTGCAACACTGCCTTTGGCTGTGGTCTATCTACACACACAGACACACAGCTGTGGTCCTCTCTGCGCTACTGACTTGTGGTCTGGACAGTCATTATGTAAGCCTTGAGTCACTGAATTGGTGGTGCGCTCTCCTGGGGAACATGAAGGTTTATGTCAATAATGTTCACACTTACCACACAAAGGATTTGAGGGCAAAGACTGTGAATGACTAGAGATTTAGACACAGAACAGTGCTTGCCTTTATTGCACAGACCATTCTGACCCTGAGTTTAATAGCACGCTGCAAGCAGACAACTATAATAGAATAAAAAAAGCATATAAATATTTTTTTGTGTTAAACACTCTGAATTGATTTCTCATAAACCTTACTTGAACTCATAATTACAGACAAGCATAATTATGACTAAACTAACACAAACAATTGTACTTTTCACATTGGGTAATCATCAATTTAGGGTGGAGAAAGTAAGTAAACCCTTGAATTGCAAATTCTCTGGCAATTGTTTCCTGTAGCTGCTTTTAAGCCTTGCAAATATGGACATCCATCCATACCTGTTTTATAAATATTTTTGGGTCGTCTTGATAGCAGAGACCTCTTTAGGTTATGGTACAGCGTTTGAATTGGCTTAATAGCAGGACTCAGGAAAACCTTATTCCAACCAAATGCAGTGGCATCCATTGACCTTCTATAAACTGTGAAAAGTACAACTGTTTGTGTGTTATGAGTTTAGTCAGGTTGTATTTGTCGTAGTATTTGTCGTGTAATTGTGACGTAGATGAAGATCAGTGCAATTTACGAATAAGAATAAGTTATA